>CM069152.1:4027041-5227041 GCA_035221665.1 Okamejei kenojei | reverse complement strand
TGCAGCCCAGATTTTGTTTTGCTTTTTTTTTCTAGTTTAGGGGGTTCTAGTCTAGTTTTCTCCTTTTTCTCTCTTTTTCTTTTTCTTTTTATCTTTTTGTTTTTATATAGAAACGTTTTCTTTTAAACACAACTAAATTTACATACAGTCTATATCCAATGTGTATTTTGACACTGGACTCATAATCAGGTTATACTTGTTATTAATGTAATCCTGATCCCTATGTATCAATATCACTGTTATGTTTATGTTATTTTTATTTTTTTGTTTGTTTTGTTTTTGCTTTTGAAAAAAATTAATAAAAAGGTTTTAAAAGAAAGAAAGAAAGAGTTATCGATCACTCATGATCCATTATGAATATAATAGATTATTGTCACTGATGAGGTTGTACTGGAATGTTTTGTGTCAATGTGGGGAAATACCTGAGTGAAGGACATAAAAGAATGTACCCTAAACATTAACTATTGAAAAATTTGAATGGCTGATATGGTCGCAGATTCTAAAAGCAAAGAAGATCCAGCCGAGTGGATTAAAAGTGTGGAGAAGGTTTAGGAGGATGTTCCCCGAACTTGAGGGGCTGAGCTAAAGGGAGAGGTTGGGCAGGTGAAGATTTTATTTCTTGGAGCGCAAGGCAATGAGGGATGATCTTATAGAGGTGTATTTGATCATGAGGGGAATAGGTGCACAGTCTTTTACCCAGAGTAGGGGAATCAAGAACCAGAGGACAAAGGTTTTAAGTGAGAGGGAAAAGATTTAATAGGAAACCGTCGGGTAACTTTTTCCACACTTAGGGCAGTGGGTACATGGTACGAGATGACAGAGGAGGTAGTTGAGGCAGGTACTGTCACAACATTTTAAAAGACATTTGGACAGGTAAATGGATAGGGAGGCTCTAGAGGGACATGGGCAAGCTGGGCTGAAGGGCCTGTTTCCATGCTGTATGACAATGAAATCAAGAGGAAAAAGCAGCTAACTCAGTTGCAATTTGACCTGTTGTCTTAACAGCATTTTCTGTTTTTACTAACTTAAAATCTGTTTAAATTACAATTGTATAAAAGTCTGGTTAAGTATCCCCTTCTATATTTACAACTGGAAAAGTTGTGATAACTGATTGATAAAAGCAAAATAAAAGGCACCATTTTAAGAGGCAACGTACTGTACTCTGCCACCATCTAGTGTACAATTTGGATTATTACTGGCATCTAAAACAAAAATACAGTGTTGGAGTAACTCAGCAGGTCAAGCAATAACTTTGGAGAACATGAATAGTGATGATTTGGGTTGAGACCTCTCTTCAGACTTCTTCAGAAGGGTCTTGACCCAATAGTCACCTATTCCATGTTCTCCAGAGATACAGCCTGACCCGCTGCATTACTCCGGTATGTTGTGTCCTTTTGTGTATTAATCAGCATCTGCTGTTCTTTGTTTCCATGTTCAGAATCTGAAACATTCTCTAACACAAGCAAAAAAAATTGGTAAAATAATAGGGCTCAAGTCCAGGTTATACCAGGAACACGATGGCCTTTATCTTAAGATCTTAAATGAAGTGGCTGCAGGGATAGTGGATGCATTGGCTTCATCCCTGGTTTGGCAGAGATATGAGAGGATTAGTTCTTCCAGATGCATTGATTCGATGCTTCTTAACCAAGAGATGTCCCTGTTGTATAACAGAAAAAGATAAGCTTCAGGTGATGTGCTAATCCACAAGGGCTTTTGGGTGGTTGTTAAATGCCCATGGTGGTTAGTCAGAATTATGCAGCATGGAAGCAGGCCCTTCAGCCCTTGCCGACCAGGATGCCTCGTCTAAGCTTGTCCTCAGTGCCTGTGTTTGGCTCCTGATGAGTGATGAGTCATACAGCACGTAAACACACCTGCAGCATGGAAACAGACCAAACACCACGGTGACACGCCTACAGCATGGAATCATGCTAACAACACGTGTTACGCCTACAGCACAGAGACACGCCTAGAGCACAGAAACAGGCCAAACATAAATTCACAAATTATAGGATAGAATTAGACCATTTGGCCCATCGAGTCTACTCCGTCATTCAATCACAGCTGATCTCTACAACCTAATCCCATAACCCTCGACACCTATTCTAATCAAGAACTTATCTATCTCTGCCTTAAAAATATCCACTGACTTGGTCTCCACACTTCTCTGTGGCAATGAGATTAACTACCCTCTGACTAAACAAGTTCCTCCTCACCTCCTTTTTAAAAGAGCGCCCTTTAATTTTAATTCAAACATATTAAAATAATCACAAAAAAATTAACTGAAGACACTATAAAATGGGAAGAAAAAGTTTAAATATTAACATATAGTGCATCCACTCACCATTCCTTATGGCCAGTGACTCCATTCACGTGATGAGTCCAGCAGATCATCGACGTCCTGGTCGTTGCTGACCCACGCGCTTGTCCAAGTGCACAGGTTGCGATCAGGCCCGACCCTGCATGATCACTGACTGTGACACTGCGCAATTCACTCCAAGGAAGAACTTGTATATTAAAGAGAGACTCAAGGAACTGCAGGTGCTGGAATCTTAAGCAAGATACAACGTGCTGGAGTAACTCAGCATGTCAGGCAGCATCTGTGGAGGAAATGGGAAGGCGATGGAATGGATAGGCCGGAACACTTCTTTACGTGATTGTAGTAGGGGGAATGGATTGATGGGTCAGTCTAGAAACACTGCACGGCAAAATAAATGACTTCATAAGTTCATAAGTGATAGGAGCAGAATTAATCTACTCGTCTACGCCGCCATTTGATCATTGCTGATTGATTTCTCCCTCTTAACTCCATTCTCCTGCCTTCTCCCCATAACCGTTGACATCCGTACTAATCAAGAATCTGTCTATCACTGTCTTAAAAATATCAATTGACGGCCTCCACAATCTCTGTGATTCAACACACAGTCACTAAATAAATTCCTCATCTCCTTCCCAAAGGAATGTCCTTTAATTCTGAGGCTATGACCTCTAGTCCTAGACTCTCCCACTAGTGGAAACATCCTCTCCACATCCATTCTATCTAGATTTGTAGGGGAAGCCTTCCTATCTCATGGTATTATGCATCTTGCTTGGATTGGTGGTGTTTGTATTTTATTTTTGCAACAGTGGAAAATCATTGCCTTTGTAAGAATGACAAAAGTTCTAAATTTCACTATTATTGCACTAAGGTTAAGGCTAATTGTGGAGATACAACCTCTGGTTGAGCAGGTCAATTGCTAAATAATGCCTTCACAAGAGACTGCAGTTGGCATCCATGCCTAGATGGTGTTGTGGTTGGGCTCCCATTTAAGTGGGAACAGCTCTGAAAAAATAGCTGGCGATTATTTACTTTTATTTTATTACTAGCCCCATAGCTGGCTGATATTTGCATTTGATTTAATGACCTTCCATAAGCTGGAGTGCAGAGAAGATTTACAAGGATGTTGCCAGTACTCAAAGGCCTGAGTTGTAGGAAGAGGTTGAGCAGGCTGGGACTGTTCTTTGGAGTGCAGGAGAATGAGGGGTAATCTTATGCAGGTGCCTAAAATCATGAGGGGAACAGAGTGAATGGACAGAGTGTTATTTTCAGAGCAGGGGAATCAAAGTTTGGTGGGTATGTGTGTAAGGTGAGAGGGGAAAGATTTAAAGGAAACCCGGGGGGCAACATTTTCACACAGAGGGTGGTGGGCATTTAGGAGGTAGTTGAGGCAGATACAATAACCATAGGTAAAATACCACAAGGCAAATTCCACCTTAAGACAGATTTTCCCGACCACTGTTTTAATATGCTTCCATGCCTTATTTCCACGCCACATTTACAAGTTGATCACATCACTATGTCACAGGGTATTCAAAGATGTTATTCAGATTGTGAACACTTTAATTAGCACACTTTGTGAAGACAGAATGATTAAGCAAATGAGCAGCTTTACTAAAGCTCTGAATCGGAGAGATTCACCCAACTTACACAGTGATTTCATTAAAAGAATGACTGGTACAAACCCTTTAACCAAAATATGTCCGACATACTTTAAACTTTCTCTCCAACATAATATTTACAAAAGACAAGGTGGACCATGTACATGTAGTGCCAAAAATAGAATCTACAACATTTTTCTTCCTTAACAGGACACAAAACAGTAGAATTAATTTAACAAGAAGTTACACAGTGTTGTTTTTGCTTCAAGATAAACTCAAGAATGTTCCACTGTAGAAAGAAACCACTGAAGCCAAGTGCTGAATGGAATATTCGGTATAATAATGTGCTAAGAAACATGCCATTACATCTGTGGTTTTGCTGAGAACACATCTCGACCTTTCATCTTCTGCAACTTATTTTATACTTCATCAGGATTTCACAAGTGGGTACAAATTCAGCTGTACAAAAAAAGTATCTTAAAAATACACATTCATATTGTTACCAAATGTGTACCAGTCATGTCCCTTACAAAGTACTAAACAACCTTTTGAAATACTTACAAATGCAGACATTTATATGGCTTGTGAATGCATTTAAAGTGTGCTGGGTAGTGTGTCCTGGACAACATCATCCGAGTCTACACAGGAGGCTAAGTTCCTATATGAAATAAATCAATGGCATCCTTCATATCTCATGTTCTTCTACAGCAGTTTCATTGGTAAAGGTCTTTTCCTATGGACCAACTACTAAGTACAGCTCCCATCAAACTGGGGATTCTGTATTCAAAGACCTGCAGTCACCCACCAGTCAACTGAAAATAACTTGTATTTCTTGAACGGAAAGCTCTGCATTGTGTACAGTGTGCCAAGGAACACTGTCACACAGAGGTATGCTTTCTCCAAATGCTGTTCATTTTTATTGAAATGTTGCTTAACATTCAAGTCACCATTTGTAATGACATTTGCATGAAAGTTAAAAAATTGAGGAGTCTTCTTCAGGCAGCTTAAATCTAGAGGGAATTCTGTAACCTCAGTATTAGGAGGGCACTGGAATTAAAAAAAATAGTACTCTCATTTGCAATGAGAAGCCTTCTTACTCAATAGCATTGAAGTCTGCTGAAAGATCACAAAATCAATACAGTGAGTTTCTTACCAATACAAATAAAGCCTTTAAAGAGAGATATACCTGATAAAGAAACATGTCCACTGCATCGCCTAACAAAAAGAGAAAGCAAGACTCACAAACGTATTTAGAAATGACCAAGACTTTGGGAAATTGTTTTTTTTTTAAGTTGATTTTTTAGTTTTTGCTTAAATTGAACAAATAAATTTGGTGAAGTTAAGAACCATCATTGTTTGAAAAGATACTGTATAAGTGAATACAAAAAATATCTAAAATAATAAAAATAATAAACTAATCAATATATAACAAAATGCTGTATAAATAAGAGTCTGCTACTATAATCTTGTTTGTGTAATTATTGATATTTTAAACTGTGATGTAAATGCATTTTAGTAGCACTGTGTTTATATCTAGTATTACAAAGTGTTGGGTTAGATTCTGAAGCAAACTGATCAACTAAAAGTCCTCCTAAGAAAGCTTAAATGACAATAACATTTGCTCAATACATTTAAATAATATAAAACATAATGACACAGTCTAGTGGTTCCCGACAGATTCAAGTTTAAACGTGTAGAGTTTAATGACAATTGTGGAAATAAACCACCATTCTTTCCAAATGTCATTAAGCTATTCCTTCATTAAAAGTGCCCTATCATATAGCCAGGAAAGTAGTTTCCATAGCTAATTTTGCTAAATAATTCTACAAATGAACACTATGGCTTATTTAGTGATTCCGATATATTTTGGTGCTTTCCATTCTTGTGTTTAATCAAAATAAAGGTACAACTTGGCTCAAATATTTTGGAAGGGTGGCCAGAATCTGGTGCAAAAAGGTTTACTCTGAGGTTCAGGGTTGGAATAACAAATTATTTAATTGCTGACGTGACAAGTTTTGATTTGTAAGTGCAGCTTAATTTACGTTACAAATTAGAATTTAACATAAGAAAAATTAAGGAAAAGAACATGATATATTTTGCAGTAATATAATTGATAGATAATATTACTTATTTAATTAAATGTTTGCAGAGCCACATTTCAAGGAGATTGACCTTGGCTGTTGCCAGATCTGCAGATGTACAGTGAACTACCTGGTTTCACTGCTTTCTGCTAATGTGGTTCCATTGGGAGGCTCGATCTAACTGTTGAGGCTCCATACAAAGGAGCAGATGTGGCCCTTCAATGGCTCTGCCATCAGTGAAGTATTGTCCCTGACTCACTTTCTGTGATTTGTTTGTTGAATAGCCACACCGTAAAGCTTACACAGTAGCAGTCGTCCCTATCCTCCAGTGAGCCCCAGCAGCTGGCAGCAGGCATCTCACACAGTGGAGCACCAACACAGTTTCCACAAAACCATCTCTGGAATCCTACATTGAAAAGTGGTTTCCACATGTACATGCTTCAAATATTACGTCAAATGCACCTCAAAAATTAGCAAATTTTGTTTAAAAAAATGCAAATGTGCATTCCTCTTATTCAACATGTTCACATCAAAGGATATCTAAGGCACATTGAAAAAAACTAGTAGAAGAAATAATTTAGATGAATTCAGTTTTAATCTAACCAATTCAAACTCTGAATATTGGGACGGCATGGTGGCGCAGCGGTAGAGTTACTGCCTGACAGCAGCAGAGATATGGTTCAATCCTGACTATGGGTGCTGTCTAGATGGAGTTTGTACGTTCTCCCCGTGACCTGCGTGGGTTTTCTCCAGGATCTCCGGTTTCCTCCCACTCCAGACGTACTGGTTTGTAGATTAATTGACTTGGTTTAAATGTAAACTGTCCCTAGTGTGTAGGATAGTATTAATGTGCGGGGATCACTGGTCGACGCGGACTCGGTGGTCAGAAGGACCTGTTTCCGTGCTGTATCTCTAAAATAAACTAAAAATTGGCTTCTGCAGATACTTGTTCAATCACTAAGAATAAGGAACTGCAGTTACTGGTTTATAATTGGTGATCAATGTGTAGCAAGTGAAAGCAAATTAGAGTTGGTTTCCCTGACCTGATTGCACATCTCAGCAAGGCTCAAGCATTGAAACCGATACTTACATTTAACTTGGACATGATTGCCGGCAGTAGTTTAGTTTACTTTAAAGATACATGGGAGCATAGAAACAAGTCTTTCAGCCCACCAAGTCCGCTGACCACCTGTTCACACGAGTTCTATGTTCTCCCACTTTCTCAGCCACTCCCTACATGCGAGGGGCAATTCACAGAGGCCTATTAACCTGCAGACCCACATGTCTTTGTGACGTTGGAGGGAAACCAGAAACCACAGAGGATATCTACGTGGCCACAAGGAGACTGTGCAAACTCCAAAAAGACTGTATATGAGGTAGGGATCGAACCTGAGTCTCTGGCGCTGTGAGGCAGCGCCACTGTGTCTCTTGCTACAGTATTAGCAATTACACAAATAACAACTGCCCGTTAAAGATGATGGTTTTCCAATAGTTGCAGGGTGATTATAGACCACTGCAAGCTGATGGATAGAAAACTGGGCTTCTGCCTCAAAGCATGAAGAGAATTCAAAGTATTTACTGAGGCAGAGATGTATCTCCCATTCAATTGGGAGCCCTGGCTGCTTCTGTTTATGGAATGCATTAGGAATGTCCCATGTCTATTCTGACTGCTTTATTGGGACTGCAATAAACTGCACAGACCAAACTATTCATTTACTCCAGACAATTAGAAAGACAGCCTGGCTGTCTTGCAGACCAAAGATAGACACAAAATGTGGAGTAACTCAGCGGGACAGGCAGCATCTCTCGACACTGGAAGGTACTCAGATCAACTCTGCAAAGTTTGGACCTGTGCGTCAAAAGCAGTTGAGGGAGGGTCCAACCTTTATAACTCACTGGTGGTAGGAGGAATACCTTACGCACAGTGTGACTGAGGTCACAGTCACTTTGGTTTATTGCCACATTCTCATTAATTGAATTGAACTGAAAAAAACAGCATGGAAATAGGCTCTTCGACCCACAGTGCCCACGCTGACCACCGATCACCTGTTCACACTAAAGATAGACACAAAAAGCTGGAGTAACTCAACGGGACAGGCAGCGTCTCTGGAGAGAAGGAATAGGTGACGTTTCAGTCGAAAACCAGGGCTGGTGCATCTCTGGGATGTTGGAGGAAACCGGAGCTATCTAACAATAGAGAGAGGCAGCCAGTCCTCAGTCCATGTTACACGTGTTACACTCTTGTCCTTAATGTTACACTCATTGATGGAACAATGCATTATATACTGGGAGACCAAGACACCCTCTGGTCTTTCTGCTCCCCAAAAATGACACTGGCAGGTGACGAGGAGACAAAGGCAATACATTTATCCTTCTTCCAAATAATAAAGCTGGTCAGTTAAGAGTAGAACTGTCGGCCGGCCATCCCAAGATCCGTCTAAATAATTTGTTCAAGGACAATAAAAACAGAAAATTCTGGAAATACTCAGCAGGTCAGGCAGCTTCTACGGGCATAGAAAGAAGGCTCGGGATCCTCTGTGTCAGGTTTTAGTTATAGCTATTGCAACTTTTTTAATGTTCATTTATTGTCACAGGACAATGGTCCTGTACCTGAAATGTTAACCATTTCTCCTTCTGCAGGGGGGACTGTCTGATGTGCTGGGTGTTTCCAGCATTTTCTGTTCTTATTTGTCAAAAACAGCTGGAGAGTTATGGGGAAAAGGCAGGAGAATGGGGTTGAGAGGGAAAGTTAGATCAGCCATGATTGAATGGCAGAGTAGACTTGATGGGCCGAATGACCTAATTCTGGTCCTAGAACTTATGAGTTAGCACGGAATATGGCAATCCATTATTTTCCCCTTTGTCTACCTTTCTCTTCAGTGTCATATTTGCCATGCTCTCTGCTCTTCAGGTAAGAGTACTATGGGTTGCTGTCTTTATTGTAGCTGTTTGGTCCAAGTCTACCTTGAGTGAATGAATGATTTCAGAGATTTCTGGCTCATCGCCTTCTTGTGCAGTACACTTTGCACCATCGCAGTCAGACTTCACCAACAGCTGTTTGAAAAATAATAGAATATCAAAATGGACCATCTGCACTGGTAGATCCAATGCTTACTACGCTGGGGAAAGATCACAAACCAGTCATTCTACACCACCAGACAACGTAAACCATAATACGCGAGAGGCTTGAAAGAGATATTTAGTTATAAAACCATTTGAAGTAATGAAAGTAATGCTTCTTTTCATTTCTTCATGGGACAGATATGCTTTTTTCATTTTGTAATACTTTTATTTCCCTAATTTTCTATCTAAGCTGTGCCTCAATTAAGGATTCATCTTCTTTGGAGACACACGGAACTGCAGATGATGATATCATGAGCAAAACACAAAGTGCAGGTGGAACTCAACAGGTCTGGCAGCATCTATGGAGGGAATGGACAAATGATGTTTCAGGTTGCACTGATGGTCTGAAGAAGGGTTCGGACTATCCATTCCCTCCACGGATGCTGCCTGACTCCCTGAGTTCCTCCAGCACTTTGTGTTTTGAGTCAACTTCTTTGGTGTGCCTTGTGTCATGAGGATTAGAATAGGCAGGGGCGCAGATTTCCTCTATTGTAGGACATTTTTATGACAATTCATCCTTTCCATGAGTGAGACAGCTTTTCTGTTTTAACCTTTAGATTTATCTAATAAATTGAATTTGAACTCTCTATCTGCATTGAGAGATTCAAATTCATGGCTTTGGATGAATGAACCAGAACTCTGGCTGCTACTTCGGAAACCTAACCGCTATGCTATCAAACCCCCGGTGTACTGCTGTGGCACGGAGACAGTTATCAAAAAAACACATTTATGAAGGCTGATAAAAAATTAGCAAATAAAATATAAGGCAAAATAATGTGTGGACAGGTGGGTGGAAACACTTAAAATTCATTGCACTCTTAATATCCTGAGAATAGAAACTGATCAGAATTAATGGCAATTCTGAAGGAAAATCACTTTAAGAGCTTGTGACCTCTCAAGCTGTACAGAATTAAAACTGAGTTCATGATTCATCTTTTTTTGTCTTTTTCCTAATCTTTCCATAATCTTGGCCAGCAAATTTCATCTTTACTACTTACATTTTCTAAAGAACTAGGATCTTATTCAGAAATTGTGTTTTTTTAAGTTTAGAAAATGATCACGGTTTTTGCCTTTTTTCAGTTGGTGGTGGTACTGTAGGTTTGACTCTTTCACAGTTAAGGTGCCCAGTACTGAAGTTGTGATGAAATTATAAGGCAATGACAAAAGCTGCCTGAAACATGCCCTTTCATGCAGTGGTGACACGTGCAGCTCTTGTTGTTTACCACAGCAGGAAGTGACTCTCCTTAATCCCTGTCTTTCTGTGGATTGTACACCAGCTTTACGCTGTGCTTTGTTTTGGTCGTCTGATAAAGTAAACTTCACTTTTGTCTGTCTGGGCTGGTTTTGCACTAAGCTTAAAATGTTATGCTTTGTGATCAACTTTAATGCTTCCAAGGTGGGGGAGAGAGAGGGGAGGGGGAGGGGGTCGTGAATCTGGGGTATTTTTTAGAAACAAAAAAGTATCAAAATAATCTAGTGAATGTCGCATTCAAATGAATGGGACACCGATTTTACTAAACACCACTGCGATATTGGTATAATTAGATTACCAACACGTAAAAGGCACTTTTTAGGCAGCTTTGGAGATGACAGTTTCCATTTGACAGCTTTCTCTCAACTGTAATTATAAGTCTGTTCATCTGGCACGGTGGTCCATTGGCAAAGGAATTGTCTGATGCTGTTCAAAGCGGAATATCACACAAAGGAGGAGAAGCCAGTCACAGGAGTCCTTGAGCCAGACGCAGGCTGACCCGAGGGCACGTAGGCCCCGCCTGAACTCTGCGTCGTGATCACTGTTGGATAGTACGGCTCCTGCTCGCCATCTGTGCATTCTTCGTAAGTATAAGCTGAAGCTCGCGGAAGACCCTTTGGCTGCCTCTTCCATGAGTTGTAGTAAGTGGGGTCACTCATGTAGTGGTTCACGAATGAGTGTGTGCTTTTTGGTAATTCACCTTCACAGTCACTGTCGGAAGCCTGTAAAGCAGAACATTTTAGATCCCTGTCCTGTCCCCGGTTTTGTAAACTAACAATGAAACATTCTACATTTTTTCTGGCTCTACCTTGCACTAAACGTTATTCCCTTATCATGTATCTATACACTGTAAATGGATCGATTGTAATCATGTATTGTCTTTCTGCTGACTGGTTAACTCGCAACAAAAGCTTTTCACTGTACCTTGGGACACGTGACAATAAACTAAACTAAAACATTGCACCCTTGATCTGTGTTTTCACACTTTATTCTTCCATATCTCCCCCTCTCTAGCTCTCAGTCTGAAGAAGGGTCTCGACCCGAAACGACACCCATTCCTTCTCTCCAGAGATGCTGCCTGTCCTGCCGAGTTAATCCAGCATTTTGTGTCTAACCCAGTTTTACAAGTTTTTATTGTTGAGGTTCATAAAATATCCCATGACAACGGATGAGTCAGTGGTCTGATCGACTAAGCTTCCCCAACCTCATTGTTACACTTCAGAACAAGATGCAAAGAACTGTATTCGGTTTTGGGCACCATGTTATAGAAAAGACGTTGTCAAGCTGGAAAAGGTGCTGAAATGATTTATGACGATGTTGCCAGGACTCGTGTGCCTGAGCTATATGGAGAGATTGAGCAGGCGAGGACTCTATTTCTTGGAGCGCAGGAGGGTGAGGGGTGATCTTGTATAGGTGTACAAAACCATGAGAGGAATAGATCGGGTAGTTGCACAGAGGCTCTTGCCCAGAGTAGGAGATGCGAGAAACAGATGGCATAGGTTTCAGATGAGGATGGAAAGATTAAATAGGAACCTGAGGGGTAGGTTTTCCACGCAAAGTGTGGTAGGTGTATGGAACGAGCTGCCGGATGAGGTAGTTGAGGCAGGTACTATCACAATGTTAAAGAAACATTTAAATAGGTACATGGATTGGACAGGTTTAGAGGGATATGCGCCAAATGCTGGCAGGTGGGACTGGTGCAGATGGGACATGTCGGCCGGTGTGAGCAAGTTGGGCTGAAGGGATTTTGGTTCTGAATCTTTGCTAATTTAAATATCTTATTTTCAATATTTTAAATTCATAGATGCTTCATAGCCAGTTAATACTATGAGATAACTAAACAGGCTGTGACCCATCTTGCTGTAGGTTTCACAGTGAAGTATATTTCCATTTGAAACATCTGAGGCTTAGAATCACTTGGGTGCAGGTCTGAGTGGAAAGTCAGACTGGGATAATCTGTAACAACCTTTCATATTTTGCTGTTCATTACCTCTGACATGCCAAGCAGTGTTTGTGTCTTGGAACTCGTGACTAAAACATACACCAATGATTTAAAAATATTGTTCACATAAATCTATGCTTAACAGTTGTGGATTTGAACAATTGTCAGCTCAACTTTACAAGTATTGACTGTGAGATACATATCTGAGCCAATCACATAATTTTTTGTTGAATAGATCATGGTATGGGGATATGGCAGGTAGTTACAGCTGAGCTGAGATTAGTAATAAAGATACTGAATAGGGGAACAGTGAAGGGCCACACACCTTAGTTGAATACGACTTGGGTCAATCCAAGGTGAACAAAATGGTAGTAAAACAAAATTGGGGAAAAGGTCAACTAGAGCAATGATTGCCCAACCCTGGAGGTTCATAGGATTAACTAGTGGTTATATTTTTATTCATTTTTTATTAAATATGTTAGCTAGCTTTCTCATGGAAAGCAATGGAAATTTACAAGGATATCACCAAGAATGGGAAATCTTAGCAAGATTGTAAAGGCTAGGGAACAGAGGAGACAACAAAAGCTGTTACCACTGTGCCTCCGTACACGTGACAATAAACAAAACTAAACTTTGGGTACAATTACTTTGGGATATATTCAATAATGGGGTCTAGAAAGGATAAAATGTGGGATTATTTTCTTTGACTGAGGGACCACAACTGTGTGATTAATGAATTTGGGAACACTATATTATGTGGGCCGAATTTGGTTACAACACGATTTCCATCAGAAACTAGAGAACCATTTAAAAGTTAGTTTGGAAGAAAACATCTCTACATGTAGCCTTCCCTCAGTAATATGATCCCATTGTCTATTAAGAACATAACTACTAGTTTCACTGTGGGAGGTCATTGAAATTGATAAACAATTGGTTTTATTGATACTGCTGTAACAATCCTCGATTAAATAATATAACATACAGCCTTCAGTATTTTTAGCTAGCAGGAACAAACACCTACCTCCCTATTCGGCAAATTACACAATTTTTAATATAAGATTTTCTAAAATATACAGTAGTAATTACAATTAAAGGGATGGACTTGGGTAGGTTTTGAGCAATAGAGCAGCATCCACAAAGATACCTGTGAGGGACATAATAAATCCTCTTTATCCTATAAAGTCTATAACTAGCAGTGGTTCAGCATACAAAGTAGAACAATAGCATCCTATATTCAAGCAACAGCACAGAGGTGTAAATAGGGTCCCTTCTCTGGTTGTACAGTGTATGAAAGAGACTCTAGGGGCATGAGATTAAGCAGAAGAGTTAACGTTTACCTCTGACTCAGATATTTCCGTGGGTTTCTCTGTTAGAGTGGTGCTCTCTGTCAGCACTATTCCATTGTAGTTGTTACATAGATCCTCATCAGAATAGCGTAACGCTCCCGGGCTGGGCCTCGGTGGAAACCTTGCAACAAAGAGACACAGAAGAAAAATGATTATTGTTAGGACCTCCAACAATCAGCATTTTTTAAGTTTATTTAATATAGCACCATAATTATTAAATTATATAAAAATATGATTTCAAGTTTAAAGCCCAGTTTATTGCTGGTATTGATGCAGTTACTGCGAATGAAGTATATCGGTATAGGTGTGAATAAATTATGTGTTACTGATTGTTGCAGTGTCAAAAAAATACTATTCACCAGTGAACATGATAGGACACTCAGTTGAATCATGAAAGGTCGTGCTTCCAGTGAAGGTGGTTTTAGGGCGTAAGAAATAATTTGTACTGCATTAAGTGCAGCAATATTAATAAAGTAAAAAGACTGCAACAAATGCAGAGGGTTATGGATGTAGCCCAACCCATCACACTAACCAGACTCCCACCTTGACTCAATATATAATATGCACTGCAACGAGAGAGCAGCCAACATAATCAGTCGTTCCTTGTTCTCCCCACTCCCGTCGGGCAAAAGGTACAGAGCTTGAAAGCACGCACCACCACTAGACTCAAGAACAGCTTCTTTGCCTCAGTGATCAGGCTTCTGAAGTCATTCCATAAGATAGGGTATAATCCTGATTCTCCAATTTACCTCATTGTAGACATTGAACTTTTATTTTCTAGAACAGTAATGGTACAATGCTGAGAACTATAATTTGCCATTCTAAGTTTCTCTTCTCTCGCCCTATTGTACTTGAGTTTGGCTTGAATAATGTTATCTGATCTGGTTGGATAGCCTGCAAAACATAGCTTTTCACTGTATCTCAGTACTTGTGACAACAACAAACCTAAAGCTAAATCTAGTGAAATTGCAGTACAGATACATGTATTAAGATATACATGGAGACATTTCCAGATAGAACATATCTCAAGTTTGGTTTTGATGTGAGATAAATTCCAGTGTGTTCTCAACCTAGATATAAATGTGTCTCAGAAAAACACTTATCAATGGCATTTGCGGAGAAAGAGTTAATGTTTTGGGACAATTATATATTGTTGAAGTTGCTGCCTGACCAGTAACTGCTTTTATTTCAGATTTCCAGCTTCCAAAAGCTTTTAGTTGTGTTTTTACAAAAATATCTTAACATTTCAGATACATCTGAAGCCATATTTCTTTAGCTTCTGACTGAGCCTTCTAAATTCTTAGTTTACCTACACGGAAAAAAGGTGAATTCATTATTTTTGTTTAGTTTTAGAGAAACATGGAAACTGGCTCATCAGCCCCTTGAGTTCACACAGACATCACACTGGTTCTGTGTCACCCCACTCTCTCATCTGCTCTCTACACAGTAGGATCAATTTTTTTTAAACAGAGACCAATTAACATACAAACCTGCACGTCTTTGGAATGTGGAAGGGAACCACGCGATCTGATGGAGGACGTGCAAACTCCACTTAGACAGCACCCGAGGTCAGGAGCGATATAAACGGGGTCTCTGGCGTTGTGAGGCAACAGCTCTACCAGCTGACCCATTACTGGAGAAGCTGCAATGTAACTGCCACAAATAAGCACAAATGGTGCCAGGTGTGATCATGTGTCAGTACTTACCTGGTGCCATTTTTCTTACAGAAATTGCTCTTGACGGTCAAATGTCTGCTGTTCAGCTCCAGGGCAGTAAACCCTCCATTATCTAAGGTGAGGGTTTCTTCCACGGTCGAATTATGTTTACCTAAAGGATAAGACAGCTATCATAAGTTAAAGACTGCACGTTTTATAGTATGCACACCTGAGGGCTACATTAGCCTTTGACTTATTTTATAGCAGAAAATCTAGCCCTTTGTTCCTCTTGCAGATCAAAATAAACTTCAGGTTTTGTACAATGTTACTATATATTGTACAGTGTTACTGCAAATGAAGATCTATTTAAAATAAAGCAAGCGATTAAAGAACAAGTGAATGAAGAAAGTGTTTCTAGTTGGAAAAAAAAACCTCCTTGGGCCCTCATATTTTAAACTATTGCATGGATTTGATAAAAGTGAATGACCAAGTCATTGTATAAGTTTCATGATTCACTTGCCTAAATTCAGTCCGTACCTCTATTTCTTTCAGAGTTGTAACTGAAAATTGACTTTATCTAAATAAACCACAAATTAATGAGCCTCCCCAATGCCAGTGAGTCCCAATGATTTTGACCCACAGATTCACTCAATGTATTATATCAAAATCCACAAGATGGGAGATTTGGTAGATAAATTATTTTTGTAAATTGTGGCAAAGTTGGGATCCAACATCTTGCAGTTTTCAGAGGGTGATTGGTGAAACCAGGAAGCAGGAAAGCAAATAAGAGAGATGGCTCAAAGCACAGTGAAAGACAGCATTTCAAAGGGACGAAGGTGCTACTGAAGGCACAGGAAGCACAATAGACAAAGACCAGGTAGCAGAGCTTGCAGCCTGGATGTGAGGCTTGAGACGATGCAGCAGAAAATGGTGTTAAAAGACATTTGAAAATATAAATAAGATCTTGTAATAAGATATTCTTGGGGGCTTGGAAGAAATGAGGTTGATGCGGAATGGTGCAAAAAGATTACTATAACCCTATTGCCATGAATTATCTTACAGCTCAACTGGGAAATCCAGAAGTAGCAAAAATGGGAGATATATTGACTCCTTAAGTACATGTGGAATAACAGTCCTGGTGCCATTGCAACAATCTGGAGCTCAATGCTCTTAAGTCAGTGGAACTGATTGTAGACTGTAGGAGAGCTCCCCCTCCCCTCACCCCACTCACCATCAACAACACCACAGTCACATCTGCGGAGTCTTTTAAGTTCCTGGGGACCATCATCTCCAAGGACCTTAACCATATAACCATATAACAATTACAGCACGGAAACAGGCCCTCTCGGCCCTTCCAGTCCGTGCCGACCATTTGTTTTCCCCTAGTCCCATCTACCTGCACTCAGACCATACCCCTCCATTCTCTTCACGTCCATATACCTATCCACTTTACTCTTAAATGTTAAAATCGATCCTGCCTCCACCACTTCTGCTGGAAGCTGATTCCACACAGCCACCACCCTCTGAGTAAAGAAGTTCCCCCTCACGTTACCCCGAAACTTCTGTCCCTTAATTCTCATGTCATGCCCTCTTGTTTGAATCTTCCCTACCCTCAATGGGAAAAACGTATCCACGTCAACTCTGTCTATCCCTTTCATCATTTTAAAGACCTCAATCAAGTCCCCCCTTAACCTTCTGCGCTCCAAAGAATAAAGACCTAACTTGTTCAACCTTTCTCTGTAACATAGTTGCTGGAACCCTGGCAACATTCTAGTAAATCTCCTCTGTACTCTCTCTATTTTGTTGACATCCTTCCTATAACTAGGCGACCAAAATTGTACACCATACTCCAGAATTGGTCTTACCAATGCCTTGTACAATTTTAACATTAAGTGGGGGCCTACCATCGACTCCACAGTCAAAAAGGCACAACAGAGGATGTACTTCCTGCGGCAGCTGAGGAAGCACAATCTGCCACTGGCAATGATGGTCCAATTCTACACGGCCATCGTAGAGTCTGTCCTCACCTTCTCCATCATGGTTTGGTTTGGCTCAGCCACCAAGCACGATACCCAGAGGCTGCAGCGAATCGTCCGATCAGCTGAGAAGGTTATTGGCTGCAACCTTCCCTCTATTGACGAAGTGTACACTGCAAGGGCCAGGAAGCGAGCGGACAAGATCATCTCTGACCCCTCTCACCCTGGCCACAAACTCTTTGAATCACTTCCTTCTGGAAGGCGACTCCGGACTGTCAATAACCAAAAATCTGTAGCCTCCTTTTGCTCTGGTATTTTATTTAATTCACATGTTTAATCAAGAATGTTTTATTATTAATGTTTAATGTTTTATGTATCATTCTTAACTGTTACTGTATGTCATGTTGTCACTTGCAGGTGGAGCACCAAGGCAAAGTCCTTGTATGTGAATACTTGGCCAATAAACCTATTCATTCATTCATTCATTCAGTGGGAAATGCTTTATAGCAAGAGATGCAGTGGGAAATGAAACTGAAAGAATTCATGCAGCTGAGTGTAGAGATGGGATAGGTAGATGCTTTGGGGAATGTGAGAGAGGAAGGGGAGATAGATCTGGATGTTAGAGAGCATTAAATGCAGCATACAGAATGCAAGGCTATCCAATTGTCAAGACATGCATTAATTACACACATTTTAACTTTTTCAATTTATTAATACTATAGTTTAAAATCATTACAACTCCTCAATAATGAGACAGTGGTTTATTTTACCATTGGTGTTCTTGTACTTCTTGTTCTGTCCATGTAGGATCAGGCCGAAGACCATGAGCAGAATGAGGATGATGCTGCAAAGGGCCATCACTATCAGGAACCACCACTCTTCATAAAATGGAGGATTTCCCAGCTGAGCTGTAAGACAATTCATAGCATTGGGGTTATAGTAATGGGGGATTTTAACTCACCCAACATTGACTAGGATTCCTCAGTGCAAGGGGCTTAGATGGGGCGAAATAAGTTAAATACATTCTCAAAATGTTTTGAGACAAGGTGCAGGCAGTCCTACTAGAGACATGTAAAGGGATACAGTGGGTCAAGGCGGACAATGGGTTAAAGCAGACAGTGGATTAAAGCAGATTGTAAGATGGTCCTAAAGACTGGGTGAAATTAAACTTCAAGTACCTACGATTTACTTCGGAGTCACGTGAAGAAGCCCGCCAGGCGCATGCTCGGCATTACGTCGACGCATGTCGTTAGGGAAGGGCTGCAGATCGCAGCTCCACCAGCGGTAACAAGCCCGCAGGTAAGTGGGTTGAAATTACTTCTTGGGTAGAAATTCCGTGACGCTGGCTGGAATAGCCAGGAGGAGTTTGGGAAGTTTTAAAATGGACACGGTGAAAAAATCGGCGTGGGGGAAGCGCGCGTCCCGGGTGGAAACACAGTTAAGATCGGGACCACAGATTAGTACGGAGCCGGTTCCAATACCGGTAGCCGTTGAACCTGCCGTAGTTCAGACTTTAGACGCTCCACAGCCACAGGCCACGGAGGGAACTCCAGTGGAGAGGAAAAATAAAAAGAAGTCGGCTATCTGTAATATCAGATGAATCTGATGAAGAAGAAGCAGGACCAGGCAGACGAGCCCTGTGGCTCAGGATGGACCAAATGGAGAAAATGCTTCAAACAATTATTAACCAAGGGTCAAAAGACCCAGAATATTCCCAGGCAGCCCCTGAGGGGGTTCCATATCATGATTATGGTGCCTTTACAACATGGGAATGTGAACCTCCAGAGCCTTGTGTAGGTCTGGAGGAAGTCTTCTTTGAGCAAGTCTCAGGAGTACCAGGGCAGCAAGAGACTGATCCTGAAGGTGGTGTTTCTGGTGTTGAATACCCACCACAGCTCAAAAGTCAAACTACAGGTGTACCGGATGTAGCACAATCCTTTGCTATACCAGAGGGGAGTGGTGAGGTCATGGAAGAAAACCTGGCTGCCAACATTAATTATTTGGTTTCTCAACAGGTTCAGGAGACTGTCATGATTGAGACAGCAGACCTCTATAAAACACCTATTAATTGTGCATCACTGAGGGTGCCGACGGTGAATCCAAGTATTTGGACACCTATGAGTTCAACAATGCGAGGACAGGAGATGTGATTCCAGAGGGTCCTCAAGCTCATTGCAGCTGGCATTACTGCTTTTGGGAGGCATTTGGCATGCTATGTCCAAAATTCAAAAAGACATGTTGGCATTGTTTTGTAACACTTACTTTGAGATTAATTGTATGAGAAAAATCGCCATTCGGCCCATCCTGCACCCAAGATTTGCAGGTTTGTGTAAATCAAGCTATGTTCAAGCGCCAGATTATTTATTCGGAGAAAACCTGCCTAAACAAAATAAAGATATCGATGAGGAGGCAAAAACGATCAGCCTCATGAAACCTTTTATATTTGGCCAAAGGAGACAATCTGGCTGGATGAGAAGGGGGTTTGATTCAGGAGCAGGAACAAGCAGAGGCAGGGGTATGGCGAGAAGGTATTATTATCCATCACAGCCCAATGTCAATCCATATATTGGGAGAAGGAGACCATCAAGGTCATTTGCTGAGGTACAAAAACTTTATTCTATCACAGAGGAAACTGTTGTGGAACCTCCGATTGGTGGTAGATTGCAATTGTTTTATGATGAATGGTACTGTATAACATTTGATCGGTTTATATTAGATACTGTGTCAGGTGCTGCTATTGAATTTATGGAAGGAGTTGATCCACCTGTACAGGATAAACCTAATCGGGTTTTGGTGTTTTCTGCACCTGAAAATTTTCAGGTAAAAGAAGTAAAAAATTTACTTAAAAAAAGGGGTAATTGAAAGTACGGGGTATCATCCGCGACAATTTGTGTCAAATATTTTCCCCAGGCCAAAGAAAGATGGGGGTTGTAGAGTCATTCTGGATCTCACAAAATTGAATTCATATGTCCAGTATAGACATTTCAAAATGGACACCTTCAACACTGCAAAGGAGTTGTTGTCCATAGGATGTTACATGGCTACTATAGACATAAAAGATGCGTATTATTCAGTGCAAATTCATCACCATTATCGTAGGTACTTGAAGTTTAATTGGATGGGTCAGTTGTGGCAATATAAAACATTACCTAATGGGTTAAGTTCAGCTCCCAGGCTGTTCACAAAATTATTGAAACCAGCACTTGCATTGTTAAGGGCTCAAAATCACATTATCATGGCTTATCTTGATGATATTTTAATTGTTAATGCCACTCAGGAATCAGTTGAAGATTCAGTTTCAGCAACTATAAGCCTGTTGAAAAGGCTAGGGTTTCTGATCCATCCAACGAAATCTAAGCTACAGCCATTGCAGACAATTTGAGTATTTGGGGTTTGTCATTAATTCAGTTGCTATGTCAGTAACTTTACTAACAGTTAAAATTGTGGATATTACAAATGCGTGTAATTACCTTGCTGACAAACCTTATCCCTCCATCCGAGAAGTAGCTAGGGTTATTGGTAAGATAGTAGCAGCATTTCCCGCTGTTGAGTTTGGCCCTTTGCATTATCAAAATCTTCAAAGGGCAAAAGCACAAGCACTAAAAAAGCATGCAGGTCATTTTGACAGACCCATGCAGTTGCCAACAGAAGCTTTGGCTGAATTACAGTGGTGGATTGGGAATGTTGCACAAGCTACTAAAAACATTGTTATTCAGCAACCTACAGTTGTATTACAAACTGATGTTAGTGCTCTCGGATGGGGGGCTAAGGACAATGACACCAGCTGTGGTGGTAGATGGACTGTCCAAGAGGAATTAATTCTCCAAACATATGGTATTAATTATTTGGAGTTATTGGGGGCATTTTTTGGATTAAAAGCTTATTGTTCTACTATGGAGGACTTGCATGTTCAATTACAAGTAGACAATACCACAGCTGTAGCATATATCAATCACAAGGGTGGAGTAAGATCAGTATCATGTGATCATCTTGTCAACCTGATGTGGAATTGGTGTGTATCTAGGAATATCTGGCTTTCAGCTATATCTCCCAGGGAAAGACAATGTTGTGGCAGACAACAGATCACAGGAGTTTAAAGACAATACAGAATGAATGTTAAATCCACAAATTTTCCAAAAAATTGTCAATCGGTATGGTGTACCAGACATTGATCTGTTTGCATCCAGATTAAATCACAAATTGCCTAAATACGTGTCATGGGAGCCTGACCCATGAGCTGTAGCGTTGGATGCATTCTCGCTACATTGGGGAAATATGTTTTTCTATGCTTTTCCCCCATTTTGCCTGATCAGGCAATGTCACAGTAAAATAGAGCAAGACTGCTAGGGGTGTTTTGGTGGTTCCAAACTGGCCTACACAGGCATGGTTCCCATTGATGCTTAGAATGATAATTGAACCATTTATGACGATTCCCAGCTCCAGGGATTTGTTGGTACAACCAGTGACAGAACATCCATTGCATGATCATATTAATTTGTTAATCTGCAGGTTCTGACCAGACCATTACAAGGGCTTGGACTGTCGGATAGGACCATGGATGTCATAACGTCAGCTTGGAGAGATAGCACTAAGAAATAATATGTCTCACATAAAGAAATGGGAAGCTTTTTGTATTGTCAGATATATCTTATAATTCTGCAAACATATCGGATGTATTGGAGTTCCTTGCTATGTTGCATTTTGATCAGCACCTTAGTTATTGTGCTATTAATAGTGCTCGTAGTGCTTTGCGTTCCTCTTTCCGACAATTTTCAGAACATCTATCTATCGGGTCTCATCCATTAATATCCCGATTTATGAGAGGGATTTTTAATAAAAATCCTCCCAAACCCAGATATACAGAAATTTGGGATGTCAGTATAGTTCTCACATTGCTTCGGTAATGGGCTCCAATTACGTCACTGTCTTTTCAGAAGTTAATATTTAAAGTGGTAATGCTTATGGCATTAGTGTCAGCACAAAGAGTACAAACATTGCCAATGTTACGTTTAGATTGTATGCATTTGTCTGCAGATAACATTACTTTTTATGTTTATGATCTAATCAAACAAAGCAGATCGGGAAAGTCTGGAACCAAGGTAATCTTTAGAGCATATCCTGTCAACCACACATTGTGTGTGGTTAAGCATCTGACTCAATATATTGAAGTAACCAAGAGCCTCCAAAGTTGCACATAAAAAAAAACATACAAAAAAGTGTCAGTACAAACTATTTCTAGATGGTTAAAACAGGTTTTGAATTTAGCTGGAGTAGACACTGATGTGTTTAAATCTCACTCCACCAGGGCAGCGTCCACGTCCGCGGCGATGGCACAGGACGTGCCGCTCGACCAAATTTTAGAGGCCGCAGGATGGTGTAAAGAAGAAACTTTTTCCAAGTTTTACAATAAAGCTGTTATCACGGTGCCAGAATTTGGACATGCAGTGTTGGGTTCTGTTTGATTATCTGCTTCTTTTATGTAATGATTGATATCTTTTGTTGAAATTTCCCCTATGATAGAGGGGTATTACTTTTCTTACTTTTATTATATTAAAATACTTATTGCATTATTCAAGCAATGTTCAATAATATTATTTACTCACTACTGTGTCAACTGAAGCAGTGTGTTGTATGGAATGAATCTACGGCATGAAAATCACAGAGCTTCAAAATCTTCACGTAGTCACTCACGTGACTCCGAAGTAAAATAGTAAGATTAAACGAGAACTTACCTGTTCGAAGTTTGATCTTTATTTTATGAGGAGTTACGATGAGGGATTACGTGCCCTCCGGTCCCGACCCTCATAATCTAAATGATCATCTGGTAGTTCTAGTCTTGTGTGAGCCTTACTATCTTACTTCGGCTATTGGTTCTGTGTTTTTCACGCCGCTGCTATGAAGTATGCCGAGCATGTGCTTGGCGGGGCTTCTTAACGTAATCCCTCATCGTAACTCCTTATAAAATAAAGATCAAACTTCGAACAGATAAGTTCTTGTTTAATCTTACTATTATACCAGCCTGAGTGAATAGTCACAAGTAAACGTGATAACCAATGTTATTGCTTTATTTAAGAGGGATTGCTGTGATGAGGCAGAAAATTAAAAGGCCAGTGATCCTTACATCAGTGTTAGAGAAATTACTGAATAAATTCAGGGTTCATAAAATCTTCCTAACGTATGATGTCTAGAACTGAACGAGGATCATGTATATCAGCAGCATGACCTCTACTCTAGTCCTCTAAACATAAAGACTCCATTAGCCTTTTTGATTATTTTTCATTCCTAACTAGGACATTTAATAATAATGCAGACCCATAACTCTCATTGGAGCTCTACTGAATTTAGCTTTTCACCACTTAGAAGGGATTCTGGTGAATCTTTCAGTATATGGGTGAATTATCTTGCACTCTTACGCATTAAAATTCAATTGCTATTTTTTACCTATTCACTTACTTTGTGAACCATTTCCTTTTTGAGATTCTTAAAATCCATTTTGTTCAGCTTTTTATTTGTTTTATCTCTCTTTGTTGTTATCATCATCAACTTTATCTGTTATATTCAATTCTATTCTGTCTCTTTCCTCATCTTGTATCCTTGCCTTTCTTTTTTTTAATATATATATTTTTATTAGAGTAGGTATGCAGTGAATTAGCAAACACATATTATGATAGCAATATTTTGTGTACAACAATCATACATTATTAATATTATCAAATGAATCATTTTGTCTCTAATAATTTTTTTTAATAAAAAGAGAGAAAAACAGAGAGAAAAATAAAATCAAAACCAAAAAGAAATCATAAAGAATGGAATAATGTACCATTAATACATCATTGGAGATAAGATCAAGAAATATAGAATATAACTTTTCATCTAATCCTGAGTCCAAGTTTCAGACAGGGTTCCCTGCCGAACCGATCTACCCTTTTAAGTAATCAATGAAAGAAGACCATATTCTAACGAAAACTTCTTGTTTGTCCATTAGGGCAAATCTGATTCTTTCCAGGTGTAGGGTCTCCGACTTTCCATAATCCACATTTTAATTGTGGGGGATATAGGGCCTTTCCAAAATTTTAATATTAATTTCTTCCCAATTATTATACTGTAATCTAGGAAATTTATTTAACTTGTTGTAAGTGTTAAACTTTGTTCTGATATTCCAAGTATTATTAATTTTGAGTCCGGATCCAATTTAGTATTAATAACTTCAGAAGTTATTCAAAAAATCAGTCCAGAAATTCTTAATTTTTATACAATTTGCAAAAGTGTATCCTTGCCTTTCTCTTTGGCAAAACAACCCGTATTTGCAGGGTGTAAACTAGTTTTGAACCATATTAAATGGTTTCTTCAGCTGTTGATTTACCCATTGTTAATTGCTCCCAGTTTAATGTGGTCAGTCAGTTTGAAGTCACTGAAATGTGGAATCGTGGCCACAATATTATTTATCCCTTTCAAACATTATGTTGAGCATGAATAACTCAATCTGTATTTGACAAATATTTACAGATTAGTGTTTACAGTGATGCAGTTGGTAGAGCTGCTGCCACACAATGCCAGAGACTGTTTGATCCTGACCTCGGGTGTTGTCTGTGTGGAGTTTGCACGTTGTCTCTGTGAGTGTAGGGGTTTCTCTGCTGCTCCGATTTCCTCCCACACCCCAAAAATGTGTGGGTTTGTAAGTTAATTGGCCTCTGTAAAATTGTCCCTAATGTGTAAGAAGTGGATGTAAAAATGAGATAACAAAGAAGTAATGTGATGATCGGTGTGGTCTCAGTGGCCGAAGAGCCTGTTTCCATGCTGTCTCTTTCAATTCAATACAATCAGCGAAATGTTAATTAAAGCTGACTCTTTGCCCATTATGGTCTGTTTCTTGTTGGTTCTCTCAAGAGCGAGTTAGGTATAGCTCTTAGTGCTAACAGAATCAAGGGAAATGGGGAGAAAGCAGGAACGGGGTACTGATCTTGGATGATCAGCCATGATCATATTGAACGGCGGTGCTGGCTCGAAGGTCCAAATGGCCTACTCCTGCACCTATTTTCTATGTTTCTAGGACTTACTGCTGCAATAAACTATCCTCAACACACTCGAGGTTCACTATCTTTCTGACACAATCTGGTCTATTATCTCAATTTATATGAAAGATAGAATCTCGCAATTAAACCACTTTGCTTTTCTCATGTACTCAAATCTTACCTACGTATTCTACCTTAAGGGAGGCAATGTCATGACTGTTAAATGCTATTTATTTTATAATTTTGCTCATACAGTTGCCACTGTCTGCTTGTTAAAATCCTTGCATTATCCTTTCTGAGCACTGAAATAATTTTGTCTTTAATCATTGAAGCTTCCTGTCTGCCAGTTTCCCTTGTAGACATTATAACCTGGTACATTCAGTTCCTTGTCTTGTCATGCAACCATATCTCTGTAATAACTGTCATGTGTGAGTAATGACTACTACATTTTACCCACTAAGTAGAATCTGCCCCTGTAATTCATTTGATTTATCGCTTACACGCTGTGCATTTGTATAAACAATGCTCATAAGCTGCACACCTTTGCCTGTCCTTCTGCTCTATAGTTTCACTCACACATATCCCTCCTCTGATGCAATTACTTTACATCTTTTATTCTCCATCTATCTCCACAGCCTGAAGCACGGCTCTGACAGTAACTGTACCTTCCTTTCTTTAGTTGGCTCCTGAATTAGAATTTATATTACCTTTTTCAACTGAACCCTCCTGCCTATTTACTGGTTCACAGTCGTCGTAACTGCCGAAATATTCTTCTCACTAAGACCTTGGTCGTGGCTGAAACAAAATCCCTTTTTCTTGTAGCCTTCAGAACACGATCACCTCCTTAATTTATTTTGTGCACAGCTAAGAATCATAACCCTTGGACTCCTGTTCTATAATTGAGTTTCTACCTTCTTGTACTCTCTTGTCTACTCATTCCTATGTTGTTAGTTTCAATATGGTTCACTGCTTAGCTCCCCCTCTCTTTTAAATTGCTTTCACGCTGGTTTGAGATGTAATAGTAAGATTAAACGAGAACGTACCTGTTCAAAGTTTAAACGAGAACGTACCTGTTCAAAGTTTAAGTAAAAAAAAACAGATAGCCGAAGTAAGATAGTAAAGCTTACAGAAGACTAGAACTACCAGATGAACCTTTAGATTATGAGGGCCGGGAGCGGAGGGCACGTAATCCCTCATCGTAACTCCTCATAAAATAAAGACCAAACTTCGAACAGGTTTAAGTTCTCGTTTAATCTTACTATTTTACTTCGGAGTCACGTGAGTGACTACATGAAGATTTTAAAGCTCTGTGATTTTCATGCCGTAGATTCACTCCATACGACACACTGCTTCAGTTGACACAGTAGAGAATAAATAATATATTGAACATTGCTTCAAATTATTCAATAACTATGTTAATAATAATAATACCAAGGAAAGTAATAACCCCTCTATCCCAGGGGAAAATTACAACAAATGATATGAAACAAAGCAAACAAATTGAACAGAACACAGCATAGCATGTGGAAACCCTGGCACTGTGACAACAGGTTTATCATAAAATCTAGAAAAAGTTACTTCTTTAGACCATCCTGCGGCCTCTAGAATTTGGTCGAGCAGCACGTCCTGCACCTTTGCCGCGGACATTGATGCCGTACTTGTGGAGTTGAGATTTAACACATGAGTGTGAACTCCAGCTAAATACAGAACCTGTTTTAACCATCTAGAATAGTTTGTACTGTCACTTTTTTTGTTGTTGTTTTTTTTGTGGGTAATGAGCATTGGTGCCTCACAATCTCGGAGACTCTTAGTTACTTTAATATATTGAGTCAGATGCTTAACCACACACAATGTTTGGTCGACAAAGATTACCTTGGTTCCAGCCTTTCCTGGCTTGCTTAGATCATACACATAAAAAGTAATTTTATCTACAGACAATTGCATACAATCTAAGTGCAACATTTGTAATGTTTGTACTCATTTTGCTGATACTAATGGCATGTGCATAACCACTTTAAATATTAAGTTCTGAAAAGACAGTGACGTAATTGGAGCCCACTGCCGAAGCAATGTGAGAATTATACCTACATCCCAGATTTCTGTATATCTGGGTTTGGTAGGATTTTATTAAAATTCCTCTCATAAATTGGGATATTAACGGATGACCCGATAGATTGTCGTTCTGAAAATTGTCCTAAATAGGAGGACAAAGTACTCCGAGCACTATTAATGGCACTATATCTTAGGTGCAACATAGCAAGGAATTCCAATACATCCGATATGTTTGCAGTATGATAAAATATATCTGACTGTATACAAAAGATTTCCCATTTCCTTATATGAGACATATATTGTTTCATAGTGCTATCTCTCCAAGCTGCAGTTATAACATCCATTGTCCTATCTGACAGTTCATCAGAACCTGCAGATTAACAATTAATACGATCATGTAATGGATGAATTCTCCTGTTACTGGATGTACCAACAATACTGCAGCTGGGGATTGTCATGAATGGCTGAGTCATCATTCTGAGCACCAATGGGAACAATGGCTGTGTAGACCAGTTTGGAACCACCAAACGCCTGTGGCGGAGTCTTGCTCTATTTTGGTGACATTGCCTAATCAGGCAAAATGGCAAAAACATAGAAGACTATACTTCTCCAATGTAGCGAGAATGCATCCACCGCTACAGCTCCTGGGTCTGGCTCCTATGACATATTTAGGCAACTGGAGATTTAATCTGGATGCAAACAGATCAATATTTGGTACCCATACCGACTGACAATCTTTTTGAACTTCTGGATTTAACATTCATTCTGTATTGTCATTGAACTTTCGTGATCTGTTGTCTGCCACAATATTGTCTCTCCCACAGCTGTAGTATTGTCTACTTATAATTGAACATGTAAGTCATTAATTGTAGAACAATAAGCTTTCAATGCATAAAACGCCCCCAATAACTCCAAATAATTGATACCATGTGTTAGGAGAATTAATTGTCTTGGACGGTCCATCAACCACCTCAACTGGTGGCGCTGTCCTTACCTCCCCAGAGCACTCCCATTAGTTTGTAATACCACTGAAGGTTGCTGAACCAAAATATTTTCTAGTAGCTTGTGCAACATTGAGAATCCACCATTGCAATTCAACTAAAGCTTTAGTTGGTAACTGCATGGACCTATCAAATGACCTGCACGCTTTTTATTTTATTTTAAATTTAAAAAATAAATAAATAAACTATTTTAATTTTTTTTAATTTTTATTTTAGTGCTTGTCCTCTGGCTCTTTGCAGACTTTTGATAATGCAGAGGTCCAAATTCGACAGCAGGAATGCTGCTACCATTTTACCAATACCCGTAGCTACTTCTCGGATGGTGGGATAAGGTCTCTTAGCGAGACAAGTACAGACATTTGTAATATCCCCAACCTTATCTGTTACCAAGTTACTGACATATCAACTGAATTAATGACAAATCCCAAATAATCAATTGCTTGGGATGGCTGTAATTTAGATGTTGTTGGATGTTGTTGGATGGACAGAACCCTAGTCTTTCAATAGGCTTATGGTTGCTGAAACCAGTTCTTAAGCTGTCTCCAGAGTGCCATTTACAATTAATATATCCTCTAGATAAGCCATTACAATGTGATTCTGAGCTCTCATTAACACCGGTGCTGGTTTCAATAATTTTGTGAACAGCCTGAAAGCTGAAGTTAACCCATTAGGTAATTCTTTAAATTGCCTCAGCTGACCCATCAAATTAACTTAAAGTACCTGCAATAATGATGCATTGGTACTGAATAATAAGGTATCTTTTTTTTTTACATCTATAGTAACCATATCGCAGCCTTGTGATAACAACTGCGTTACAATGTTGAAGGTGTACTTTATTAAATGCCTATACTGAACATATGAATTTAGTTTGTGAGGTCCAGAATTATTCTGCAACCCCCATCTTCTTCTGTCTGGGAATATATTTTCTACCTGACGAGTTTCAGGTGCAGCAAACACCAAACCGATCAATATTATGCGGCATCATTTATTATAAAACAATTGTAATCTTACACCCAACCAGAGGTTGTACCCCAGAAGTTCTATGTGTGATGGAATGCAGTTCCTGTACCTCCGTAAATGAACTAGAAGATTTTGAATTGTTTTGGCAGATTTTCACCAATAATTAATCTGGTTATTGTTGCCCTACATAGTCCTGCATTTTTGGGTATAATGTTGGCCAAATGGCCATTTTCATCATACAATTAGGTTCAAATAGGCACTGCAGAGTAACGCAAGCATGTCTTTATAACTTTTGGACAATTATCGACCCTTGTATGTCTTCCCCAAATGCAGTGATGCCAACTGATATCAGCTAGAGGACATGCTGGAAACACATTTCCTGCCCTCGCATCGTTACACTAATGGGTGCCCAAATTAATGAGTTTACTGTTGGCACCCTGAGCGAGGCACAATAGACAGGTGTTAAATATATATTTTACTGTTTCAGTCATAACAGTTTCTTGGAGCAGGTGAGAAACCAAATAATGTTGGCAGCCAGGTCTCATCCATAGCCTCACCAGTCCATACCGATATAGCAAACTTGATGCTACATCGGGAACACCCGGAGCGTGGCTCTTGTGCTCTGGTGTGTACACATAAGTAGGGACACCAGTTTCAGGGTCAGTCTCCTCCTGCCCTGGTACTCACAAGTCTTGCTCTAGGGAGACCTCATCCAGACCTAAACAAGGCACTGGAGAGTCAGATTCCCATTTTAATTTTTTTACAGGCACCATACTCAGTGTATGGAACTCCTTCGGAGGCTGCCTGGGAATCTCTGGGTCTTTGGACCCTTGACTGATTAAAGTTTGGAGCATTTTAGTCTTGCTCTAGGGAGGCCTCATCCAGATCTAACAAGGCACTGGAGAGTCAGATTCCCATTTTTAACAGGCACCATACACAGTGTATGGAACTCCTTCGGAGGCTGCCTGGGAATCTTTGGGTCTTTGGACCATTGACTGAGTAAAGTGTGGAGCATTTTTTCCATCTCTAGCTCCCCCACATTCTTGTCCTCTCTTGGAGGAGAGTAACTTCTTTACATTTTCTTGTGTATTTGTGCATAATCAAATATGTTCATGTTTAGAATTATAGATTCTGACAGGCACATTCTGCTTGCAGAATATTTATATTACTCTCAGTATCACAGTTCTCCCAATATAAGGGTTGATGTGGCTGTATTGGGTATAATACTTTGTACCCATCTCCCTGCATCTGCTGGTCTCCCAGAATCAACCCCCTTCGTATTCAACCTGCTTGTTTTCTCAGAACAGGGATGAGACGTTTTATAAGGCACATATCTTGATCATACACATCAACTAAGGAACTGCATCTGATAACACATACTCAGAGCAGACCTTGTATGCTTCCCTATTGTTGTGGCCTCAGCCCGTACAACTCTAGCAGCTGGAGGGTATTAACTACGGAATAACGGCCACCGGTATCGGAATCGGCACCGCACTTATCTATTTTGCCGATCGCTGCGATGGGACCGCAATGCTGCGTGGCCCACGCTTGCTCCTCCCGCTGTACAGGCTCCTGCTGACTCACAAGCTTGAGTCTCGCTGGAAGTTTTAAAAACTTACCTGCAAGGGTTTCTACTTACCCTGGTGGAGCTGCGCTCTCCAGCTCCGTTCAATGCGACATGCGTCGACGTAATGACACGCATGCGCCGGGCGGGGCTTCTTCACGTAGTCACTCACGTGACTCCGAAGTAAAATTTAATTTGGGACCACGTAGACAACACAATTCTGCTTCTAAAGAATGCTATTTCACAAGCTAATTATTACATTTCCCACAGCTCCCACATTATATTTCCCCACCTTTTCCCCTTCGACCATCTCCGTTCTGTTCTAAGATCAGTAGTCCAGTAATCCTTCCAACAGCTTCAATTCTATCCTACGGGTAGCTGGAACTTCGTTCCAGTCAAACAGTTTCTGCACTTACACATTCTCTTCAAATGATGTTGAATAAGAAGAGTGGGACATATTTAAATTATATAAAATCCAATTATGACATTTCCTTGACAGAACAAGTAAAACTAGTCCTAAGTGGATCTAAAAAGCTCCAGGAAAAGGGCTTACAGAAGTATTTTTGGAAAGAGTGCAGAGAAGATTTACGAAGATGTTTCCATGAGTAGAAAGCCTGAGGTTTGGGGAGAGGTAGGGCGAGCTAGGACGTTATTTCTTGGAGTGCAGAGGTCTTAAGTGTATAAAATCACAAGGAGATTAGACAGGGTGAATGTGCAGACTCATTTTCCTAGGGTAGGAGAATATAGAATGGGAGTGCATTAGTTTAAGGTGAGGAAGCTGAGGAACAGCTTTTTCACAAAAGTGTGGTAGGTATATGGAATGAGCTGCCACAGAAAGCAGACACAAAATACTGGAGTAATTCAGCAGGACAGGCAGCATCTCTGCAGAGAAGGAATGGGTGACGTTTCGGGTCGAGACCCTTCTTCGGTTTAAACCAGCATCTGCAGTTCCTTCCTATACAAGTAGATGAGGCAGGTACTTTAACAAATTTAAAGGACATTTGGACATGTACATGAATAGGAAACATTTAGACGGATATGTATCAAACACATGTAAATAGGGGTGGTTTAGATGCGGCATCTTGGGGGAGATAGACTCAACGGCCTGTTTCCACAGTATGACTCTATACTTCAAACACTCATGTGAATCAATTTTTTTAACAGTGAAGAGTTATTTGGAACAGCAGTCACTAGAACATAAAGTGAATTACCTGATCTCACGATAGACGGGGTACTTGGTTCACCGTATCCAAACTGATTGACTGCAATGATCCGAAATTCATAGCTCACTCCTTGTTTTAGCTTGTCCCGGGTAACCATGTGTGATATTGCATCACTTGGAATGTCCTTTTCAAAGGTATCCCACAATCCTTCATCTAAATGAGAAACCATTCAGGTGAAAACAAGCAAACATTATAAAACAGATACTCTGGAACAAATATATTTAAATGTTTTTGCTTTTTATTTTTAGTTTTGACACACTCTTACGATTTGTAATTTGAGCCGAAGGACACCATGTTCTCAGATCTCTCTACTTTCTCTGTGTTCCACCAGACAATTTATTGCTTGAATTCTCTGTCAAACTCCTTTCAATGAATCATTGAAAGGTACAGCCTGGAAACAGGCCCTTCAGCCCACCAAGTCCACGCTGACCATCGATATCGCGTTTACACAAATTTTATGTGGTCCCACTTTCTCACCTGCACACTTGGGGAAATTTACAGCTGCCAATTAGTCTGAAGAAGGGTTTCGGCCCGAATCGTTATCTATCTCCTTCGCTCCATAGATGCTGCTGCACCCGCTGAGTTTCTCCAGCATTTTGTCTACCCACAGCCTGCAAACTGGCATGTCTTTGGGATGTGGAAAGAAACCAGTGCACCCGGATGAAACCCACGCAGTCACAGAGAGAACGCACAAACTCTACACACCGACAGCACCCGAGGTCAGGATTGAACTCAGGTCTCCGGTGCTCTGAGGAAGCAACTCTGCAGCACAGAAACAAGCCCTTCAGCCAACATGCAAACTCCACACTGACAACACCCGAGGTCAGGTTCGAACCTGGATCACTGATGGTGTGAGACAGAGGCTCTACCGGCTGTGTCATTGTGCCGCCGAACCATGCCTCCATGATCCCCAAAGTGACTGTTTCAATGGTTATCTGACAACCTTACAATCTTCGGATCTGTTAATTTTGTTGACCAAAGGACCGACCAGAAACGTCACCTATCCATGTTCTCCAGAGATCCTGCCTGACCTGCAGTTACTCCAGCACATGGAGAAAAACACCTGTCCATGTTCTCCAGAGATCCTGCCTGACCTGCAGTTACTCCAGCACATGGAGAAATGTCACCTATCCATGTTCTCCAGAGATCCTGCCTGACCCACTGAGTTACTCTAGCACCTTGTGCCTTTTGGGTATTAACCATCTGCAGTTCCTTGTTTCTACATTTTCTCCCCTGCACCAAGTTCTGTTCACTCATTTCCTTGCTCCCACTAGCCCATTGTTGGCTAAGCCTCTGTGAAGAGAGCAGTGTTTTTTCTGCAGGTATTGAGTAAATTTATTTTTTATAACATCTAAAAATAACATTATTAGAGAGCTATCTTGTTAGCGAATGGCGTTCAGAAGTTTCATTTTCTTAAATAAAATCACAAAAGGAACAGAGAATATGGATTTGACTTGAGCAGGAGAATTTAGAAAAAGAAAGCAAAATAATCAAATTTTCTAAATCAAATTTGTTCTTTTTTAATTCCATTTCTATACTGCATTGAAAAGCATCAGAATTGCATTATTTGGAGGCACACAATGAAGCATATGAGGCACGGTCTATATTCCGAGAAGGCCACACCAGCAGCTTGCTCACCTGAGGGTCTTGCCTCGATGACGTAGCCCTTTATAGGTCCATCTCCAGGCACACCTCGTGCCCAATGAATTGTGACAGCAGCTGAAGCTTCACTAATGGAAGGGTTCAGAGGGGGACCTGGGGAACCTGTGCAACATATCAGTCTTCCATTATTAAAGGAGAAAAGGCAACACTCTTCTGAAATAGTAAAGCACATTGTAATGATAAATAGCCGTATTATGTGTTATAGTGGAAAACACAAAGTGCTGAAGTAACACAACGGGTCAGGCAGCATCTGCGGAGGGAATGGATAGGCAATGGCTCGGGTGGGAACCATTCTTGAGGCAGAGGCTGAAGAAGGGTCCCGACCCAAAAGATTGCCTATTCCATCCCCCTACAGATGCTACCTGACTTACCGAGTTATTTCTGCACTCTGTGTTTTGCTCAAGATTCCAGCACTTATGTGTGTGTCCATCTATAAATGGTATACAAGTATACGGCGTGACTGAACGTTATTGTGTCCCAATCAAACACATTGTTTTTGCAGTCCCTGTCTTTCCCTTAACCAGAGATGACAGCTTTATAACATCCTCTTTTTTGTGCAGAGGGTCTGATTATGCACGATACAACCTTATCCATGCAACCATGTCGACAGGTACATGGATAGGATAGTTGTGGAGGGTATGGACCAGGCGCAGGCAGGTGGGACTAATGTAGCTGAGACATGTTGGCCAGTGTGGGCAAGTTGGGCCAAAGGGCCTGTTTCCACACAGTATCACTCTATGACTATCTATGAAATTTCTCAACTGGTTAGCAAGTAGCTGCCACCACTTTTTTCCCTTAATTTATTTAACGAACGAGAATGGGAGTGATCTGTGAGTTGTACGGTCCAGCTCGGGTCTCACTGTTCGCCGCACACCACACTGTTTATTCCTTGCAAGGGCATCATGTCGATGCCTTGGAGATGAATACAGGACAAGGAAGCCTACAAAGCTCTGCTGAAGGTGTCACCTGGGTGAATCCATTACTAACTACCATTCACCAGTGTAAGCAACCTTCATGGGAACAGTTCACCCCAAAACGTCTCTCTCTTCATTCACTGCACCATCAGTCTCCCTTTTGTTGCTCTTCATTGTAAATATCAAGCTTTGACTTTGACAAAACACAGGTCTTGTCTGCCACAGGCATTTATTTCAGATTTATTTACACATCACTTACTCAAGGGACACAGCCTTGGTTTCAACACGGCTAAACTTCAGCGTACGGGATTGGAGTGAGGGACCCATCATGATGCAAAGCATGAAGCCTTGGCAACCTTTTAATTATGTATTAATTTCTCGGTTCCAAGCTTGTGCTGGTGGCAATTGTGCTTATTTCCCACCCTTGCTCCCCTGTGAAGGTGGTTTAGGCTAAAGAAAAATAAGTTTGGTTAAAATATGGCAATGTTTTTAAGATGCTGATATAATTAATTATTAACCAACAATGACACTTATTTATTGAATTTGGGATGTAATTCATGAATGATCTGAAGATGATGGTCCAACTACATAAATCTTTCGAAACAAAACGTGTATAATCCACTTCATAGTCCATCCTACTTCCTCCTTCGTGAAATGTAATTACTTGCTAATATTTGTTAAAATAAACGTGCAAGCTTTGTGAGAAGTAATATGGACTGCAGGTTTATTTATAAATTCAGCTGAATTCAACCTGGGGCTCGAGTAGTTTATGTGCATTTTCTACCACAATTTATTCTCCTGTCCTCGTGTAACATCAAACTGAGAACTTGTATGTTGAGTTGAAATGAATAAGATTAAACTGAGGTAAAGCACTGGTTGATTGCCGGCTGAGCCCGAGGCACTGCCTGAGCCAACAACACTGAAGTCAAAATGAAACGTGTCATACATGAAATCTTCATCCATGCCTTTGTTATCTTTTGTCTTGATATTTCTAAGGCACTCCTGACTAGGTTACTTTCATCCTATAGTTTAGTTTAGTTTGGAGATACAGCGCGGAAACAAGCCCTTCGGCCCTCCAAGTCCGCACCGACCAGCGATACCTGCGCATTAACATTATCCTACACACTAGGGACAATTTACGCTTATACTAAGCCAATCAACTCACAAACCTGTGCATCTGTGGAGTGTGGGAGAAAACCGAAGAAAACCCACGTGGTCACAGGGAGAATGTACAAACTCTGTACAGGCAGCACCTGTAGTCGGGATCGAACCCGGGTCTCCGGTGCTCTACCGCTGCACCACCCTTTATAAATATGACTTTGCTCTCAATCGTTGCCCCCAACTTCCATCCCACTCACCATTTACCCAGTGTATCCTGTTTAATAATGCTTCGGTTAAGCATTTACCATGTTAGAAGCTCAATACAAATGCAAGTTGTTGCAGTAGAGGTGTATTTAAAAAAAAAATTATGATAATCTCAAAAAGACTTCATTAGTAAAAGTTTTTCCAGTTCTATGCACAACGAATTCCCGTACCCTTTGAGCTGCTCTGTGTGGGTGGGACATGCCTATGTATATGAAGGAAAAGCTGATTATGAATTGAATGAGAAATTGTCATGGCAACATTTACCATGGTAGCAAATGTCTCGGAGGTAAAGTACCAGTCACAGCATAAACATTGTACGTTAGATTCCTCTGTGGAAATATGTTTCTTAGATGTGCTGTTGAATCAAGGATCATGTGGGACTGGATTAGTGATTTTTCTTTGTGATGTTACAATCTTGATTCTATGAGATAATTATGTGGACTATAGATACTTTGCAATGCATTGACAAGTGTCCAAATTCTTTTTCCAAAAAATGTAAACATATCTATTCTATATTTGAAATTTGAAATATAGAATTAAAAACAAATATCTGACCTCTCCCTTCCCCATCCCATTCATTAATTGGGTAGCAATGCTGATTTCTGAAACTCAGTTGGGATGAGTATGCAAATGATGAGAAAATTGTAAATGCCGACACAAGGAACAAAAAACACCACACAATGGTGGAATAACTCAACGGGTCAGGTAGCATCTCCAGAGAACTTGGATAAGTCATGTTTTGGGTCGTGACCCTTCTTCTACAGACTGAGAAAAGGTCCCGACTCAAAACATTGCCTGTCCATGTTCTCCAGTGATGCTGCTTCACCCGCTGAATTATTCCAGCATTGTGTGTCGTTTTTTGTTGAGTTACTCCAGCAGTTTACATTGAAATTTGCAAATGTTTTCTGCAGACCTACTCCAAATCAATAAAATTAGCAGAAGATTTTCTGCCGTTTTTTACAATAATATCTCTTACCATGTAAAAACAGAATGAAATTAAGCTTAATTAAGCAACATATAAGGTGTAAGTATGTTTGGTGCTGGCCTGAGAACAGCACAGGAACCGGCTATTCAGCCACAATATCCATCCTGAACATGATGCCTTGTTTCTGCCATGTCTGGATGGTAGTTATTATCATCTCTGCCAGTGTTTGGTGCGGAGGCAGCATAACCACAATGGGGGTACCGTGCTGTAGGTAATATTACATAATATATGACAGCTTTGACTTTGGGTTCAATGCTTCACTTACAAAATCCTTACAGTTGGCTTTGTTTATGCAAAACCTGAGGCTCAGGTGGTAAACAAACAATCCTTCGCCTGGTAATCTTTTTATTTCAATTCAAGGCACTACTAGTTCTTAGTTTGATGTTATATTAGGACAGGGAAAAAATTAAAATGAAAAGCACAAACAATCTACTTGGGACCAGGTTGAATTCAAATGAATTTATAAATAAGCCAACAGTCCCAATTACTTCCGGCAAAGCCTCACTGCTTATTTTTTTAACAAATATTAGCATGTAATTAAACTAAATCAATATTTTTCACCCAATTGCAATATTTGCACTCTTGCTGTTTCAACATTTTTAAAAGCAGCTTTATTTTAATGGTCTGCAAGGCGTCCGTCAGTGATGAAAACAACCCTGAAGCTTCCAATATGCGCTGATCATCCAACAGCAACCCTAATCCTTTCCCACCTGGGCACTTAGTGGGATTTTAAGCTGCAGTGTTGCCAATTGGATTGCAAGTGTGTGATGGGAAGATAGGTGATGGGACACCTTTTTCAAGTGGATTTTCTGAATATCCTGAAAGATGATATCTTAAAAGAGGCAGCACGGTGGCGCAGCGGTGGAGTAGTTTCCATGTAGCGCCAGAGATCGTGTCTACACGTGCCTTCTGTACGGAGTTTATACGTTCTCCCCGTGACCTGCATTGTTTTTCTCTGAGATCTTTGGTTTCCTCCCACACTCCAAAGACGTACAGGTTTGTAAGTTAATTGGCTTGGTATAAATGAAATTGTCCCTCGTCTGTGTAGGATAGTGTTAATGTGCTGGGATCGCTGGTCGGTGCGGACTCGGTGGGCCGAAGGACCTGTATCCGCGCTGTATCTCTAAACTAAACTGAAAGGATAGCAGTATGGAAGGAGGGTGGGATTGTGATAGTGGGGATGCTGGTGGTGGGGCAGAGGTGGTGGGATGGATGAAGCAAATATTGTCAGGGAAGAGCAGATGGTGGCCAATGGAAGTGGAGTAGGTCCTTGAGCATCTTGGGGTGTAGTGGGCAGAGAAGATGGTGTGTGGAGCAGTTGGTGGTTACGTTGAGCCAATGGTTCTTCATGTGAGGACCAAGTGTTTGATGGAGGAGCAGTAATGATAATGGGGAGCAGGGCAGCGGGGATGACAGTCAGGGGGAAAGGAAAAGGTCCAGGAGTGGTGGGCTGCAGTCAGAGGGAAGGGTGGGAGGAGCGCATAAAGGGAGGAGGGCGAGGCGGCAGAGATCAGAGGTGAAGGAGGCTAAGGTCGGAGGGAAAGGGAATGAGGTTGAAGGAAGGGGAACATGATCGGAGGCAAAGGAAGAATAGAGGGAAGGAGATGACAGTTGGAGGAAGCGGATGATTGCCGATGGGGAGGGATGGCGGTGCTTGATGGGAAGGCATTTCCAAGAGTGTTTAATCGTCATATGTACTGACAATGGAAAAAATAAATTCTTATTTGCAGCAGTTTAACAGACACAATTACACACAGATAAATATATAATGATCAAAAACCAATAAATCAATAACCGTTATATTAGACAACCATAACAGTAGTGCAACCAAAGCCACAGTCAATAGGTCATAGCTGCTGAGGTTAGTGTTCTGTATTGTTCAAAAACATGATGGTACGTAGAACAATAAGAATGAATGAAAAATATGTTGAAATGCAACTACTGGTCATTCAACCATGTTGTTGATTGGTTATTGCATGTGAACCAATCATAGTAGAATAGCATCACTGACCCCACCCCACTGTATGATTCATACTAACACCCACTTCCTACACTGGTCAGTCTTGGATGCGGTAACGATGCACTAACAACTAACGACCTGCTGTAGATTGCTTATTTACACATATGTTCAGCTTTTCTTCTTCTAACTTCGGCCTCTCAGCATTGCTTGACTTGGCTGTTCCCCGTTTCAACAGCCTACTGTGTAATAGCCAACTGCATTACTATTTATCCCGGAGGGGTCCCACAGATCTGCCAACTTCTCCCCGATCCCTGTCCTGCCGTGCTATTACAGAAACCTCTCATTCAATTTCCAGGCAGTTCCACATTCCCCATCCTTGAGGTGCTGCTGTCCCAATCATAGATAAGCCTCCTGCTCTTCCAGGTTTCTGATCTCCAGAGCTAGGCTTGAACCCCTCCCTAATCTTGGATGAAGGAGATCTGCGTGGAAGTGTTGTTATCTATCCTGCTCCACGGTCAGCAATCAATTTGATTGGTTAACACATGAGAAATAGTCATACAGCACGGAAACAAGTCCTTCGACCCAACCTGCTCACGCCAACTAAGATGCCCCATCTATACTAGTCTCACCTGCCAGCGTTTGGCCCACATCCCTCAAAACCTTTCCTTTCCATGTATCTGCCGAGATGTATTTTAAACGTTGTTATAGTACTTGCCTCAACTACTTCCTCTGGCAGTTCATTCCATATACCCACCACCGTCTGTGTGAAATAGTTGCCCTTTGTATTCCTATTAGTTCTTTTCCCTCTCACCTTAAACCTATGTCCTCTGGAACAAGAAAAGTAAAATAAGAGCCTGCTCTTAATATAATCAGGACCTTCATATCCCAAGGTGTCCCCTCTCCCTTGCAATATCTGTAAGCAAATATCTGCAAATATCCAAATATTTGCAAGAAAACACAACTCAACCCTTACCTTCTTCTGGACCTGGTGTAACGTTTGCCTTAATCTCAGGGCCAAAGCTATAGGTTTTGGCTTGGACATGAAAGCAGTAGGGAACTCCTTTAAACAGATCCCGAACCTTCAGCCAGCGCTGATTGTTGCCTCGAAGATCAACCGTCACCACTTTACTCACACCTGAACAAATGGAAAAAAAATAAAAGACTCTGCTCCAGAATGAATGCTCCACAGACTCCATCGAGAACCAAAGAAATATATAAATTTGTCAACAATGTAATTTGAATCTGCTGATAAAGAGCTAGGCCAACTTTTTTAAATGGATTCTAAATACAGATCACACTAGTTCTATGCTATCCCACTTTCTCATCCACTCCCTCCACACTGGGGACAACTTACAGCGGGCCAATTAACCTTCAAACCCGCATATATTTAGGATGTGGGAAGAAACCGGAGCGCCCGGAGGAAATTCATGTGGTCACAGGGAGACTGTGCAAACTCCACAGAGGCAGGATCGAACCAGGAACTCTAGTGTTGTGAGGCAGCAGCTCTACCAGCTGAGCCATTGTGCCGCCCACCTCTGATACCTGTGATACTGGCTCAGTTTGTTTCTCTCCCCGAGCAAGACCTCACCATCTGTGCTTTTCTTACAAACCTGCATCTTGCAGCTTTTACACTGTTTGTTTTATCTCGGATTACTCTCTATTCCCTCTCTAACTGTTGATTATTATCCCTAATAATACCAACCTATCACTCACCGGAGTTTAGAAGAATGAGGGGGAACCTCATTGAAACATACAGAATAGCAAAAGAGTTGAATGGAGTGGATGTGGAGAGGATGTTTGCACTAGTGGGAGAGTCTAGGACTAGAGGTCATAGCCTCAGAATTAAAGGATGTTCTTTTAGGAAGGAGATTATGAGAGATTTCTTTAGTCAAAGGGTGGTGAATCTGTGGAATTATTTGCCACGGAAGGCTGTGGAGGTCAAGTCAGTATATATTTTTAAGGCCGAGATAGATAGACTCTTGATTAGTACAGGTTATGGGGAAAAGGCAGCAGAATTAATGGGGTTAGGAGATAGAGATAGATCAGCAATGATTGAATGGTGGAGTAGACTTATGACCTTATGACTGGATGATTTCACCCAGAGCCTATCCCCACACCTAGCTTCACCTTATCAGGCATACTCCATTTGTCCTCATCAGGCTTCTCCTACACTTTCTTCAGCTTCAAGATCTGACAAAGGTCCTTTGACCTGAAACTTTGTTTCTCTTTCCACAAATCCTGCCTCAAGTGCTGAATTTATCTAGCATTTTCTCATTTTATTTCTACTCTGAGGAGCGATGTTTCAGTGACCTCTCTGTACCTTGTACAGATTCTAGTGGCTCGTAGACCAGTCGGTATCCCTTCAGAACTCCATTGGGCATGGCTGGCTCTCCCCACAACACTTTCAATGTAGTGGTAGTCACTTCTGTAAATGTAATGAAACTGGGAGCACTTGGAGCTGTTGTAAAAGGAAAACAAAAAGACACTTTTAAATGCTTTATTTTTTTTAATATTTAAAGCTCAGCTTCAAGATTTCAGTATAATTTAGAATTAGAGAAAAATATACACCATGGAATAAACAAAAGCTGCTAAGTTTGCATAGACATCAATAAATAACTGGATCAACATTCATCAAGAGAGTCAAGAGTCAAGAGTGTCAAGAGAGTTAAGTCATATGTCTCAGATAAAACAATGAAATTCTTACTTCAATTAGAAAGTCAAGAGAGTCAAGAGTAAAGAGTCAAGTGTCAAAAGAGTCAAGTCATATGTCCCAGATAAAACAATGAAATTCTTACTTCAATTAGAAATTCAGACTGAATTTTGTGCCTATCTTCGGTATAAACCAGCATCTGCTGTTCCTTGCTCAACATTCACCAATGTATGTACAGCAGTCTGAATGATCATAGTCATATAACTTTGAAGGAACCATTAACAATATTTTGCAATATTTTGAAAATGTGTTGTATCCTGCACCACAGTCTGTCGCCTATAGTACTGAAGATAGACACAAAAAGCTGGAGTAACACAGCAGGAGAGGCAGCATCTCTGGAGAGAAGGAGTGGGTGACGGATTCAGTTTGCCGGGATAGATTCTTTATGGCAGAGAAAAGTGCCTAAAATTTGAAGTTCACCTTGCTCTTTTTCTTTCCAAAGTTATTTAATTTAAAAAATATATATCTGGAGTGGAAGATGATAACGAGCATATTCTGGTTACTTCACAACACCAAAACATTTTTCATGCTTTTCCAGGAGCACATTTTCAACTTCAAAAATCTGCAATGCCTGATCCTTTGTGCTCAAGGTTTAATCTATGTACATCTCCCTCAGCGATTGAATAAGACACTTTTAAAAATTGTATTTTGAAACCAATAAACTTATACACCAAATAGCTTTCTTCATGCAATGCACTTTTGGCAAAAAATCAACAAAATAAACATCAGATTCTCATTAGAGCATGACAATTCTGAACAGATCTTTTATTTTCAGTTGTTACATGTACGTTGGAGAACGTTACACAATAGTAGATGAATTATTTCCAATTTTCATCATTTTATTTTGACTGTTACATGGAACTTACAGTTAGGCCAAAATTAGGCCAATTGATCAACTGTGTCCTAGAAGCCAAACATGTGCTGTTCAGACTATATGAAGTTCCCAATTTAGTCTGATTGTTTACAATACATGAATGGCGGGACGGTGGCACAGCAGTAGAGTTGCTGCTTTACAGCGGCAGAGACCCGGGTTCGATCCTGATTGTCTATACGGAGTTTGTACGTTCTCCCCGTGACCTGCGTGGCCTTTCTCCGGAATCTCCGGTTTCCTCCCACACTCCAAAGACATACAGGTTTGTAGGTCAATAGGCATGGTATAAATGTAAATTGTCCCTAGTGTGTAGGACAGTGTTAGTGCTGGGATTGCTGGTCGGCACGGGCTCGTTGGGCCGAAGGGCCTGTTTCTGTGCTGTATCTCTAAACTAAACTGCTCATCGTGATGGACTTTGACTGTTGTGAGGGTATCTGTCTCCACTGCCATTTGAGACAGTTTCCCAGATAACAATCACTCTTTGTATGATTTTTATATGTTTAGATAGTCCAGTGCACCTACCCATTATTTACCTCTTTATCTCCCTTTTGTAAACATCCCCTCGAAGAGAAACATATCCTTCCTGTTCTCTCGTTATTTTATATAGCTTGATTAAATCTCTCCTTAGCTTCTCCACCCGAAACAATCCAGATTGAATTTCTCCAGCCTTGGCACCACCTCAGAGAATCTCACTTCCAATCTATTTGCAGCGAATATTCTTATTATCCCAGCGGAGGGAAAGATAAGAAAATTCTGACTCCTGGACAATGTTATTACAAATTGAGACACAATTACAATTCCTCACCAGAATATGCTGTTAAAAATATAATAAGATTTCTCTTGCACTCACATCATCCTTATTGATTTGAAAGTGCTCTCTATAAACTGTTCACAGTTGTGAATATGTCAGTCAGGTTCCTTTTACCAGTATGCATAAGAAACTAGCTTACAAGAACAGTAGCTTTAGTTGAGAATTGAAATGGGAAGAGTAGTGCATGGAGGACTCTATTTCAGTGCCCTTCTGTCTATGAATCTCAGTCACGACTCCAATATCTGCAAGTGTTAACAATCCCCCAGTTTCAAATACAGATGGTTACATTTCACACATGGTCTACAACAGTGTAAGCACAACTTATGATGGGTCAAATCGCAGCTGAGCTCAACACACATCAATATTTACTTTCCGGCAGGGGTTGCTGGAAATAATCAGGAGCTCTGCTCTGCCTCTCCTTTTACTGAAAGGATGATGAGAGTGGTGCTTTAAAATTGATCAGCTGAGATCAGCTAATTTAGCAGGCAATGGTCAATGAATCTGAAATCCTCTCATTCAGCACTGCACAATTTCAAAACAGTTGAGACATCTTCCAAAGATATCAAGGGGGATCGAACCAATTACTTCAGCAGTGAAACCAGCTGAGTTCACTGCATGATATTTAAACAAGTTACATTACAGAGCAGGGACAAGATGTAAATGTGCGAGGCCCAGGAACACGTGTTTGAGCGACGCGGCCCAGAAGGCTGATGACATTTTGGTGCAAGATCCCAAGATTCTACAAGGCATGAGACCAAATGAATTGTTCCTACATGGCTATGCAGACCTTACACGACAAAAGCCTTTCTTCAAGATTTCCCATCATTGCCAAAGTTTAAAGACCTTTCTCCTGTACGGTTACAAACTCAACTCAACTCCAAACAGCAGCTCCCGGAAAAACACACGCACTTTCAGTGAGAACATGCAAACTCCACGCAGAGAGCACTCGAGGTGGAGATCGAACCTGGGTCACTGGAGCTGTGAGGCAGCGGCTCTACCAGCTGTGCCACCCTGTTGTTAATAATGTATGAACAGTGAAGGTATTTCTCACCAGCCTGCTCGGTGCGTCCTTCAGCAGGTTGACTGCGAGGTCCGTCCCCGGCAGCATTGAATGCCAGCACGCTGACCACATACATGGTGTAGCCCATCAGGTGCTTCAGTCGGATGGTGGTCTCAGGGAGGAAGAGGACCCTCACCTTCTCTGTATCATTCTGGTTCTCTCGCTCCCAGTAATAGATCTGCAGAGGTAATTTTCACAGTTTATATTGTACCACCTGAATACAAGCAAAATCTGGGGACAACATTGAATTAATTGGATTCTTAGAGCAGCTTGTAATGGAGCCGACAAGAGAAAAGGCAATTCTGGATTTAGTGTTGACCAATGAACCAGATATGATAAAGAGAACTCGAGGTAAAGGAACCGCTTGGAGGTAGCGATCATAATTATATAATATTGACTGGCCTTGAGGGAGACACCAGGAATATTGCCCAAACTGAAATCATATTGCCCGAGTCGAAGACGAGGGCAATATGATTTCAGTGCGGGCAATATTCCTGGTGTCTCCCGAAAGAAGGCAGTCAATATTATAATTATTACCTATCCCCACGTAAATTAAAATAATTCCATCGTCGTCAAGAGACGCGAATCTCGCACTGCTGGAGGCTGCCATGTTTGTTTAGATGCCGTGACCTGATTCTTCGCGATTGGCCGCCGCTCCCCTTTAGCAACAGGCGCTGATTGGCCTCCCCGTGTGAGATTCCTCTGATTGGCCGCCGCACGCTTAGCAACAGGCGCTGATTGGCCTCCCCGTGAAGCTGGATAAATCCTCTGATTGGCCGCCGCTCCCCTTTAGCAAAAGTCAATGGCGAAACCCGGAAGAAGAAAAATATCAAGCAATATTGCCCGCCGGAAACTGCGCGTTTTTGGACCTGTCAAAATACCAACTAATATTGCCCGGTAAAACTACCTCGTATAGGTAATAATATGATTTATTTTAATCTGCAATTTGAGAAGGAGCACGTTAAATCGGAAGTGTCAGTGATGCAGTTGAACAAAGGGGACTATGAAGGCATGAGAGGGGAGCTGGCCAAGGTAGACTGGAAAGGGATCCTAGCAGAATGATGGTGGAACAGCAATGGCAGGAATTTCTGGGCGTAATCCGGAAGACGCAGGATCATTTCATTCCAAAAAGGAAGAAAGATTCTAAGGGGAGTAGGAGGCAACCGTGGCTGCCAAGAGAAGTTAGGGATAGAATAAAACTAAAAGAAAAGATGTATAACACTGCAAAGAGTAGCCGGAAGCCAGAGGATGGGAAACTTTCATAGGACAACAGAAGGAAACAAAAAAGGCAATACGGGCTGAAAAGATGAAGTACGAAGGGAAGCTGGCCAGGAATATAAAGAAGGACAGTCAAAGCTTCTTTAGATATGTTAAGGGAAAAAGAGTAGCAAAGTCAAATGTGGGTCCCTTGAAGGTTGACACGGGTGAAATTATTATGGGCAACAAGGAAATGGCAGAAGAGTTGAATAAGTACTTCGGATCTGTCTTCACTAAGGACGACACAAACAATCTCCCAGATGTACTGGATGACAGAGGATCTAAGGGGGAACTGAATGAAATTTTCATTAGGCGGGAAATAGTATTGGGTAGGCTAATGGGACTGAAGGATGATAAATCCCCTGGGCCTGATGGTCTTTATCCCAGGGTCCTCAGGGAGGTGGCTCTAGAAATAGTGGACGCATTGGTGGTCATTTTCCAATGTTCAATAGATTCAGGATCAGTTCCTGTGGATTGGAAGATAGCTAATGTTATCCCACTTTTCAAGAAAGGAGCGAGAGAGAAAACAGGGACTTACAGACCAGTTAGCAATTGGATAGCAGTAAAAGGATTAGTCCAAGTCAACATGGATTTATGAAAGGGAAATCATGCTTGACTAATCTTCTGGAAATTTTTGAGGATGTGACAAGTAAAATGGATGAAGGGATGCCAGTGGATGTAGTGTATCCAGACTTTCAGAAAGCCTTTAATAAGGTCCCACACGGGAGACTGGTGACTAAAATTAGAGCACATGGTATTGGGGGTAGGGTGTTGACGTGGATAGAAAATTGGTTGGCAGACCGGAAGCAAAGAGTAGGAGTGAACGGGTCCTTTTCAGAATGGCAGGCAGTGGCGAGTGGAGTGCTGCAAGGCTCGGTATTGGGGCCGCAAATGTTTACCATATATATTAATGATTTGGAAGAGGGAATTAGGAGCAACACTAGCAAGTTTGCAGATGACGCAAAGCTGGGTGACACTGTGAACTGTGAAGAGGATGTTAGGAGGATGCAGGGTGACCTAGACAAGTTGAGTGAGTGGGCAGATGCGTGGCAGACGCAGTATAATACAGATAAATGTGAGGTTATCCACTTTGGCGGCAAAAACAAGGGGGCAGATTATTATCCCAATGGGGTTAGGTTAGGTAAAGGGGAGGTGTAGCGAGATCTGGGCGCCCTTGTACACTGGTCACTGAAAGTTGGCTTACAGGTACAGCAGGCAGTGAAGAAAGCTAATAGAATGTTGGCCTCCATAACAAAAGGATTTCAGTATAGGAGTAAAGAAGGTCTTCTGCAGTTGTATAGGGCTCTGGTGAGACCACATCTGGAGTATTGTGTACAGTTTTGGTCTCCTAATTTGAGGAAGGACATCCTTGTGTTTGAGGCAGTGCAGCATAGGTTCACGAGATTGATCCCTGGGATGGCGGGACTGTCATATGAGGAAAGATTGAAAAGACTTGGCTTGTATTCACTGGAGTTTAGAAGGATGAGGGGGGAATCTTATAGAAACATATAAAATTATAAAACAACTGGACAAGCTAGATGCAGGAAAAATGTTCCCAATGTTGGGTGAGTCCAGAACCAGGGACCACAGTCTTAGGATGAAGGGGAGGTCACTTAAGACTGAGGTGAGAAAAAAACTTTTCCACCCAGAGAGTTGTGAATTTATCGAATACCCTGCCACAGTGGAGGCCAAGTCACTGGATGGATTTAAGAGAGAGTTAGGTAGAGCTCCAGGGACTAATGGAGTCAAGGGATATGGGGAGAAGGCAGGCACGGGTTATTGATAGGGGATGATCAGCCATGATCACAATGAATGGTGGTGCTGGCTCGAAGGGCCGAATGGCCTCCTCCTGCACCTATTTTCTATGTTTTTCTATGTTTCTAATTCAAGTGCTGTACCAACCAACGAGTATCTTTGACTTGCATGAATTGGCAGCATGTACAATATTCTTTCCGTTTTTTGCTGCCTATTGAATAATTTCCTTTCGTGATTATCTGGTGATCTGCAGATTTGCAAGTGCCAGTCTAATTTTGTTATTAATGTACGGCATGAGGAAGGTGCTGGCAAGGACATCTTCTTGACCTGCTTCAGTCGTCTTTGTATTTTTGTTATCTGTAACTTTAGATTCGGCACTCTGTGTAGTTTCTCTTTTGCATTTCCTGCCATTCTCATGTATGTAATGATATCCCTGGGTAGTTGGCAAAAAGAGCTTCTCATTATGCCTTGGTATACGTGACAATAATAAACCAATACCAATAGCTGTACTTCCACAGTAGGGAATGCCAAGGATCTAACAGATCGGAGTAACCTGGATAAGTATCCTTATTTTATAAAAGGTACATTCTACACCCACAGTCTGCAGGTGATGGACAGATGCCAAGTATCCTGCTTTGTTCTGGATTGTCTTGAGCTTCTTACATGTTTTTGCAACTGCACTCATTCAGGCTAGTGGAAAAATTCCATCACACATTTAACCGGTGACTTGTAGATAGAGCAAAAGATTTGAAGGCTTTGGGAAACAAGTCATCACTGCAAGATGTGCAGCCTTTGACCTACTCTGGTATACACCACATATATCTAGCTGGTCCAGTGGAGTGTCTAGTCAATGGAGACCCACCCAGCGGGAAGATGGTGGCGGATACAATGATTAGAATGCCATTAAACACCAAGGATAAGTGGTTAGATTCACTCTTGTTGGAGATGACCATTTTCTGATGTCTGTGAGGCACCAACGTAACTTGCGACTTATTCGCAGATACCAACATGTAGTTTAGGTCTTGCTGCATGCAGGTATGTTTATCCTTTGACCACTAATTGTTCAAAGTTAATGGTTTATTCAAAAGCAATAATTACAACATAACTCATAATAACGTGACAGAGCAATAACAGATATGTTCTTATGGCTCCTTTTCTCTCTCTCTGTGTGACAGTTCAGTCAGGAATTCATTCTTTCAGTTGTCTGCTTGAGCTGCTCAGGATATTATGCTTCCGCCAATCCTTTTCAGTAACTCTTATCACCCTGTCGGTCAGCTTCTCTCACCTCTCTGACTCTCTTGGACAGAGCTGCCTAAATACTGATTTCAGGAGGCGGGTGAAACGAACACATCAATCATTATTTTAATTACATTTCCAAACTCAACTGTTTCATTAAAGTAGGACAGGTGGACAAGATAGATTCCTCCGATCTTGGGGACTAAGTTTGAGAAACTATTTCATTTGTCTGGGTCTGAGACAGCTTAGTAAAAATGGTATCTTTCCAAACATACATCAGCTCTTCCTTTCACTTGTGCCCTTGGACGGTTCATAAATAACTTCATCCTGTCCCATTTCAGGGCTATGTTGTTGTTATTGACTGACAGCTCTGGCATGTAATTCTAAAAAATGTGTTTCTTATTTGCTCAAGGATTGCTATAGAACCCACATTTTTCACCTAACCTCTATTGTTCATGGATCGCTTCATTTTCTGAGTAGTTGTACATAATGTTGAAAGTTCTGCAATCATCTGAGAATGATGATTTCATTAATATCCAAAAAGCTATCAATGTTTGGTTTGAATGAGCTAAATGGCTGGGACTCCACATCTTTCTGGGTAGAGAAGTCCAAGATCTTTCCCTCATCTCAGTCCTAAATGTATATTCCTTATTCTGAGACCTCTGGTTCCACACTCCTCAGCCAGGGCAAATGTTCCCCCTGCAACCATGCTATTGAGCCCTGTAGGTTTTAATTGAGATTTCCGTTTATTCTTCTAAACACTAGACACAGGTCTATTCTAACATTTTTGTTCTCAGAAGTCAATGGTGCCACCCTTGAGACCCGCCTAATGAATCCCTGTTTGGCAGATAAATGATATTTTAGAAGCAGACCAAATTTCTGCAATATTCGAGAGGTGGTCTTACAAAGCCTCTATAAAATTGCTGTAATATATTGAAGATAGAAGTAAAAAGCTAGAGTAACTCAGCGAGTCACCCAGCATCTCTGGAATAGTATATTATTTTCCTGAACTCAAATCCTCTTGTGATAAAAGCCAAATCCTCTCGCAATAAAGATCAAATACTGATAAATACTGTGACACAGTCTTTGTAAGCACTAAACTGTTAGAATATTTAGCTGTATTAATTTTAGTAACTTCAAGTTCTGAGTTATTAAATCCTCTAAATTTGACCTCATTGCTCATATATTTTGAACATTATTTCACCTCATATCAACAGTATCCAGCTGTCTTAATCTGCAATAACGGCTCATATCACCAAACGGTGAAACAGGTTGTTAATTTTAATAATTCCGCTGTTTTACCATGGAGTAAAGTAGAATATTATAACAATCACACTCGCTGTTAAATAAAGATCTTGTCATTTTCAAAGTATTTTTCCCCCCCTCTGTTGTTACAATGTCACTAATTTAATCTTCTGGCTATTTCCCCTCAGTGTTTAACTATTCAATTCTATGCAAAAGTAGACTTGGCAAACCTAATGGCACATTATAAATTATGTAAAAATTAGTCTTGAGTCAGTCAGTGGGTGGCGCGGTGGCACAGCAGTAGAGTTGCTGCCTCATAGCGCCAGAGACCTGGGTGCTGTTGCTGTCTGAACGGAGTTTGTACGTTCCCCCCGTGGGATTTCTCCGGAGCTCAGGTTTCCTTCCACATTGCAAAGACATACATGTTTGTTGGCTAATTGGCTTGGTAAAATTGTAAATTGTCCGTACTGTGTGTAGGGTGGTGTTAGGATGTGGGGAGCGCTGGTCGGCGCGGGCTGAAGGACCTGTTTCACCACTGTATTTACAAAACTAAACACTGCAGAAACAAGACAACTCCATCTACTTTTACTTGTTTAACCATTGTTGAACAATGGTTTGTTGCGTTCATTTAAAATGGTTCAGACCTCAGGGAATATATTTTTCAACAATAAAGCTGCCTTTAAATTGGAAAGCACAAAATAATGTTTATGGAGGACAGAGATAAGGTCAGCATAGAGACTAGTAACTGAATGGCTCCTAAACATTTTACATTAGTTTCAATGGAACTGATTGCTGATCCAACTAACCTTACATTTGGTTGGTAAGTGAAAATTATGGTATTGCCTCAGGATGGACAAGAGATTGCTTCAACAAGTGTAAATGGTACTGGTGTCGACAACACTTTGTTAGGCTTGGTTAAACTTAGCGTCCAATTCACCTGTGCGGGCAGGTGATGTAGCATTCATCTTACATGGGCGGCACAGTGACGCAGCAGTAGAGTTGCTACCTTACAGTGCCAGAGACCCAGGTTCGATCCTGATCAAGGGTGCTGTCTGTACGGAATTTGTACGTGACCCAAATGGGTATTTTCTGGGAGCTCAGCTTTCCTCCAACACTCCAAAGGCATACAGGTTTGTAGGCGAATTGGCTTGGTATAATTATAAATTGTCCCTAAGGTGTGTAAGATTGTGTAGGTGTGCTGCAATCACTGGTTGGCACGGACTCGGTGGGCCGAAGGGCCTGTTTCCTCGCTGTATTTCTAAACTAGACTAAGCTACATGCCTGGTGAGTCTGTAAAATCATCTGTAAAAGCAACTAAAATATAAAGGGGCCCGAATGGAATGCTCCCAAAAGAATAAAATGGATTATTTAACACAGTTATCCATTAACAACAAAACAAGTTTTTAACTGAGCTCGTTGAATTTATGTTTACCTTGTAACCCTGTATTTTGCCATTCTGTGCCTCTGCTGGTGGTGGATTCCATGCAACTTCCAGCTGGGTTGCCGTAAGAGGTCTTATCTTCACATCTTGAGGACCTCTTGTGGGAACTAATGGAAGAATCACACAGAGGTTTAGTGGTGATCAAACAGTGCATGCTGAAAAAAGAGAAAAATGTTTGCCTCTGTCCCTCAGCTTGCTCACCTGCTTCTCCCACGTAGACCTCCTTGGGGCTGCTGGCTGGACTCTCACCCAGCACGTTGAATGCTTTCATTAAGATTTCATATCTTGTGTATTTCTTCAGATCTGTGAATAGATATGAAAAATATGTTTTATAGGTGCAAAATTTAAACCAGTATGTTTACCATTTTGATTGACAGGTTTGATTGCAAAGGGGAACAGTTATTTGGAGAAATTGGAAGGTGAGAGGAATTCCCTGAGCAAACAAAAAGTTGCGATTCTTTTGGAAACCTTTAATTTAGCCTGAGGAGTCCTTCTCAGATCCAGGTTCACGGGTACCTCTCCCTGAGGTGGTGACGGATTGGAGTGAAGTTTAGCATCTTTTCTATTTCTGGATACTTATCCTATCATTCTTGCATAACCAAGTCTCGGTGCTAACACAAATCTGCTCTATCCTGAGTTTTACTTCCCTTTCATCAATCAGGATCATTAAAAACAGAGGGGATTCTCAGATGGAAGCCACAGCTGCCAGTGGCAATACCTTTAAAATACAGGATGATAAAAACAGTTAGGGTTAAAGGAACATGTTTTCAGAGATTAGAAAGTCAAGGCCATGAGCGGATTTGGAAACAAGTGTGAGAATTTTAAACTAACAGCTCTATTTAACTGAGCCTATGCACACTAACAAAGGTTGGAGGCCAAGTCAATAGATATTTTAAGGCAGAGATAGATTCTTGATTAGTGCGGGTGTCAGGGTTTATGTGGAGAGGTAGGAGATTAGGAGGGAGAGATAGACCAGCCATGATTGAATGGTGGTGTAGACATGATGGGCCAAATGACCGAATTCTGTTCCTAACACATACAAACTTCTGAAACACATATGATTGGCAGTGCTTTTTTGTTTTAAATCTACATTTATCCACAATTTTTTTCCTCAATATACCCACAGCTGAGAACACTAATTTGTAATATTATGTCTGTACTCTTATGTCTAAACAAATAAATGGTCTTGGAGAAATAAGGAACTGCAGATGCTGATTTACACGTTCCATTCATTCACTTATGTCATCCATTGACTAAACATGATGAATAAACATATATGTCATGTTAGAGGTGCCAGTACTGCACCTGTGTGTACCATCGCAGATAAAGCACTGGTAAATGGGACTGGGTCCAAGTTAAGGTATAAGCAGCAGAGTTTATGATGCTGGCAGAGCAAAGGAGGCCAGGCAGCAGCATGCTGGAGGAGTTAAGTTTGAAATTAACAACGGAACAGATTGAAGATTTCAGCAATAGACAGTAGACAAAAGACAACAGATGCAGCAGTAGGCCCTTCGAGCCAGCACCACCATTCAATCTGATCACGGCTGATCATCCACAATCAGTACCCCATTCCTGCCTTCTCCCCATATCCCTTGACTCTGCCATCTTTAAGAGCCCTATCTAGCTCTCTCTTGAAAGTATCCAGAGAACCCGCCTCCACCGCCCTCTGAGGCAGAGAATTCTGCAGCCTCACAACTCTCTATGTGAAAAAGTGTTTCCTCATCTCCGTTCTAAATGGCTTACCCCTTATTCTTAAACTATGGTCCCTGGTTCTGGATTCCCGCAACATTGGGAACATGTTTCCTGCCTCTAGCGTGTCCAAACCCTTAATAATCTTATATGTTTCAATAAGATACCCTCTCATCCTTCTAAATTCCAGAGTATACAAGCCCAGCCGCTCCATTCTCTCAGAATATGACAGTCCTGCCATCCCGGGAATTAACCAATACAAGAGATGGGGCTGAGGTAGTTAGATTATATATGTTTTAAATCTGTGATTTTTTTGGATTCCATTGCGTGGTCCTAAGCTCAAGTGAAAGTCAAATGTGACAGTCTGGTTGTGAAGAATCTGGTTCAGTCTCAGACAAATGTTGGAGATGGTATAACTGGCAAGAGAATGGAAGATGAGACAGTGAGTGGAGTTTGCCGCAGGCATCAAAGCTAATTGCTTTAGTGCTTCCAGTTTTTAAATCATTGATTAGCATGGGAATCAGGGTTATGGGGAAAAGGCATGAGAATGGGGTAAAGCGGGAAAGATAGATCAGATTGAACGGCGGAGTAGACTTGATGGGCCAAATGACCTAATTCTGCACCTTTCACATGAATTTATGACATATTTCTGCTCATCTACATGAATATTGAGATTGATGACATCCATAGCATTTGCTGGACAAGCAGTCAGAAAATCTAGAGTCAGCAGAGAGGTGAAAAAGAGGCAGTGGTGATTTTGAGATGCGTGTCAGATCTCAGAGCAAACTCATTCCTTTGTTTACTTCCCTGTAACACACTTTCTTACACATAACCATTAATCCATTGACAAGGTTCCACGTGGTAGGCTGCTCTTGAAGGTTAGATCGCATGGGATCCAAGGAGAGTTAGCTGAATGGATAACAAATTGGCTCCATGGAAGGAAGCAGAGGGTGATGGTGTGGATAGAGAACTGGCTGGCAGACAGGAAGCAAAGAGTAGGAGTGAACGGGTCCTTTTCAGGATGGCAGACAGTGACTAGTGGGGTGCCGCAAGGCTCGGTGCTGGGACCCCAGCTATTTACAATATACATTAATGATTTGGACGAGGGAATTAAATGCAACATCTCGAAGTTTGCGGATGACACGAAGCTGGGGGGCAGTGTTAGCTGTGAGGAGGATGCTAGGAGGCTGCAGGATGACTTGGATAGACTGGGTGAGTGGGCAAATGCATGGCAGATGCAGTATAATGTGGATAAATGTGAGGTTATCCACTTTGGTGGCAAAAGGGGACTATTATTGGTAGACTATTATTTGAATGGTGACCGATTAGGAAAAGGGGAGATGCAGCGAGACCTGGGTGTCATGGTACACCAGTCATTGAAAGTAGGCATGCAGGTGCAGCAGGCTGTGAAGAAAGCGAATGGTATGTTGGCATTCATAACAAAAGGATTTGAGTACAAGAGCAGGGAGGTTCTACTGCAGTTGTACAGGGTCTTGGTGAGGCCACACCTGGAGTATTGCGTACAGTTTTGGTCTCCTAATCTGAGGAAAGACATTCTTGCCAATGAGGGAGTTCAGAGAAGGTTCACCAGACTGATTCCTGGGATGGCACGACTTCCATATGAAGAAAGACTGGATAGACTCGGCTTGTACTCGCTGGAATTTAGAAGATTAAGGGGTGATCTCATAGAGACTTACCAAATTCTTAAGGGGTTGGACAGGCTAGATGCAGGAAGATTGTTCCCGATGTTGGGGAAGTCCAGGACAAGGGGTCACAGTTTAAGGTTAAGGGGGAAGTCTTTTAGGAAGAGAAAATCGTTTTTCACACAGAGAGTGGTGAATCTGTGGAATTCTCTGCCACAGAAGAGTTGAGGCCAGTTCGTTGGCCATATTTAAGAGGGAGTTGGATGTGGCCCTTGTGGCTGAAGGGATCAGGGGGTATGGAGAGAAGGCAGGTACAGGATATTGAGTTGGATGATCAGCCATGATCATATTGAATGGCGGTGCAGGCTCGAAGGGCCAAATGGCCTGCTCCTGCACCTAATTTCTATGTTTCTATGTGATGGTGGAAGGTTGCTTCTTGGACTGGATGTCTGTGACTAGTGGTGTGCCTCAGGGTTCGGTGCTGGGCCCGTTACTGTTTGTCATCTGCATCAATGATTTGGATTACAACTTACAGGGCAGGATTAGCAAGTTTGCTGATGATACAAAAGTGGGTGATATTGAGATAGTGATGATGGTTGTGAAAGATTGCAGCAGGATCTGGATCGATTGGCCAGGTGGGCTGAGGAATGGTTGATGGAATTTAATACAGAGAAGTGTGAGGTGTTGCATTTTGGGACGTCGAACAAGGGCAGGACCTACACAGTAAATGGTCGGCCTCTGGGGAGAGTTGTAGAGTAGAGGGATCTAGGAGTGCAGGTGCATGGTTCCTTGAAGGTCGAATCACAGGTGGAGAAGGTGGTCAAAAAGGCTCTTGGCACATTGGCCTTCATCAGTCAGAGTATAAAAGTTGGGAGGACATGGTGGAGTTGTATAAGACATTGGTGAGACCCCATTTAGACTATTGTGTTCAGTTCTGGGCACCATGTTATAGGAAAGACATTGTCAAGCTTGAAAGTGTTCAGAAATCATTTATGAGGATGTTGCTAGGACTAGAGGGTGTGAGCTACAGGGAGAGGTTGAGTCGGCTGGGTCTCCATTCCTTTGAGCACAGGAGGATGAGCGGTGACCTTATAGAGGTCTACAAAATCATGAGAGGAATAGATCGGGTAGATGCACAGAGTTTCTTGCCCAGACTAGGGGAATCTAGGACCAGAGTACCTATGTTCAAGGTGAAGGGGAAAAAATTTAATAGGAATCTGAGGGGTAACTTTTTCATACAAAGGGTGGTGGGTGTATGGAACAAGCTGCCAGATAAGGTAGTTGAGGCTGGGACTATCCCAATGTTTAAGAAACAGTTAGACAGGTACATGGATAGGAGAGGTTTGGAGGGATATGGACCAAGTGCAGGCAGGTGGTAGCTGGGACATGTTGGCCGTTGTGGGCACGTAGGGCCAAAGGGCCTGTTTCCACACTGTATGATTCTCCGACTTTACACTAATGCAATATTTAGCAGTCACATAAACATAGTTGGGATGCTGGAAGTAAACTGGAGCACCTGAGGAAAAACTATCAGTCACAGGAGGAACATGCAAACTCCACACAGATGGAGGAACCTGGTTCACTGGAGCTGTGAGACTGCAAATGCTCTACGAGGAACCAGCAAACAATTGACAGCCAACGGGCTAATTCTGGGAGTTAGTGACTTTGTAAAACAATCATGTTTGTCTAACAGGTCAAAATTTCTACGTAGAGATTGAATCACGTTTCAATAATGTAACATTCATAAGCATTAAATCTTGCTTCCGCAAGTTTCCAATTTTGAGCAGAGCAGATGTGTTACATTGCTGTCAGGGGACTGGCTCTCTGTACACTTTATGAAGGTCTTATGGCTCACAAAATCCAAATGAGGAACAAGGGAGGAAAGATGTAATATTGTAGCAGATCTGGGCAGCAAAGTTTATTACCCCAAGAAAAAGCATTTAGATTTTTCTTCTTTAAAAAGTGATGAGAGGAAATTAAATTAATTGCCAGTGACAGGAAAAGAAAAGAGAGGAATAAAGGTAGCCGTGTGCAGAGATAGGTAGACCAGGAAGGATAGACGGGATTAGTATTACAGAAACATTTACTGCAAGAATATCTGCTGAATGAATTGGAATCCATCTTTACACAATCCTCTCTGCACATATTAGAAAATATTTAGTAAATCGCAAATGCTGGAGTAACTCAGCAGGTCAGGCAGCATCTCCAGCGAACATTGATAGGCAATGTTTCAGATTGGGACGCTTCTTCAGTCTGAGTTTCAGATCGGGACTCTGACCCCTGAATTACTCCAGCACTTTGTGTTTTACTCAAGAATCCAGAACCTGAAGATTCTTGCATCTCTTTAGAAAACAGATAGGTGGTTCATTACTTTTAAACAACAAAACAGAAGAGGGTAGGTAAACTATACCTGAACCACTAATTCAATCTCTGAATACTTGTCAAATTTGAGTTGCATAAAAGCTGAAAATACAGCGGTGCAGCTGGTAGAGCTACTGCCTCACAATGCCAAAGAACCGGGTTAGATTCTGACCTCGGGCTCTGTCTGTCTGTGTGGAGTTTACATGCCCTCTCTGTTACTACATGGGTTTCATCTGGGTCCTCCATTTTCCTCCTACACCCTAAAGACGTGTGTATTTGTAGGCTAATTGGTCTCTGTAAATTGCACGTATAGCGTAGGGATTGAATGAAAAAGTGGGATAACATAGAAAGAGTGTGAAAGGGTGCTCAATGGTCGTCCTGGGCGCACTGGGCCAAAGTTTCCATATTGTATCTAAACAAACAATTCAAAATTGAATCAGAACATCAAAAACCGAGCATGTCTACACTTACGTGTTAGTTCAAGTTCGGTTACTGTGGAGCTGCTGATTGTCTTGAAGCTACTCTCAGCTATGTGAGGTAAGTAAAGCAAAACGTGAGTTAAGGATTAGAAAATTAGCATCTGCAAACATTAATGAGCAAAGAGAAGGTTAAGGTTCAATTAATAACATGTAAATAAGTGACCGAGGTTCAATGTAACGTGTATTTTTAATGGTATATTCAAATTCCAATCTAGAACAAAAGTATTGACATTATAAAAGCATCAGCTTTACATTTATGATGAGCAAATGTGAGAAACATTGCAACTCATGGAGCTTGTTTTTCAAGTTGATGTGTGTAAAATATAGTTACATTTTCAAATGATAATAGGTCACCTTCAGACCAATGAATTGCACTCACTCGCATTGGCTCGTACTTACCTTAATGCAAGGGTTTTTATTCACTAATTCTCAAAGTTCCTACTCTTTAGAACGACATCACTGCAGCTCAATTCTATTTCATTGGATCCTAGAAATGTAAACTTAGAAGGAGGCAGCATCAGGTTACTTTCCTTATGTTATTCCCGAGTCAGTACCAGAGGTATTGTTTCAAATCAAACTCTTTCCCAATAGCCTACAACACCTTTCTGCAAGTAGATGCTCGTGATGAAATATTATGATGGAACAGACTTCAAAAGCTAAATGTGGTAAAGTATTGCAGAATGTAGTTAGTTTGTGTATTTCTTCAAGTCTTCCCTCAAGGCTTCTTTTTCACGGCACCCGATACCTAATTTTATTGGATATGATAAATGGAGGAGGCAGCCAAAGCCGCAGTAGATTTGTTTAGGTGTACATGCTATATGTTTTAAATTTATACCTTTTACTGTGGCACTGATTAGTAGAAACATTAAATACCCGCTACTGCTTATTAACTCCAGACTCAAACCCTTCCATCTTTTGAACATTTTTAATAGGTCTTCAGTCTAGACATTAACATGTGCTGTAAAAGACTGGCTACATGGTTATCGTGCAGAGTTCTAGCAGCAGTTTTGTTAATAGACTCACTGCTTCAAACTTCAATAAGTCTGAAGAAGGGTCTCGACTCAAAACATCTTCTATCCATTCCCTCCACAAATGTCGCCTGATCTACTGAGCTCCTCCACCACTTTGTGTTTTGCTTAAACTTCAAGACACGTTGGGCCTTGGGTGCAAATGTACATTGTGCTTTGTATTGGGCACAATGAACACAGGAAAAAATTGCTCTAGAATACGGTGCCGGGGCAGGTCTGGGGGGGTAGGGAGGGGGCAAGGGGAGGTGTGGGGACAGGTTAGCAGAGATCTGATCAGATCTAAGTGGTTATGGTTGGCTGGATATGCAGGATCCTGTCAGTTGTAGATAATAATGGCGAGATTGAATTGATTAACCAGTTAAATTTTCAGAGTGGTAGTTTCTGTCAGAAAATGGTCGCAATTGCGTTTCACTCTATATGAGGTGAGAATGCATTTTTGGGAAATCACATTTGATAAAAACAGCATCTCACATTGCTAGCCTCTCGAGCTTTCCTGGTCCCTCAACAGAACTGTGTCTCTTGTTACTTGTGCTGTCCCAGTGAACCAGCCACATTATTCCCATGATGGTCCTAAACCTCTCCTCATAAGGGAATACCCAACCTATCATATGGAATGTTTCAGTCTTTTTCCAGAAACATAAGTGTTATTTTTCCTGAACTTACTTTCACCATTTGCATTAAAACCTTCCTGATGGACAAAGCAAGGTTACTTGAATATCCTGATTATCAGTAACATTTAAATTGAAACTCTAATTTTCTCATTGTTCATTAGTGTGAAAAAGGAGTCTGAAATATTATTTTAGCAATCTCTTTCTGTATTGTATTTGTTGACCGCCCCTTTCCATATGAGAATGGCACCAACAGATATCATGCGAGAAGTGATGGAACACAAGGGGAGCGACTTAAGTCAAATACATCAATAAACTGCTTCAGTCAATAATGAAAATGGAAAGGCATTTAAGTGGAACACACATTAAATAAATGAACCAAACATAATGCTGGAACATTTGCAAACTCTGTAGGCACTAGTTCAGTGATAGCTCTGGCTTTAATGCAGACATTTCTTTGCAAATGCGGAATCAATAAAACCAGAAAATGTGAGAGTTAGATACTCTGATCAGTTGAGACACTTTTACAGCAGATAAATAACCGTCCAATCTTCCCCTAATTTTCTTTTTAAAGTAAGATTCCATTATTGTTCGAGTAATTTTCCCCTTGTTTACCACAGTAGTTTTCCAGACGATATATCCCTGGACAGAGCACTCTGTTTAGTTTCAGTCTGGTTGTTGCTTATACACTGAGTTATAAAATATGATCAAAGCAGAGAGACAGGGAGGCATGTAAAGTTGCCAGTAAAGTTGGCGAAATGTAATAAGGCCCATTCCTCTATGCTAGACTGTGGAAGTTAGGAGAACAGACCATATTCAATGAATACAATAAAGCCTGATTTGTACTGCAACTTGAGACTTGAGCAGGGAAGTCATTGAAGATATTCATTTGTCTTGTCCCCAAAACAAGGGAGCTCTACATTTTCTTTTACATTTTTTTCATCAGCTGGCAAAAATAGAAGTACCTTTTCAACAGGGATCTACCAACCTCACTCCATTACCCAGACACCCAGTTTGCCATCTCAGCCACTACCTTTAACCTTTAAAAATGTATTCCCAGCACTTATAACATGCATAGTCGGAATCCATAACATAGCTGCAGTGCACAACATCTATCACACACTGCAGTGACTCACAATAACACTGAGATGTAGGCCACTGAAGGAGGCCATTTGGTTCACCATGCCCATGCGACCCAAAAATGGAACATGCTAATATAATTTTCCAGATTTTGGTTCTAATCCTACAACCTGCGGTTCTAATTTGAATAACTATTACATCCTAAAAGCGGTGAAACCTTCGTTCTTCACCATCCTATCAAACAATGAGTTCCAAATTCCTACCACAAATAATTGTTCTTGACTTTTCCCTTACCTCTGCCTCCAAGTTACTGACCTCGCTGCTATGTGAAACTATTTGCTTTCTTAAAATGTTATACTCTTCAATCAAATCTCCCCTTAGTCTCCTCTGGTTCAAAGGAAACCGCACCAGTTTTCATAGTTATTCCACATAACCATAATTCGCTGGCAGCACTCTCATAAATCTCTCTGGACACTCTCTTGTGCTATTACATCCTTCCTCTAACGAGCTAAGCAGAACAGTACATTGCATTCTGGCTAAGGCCCAACAAATGTGTTATATAATTTCAGTGTTCCAGTCCAGATCATGTATTCTATGTCTCGGCCAATAACAGCAAGTAACCTGTAAGTCTTTGTAAATACTTTATGTACCCCTGTCCTGTCCTACTCCACAATACCCTTGTTCCTCTATACTTCCCACTAATTCACAATTTATCAAGGTCTCCATCAACACCCTGCTGCTAAATAAACCACAGCGCCACGGAGCATTTTCTCCACAGGAGCTCTGACGTTTCAAAATTGTACCTCACAAACCACTTTCTTGAGGAATGGGCAAAAAATGCTGCTTTTGTCAGCAAACTCCTTATGGAGCAAATGAATAGAAGAAAAAGTTTCTAGTTTTGATGTGACAGACAAAGAAACTTGGCATCACATTTATTGTTGAGCAAACAATAGATGTTCCAAAGATGTGAAGGTTTGTAGATTGATTGGCTTCTGTGAAAATTGTCCCTAGTGCACGGGTGACTGCTGGTTGTTGGGCTGTTGCCACGTTGTAACTCTCAACTAAACTAAACCTTAGCCTCAACATGAATACTGGAATCAATGCAGCCAAGTGAGGGAAAACAATCCATAATCGAGGATGACCGTTAAAAATTGCCGTGCAAATAGCAGCGTGGTTATAAATGCACATTCCAATTCTGACTGCTAAACATCAGTGAGAAATCCACAAATGAGAAATATATTTAATTCAAAGCAAAATCACAGCAATTACAGATAGTTTGGGTTGGGCCCTTTCTTCATACCCGCTCTAGCATTTTGTGTCCTCCTTGTATTAAAAACAGCCTAGATTAGAGGGTATTAGCCACAAGGCTTAGACAGACTTATTATTTGCTTGGAATGCTCTAGCGTGTGGGGAGAACTGATGGAAGATAGATCAATGACATCAGCTGAATATTCTCTACTGAAGGAAATATGGTAGATCTCAAGACTGATAATTGAGGCTTCATCTTTAAAAAAAACAATATGTGCATTTTATTAGTCTGTGAGAAGTAACTCCAGGTGAGATGATGGTACAGCAATCTTTAAAGGTTGGCAGATACAACATATAAACAACAAAGGGGAATATTTTTGAATCACATCAAAGTCGTCGCCAGACATGCCACTTGTGGTTACTCACGTGCTAGTTCCGTCTGCACAGCAGAAGCGTCCCCGACATGTTGTGTGCTGAATCCAGGTACATTCTCATATGTAAGCTCTCTGTAGTAAATCCGGAACCCCAACAGTATGCCATTTAAACTTTCTTCCTTTGGTGGCTAAGAAGAAATAAAACAAAAGTTATTCTCAATTTATACTTATGATGGTGAATGTGTGGAATTACTTTTGACTACAAAATAGGATGCAAAGATGTACACTGAGGGAGACAGAAAGAGGCAGTGAGCATTAGCTATTGATTAAATAAGTGACAAAAAGATAACGGATGGGTATAAAACTAAGAGGTGTTAAGTTATCCAGTTTGGAAGAAAAGATAGTCAAGCAGAGTAAAGATGGGCAACGTGGTATTATTCGTATTCGGGGTGGATGTGGGTATCCTCATTCATGATTTACATACAGGTACAGTAAGACAATTTTCTTATTTCAGGTTTTATGATACGAGGATTGTAATTCATACATCAAAAGATATTTTGCTCTAACATAGAAAGTGTGGGTGCCTGGAATTTTAACACAGAAAGTGGTGGGTGCCTGGAATGCTCTCTGGGGTGGTGGTGGAGGCAGACACGATAATGGCATTTAATGAGCTTTAGATAGGCACATGGATATGCAGGGAATGGAGGGAAATGGATCACATGCAGGCAGATGAGATTAATTAACCTGCCATCATGTTCAGCATGGACACTGTGGGCCGAAATGCCTGTTCTTGTGCTGCATTGCTTTATTTCTTTGTTTCTGATGGAATCACATCCAAGAGTTCCGTATGAAGTTTTAGTTACAGTATTTACACTGATTGAAAAGCTTGCCTGGTGCAAAGAAAAATCACTAGCTTGATTCCTTTGGTGGGGAATGTGCGAGGTTGAAAGATTGAGTAAACTGGGTTATACTGTAGAATGTTTAGAAGAATGGGAACTGATCTTATCAAAGGCTATAAGATTCTTCAGTAGCTTGAAAGAAAGGAGGTCCATGTGAAGTTCTCCCTGCCTTGGGGATCAGAATTGAAGTGGTACAATCTCAAAATGAAAACGTCAGTCATTTATAATTAAAAAGAGAAATTTCCCCAAACAAAGGCCTATAAACCTTTGGAATCTCTACCTAACTCAGATGTCGGTGCTCAATAATTAAGTATACTCAAAACAAGAATGAAGGGAAATGGGGATAAGAGATTGTTTATCTCTTGAGATGGAAGATCTGTTCAAGGGCTAAGCAGGCTTGAAAGAAAAAAAAAGGCCAGATTCCTGTTCTCCCTTCCTTTGTTCTCATAAACCACTACTCGATATGGATGTATAGCTGGAGGAAGCTCTTGGTAGTTTATATTTCTGTATGAGAAAAATAATGTACCAATTGAGCAAAATCAATACCAGTTCCATTCACTGAACACATAGGAACGCTTCCAATTGGCAATATCCAAACACTCAAAGCCATCCAATCTAATCTTCTGATTTATTTTTTTTCTCCAAAACAAACCCTCAGAGCAATCAGTTACCACAAAATGAAGCAAACTAGTTTCTGCAATGTTGTTTTCTCTCGCAGCTCCAACAGGCAAATCTAGGTAATAGGAGCAATTCATATTCTGCTTAAGCTGGCCAAAAGGCAGGGTAACAGCTTGCAAAGGGTGAAACAGCCTTGTGTTTTGTTGCCTGTGTAATGAAGTGTACATGCGGGGTGTTATGTATATCGCAGGTCTATAGTGAGCTTGCTTTTGAACAAAATGCATTGGCCTAGAATTTCAATCATGTGCTGTGCGTGTTTTTTTTTAGTATTTTATGATTGACTTTGTTACATAAAATCGCAAATGCGATCCACAATTAATAGAGCAGAGTGCAAAGTTGGAACGGAAGCTTCTCTATGCATGACTCACCTCTGCCTGAGCACAAAGAGGACTGTAAATTCAATCAAGTGATGGTGCATTTTTTTTCCCCCGTGTAATGCAACTGAAAATTGATTTTCCCTGGTGTGAAATGCATTAACAACTATTTCTGGGTCATTTCATATCAGTCCAGAAACTGGACTGGACATTTCTCGAGTGAGTCATCCTTGTACACACACTGTTATTTCCAACTCTCCTCACAGGTTCATTGCTGATCTGACAGCGAAACCATTCAGTGACCTTTCAGAGAAACCCAATCTTCTGGATCTTGGGAACAACTGAGGATGGGAAGAGATATTGTGGAATGAATCTCGTTGGGTTAAGAATGAAGGCCAGCAGAATGTGTGGCTACCGAATCTAATACCATATTCCATTGTGTGTCCTCAATGAGGTAGTCCTGTTGGCGTCATTCAGCACAATAACAACATTTTTAGTACATTTGGACGAGTACGTACATGAAATAAGAAAGATTTAGAGGGATGTGAACCAAACGTGGGCAGGTGGGTCTAGCTTAGATGGGGCATCTTGGTTGGTACGGATGAATTGGGCCTGCTTCTGTGCTACATGACTACATCACTTATCACAGAATATCAATGGTAAGAATACAAATGCTACCATCCTGGAGGGATAGCCGACAGGTACTCCAAGAACGGACAATTACTCCCCTAGGGCAGAGCCACAGGGTCTAGAAACATGCTGAGGCCCAAGAAATGTTCCTTCAGTCTTGAAACCGACTCATAGCTGGCATGACATCAGACCGCAAGGCTTGATAATAATAATAATAATAATATATCTTTATTGTCATTGCACAGAGGTACAACGAAATTTGGAATGCAACTTCCATCTGATGTAATAACTTAATTAGCTACAAATTTAGACTCCCAGAGAAACAAGATAAAAAAAACTGTTAAAGCAGTATAAAGTGCAAATAGGTCTGTGCCAGGTCGATGTGCGACGTGACCATCCGAGAGAGACAGTTCATGGAGGGGCACTCAGCAGGACCGGTTCAGAGCAGCTATAGCTCTGGGGATGAAGCTGTTCCTAAGACTGGAGGTGCGAAGGCCTTGTAACATCTGCCGGATGGTAGAAGTTCAAACAGACTATTGCAAGGGTGTGAGGAGTCTTTATGAATGCTGATGGCCTTCCTGAGGCACCATGTACTGTAGATGCCCTCCAAGGCTGGTAGCTGTGTCCCAATTACCTTCTGCGCTCTGTGGACAACCCGCTGAAGAGCTCTCCTCTCCGCCTCCGTGCAGCTGAGATACCACATAGAGATGCCATATGTTAGGATGCTCTCTGTGGTGCAGCGGTAGAAGGTTGTCAGCAGCTGTTGGGGCAGACCAGTCTTTTTCAGTGTTCTCAGGAAGAACAGTCGTTGCTGTGCCTTCTTGACCAGCGCAGTGGTGTTGGTGGACCATGTGAGGTCCTCCGAAATGTGTGTGCCCAGAAACCTGAAGCTGGACACTCTCCCCACACTGTCCCTGTTGATAAAGATTGGAGCATATTCCCCATTATGTGACCTTCTGAAGTTGATGATCAGTTCCTTGGACTTAGAGGTGTTTAGGGACAGATTGTTATCTGAGCACAAGTCCGCCAGGTTCTGCACCTCTGCTCTGTAGTGTGTTTCATCACCGTTGGTTATCAGCCCGATCACCGTTGGGTCGTCTGCAAACTTGACAATGGTGTTGGTGGCGAATGCAAGAACACAGTTGTGAGTGAAGAGAGAGTAGAGCATGGGGCTCTGTACAAAGCCCTGTGGTGTGCTGGTACCCAGGGTGATAATGGAGGACAGGTGTGGGCCCAGTTTCACTGCCTGCATTCGCTCCGTCAGGAAATTCAGGATCCAATCGCATATCGATGAGCTGAGGCCTAGTTGGTGGAGTTTGGTGGTGAGCTTGGTGGTGATGACCGTGTTGAAGGCAGAGCTATAGTTTATGAAAAGCATCCCCACGTATGTGCCCTGTCTCTCCAGGTGAGTCAGGATAGTGTAAAGAGCCAGAGAGATGGCATCCTCTGTGGATCCATTTGCCCTGTATGCGAATTGATGCGAGTCCAGTGAGGCAGGGATGCTGGATTTGATGTGTGAGAGGACCAGCCTTTCAAAGCACTTCATGGGTATTGGTGTTAACGCAACCGGACGGTAGTCGTTCAGGTTGGTGATTTTTGTCTTTTTCGGCACCGGCACCATGGTAGCTGACTTCAGGCACTTGGGGACCATTGCCAGAGATAGAGACAGGTTAAAGATCCTCGTGAATACCTCAGCCAACTGTTCAGCAAAGTCCTTAAGTACCCTTCCTTGGACTCCGTCCGGGCCTGCAGCCTTGCGTGGATTGACCTTTCGCAGAGCACACTGTACATCCTGTGTGCTCAATGTTAAGACCTGTCCCTCTGCCATGGCCGGGGTTATTCCACTCCTGGTGGTGTTGCCAGTTTCAAAGCAGGCGAAGGAGGTGTTAAGCTCATTGGCCAGTGTGATATCACTGTGGGGGCAGGTGGGGCTGCTCTTCTAGTCAGTGATGTCCCTGACACCCTGCCACATGCTTCTGGTGTCCGCAGTATTTAAGTGGTCTTCACCCTTTGCCTGTGGATGTCTTTGGCCCTTTTTATACCTTTCTTCAGGTTTGACCTGGCAGCACTGTATGCTGAAGTGTCCCTGGATTTAAAGGCATTGTTGCGTGCCCTTAGCAGATTCTGTACTTCCTTGTTCATCCACGGATTCCGGTTTGGGAACATCTTTATTTCCTTGTCCACTGTAACAAACTCCACACGGCAGTTGATGTAGGAGGGCACAGTAGACTCCTCCAAGTCTACCTCTGCACCACAGGTTGCCTGTTGTGCAAACAGGTTCCAGTCGGTGCGATCAAAGCAGTTCTTGAGGTGTAGGGTGCAGAGATGCCAACCCTAAATTTAGTTCACAGTAACATCCAACCCATTTGTCAGTAACAAATGGGGGTAAATGCATTTCTCTCAGTAACATGTTGCGGCACCAGAAATATGCATGGCAACGACCCAAAATCTGCAACGCGCGTTGAATCCAACCTTCCTTTTTTCAACTAGTGCTATATACAAACTCATTAAACACACATAAACATCCTTTAGTATACACAGTATCACTTAAAAGATGTACTTATATATATTTTGATGAGTCTTGAATGCTTTAGCCTTCAGGCACAGCTAACAATAACAAAACTGTGTTTAAACACAATTCAGTTATAAAGTTGCAAATCACTGAATGAGAGAGGACGCATACCTGGTGTTACAAAAGTGTCAGACATAGTGTCACTCATTTCAAACTGTGTCTAATCAAAATGCTTGAAAAAGTGCTGGACATTTTAAGTTGCAAATCATTGCTGCACCTTTTCAAAAGTTGAATATCACAATGCTGCACATTTTCAGAAATTGCATATCAATGTTGGGCATTTCAAAAGTAAATAATCAATGCTGGGCATCTTCAAAAGTTGCATATCAGTTCTGGACATTTCCAAAAGTTGCATATCTATGCTGGACATTTTCAAAAGTTGCATATCAATGCTGGACAATTTCAAAAGTAGCAAATCAATGCTGGGCATTTTCAATACTTGCATAACAATCATCAATGCTGGGCATTTCAAAATTAACTAACCAATGCTGGGCATCTTCAAAAGTTGCATATCAGTTCTGGACATTTCCAAAAGTTGCATATCAATGCTTGACATTTTCAAAAGTTGTAAATCAGTGCTGGGCATTTTCAACAGTTGCAAATAAACAATGCTGGATATCTTCAAAAGTTGCATATCAATGCTGGACATTTTCAAAAACTGCATATAAATTCTGGACATTTTCAAAAGTTGCAAAACAGGATGAAGTTGGTAATCATGCACAGTATAATCCAGGCCACCAGCGGAGTGCATTGTCACTAAACAAGGATTCAGCGAGCATTGTGCACGTGCGTGCATAGCAATATGCGCCGCCATGCGAGTCCTTGGTTTTACACATTCAAGCATGTGAGTCTGCTCGCAATGATTTTTCAGTCACAAAAAGCCAAAAATACGCGGCGCTGCACCTTGGCCGTGTGCAATGGCATACGGACGTTTGTGCGTTGCAACTTGAAGACAATTATCGCGGCTTTTAAACAGCAACGATCCCGCCCAATTACTCCGGGAGCGGACAACGCATTTGCTTGTTTTTTTTATTGTTTTGATTATTTTTCTCCGTAACAACATGTTTGGCTGCCGGAACACCGTAATAAGGTTATTTCGCCGGGACAAAATATGGCGAATCCGGGACACTTGGCATCTCTGGGGATGGCGGGACTGTCATATGCTGAGAGAATGGAGCGGCTTGGCTTAGAAGGTTGAGAGGGAATCTCATTGAAACATATAAGATTGTTAAGGGTTTGGACACACTAGAGGCAGGAAACATGTTCCCGATGTTGGGGGAGTTCAGAACCAGGGGCCACAGTCTTAGAATAAGGAGTAAGCCATTTAGAACGGAGACGAGGAAACACTTTTTCTCACAGAGTGTGGCGAGTCTGTGGAATTCTCTGCCTCAGAGGGCGGTGGAGGCCGGTTCTCTGGATGCTTTCAACAGAGAACTAGATAGGGCTCTTAAAGATAGCGGAGTCAGGGGGTACGGGGAGAAGGCAGGAACGGGGTACTGATTGGGGATGATCAGCCATGATCACAGTGAATGGCGGTGCTGGATCGAAGGGCCGAATGGCCTCCTCCTGCACCTATTGTCTATTGAAACATACAACACAGGCAATGGGCCCTTAGCCCCACAATGCTAATGCCACTCATAGTTACCTCTGTTTGTGCATTATCCATTCCTTGCACATGAATGTCTTAACAGCCTTTTAACCATCTCTGTCTGTAGCATCATCCTGTACCTGCCATCTTTGTGCTGCTGCACCCGCTGAGTTTCTGCAGCATTTTGTGTCGCCGCTCGTTCCCGTCCTTCCCGCTGCACGTGTCCAACCGCCGCTCGTTCCCGCCCTTCCCGCTGCACGTGTCCAACCGCCGCTCGTTCCCGCTGCACGTGTCCAACCGCCGCTCGTTCCCGCCCTTCCCGCTGCACGTGTCCAACCGCCGCTCGTTCCCGCCCTTCCCGCTGCACGTGTCCAACCGCCGCTCGTTCCCGCCCTTCCCGCTGCACGTGTCCAACCGCCGCTCGTTCCCGTTCCCGCCCTTCCCGCTGCACGTGTCCAACCGCCGCTCGTTCCCGTTCCCGCCCTTCCCGCTGCACGTGTCCAACCGCCGCTCGTTCCCGTTCCCGCCCTTCCCGCTGCACGTGTCCAACCGCCGCTCGTTCCCGTCCTTCCCGCTGCACGTGTCCAACCGCCGCTCGTTCCCGTTCCCGCCCTTACCGCTGCACGTGTCCAACCGCCGCTCGTTCCCGTTCCCGCCCTTCCCGCTGCACGTGTCCAACCGCCGCTCGTTCCCGTTCCCGCCCTTCCCGCTGCACGTGTCCAACCGCTGCTCGTTCCCGCCCTTCCCGCTGCACGTGTCCAACCGCCGCTCGTTCCCGCTCCCGCCCTTCCCGCTGCACGTGTCCAACCGCCGCTCGTTCCCGTTCCCGCCCTTCCCGCTGCACGTGTCCAACCGCCGCTCGTTCCCGTTCCCGCCCTTCCCGCTGCACGTGTCCAACCGCCGCTCGTTCCCGCCCTTCCCGCTGCACGTGTCCAACCGCCGCTCGTTCCCGCTCCCGCCCTTCCCGCTGCACGTGTCCAACCGCCGCTCGTTCCCGCCCTTCCCGCTGCACGTGTCCAACCGCCGCTCGTTCCCGCCCTTCCCGCTGCACGTGTCCAACCGCCGCTCGTTCCCGTTCCCGCCCTTCCCGCTGCACGTGTCCAACCGCCGCTCGTTCCCGTTCCCGCCCTTCCCGCTGCACGTGTCCAACCGCCGCTCGTTCCCGCCCTTACCGCTGCACGTGTCCAACCGCCGCTCGTTCCCGTTCCCGCCCTTCCCGCTGCACGTGTCCAACCGCCGCTCGTTCCCGCCCTTCCCGCTGCACGTGTCCAACCGCCGCTCGTTCCCGTTCCCGCCCTTCCCGCTGCACGTGTCCAACCGCCGCTCGTTCCCGCCCTTCCCGCTGCACGTGTCCAACCGCCGCTCGTTCCCGCCCTTCCCGCTGCACGTGTCCAACCGCCGCTCGTTCCCGCTCCCGCCCTTCCCGCTGCACGTGTCCAACCGCCGCTCGTTCACGCTCCCGCCCTTCCCGTTTATTGTTTTGATTATTTTTCTTTCCCGCCCTTCTCCGTAACAACATGTTTGGCTGCCGGAACACCGTAATAAGGTTATTTTGCCGGGACAAAATACGGCGAATCCGGGACACTTGGCATCTCTGAGGGTGGCGTCCTCAGGCCATATTTTGGCCTTGCGGATGAGGGGTTTGTATGCAGGCAGTAGAAACAGTGAGAGTTTGTTAGGGGTTGTCCTAGGGGTGGGCAGGGGTGAGCTCTGTACGTGTCCTTGACATTGGTGTACACTTTATCCAGCGTGTTTGAGTCCCTGGTAGGGCACTGCACATGCTGGTGGAATTTGCGGAGTGCAGCTCGTAGGTCAACCTGATTAAAGTCCGTGCAACAATGAAGGCACCGTCGGGGTGAGCATCCTGCTGCTTACTGATGGCTAGCGCTAGATTAGCATTAGCCTGAGGTGGCCATGTTGATAACCACAGTAAACTCAGCATAAAGACCAGTACAGCACAGGAACAGGCTCTTCAGCCCACAATATCCATGTCGAACATGATACTAAGTTAAACTAATCTCCTCTATCTTCAAATGATCCATCCTCTATTCCCTGTATGTCCAGGTGCTTATCTGAAAGCCTCTTAAATGTCATTGTCATTTCTGTCTTCATCACCATCTCGGCAGTTCCTTCCGGGCACTCAATGCTCTCTATGTAATAAAAACCTCCCCTTTCACCTTAAAGCAAGTGAGTAGGAATCTAGAAAATGCTCACAAACAACTTGAGCTAACACCCTTCTCGACTGGCACCCTCAAAATGTAAACACCCTATCCTGTGACTCATTGTAATATTTATTTTGACGCAATACACAATTTTAATCCTCTATCTTTTTTAGTTGCTTATTGAAAAAAATGTCAAACTGGTAGGAGATCTGAGTGATTCTTGCCATCAGAGTGGGTCGATTCAAGATGCACATTAAAAGTTAAGTAATAGAGATATGCCTTGCATTTCACCAAAGTCGCGTAAGTGTTACTAAACTAAGGCGACAGGACAAACAGAAATTATATTGTCAGGTGGATAATTTCAATCAAGTTGCAATGAATAAATCAAATACTAAAGAGATTAAAGCATTTTACTGAAGCGTGCCTGCCTTCAACACAGTCAATATATCACCAGCAATTGTCAGAAGCTTGTTCTGCTAAGTGTGTAATATTTATAATGTTTGTAATCCATTGCCACATTTGATACACTTATTAATACGTTCTAGGTGTTTAACTATTCAAAGAAAATTGAACAAAATTCCAAAAGGGAAAATTGGGGAAATAAAACATGCTGAGATATCATAATTATCATGCCATGATAACTATTTAATGTTCTGTAATTTTGATAATTATGTTTTTCAGCAATATAATTTAGAAACGTGTTATGATAAATGCAAAAACAGTCTTTTTGTATTTAATTAACTCAGTGAACATGTTGAATACATGGAGGGTTAATCACAGGCCTGACTTACCTGCCACTGCACAAGCACCGAGGTGGTGGTGCGTGGAATCACAGACACAATAACCGGTGCTTCACTGGGCACTGGAAAACAAAACTGTAGGTGAAGCAGCTGTGAAAAACATTGGTCCAATCCACTAATTGCCACGTACTCTCTGTACTTCTGGCCAGATGCATACCATTCTTTCCCTCTTTGCTCTCTGCCAAATTCCCATTGGAGTTTAGCGGATAGCTTGTCTGCTAAAAGCAGCGTGTATGCTTCTGATATAATTTCTGTCATTTCAGAGTTAACTAATTAATTGAAAGACACAGCAAGGTAACAGGCCCTTTGCCCCACGCCGACCATCGATCACCCGTTCACACTAGTTCTATGTTATCCCACTTTCGCATCCACTCACTACACACTGGAGGCAATTTACAGCGGCTAATTAACCTACAAACCCACACGTCTTTGGGATGTGGGAGGAAACTGGAGCACCCGGAGGAAACCCACCAAGAAAACGTACAATCTCCACACAGACAGCACCTCAGGATCGTACTCCGGTGTCTGGCACTGTGAGGCAGCAGCTCTACCAGCTGTGCCATTGTGCCGTCCTGCGAAAAACCTTTGGTGATGTTTTTTGGTAGTGTGCTGTTTGGAAGGTGGGAATGGGTATTATATCACTAGATTATGTCACAAAGACCATGCCAGTAAAATATCCTAGAAGACAATGCCCAGCCCAGGGTTTGATCTGGAAAACTGGAAAAAAGGGCGATTTAAGAAAAAACCTATAGCTCCAGTTTCTCTGTGGCATAATTTTACAAATTCATAAACGTTTTGGTTCTTTAAGTATTATATTAACATGACAGATCTCTTTCCCCCCCCCCCCCACCTCTTTAGCCGTATTATTGGTGTCCATGAGTACGAGTGAATCAGATCACTCGTTGCCATGGAGACACATCAAGGGACTGTCTCGAATGGAGCAGGGATCAGCAAACAGTGGGTCATACAGGCCAGTCCAATGCAATTCTGTTTTTATGTGTTTGTACTGTAATTATGTATCTTAATGCATAAGATATCCAGACTGAAATATCATTTTTGTTAAGTTCATTACCTATCATTAATTAACTCACTTTAAAATTAATGGAGATTATCTTTTGTTTTATTTCTAAACTTATTTAGATTCCAGCATTTTTTTACCCTACACAGTCCTTAAGACCTTAGCACATCATTCTATTTTCTCTGATATTTTCTACCCCAGAGACTTGTGGATGCTGAGTCTTAGAGTCATGCAGTACAGAAGCAAGTCCTTTGGCCCAACTTGTTCGTGCTGATCAAGATGCCCCATCTAAGCTAGTGCAATTTGCCCATGTTTGGCTCACATCACTCAAAACTTTTCTTACTCATTTATCTGGGAAATGTCTCCGAACATGTTCAAGAGAGAGACTAGTGGGCTAAAGGTAACAAGCGACACAGGGATTAGATCGAGAATGAGACATGATGTCCAGGATGTGGCATGATTTTATTCAGTGAGGGAGAAGGCTCAAGAAGCTACATGGCTGTTCCCTGTTCTAAAACTCCTGTGTCTTGATCACACAAAACTCAAAACACAAACTGACATTCATCCCTGAAGGCCTGCAACAGCCTGGGGCTAGGCTGGACCGGGCACCGCTCCAAGAGGCCAGGCACGCCGACCCTGCCTGGACACCGGGCCTTCATGGTCAGGTCAAGAATCCTGTACTTACAACAACTAGGACTTGAAAATGGCGCCAAACTGGCAACTCAGTGTATTACTGCTATGCATTTGTAATGTATCTGAAATGCGTTTCTAATATGTACCTAAGTGCTTATGTATAGTGATACTTGTACTGAACTTTATACAAAAATAAATTTCACTGTACCTCGGTACATGTGACAAATAAAGTACCATACCATCGCTTTATTTTACTTGGTGTTGCTGCTCATGGATAAAATATGATGAAAACTGACCCAATAAACATAAATCCCACCATTGGAATGAAGAAAATCAGATTCAGGCATCAAATTACAGGAGCAATGGAAGAAGAAGGATTCAGTTTCCGCCTGAACCTCTCGGGCCTGGTTGTTTATATTCACATTGTGGGATATTTGCACGCTTTGTATTGGCTCCTTGGATAGCTTCTGTTTAAAAATTCACAACATGATTACACCAGAAGAAGCGTACAGGGATGTAATGAAAATGACACATAGCTCCTCAGCTCCTCTCCCTTATAAAGTTCAATCACACCTGAGAAATAGGTGGCTGCATGTTTCAATTTGTAATTTGGAAGCAACCATTTTTTAGTTTTATGATGATTAAATTAACTTTTGGATCACTGCTAGTTAGTCTACGGCAGACCAAGCACCTTGATTTTTACTGGTTCACGACTGCATCATTTTGTAATATTTATGCCTTATATGCTGAAGATGTTTTCTGAAATTTCAAATAGCTCACTCAGGATATTATCAGAGGAATTTGGCTGGAGATAATTGAAGCGGTACATTGCAACAGATATTACCATTTAACTCAGAGGATTTACAAACATGTAATCTCAATTGTATACTGTAACATAGTAGGGGGCAGAATATCTCCCTACATAATGCATAGTGAAACCACAGGGGCATTCTTTTAATAATTGGTTTCAAGATTTTGTTGCACTGAGAAAATCATTCTCATGGCTCAGTAACGTTTAAACTGATTCCGCCAAGGATAACATCATGATTCCCTTTTACTTTAATGCGGGTGAATTTTTCTCAGATTGTGCTCCAGTGAAATATCTGGAGACATTTGCATTAAAGGTGCTGGATGAAGATCATTTTATGTTCTTGTTTATTCGGCACTGTTGGATTGCTCGTATGGATTCAGACATACATTGTACTTTGCAGTTTTGTTTTCACTTTCCAACTCAATTTCCGAAATACCTCAGCTGGAGAAAAAGTGGATGATTTTATTGGGGGGGGGGGAGTGGGGTGGTGGAAAAAATACAACATTTTTAGTTTAATTTAGTTTAGAGATACAGCATGGAAACAGGCCCTTCGGCCCACCGAGTCTGTGCCAACCTGTGATCCCCGCACACTAACATTATCCTACACACACTTGGGACAATTGGACAATTTACAATTTCACCGATGCCAATTAGCCTACAAACCTATAAGTTTTTGGAGTGTGGGAGGAAACCAGAGCTCCCGGAAAAAACCCATACAGGTAATGGCGAGAATGTACAAACTCCATACAGACAGTACCCGTAGTCAGGATCGAACCTGGGTCTCTGGTGCCGTAAGGCAGCAACTCTACCGCTGTGCTACCGTGCCGCTCACATTGTCAATACAAAACAGCTACCATCAAATTAGTATCATAATTAACTGAACTGAATGTAGCAGGCTACATATAGTAGTTTTGTGAGAGAACATAAAAATAATTGGGAGCTAAGTGCAGCATTAGTGTTTTTTAAAAATACTATTCAAATGATGCATATAAATTAAATGCCATAATTTAAAACTGATAGAAGTAAACCAATTTCACAGTCTAATATTTATTGAGCTCTTAACGTTGATTGTTGACCAGTGCTTTGTGGTAAAGGTTTTACTTTACTCCTCAATCTCGCAAACTTACTTTGATATTTGATGTCTCGATGCAATTTATTTCCTGCCTACCTTAAAATTACCTGATCTAAGTAATTAGAACCAGAATATGATGATCTTGAATTCACCTTTCCCATCAAAATAGAAAAACAACACAGCTAACAGAATTGGAAAAAATGACAAAAATAAAAATGTGATAGTTCAAAATTGTGAATAAATTAGTAAATTTAACAGAGAGTGAAATATTTGTGTAACTTGTGCTTACAATCTTGCAGTGTCGTCACTGGCTCTGTTTCCTCGCTAAAAGCACTGTCTCCCATATCATTTGTTGCCATCATTCGCAGTTGGTAAGTAGTGTACGGCTTCAAACTGATGAAAGGGAGAGGGAACAGTAAGCATTCATAGAAACATAGAAACATAGAAATTAGGTGAAGGAGGAGGCCATTCGGCCCTTCGAGCCAGCACTGCCATTCATTGTGATCATGGCTGATCGTCCGCTATCAATAATCCGTGCCTGCCTTCTCCCCATATCCCTTGACTCCACCAGCCCCTAGAGCTCTATCCAACTCTCTCTTAAATCCATTCAGTGATTTGGCCTCCACTGCCCTCTGTGGCAGCGAATTCCATAAATTCACAATCATTGCACGCAAAGGATATGCAACAAAATACTAAACATGACTACTTTCATTTACATGACATTGCTGTGTCCCAAACACTACGGTGCCCTGAAATAGGGGGACTATGTATAAACATAGCTGTAATTTCTACATGGTGAATCCAAAATGAATAAAAATGGCCTTTATTGAAATCTGACAATGAGCACTTTAACCACATGTGATTTTTTTCTATTACAAATCTCAAATTACAGAGGCAAATAAATAAATGATGGGTCTTTGTCCCAAACATTAAGGAGGGCACTGTTTATTGGTGATATTGACTGGAGAATTAATATCGGAAAGAAATAGGATGTTCTTTTCTCTAAATGGTGTCTACTGGCATCTAAATGGTGTAACTAGTAGAGTGGATAAGGGAGAACCAGTGGATGTGTTATATCTGGACTTTCAGACAAGGTCGCACATAAGAGATTAGTATACAAACTTAAAGCACACGGTATTGGGGGTTCAGTATTGATGTGGATAGAGAACTGACTGGCAGACAGGAAGCAAAGAGTAGGAGTAAACGCGTCCTTTTCAGAATGACAGGCAGTGACTAGTGGGGTACCGCAAGGCTCAGTGCTGGGACCCCAGCTATTTACAATATATATTAATGATCTGGATGAGGGAATTGAATGCAATATCTCCAAGTTTGCGGATGACACAAAGCTGGGGGGCAGTGTTAGCTGTGAGGAGGATGCTAGGAGGCTGCAAGGTGACTTGGATAGGTTGGGTGAGTGGGCAAATGCATGGCAGATGCAGTACAATGTGGATAAATGTGAGGTTATCCACTTCGGTGGCAAAAACAGGAAAGTAGACTATTATCTGAATGGTGGCCGATTAGGAAAAGGGGAGATGCAACGAGACCTGGGTGTCATGGTACACCAGTCATTGAAAGTAGGTATGCAGGTGCAGCAGGCAGTGAAGAAAGCGAATGGTATGTTAGCATTCATAGCAAAAGGATTTGAGTACAAGAGCAGGGAGGTTCTACTGCAGTTGTACAGGGTCTTGGTGAGGTCACACCCGGAGTATTGCGTACAGTTTTGGTCTCCTAATCTGAGGAAAGACATTCTTGCCATAGAGGGAGTACAGAGAAGGTTCACCAGACTGATTCCTGGGATGGCAGGACTTTCATATGAGGAAAGACTGGATAGACTTGGCTTGTACTCGCTAGAATTTAGAAGATTGAGGGGGGATCTTATAGAGACTTACAAAATTCTTAAGGGGTTGGACAGGCTAGATGCAGGAAGATTGTTCCCGATGTTGGGGAAGTTCAGAACAAGAGATCACAGTTTAAGGATAAGGGGGAAGTCTTTTAGGATCCGAGATGAGAAAATCATTTTTCACACAGAGAGTGGTGAATCTGTGGAATTCTCTGGCACAGAAGGTAGTTGAGGCCAGTTCATTGGCTATATTTAAGAGGGAGTTAGATGTGGCCCTTGTGGCTAAAGGGATCAGGGGGTATGGAGAGAAGGCAGGTACAGGATACTGAGTTGGATGATCAGCCATGATCATATTGAATGGCGGTGCAGGCTCGAAGGGCCGAACGGCCCACTCCTGCACCTATTTTCTATGTTTCTATGTTACTCTGAGTCAAAACCGAACCATAGCTAACACAAAGAATACGGTGGGAAGAGCTTATGAAACAGGAACAATCTTCACCGGGAGTCTTTTCATGGCCTCACCCACCCACATGGTATAATTGCTGCTGGTTTCATTATAGATGGCTGCCATTGTTAAAATTCAAGAGTTGGAGAATTAAAGATGGCGCAGGAATATAGAGATATGTATAACTTGTTAAGAAGTCCATATGTCTTCTAGAAATGTTAATTGTTGTCAAAGGAAAGAATGGGACAGTGAGTGATCAAGAAAGACCTTCTAGTGAAGCCATATTGTTTCATTGAATTACTAAAGAATAATTTCCAGGTTCACATGTAGTAAGTGTAGATTATTTTTTCCAGATTTAAAAGGCTTCCAAACAAATCAGTCACTGTGAAACAATGGGCCCTACAGGAGACGTTTATCCACACATAACTTGCTCAACACGTGTTTCCAGCATATTTTCTTGTTATTTTTGCTTCTGCTCTCCAGCTTATCACCAATTTACAGTCAGAATAAATTTCTCTTTTTGCTTTAGGAAGACATTCTGATAGAATGCCGGATGAGGGAATTCAAGTAAAACACAAAGTCCTGGAGTAACTCAGTGGGCCAGGCAGCATCTCTGGAGGACATGGCCAGGTGACGTTTAGGGACGGGACCCTTCTTCAGACGGATTGTAGTGGGGGGGGGGGGGGAAGGGAGAAAGCCAGAAATGAGGTGGGAACGGGACAAAGCCTGGAAAGTGAAAGGTGGTATAGATATTTGATTGGCAGACGGGTGGAGAGAGGCCAGAGATAAAAAGGAGACAAAAGAGTGTAAGATAAAAGCAGAAGAAGAGTGAAATGTAAAGCCAGAGGGAGGGATATGGGTGGAAGAGGACATGGGGAAAATAAATCTTAGAACTCAACATGACTGGGAGAATAGGAATGGAGGGCAGGATGCAGAGGAGGAGGAGGAGGGGGAGGCGGAGGAGAGGGGGAACAATGGCTTTCAGTAGGAATATTCAGGATAATGTTATGCTGTAAAGCTGACTCAGACTGATTATACATTGACCTGGGGTTTTGAGTTTTTTTCAGCTTAGAGATACAGCACAGAAACAGGCCCTTCGGCCCACCAAGTCCGCTCTGACAAGCGATCCCCACACACTTACACTATCCTACACGTTAGGGACAATTTACAAATTTACCAAGCCAATTAACCTACAGATCTGTTCGTCTTTGGTGTTTTGGTGAAAACTGGAGCATCCGGAGAAACTCCACACTGGTCACGGGGAGAACGTACAAACTCCGTACACAGCACTTGTAGTCAGGGTCAAATCCTGGTCTCTGGCGCTGAGAGGCAGCAACTCTACCGCTGTGCCACCGTGTCACATTGTAATAAAGGCAAAATTGTCAAGAGGTCACCATCATCACTACTTAAAAGCCACAGAAATTTCAGTTGTAGTCAAACACAAAGATCTGGAAGTTGCCATCAATGATACTCCACAGATTTAGCATATCCAATCAACACAGAGACCGGTGATTGATGCAGAGTTCAACTTTTAGGCTCCAGTCCAAATAGTGAAAATATTAAGACTTATTGAATTAAATATAACTGAGCTTTGAGACAGCAAACAGGTCATAAATTATTGCCATTTCTCTGGCCCTGAGAAACTAATTACACAAAACCTGGTTTGTCATTCTTTTCATTTCATGATAAAAAGAGTTCCCTGATATTCAAATATTAAAATAAAAATGAAGATATCTCAGCTGCTCCCATCACCCCATCTACAATCTTTATTGTGCTTTTAGTAAGATGACAAAATACATCTTTACAATCCTGGCTATATAGTTCCTGGTTTGCCAGCTGTAGGTTGACCTCAGCATTTGCTTTCTCAGCCTATATAAGGACTTCAGTGTTCTTGTTTTCCCCATAGATGGTACCAGACTGTAGGGATTAAGGAAAGTCACATCTCAGAGCTTGCTAAGCATATATGTGCAGTTTACTTCAAGGTTCAAGGCAAATGTTGTCCCTTCATCAGTCCTATCAATTTCCTAGCCAATATTTTTCACTTTCAGGAGTTAAATGGGCTCCCACGTAAATCTAAAACTCTGTTCTTATTTCAGAATTTTCCTTTCTGTCGTATAATTGCCTGATGGCATGCAATTAATGCAGATTTTTCTTTGTGCCAACCCATTTATAGATATGTGTAGGAAGGAACTGCAGATGCTGGTTTACACCCAAGATAGACACAAAATACTAGAGTAACTCAGCAGGACAGGCTGCATCTTTGGAGAGAAGGAATGGGTGACGTTTCAAGTCGAGACCCTTCTTCTGACTCAAGACTCAGTCCCGCTGAGTTACTCCAGCATTTTGCGTCTATCTTCCATTTATAGCTATGTTTTGGAAGTAAGTTTTAGAAGTTATACATAAAGGTACAGACTGTGCATCTTACCGCTCTATCACATATGATGTTGCATCGTGGTTGATTGAGGAGGTGTGTGTCTGCCATTCCAAGCCAGGGAGTTCTTTTGTTTGCACTGTGAAGTAGCGGACTGGTGATGAACGATCGTTGCCTGGTTTCCACTGCAACAGCAAGCTGCGACCACCAATCTCAGACTGCGGTACAGTCAGGTTGGTAACGGGCTGTGGCCGATCTGTTTAAGAAAAGTTTCAGAACTGTTGCTTCCCAATATTTCTCCTAAATCATACGTGCACGGAAAACTGCATAAACTGAACACACCTGAAGAATGCTTTTCTAATACCACCACACTGTATTCCATTGTAACTACTACCGTTAAACTACAAAAACTGTTCACCATACAGAGAACAAAACATCTTTGGAGAGAAGTTATCAGTTTATTACTTGCAATTAAGTTAGAATGAGGCACAGGACTTACTGCCATGGACTTCATTTCCAAAGATCTGATCCCAGTCCGATCTCATCCTTTCTGAGGAGAAATGCCTCCAAACCTTAGGTTTACAAAGACAGCTGCTACAAAGAACCTTCTGAGATTCCAGGTTCACACGTGCACAAACTGTTCAATGTCCTCGCCCACGATCATTACACGAAGGTGTAGATGTTAGATGGCACGTCAAGCATCTTACTACTCACTACAGTTTTAATGAGGCCCGCTATGCTCTTTATGATACTTGACTTCCAGCAAAGAACAAGAGGCAGGGTGGGCACATGTGTCTGCCAGCACCTCCAAGGTTCAAGCTACAATCAATTGCACTCAGGCAGCACCATGGCTTCCCTTCAAAACCTGAAGAAGTTCATGAATTGTAAGCGTTATCTATTACTCCCAGTCTCTGCTTTCTGTCTTGAAATCAGCGTAATGCATTTTGCCATTTGTTCCCTGAAACCACATTCTCTGACCTGCTTCATTGATTTGTTATGGAACATCTTCATAAATCTTTCAAAATTTAGATAAATTAAATATATTGAATTAACAATTTCACTCTCATTGATACATCCTCAAAAGATTCAATGGGTTTGTCAAGCATGATTTTTCTTTTGAAATCCATCTTGATGATTCATCATTAAATCTTTTGTTACTTGAACCTTTTATTCTTTCGTGTAGATGGGATCCCATTATGTTTCTTACCATCATTAAGCTGACTGGTTATAATTCTCTGGACGCATTCTATCCCTTTCTTCAATGCAAATGTTAAGTTTGCTATCCACCAGGTCCTCTGGCACGATAGATTTTTATAATAAATTATTAAATATTAAAGTAATGGCTCTGCTTTTCTTTCCCTAATTCTTTTTCAAAAAAGTAGATTCAACTCATGCTAATCAGGGGTTCCGTCATCTTCGAGTTTCATTAGTTTAATACATACTTAATGAGTTGGAAAGGGTGCAAATGAGATTAAGTAGAATGCTACCAGGGCTTGAGTTATAGGGAGCAGGATAGGTTGGGATTTTTTTTCTTTGGAGGAGTGACAAGATCACGAGGAGCATGGATAAAGTGAATGCTCACAATTTGTTCCCCAGGGTAGTTAAATTGGAGGACATAGACTTAAAAATGAGAGGGGAGAAATTGAAGAGGGACAATTTCTTCGCTCAGAGGGAAGTCCATATCTGGAATAAACTGCCAAAGGAAGCTTTAGATGTAGATACACTTAAATAGACTACCCCAGTATGCCATCTTGGTGGCCATGACCTAGGTGGACTGAAGGGCCTGTTTCCATGTAGTATAGATCTATGACATCCCCTTTTTCTATTCATCTCATTCCTGATCTTAATATCCAATGCCACTTGTTGTATCTCCTTGACAAATACTGAAATTTTTAAATTAAAATGTCTGTAAAATAGTTTATCTCTTACATAAACATTTTGCATTTTCTCTTGCTGAACATGAATGTATTTCTTTTTCTTTAACCTTAATTATTCTCTTATGTCTTTATTCATCCGTGGAGTTTCTGTGTACTGTTTATACTTTTTGCAGAATATAGATTTCTCTGCACAATGTAGAACACTGTTTTAAATACTTCCCCATTTCTTTTCAGCCAGAAAAGTATTATGCTCACAGTCAGGCAAGGGATATGAAGGCAGCTATTGTGCTCATCCAGCCGGTGATAAAAAGTGATTGATCAATGGATACGCCAGTGTCGAGACACAGGCATTACAGACACCTGAGTGCCAGGCCATTCTCAGAGGAGAAGAGATTCAGGATGATACATGGTTGGATCTACAACTACTATGGTGACTCATGGGGTATTGATTCTCTGTATTTCATCATAGATGTCTTATAAGCATCTTTTCCCCAGTGAGAAGGGGCTTGATTTCTATAAATTCATTTTTCTAATGCAAGAACAAGGACATAGATGTATTCTGCACATGAGTTGAGTTTCATTTATTGTTATGTGTACCTAGGTACAGTGAAAAGCCTTTGTTGTGTGCTAACCTGCCAACGGAAAGACAATACATAATTACAATGGAGCCATCCACGGTGTACAGATACATGATCAAGGGAATAATGTGAATAATGTTTAATCCACGATATCAAGCCAGTAAAGCCTGATCAAAGATGGTCCAAGGGTCTCTAATAAGGTAGATAGTAGCTCAGGGCTGCACTCTAGTTGTTGGTAGGATGGTTCAGTCGCCTGATAACTGCTGGGAAGAAATTATCCTTGAATCATAGATGCATTCTCTCATCACTGTGATGTGGCTTAGGTCTTTTTAATGTGATGACTTGGATACTGATCTAGTGATATGCTACAATTGCATGGCCCCCTTTTACTAAAATGTCAAGGTCCTCCGTATTTCTCTGTCATTTGCTGGCAAACACAGTGTAGTTAAGTACTGGCAAGTGCTCACAATTCTATTGATGACTTTCATTGGGGCACATTTGCCAAAAAAGTGAAAGCTTGAGATCAGAATTTGACAGTGTGTACAAGTGGTGTGACCACAACAGTGTATACGGTTAACTAGGAACCTTTAATGTGCAGAAACATGAAACTACACAAAAGGACACAGTACTGGAGTACTCAGCAGGTCAGGCAGCATGAAGAAGAGTCCCAACCTGAGTCCTAACCAGGATCAGGCAGCATCTCTGGAGAACATGGATAGGTGATCCATGTTCTCCAGAGATGCTGCCTGATCCACTTAGTTACTCCAGCACTTTGTAATCTTTGATGTGGGCTCTACAGAGTTCTTTAATAGAGTCATACAGCTTGAAAACAAGAAAGAGGCCCTAGGCCCAACTTACCCATGTCGACCAAGGTGCCCCATCTACTCTTGTCCCAGCTGTCCATGTTTGGCCTCTATCCCCCTAAACCTTTCCTATCCTTGTACATGTTCAAATATCTTTTGAATGTTATTATAGTACCTGCCGCAACTACCTCCTCTGGCAGCTCGTTCCATTTCCCCATCACCCTCTATGTGAAAATGTTGCCCCTCAGGTTCCTATTAAAACCTTTACCCTCTCATCTTAAACACGAGTCCTCTGGTTCAGAGTATTATCTGAATGGTGGCCGATTAGGAAAAGGGGAGATGCAACGAGACCTGGGTGTCATGGTACACCAGTCATTGAAAGTAGGTAGGGTACACAAAAAGCTGGAGAAACTCAGCGGGTGCAGCAGCATCTAAGGAGCGAAGGAGATAGGCGACGTTTCGGGTCGTGACCCTTCTTCTGTACTCTAAAAAGTAGGTATGCAGGTGCAGCAGGCAGTGAAGAAAGCGAATGGTATGTTAGCATTCATAGCAAAAGGATTTGAGTATAGGAGCAGGGAGGTTCTACTGCAGTTGTACAGGGTTTTGGTGAGACCACACCTGGAGTATTGCGTACAGTTTTGGTCTCCTAATCTGAGGAAAGCCATTCTTGCCATAGAGGGAGTACAGAGAAGGTTCACCAAAATGATTCCTGGGATGGCAGGACTTTCATATGAAAAAAGACTGGATAGACATTGCTTGTACTCGCTAGAATTTAGAAGATCGAGGGGGGATCTTATAGAAACTTACAAAATTCTTAAGGGGTTGGACAGGCTAGATGCAGGAAGATTGTTCCCGATGTTGGGGAAGTCCAGAACAAGGGGTCACAGTTTAAGGATAAGGGGGAAATCTTTTAGGACCGAGATGAGAAAAACATTTTTCACACAGAGTGGTGAGTCTCTGGAATTCTCTGCCACAGAAGGTAGCTGAGGCCAGTTCATTGGCTATATTTAAGAGGGAGTTAGATATGACCCTTGTGGCTAGAGGGATCAGGGCGTATGGAGAGAAGGCAGGTACGGGATACTGAGTTGGTTGATCAGCCATGATCATATTGAATGGCGGTGCAGGCTCGAAGGGCCGAATGGCCTACTCCTGCACCTATTTTCTATGTTTCTGTTTCTCGATTCCCTTTCTCTGGGTAAAAGACTATGCAGATTCTATTTGTCTTGCTGATCACTGCTCCATAAAATGGGATATATTGACGGGAAAGACTACTACCAAGCTGCGATCTTTCAACTTCGTCCCTAACAGCCTTAACTTCAAATGAAATAAACGATTGAAGTTATAATTTTGCAAGAATAATTAAGCTAAACTAAATTGAAATATTTGAACCTAAGCTCTGAAAGTCTTAGTAATCCTCTTACAAAGTCAAATGTGGAGTAATTGGACTATAACAGTAAATGGCATTGCAACTCATTTAAATGTTAATAATTTGGCCCATTGGTTTCACTTGATATAATGATACTAATTGAAGATCAAAGGGAATTATAATGTAATACATTGCCAGTTTCTGCTATCCAAAGTATGGCATTCTTGTCAAAGCTTATCAGGGACGAGATGTGTTAGCTCAGCACTTGGCCCCCTGTGTCATGTGCATTCATTGATTTTCACAACTAAATATCCAGCAACAAACACATTTGGAAGCTATATAGTGACAGATTTTGCTTACAGTGTAGAAGCCATGCAGAGGTTATTGACTGGATATGTATAAGTGAACATTAACCATGAGGAATATTTGTATTTTGTTTAGTTTAGTTTAGAGCTACAGCATGGAAACAGACCCTTTGGCCCATCGAGCCTGCAAAGACCAGTGATCCCCACACATTAACACTACCCTACACACACTTGGGCAAATTTTACATTTATACTAAGCCAATTAACCTACATGTCTTTGGATTGTGGAAGGAAACTGAAGATCTCGGAGAAAACCCGAGGAGAACGTACAAAGTCACAGGGAGAATGTACAAGCTCTGTACAGACAAGTACCCGTAGTCAGGATCGAACCCGGGACTCTGGCGCTGTAAGGTAGCAGCTCTACTGCTATGCCACCGTGCCGCCCTAATGGTTCAGCACAGATTATTTTTTAATCTGTTTAAAGGGGATGTTGCCCTGTCAGAAAACACAGGGCACCATCTTATTGTTCTACTGAAATGTATCTGTTGGAATCATTCTCCATCTGATTAGTGTTAATTGTCAGTAGTAGGAAATATGTAACATGAACGGGTGCAACGACAGTTACCCACGTCTACCCACAAGAAAGTCGTCAATGTGCACCAAAATATACATTAATTCGCCCCAATTTCTCTTCTGTGTTACTCACACTTAACTGTGTGCTGCACATGCATTTTGGCTTTTAATTAGCCTTTCAATTAAAAAGATGTTTATCTCCTAACTCTCTTTGCATATCCTTGCAGCTTACAATAAACGCTAAATGCGAATGGAAATGAGGAATTTATGTTAGATAGGATTTGCATCAAAACCTAAGATCCAAACAGTGAAACCATGGATGACCTCAAAAAGACCTTAATCCTTCTATTTTTTTTGCCTCATTTGACATTTTAAAACATTAAATTCAATGAGAACCGGGGGAGGAGAGGGGAGGCAGATGCTGGGGAAAAATGATCTATCTTAGAAACCTTTCAAAGACTGTGACTCTGTACTTAAAAAACACTCGGACAGGTACATAGATGGTAAAGGGAAAGAGGGATATGGATTAAATGTTGGCAAATGGGAATAGCTTAGATAAGGCATCTCGGTTTACATGTATAAGTTGGGCAAAGGGCCCGTTTCCACGCTGTAGGCTCTCTATTAAGCACTTCACCATGAATTACTTTAATGGTGTGGAACTCTGTCTGAACTGAGCAGATCAAACATGTAGCAAAATCCCACAAACATCAATGACATCCATTTTCAATTGTATTGGTTAAAGAAAGAATATTGACACGCAGGTTAATGTCTTACCCAGAAGTGGTAAACATTGCAGCTCCTCGCTGAGGGCGGGTTTGATTTATGTGCTGAGGTTTGTTTTGTCATTCTAGAGGGACTTACACTATTTACTTCAACACTTTTCAAAAAAATGCTTCCCACTGAGGTGAGTGGCAAATTCTTGGTATATATATCCCCCCTGGAAAATGTTAGTTTGATCATTTGTATGGTCAATTGCAGCGATTCTAGATTTAACAATGGGGTTATGCAACTTTGTTATGCTCATGCAACTTTGTCTCTGGCAAATCATGGATTTCGTATGCAACTCATTAATAAGGTGGTATGATAAGTTCATTTAAATAGGGCAGTCAAATGTTGAAGCACCCACTGTACTACTTCTAAAATGCTCTGAAAAAAGTCCTTTAACTTTCACCCTTGGGAAGTATGTACTTTATGCTCACATGGTCCTGATATTATATGGTAATACCCCATTCGTGTTTCTTGAAGGTACCTCAGCCACTTATTAATTCTTATATCTAGTGCTTGATCCATTCACTTCCATAGTTTAAAGGTATCAAAATATCTCAATTTGTTAACAAAAATAGATTTTGGCAATATATAGGTTAATAGGTACAGGCATCATGCGTAACGTCTTTCAAAAGGTTGATAATAATAGTTTTTATACTGCCCCACAAAATAATATTTAGCATAAGGGCTCTGTTCAAATTATGACATTGAAATTTGTGTAATATCACAATTTGAACCAATTTTATACAATGTCATGTGGTTGGGCTCCTTTATATGGTGAGAAACCATGGAAGAAATGCATGATAACCTAGAACAGATGACAATTGGAGGCTGAATGAAAATAAATCACGAGAAATCTTTCCACCACAGGATTTGCATTTTAACTTGCTTTAAACAAGTCCTTTCACTAAAATTGCATCGATACCATCGTTAATCCAGAAATCATTATTTCACGTTTAAAACTAATCACGGGGAATTTCTTTAGGGAAAAACTGAATGCAAAACCTTTCTGCACAATTTCATGAAGTTATTTCATTGCAAAGTTCTTAAATAATGTCAGTGGCTTCTCTAGATGAATATGAACACTAAGTGAGTTAGGAGGCTAAGTGTACAGAAAAAAACATCTGTGATTGATCAGTCAATATTCCAGCATCTTTGGGGAACAGTTTTTGAAGTAATGTTTAACTAATCAATTTAGTCTCCTGCTGCCTTTTTATTAAAATGCCTTTGTTTTAAATTGCTCAGATTTTTTATAATTTTCTATCTTATTCAATTTAAGTTGTTTTTTTTCAACATCCTATACATTGAAACAAATGTGTTTGCACAGTTATTAACTAAAGTATTTTAGAAAAGCTGACAATTATTGGCCATTTTCAATTGTCTTTGATTAGGTGAAGCTGAGCTGCTTTCTGGTGTCAACTGTAGTCTATGTAGTGCAGGTTCTACCACAGTTCCATTGGGCTGGGAATTTCGGGATTTTGATTTAATGACGAGGGTATACTTATCACAGAGCCACATAGCATAGAAACAGGCCTTTCATGCCAACCAAGTTACTTAACTGTTAGTTCCACTGACGTATGCCTTGTCCATATTCCTCCAAATCTTTTTTTCTATCCATGTACAGTACATTCAGAAAGTATTCAGACCCCTTCACGTTTTCCACATTTTGTATCGATACAGCCTTATTCTAAAATGGATTAAATTCATTTTTTTCATCATCAATCTACACACAATACCCCATAATAAAAAAGTGAAAAGAAATTTTTGCAAAGTAATTAAAAATAAATAACTGAAATATCACATTTACATAGGTATTCAGACCCTTTACTCAGTAGTTTGTTGAGGAACCTTTGGCAGCGATTACAACCTCAAGTCTTCTTGGGTATGACGCTCCAAGCTTGGCACACCTGTATTTGGGTAATTTCTCCCATTCTTCTCTGTCAGGTTGGATGGGGAGCATCAATGCAGAGCTATTTTCAGGTCCCTCCTGAGATGTTCGATCGGGTTCATGCCTGGGCTCTGGCTGGGCCACACAAGGACATTCACAAACTTGTCACAAAGCCACTTCTGCGTTGTCTTGGCTGTGTACTTAGGGTCGTTGTCCTGTTGGACATCCGCCCCAGTCTGAGGTCCAGAACGCTCTGGAGCAGTTTTTCATCAAGGATCTCTCTGTACTTTGCTCTGTTCATTTTTCCCTCGATCCTGACTAGACAAACATCCCCACAAACATCCCCACAGCATGATGCTTCCACCACCATGCTTCACCATGATGAGCAGTACCTGGTTTCCTCCAGACGTGACGCTTGGCATTCAGGCCAAAGACTTCAATCTTGGTTTCATCAGACCAGAGAATCTGGTTTCCCATAGTCTGAGAGTCCTTTAGCTGCCTTTTGGCAAACTCCAAGCGGGCTGTCATGTGCCTTTTACTGAGGTGTGGCTTCTGTTTGGCCACTCTATCATAAAGGCCTGATCGGTGTAGTGCTGCAGATATAGTTCTCCTTCTGGAAGGTTCTCCCATCTCTACAGAGGAACTCTGGAGCTCTGTCAGTGTGACCATCGGGTCCTTGGTCACCTCCCTGACCAAGGCCCTTCTCACCCGATTGCTCAGTTTGGCCGGGCGGCCAGCTCTATGAAGAGTTCTGGTGGTTCCAAAGTTTTTCCATTTAAGAATGACGGAGGCCACTGTGCTCTTCAGGACCTGCAATGCTGCAGAAATTGTTTTATATCCTTCCCCAGATCTGTGTCTCGACACAATCCAGTCTCGGAGGTCTACGGACAATTCCTTCGTCCTCAAAGCTTTGTTTTTGCTCTGACATGCACAGTCAACTGTGGGACCTTATATAGACAGGTGTGTGCCTTTCCAAATCATGTCCAATCAATTTAATTTACCACAGGTGCACTCCAATCAAGTTGTAGAAACATCTCAAGGATAATCAATGGAAACAGGATGAACCTGAACTCAATTATGAATATCGTAACAAAGGGTCTGAATATTTATGTTAATGTGATATTTCAGTTATGTATTTTTAATTACTTTGAAAACATTTCTAAACGCGCATTTTTGCTTTTTCATTCTGGGGTATTGTGTGTAGATTGATGATAAAAAAATGAATTTAATCCATTTTAAAATGACGTAACGTAACAAAAAGTGGAAAAAGTGAAGGGGTCTGAATACTTTCTGAATGCACTGTACCTGCCCAAGTATCCTTTAAATGTCATAATGGTACCTGCCTCTACGACTTTCTCCTACAGTTGTTTCTATATGCGTACAACTTTCTGTGGGTAAAGATTACCTTTGAACCTTTCTCCTCACACTTTAAACCCATGCTCCCTAGTTTCAGATTCCCCTATCCTGGGAGTCTTCAGACGAATATAGCCAATATGGTCTAGTGGCAGGATATCCAAGATGCTAAAAGTCAAGCTCTTCCAGTCCGTAGTCCTCCCTACAGTCTTCTACGCCAGTGAGACATGGAAAATTAATGTGAAGATTAAAAAAATAAATGGGATGCATTCCAACACCCACTGCTTGAGGCAGATCCTGAAGACAGAGACCAAATCTCAAACGAGGAGATCTACTGGGAAACTGTCTCGCAGCCAGGACATAGAGGGACGCAGGATGAAATCTGCAGGACATGTACCCAGAATGTCACCAGAAGTTGCACCTAAGATAGCAATGACATGGCAACGTGACAGAAGACGGAAAAGAGGATGACCAAAACTCACATGGAGGCGAACATTCCAGAAGGATTTGGAAGCCCGGGATTCAAGCCTAACGAGGGTGGAAGACGTTGCACATAATCGAATAGAATGGTGAAAGCTTGCTGCCTAATGCACTCAACAGTATGGGAGGAACTAAGTCTAAAGTAAGTAAATATCCTGGGGAAAAGGCTGTGGCTATTCCTCTCACCTATGTCCCTCATTATTTTATAAGCCTCTGCAAGGGCAGCCCTGCATATGAAAGACACAAATCCCTCTCCTTCTTACCTCCACCTCTATGCCTTTGTACCCCGAAATATTGAACTGCCAATCCTGTCGCTCCTTCATCCATCGCACTATAATAACTATAATATCCCAGTCCCGTGCACCACTGGCTCTGACCTCAACAATCATTAATTCCAGTCTCCCAGCCAGGCTTGATCCACTGCAATTTGGCTCCCCACTTTTTAAACAGTGTGATTCTCCAGTCCCGAGACCTCATCTGTGTCTACAGAGAATACAAAGATCCCTGTCAAGGCCCCAGCAACTTCCTTTGTTACCTCTCTCAGTAACCTGGAGTAGACCCCACCAGGCGTTGGGGACATATTAGTTTAGCTTAGTTTAGAGATACAGCGCAGACACAGGCAATTCGACCTATTGAGTCTGTGCTGACCAGCGATCCCTGCAGATTAACACTACTCTACACACACTAGGGACAATTATACCAAGCCAATCAACTTACAAACCAGTCCTTCTTTGTAGTGGGGGAGGAATCGAGAGGTCCCGGAGAAAACCCGCGCAGGTCTTGGGGAGAACGTACAAACTCCGTACAGACAGCACCCGTAGTCAGGATCGAACCCGGGTCTCTGGCGCTGTAAGGCAGAAACTCTACTGCTGCGCCACCGTGCTGCCCAGTACATATTTATCATAAATATTCCCGATGTCCTGACACCCCATACTTCTTGATATCAAGATGCTCTGGAATAGCAGCATACCCCTCCCTGATCTTGTAATCCTCCTTTTCCTTCATCTTGGTGACGACTGAGGCAAAGAACAGAATTCTGAGAATTCAAACTCCTTGGTCCCCTTGAACACTAGAAACTGTTATTTTGGAAAAAAAAGATCAAATGGCCCGAAGATTGTGTCATGTTGTGATCTTTGATGATATATGAAATTTAAATGTAATGTTATGTTGCTGTGGTGGATAACCTTTTAACATTTGTGACGGTGAAATTGAGAACATTGTCAATTTTATTGCAAGGAAATTTGCACTGCTTGCAACCCTGATTGCAATGGAATTACATTTCTTCACTAGATGAGGAAGAACAATTACTTTATTCTCCAGCAAAGTCTGAATATTTTGGAAAATATTTTAATATTATGAAATACTTGTTTCATTAGCTAGATGCATAAGGAATTCAGTACTTAGAAACAGCCACACAGTCTGATAATATAAATTTGTGTTAATTAGTGATAGAAGCAGAATTAGTCCATTCGGCCCATCAAGTCTCCTCCACCATTCAATCTATCTCTCCCTCCTAACCCCATTCTCTTGCCTTCTTACCATAACCACTGACACCGTACTAATTATTAATCTATGTATCTCTGCCTTAAAAATATCTATTGATTTGGCCTCCACAGCCTTCTGTGACAATGAATTACACAGATTCACCACCTCTTATTAAAGAAATTCCTCCTCGTCTCCTGCCTAATGAAAGTCCTTTAATTCTGAGGCTATGACCTCTGTTTCTAGACTCTCCCACTAGTGGAACCATCCTCTCCACATCCACTCTACCCAGTCACACAGCATGGAAACAAGCCCTTTGGCCCAACCTGTCCTTGCTGACGTGGTGTACATCTGTGCTCGTACTGTACCTCTGGTTTGTGTGGTGATCACCATAGCCTCGACAGAGTCCCCCCAGCCCCGACGGGTCCTTGCAGATACACGGAACATGTATGGCGATTCCGGTATCAGGTTCGTTGCCGAGTATTGTCGGGCATTGGAGCTGACTTCTATGGTGATGAATTTGTTTGGCTCAGTGGTAGCCAGACAGTAAGCTATTCTGTAACCTGCAAAACAAGAGCAAAAATAATCTAAAACGCAGTTTAAAATATTACATATTTAGCTGTGTGAAATGATTATCAAGATACTGTAAATCATAACAGGTTTTTCATGATGTTATACAGCCAGTTATAGGTGTTAGGTTCATAATTTTGTCTTTAAAGCCAGTTTTGAGTATAATCAGAATGCAATGCGCATTCAGTCCGATGGGTATCAAACATAGATCAACCAAGATCAAACATAGCTAAACCAATTATCCAGTGGATGTTATTTCACTGAATAAAACAACATATTTCATCTTAAATCCACCACCCAATCCGGAAAACTCAATCAAAGACATGCTACAAAGATGATGGGTTCAGAATTAGCAGTCACTGTTGATGTGCCTATGGTTGCTGCTGGACACAGAACCAAGCTCTGGCTCAGCTGGTGAGATTCAGCCAGCATCACTCTGCAGTGCAGGGCAGGTTCAATTTTGCTTAGTTTCGTTTAGTCTCAGTGTAGTTAAGAGATTCAGCGCGGAAACAAGGCTTCTCGGCCGACCGAGTCTGCACCGACCAGCGATTCCCCCACACTAACACTATCCTACACACATTAGGGACATTTTTTTACAATTATATCAAGCCAATTAACCTATAAACCTGTAATTCTTTGGAATGTGGCAGGAAACTGGAGATCCCAGAGAAAACCCACGCGGTCATGGGGAGAATGTACAAACTCTGTACAAACAACAACCGTAGTCGGGATTGAACCCGGGTTCCTTTTGCATTCTGCCTGTTGTGACGTGGAATTGTCCGATTCATTTCTTTAATAATTTCTATAATAAACGTGTTATATCTTGCCGCAGCTGACTCGGTCATCGTTGGCGTCAAATTCAATTAAGAGGAGAAAAATCACCACTAATGTTTGGGGTTACTTTCACCACAGATAATATAATACTGCAGAGCTGTTCTAAAACTGCAGAAGCCTGATAAAAAATATTACAGGTGATTTTTTTCTTGCAGTTATCAATTGTACGGGTCCAAATGGAATTGGTGCTACTCCCAACTGACTTTCTTCTGCAACTTATGTTTGTGTAAATTTTATATTGTTGCTTTCTCCTGGGTTCCCTTTTCCTTTAAATCAGGCTGAAGTATCTTGAAGATAGACTTCAAAACAGAACAAATTGTTCTTCAACCATCAGCAATGTACAACGCTCCTCCTCCCCCCCCCCCACCCCCTTGTTGCAACATGAAAAAACCTGCAACAGCACAAAATGTTCGGGCACTTCTATGGCAGGACAAGACTGCAATCAGTTTGTTACAAGTCTTATTTATCTCATCCAAATAAGATTAAAATGAGGACAAATGGGATTTTTTTTTAAACACTTAGCACTTCAATGCATGCGCTGAATGAGAACCTTTGTAGAAACAAAATCGTTGTCTGTTCTATCACTGAAATTATAGACAAAATAAATGTGGGTTGTAGTGAGGAGGGAAGATCGAAGTCTCTTAAAAAAACTAACAGAGCAATAGTACCAACATACAAGAAATGTACCTATTTCTAAGTTTCATTCCAGTTCAATTTATTATTTTTAACGCCAAAGCTTTTAGATTACAATCCCATTAAATGTATTATGCAATAATATCATCCTAGGTGAATCTGGAGCTCACTATCTCCAATCTCGAGAAGAAAACCAATAAAATGTCAACATGAACTGTGGAATTTGAATTGATTTGAAAATCTATCTTTAACATTCTTTCATGTTGGTGCTACCTCTTCAGTTGCTTTTGATGATATTAGTAAGTCATTCGTTGATTCTGTAAGTCATGATTACAAAATGAGGATCAAAGCAAATTCCCAATGGAGGCACTAGTGCACTGGATCCTGTGCTGAATCTCATCTTCAATATTCAAGGGACAGACAGTTATTGGGGCAAATCAAGTGCCTGACCATTTCTGCAGTCCCTCAATGATGAATCTGTTAGGTCGTCTTGTAGGAGGTTGAATAGGTCGAAAATACAACTAGGTCTTCATGACAAATCGTGAGTCTAGTACTTCATTGGGCATTCTCAAAGAGATGTTGAGGTTCTAGCACAGACTGGAGATTACTCTCGGTGTGAGTAGGGATGGCACAATCATTTGCGTATTGAAAAACAAAGGTGTATGATGTCCAGAGACATCCAAGATCAAAAGGTCCTCCATCCATTCCGTCCACGCCCTGAGAAAACCTTCCATGCTAAGTGCAAAGACAATTGCATCATGCTATTGCCAAGGTCAATGTTGCCAGCATTGAGGCATAGATCATCCAATATCAACACTGTTGGACATGACTTTGTGTTCAGATGCTCAATTCTTGGCTCCCAAAATTAGCACTTCAACTCCAGAAGAGGTCTCATGGCAGAAAAAGGCAATAGTACAAATTATTTTGAGGTACATCTTGAGAAAACAGGCATAGACATCATAAGCTGGGATAGGCACACCACCAAATGTTCCCAAGTGGGAGCCTGCTTTGAAGAGGAACTGACAAGAAGAGGCCTTAGAAAGGAAATGGAATGAAACCCTACCCAGCGCACTGCTCCCCCAAATGCAAACATCTAAAATATCCGAGAATAGATATGTGGGTCTAGGTGGTAACTGAGATTTTCATTGTATCTTCACCTAACTGTAGTTGTGTGTGTGACACAATAAACTCGACACGAGTTACTTCTGGGTCTCCCAGTGAACCACTGAAGAGATCGTACGGGTTTTTAGGGTACTTGGCTTGGTATAATTGTAAATTGTCCCGAGTGTATGTGGGATAATGCAAGTGTGCGCGGATCGCTGGTCGGTGCGGACACGGTTGGCTGAAGGGCCCGTTTCAGTGCTATATCTCTAAATTAAACTAAACTATCTTTGAATCTGTTGATCACAAATGATGATCATGAGTCTGAAGAAAAGTCTTGACCCAAAATGTCACCGATACATGTTCTTTGGAGACGCTGCCTGACAAACTGAGTTACTCCAGCATTTTGTGTCCTATCATACATTAGTTGAATTTCTAACTACATGTACACTCTTGATAAATGTTGCCTAGCCTATTCATTAGCCATGGAGCTGAATACTGTGGTGGATTACCTGCACTACGCCATGTAGCCAAAGTATATTAAGAATGCAATACACATTATAACCACTTAGTGTCACCGCAAGACAACATGTGTTCTGTTCCTGTTTATTTACCTATCAATTATTTATGCAGTGTACTGTTGCTCGGGGCAATTACATATTGTTACAACAAAGCATTAATTTTCAGTCAGACCCAGTACTTCCGTCGGCTTATATACGGAGGCTTGTAAAATATGGCATCTCATTACTTGACAAGGAAATATTCTGCAAGTATCTATCTGTCTTTTTGTTAGCTGGGCGCAAGATGGTAATAGTTGCCATGGCAAAGTTTCTTGCCCATTTGTTCCATATTTCCTTTCAGCTGAAAGAACAAGCACATGGCCAAAGGATTCGAAGACGAAATAAATAGAAGTTGGAGATGAATACATATTTAAAAATAAAGATCTCAGTAATCATTGTGATGTTTTTTCATAAGAAAATGTCACCCAGTTTGCATGTTCTTTGGCCTTACCTAGAATAATGCCATTGGGGTTCTCAGGTGTTTGCCAGACTACTCTCACTGAAGTCATCTGGACCTCCGGGAAGATCAGCTTAATGGGAGGACCTGGAACTGATAATGGTAAAGAGCAAGTCATAATACATTTATTAGCTGGCCAAAACTTATTCCTAATGTTAAACACATTTCAAATGTTTACTTTATTGACTAATGGTACTATATATTAATGACAAACCTAATCTTCAGAATCTTCATAAAACTTTCAAACCAATATAGACAACAGAGTGCAAGCCTTATAGCTTTCAATCTCATGACTGACAGAAATGAAAAACATGGAACAAAGACATATAATGTGCAATTTCTTTGAAATATATATATATATATATGATTTCAATGTGTAAGAAGGAACTCCAGATGCTGGTCTAAACCGAAGATAGACACAAAAAGCTGGAGTAACTCAGTGGGTCAGACAGCATCTCTGGAGAACAGGAATAGGTGACATTTACGGTCGAGACCCGACCAGACAGAGTCAGGGGAAAGGGAAACAAGAGATACAGACAGTGATATGGAGAGGTGTAAAATCAAATGAATTAAAAATATGCAAAAAAGTAACGATGAGAAAGGAAAGCCATTGTTAGCTGAAAACGAGTTAAGGGCCTGTCCCATGATGCGAGTTCACCCAAGAGCTCTCCCGAGTTGGGACAGGCCCATTACAGACAATGAAACACAACAAGACGACTGAAACCAGTACAACGACTTAGGTGGGGATTTAATTATTTGATAAATTTTACTGGCATATATTTCAATGATCATTTATGATTATGCTGACAATGTACATTTCACAATTTTACATTTGGATTTCACTAAATAAATTGTTTTTATCAGGATCACAAATTGCAGATACACCCACACCATGGAAGAAATAGTGGGAAACTGGCCCAGATGTAGGATTGGTCTGGAGTCTGAAGAAGGGTCTCGACCCAAAACATTTACACCAACCCTACTTGCTTGTATCAGGTGCACATCCTTTGATGCCCTGCCTATTCACATAGAGGCAGTCTGCTGTGGTTCCATTCCTGAGAAATGTTGGAATTTCGATCACTCCATAAGTTAGAAACGTCTTTTGTGCCCACACATATCATGTCACTAAATATATACATTCCATTTCATTGAATAATCACCCGAATACTGCATATAATTAAACAAATGGAATATATATTGCATCCAGTCATTAGTGAATACCAGGAAATGTCTTACTATTGTTAACATTAACCACAGAAATGAGTGGGGGAAAGTGCATAAAGTTGGACTGGAGAAAATAAAGTTACTCAGCACCTGCAGAGCCTCTGTATCTCCCTAAATGCCTCTGAAGTGTCTGCTTGTATCTCATTCCTCCTACCACGTTCAAGATATCATCTACTCTCTGTGTACAAAAGAATTCCCCTCGCATCCTCTTTAAAAACTTAACCTACCTTAAGTCCGACCTGAAACCTCACTTATCCATGTTCTCCAGAGATGCTGCCTGACCTGCAGAGTTACTTCAAAATGTTGTGTTCTTTTGTATAAACCAGCACCTGCAGTTCCTTGTTTCTCTACTTGAATCTGTGCCCTTTTGTTTTTGTTTCCTCATCATGGGAAAATGATTCTGATTATCTATCCTAGCTATGCCCCTTAAAATGTTATGTTCCCCTATCAGCTTCCTTCACTTCAGGGAAAACAAACCCAGCCAATCGAATCACTCCCCAAAACAAGTCCTCCAATGCAGGCAACATCCTGCCGAATCTCCGCAACACAACCACATATATCTCCAACCAAAACTTCACATCATTTGTCAGTTCACAAGTGATAGAAGCAGAATTAGGATATTTGGCCCATCAAGTTTGTTCCACCATTTAATCATGGCTGATCTATCTTTCCCTCTTAACCCCATTCTCCTGCCTTCTCTCAATAACCACTGACACCAGTACTGATCATGAATCTATCCATCTCTGGCATATACAGTACCCTCCATAATGTTTGGGACAAAGACCTTATTTTATTTGCCTCTATACTCCACAATTTGAGATTTGTAATAGAAAAAAATCACAAGTGGATAAAGTGTACATTGTCAGATGTTATTAAAGGGTATTTTTATACATTTTGGTTTCACCATGTATAAATTACAGCTGTGTTTATACATAGTCCCCCATTTCAGGGCACCGTAATGTTTGGGACACATGGCTTCACAGGCGTTTGTAATTGCTCAGGTGTGTTTATTTGCCTCCTAAATGCAGGTAGAAGAGAGTTCTCAGCACCTAGTTTTTCCTCCAGTCTTTCCATCACATTTGGAAACTTTTATTGCTGTTTATCAACATGAGGACCAAAGTTGTGCCAATGAACGTCAAAGAAGCCATTATGAGACTAAGAAACAAGAATAAAACTGTTAGAGACACCAGCCAAACCTTAGGCTTACTAAAATCAACTGTTTGGAACATTATTAAGAAAAAGATCACTGGTGGACTTATTAATTGCAAAGGGACTGGCAGGCCAAGGAAGATCTCCACAGCTGATGACAGAAGAATTCCCTCTATAATAAAGAAAAATCCCTAAACACCTGTCCGACAGATCAGAAACACTCTTCAGAAGTGGATTTGTCAATGACCATTGTCCGCTGAAGACCTCATGAACAGAAATACAGATGCAAGATGCAAGATGCAAACTACTGGTTAGCCGCAAAAATAGGATGGCCAGGTTACAGTTTGCTAAGAAGTACTTAAAAGAGCAACCACAGTTCTGGAAAAAAGGTATTGTGGTCAGATGAGAGGGAGACTGACTTATATCAGAGTGATGGCAAGAGCAAAGTATGGAGGAGAGAAGGAACTGCCCAAGATCTAAAGCATAACACCTGTGAAACACGGTGGTGGGGGTGTTATGGCCTGGGCATGTATGGCTGCTGAAGCTACTGGCTCACTTATCTTCATTAATGATACAACTGCTGATGGTAGTAACATAATGACTTCTGTACAGTATATAGACACATCCCATCTGCTCAAATTCAAACAAATGCCTCAAAACACATTGGCCGATGGCAGGGCCGGCCTTAGGAGGTACGGGGCCCAATTGGGAACGATTTTGGTGAGCCACAGGTTCCCAGCCAAGGTCTGTAGAATCATAGAAATACAAATAAAGTCTATTATAGACTTCCTATCTCTATGGTAGAATGGAAAGTAATCAAAATGTGCATTTAAAAAGTGCCTACGAGTTAATGGACCAAATAGATCTAAGCTACATTTTAATATAAAATTGCATACATGTAAGCCTACAAATAACAACCAAAATGTGTAGATCACTTCTGAAAAGTACATAGTTACAATACCACTTGTTTTAGTGACTGTGAAATGAAAAAAAAAAAAAAATTAACTAGATCCTGGAAAACCAATAACTAAAAACCAGTCCAGGCATTAAATTTTGGGCTTCAGCCCCATCCTACCCTTTGGGCTTCTACCCTATCTAAACGTAGGTGTCTGTGTGTCTTAGTTGTGTGTATGTTAGTTGTCTGCGCGTTATGTGTGTGTGTGGGAGGGAAGGAGAGAAGGGAGGAAGGAGATAAAGGAGTGAGGGAAGTAGAGAAAGAAGGGAGGGCAGGAAGGAGAGAAAGGAGGGAAGGAAGGAGAGAAGGGAAAAGAGAGAGAGGAAGGAGGGACGGAAGGAGAGAAGGGAGGGAGGGAAGAAGGGAGGGAGGGAAGGGAAAGAGAGAAGGGAGGGAGGGGCCCGGCGGCGGGAGCGGATGCCGGGGTCCGGGCGGACAGGAGTGAGTTGAGGCCGAGGTTTGAAAACGTTGCTCCAACCCGTATTGTAGACTGTGTCTTCCCGGGGAGAGAGAGGGGTGGAGTCGGGGCTGTGTGCGTGAAGCACGGAGACTGGAGGGGCGGGAGCGCTACCCCGGGACCGTGAGGGAAAGACGCACCTCCCCCTTCTCCATTCCCCCTCACACCTCCTCCGCTTCTACCCCTCTCTCCCCCCTCCACCCGGGGTAGATCTACCCGAGCCAAGAGTACATTACTCCAAAGCAAAGCTGAGAGATTAAAGGATAGACACAAAATGCAGCGGGTCGAGTGGCATTTCTGGACAAAAGGAATAAGTGACATTTTGAGTCAGGGGAAAGAGGTACTCAAACCATCCCCCCTTCCCTCCGACACAGAGCGATTGCTGCCCCCCCCCTTTGGTAACCATCGGGTTTTTTTTCCTTTGGAAAAATCCTTCAGGTTTTCAGGAAATCCTTTGGGTTTTTTTTAATTTCCCCCTTACCATTTCCGTACTTTTTCGATAAATGCCACGACCCGTTTGATGTCATCCTTCGCCCTGTTCCTCAAAGCTGCTCCTGGTGTCGGCCCACAACGATCTGCTGGACATGGTGTGGGTGTGTGTGTGTGTGTGTGTGTGTGTGTGTGTGTGTGTGTGTGTGTGTGTGTGTGTTTGGCGGAGACTGAGGGGAGAAGCGCCGGCACCAAGAGCGAGTGAACGTGCGGACAGACGGACGAAAGCAACGCTGGTTCAGTTATGACTCTCGCAGCGTTGCGGGGGAACAGGTGCGGAGCTCTAGGATCTTTTGATTACTCTAGCGCGGGGCCCCCTTAGGCGCGGGGCCCAATTGGGAGCAATCGGTCCAATCGGCTTAAGGCCGGCCCTTGCCGACGGTTCATTCTACAATACATTGATTCTAAGCATACTGCTAAAGCAACAAAGACGTTTTTCAAAGTTAAAAGTGGTCAATTCTTGAGTGGCCAAGTCAATCACCCGATCTGAACCCAATTGAGCATGCCTTTTATATTCCGAAGAGAAAAAACAAGCATATGCTAAAGATGGCTGCAATACAGGCCTGGCAGAACACCACCAGAGAAAACACCCAGCAACTGGTGATGTCCATAAATCGCAGACTTCAAGCAGTCATTGCATGTAAAGGATATGCAACAAAATACTAATCATGACTACTTTTATTTACATAACATTGCTGTGTCTCAAACATTATGATGCCCTGAAATGGGGGGACTATGTATAAACACTGCTGTAATTTCACACTCTTTGTAATTTTTACATGGTGAAACCAAAATGTATAAAAATGGCCTTTGACAATGTGCACTTTAACCACATGTGATTTTCTTCCATTAAAAATCTCAAATTTTGGAGTACAGAGGCAAATAAATAAATGATGGGTCTTTGTCCCAAACGTTATGGAGGGCGCTGTAACTATCCATTAACGTGGCCTCCAGAACTTTTTGTTCTCCAAGTAACCAGCATCTTGCTGCAGTCTAACTAGTGTTTTATAAATTGCAACATGCCCTCCCCACAAGATCTGTGGTTAAGCTTTGTATCGTAGAAAATATATAACAGAGAAGGCAGACATTCAGCCTACTCTGTCTGTGTTAGTTGGAAGAAAGCTTCCCAACTTAATCCCACCTTTCAGCATTAGATTGGCAGCTCTGCGGGTCATAGCACTCGAGACGTAAGGTTGAGCATTTTTTAAATGTGTTAAGGGTTTCACCTCCACCACCTACTTGGGCATTGAGTTTCAAACGGCCCTTTGGGAGATTCTTTTTTTCTTCAGTCTCTTGCCTATTTTCTTGGCCGGCGATGGTGTATGACTGTGAAGGATAAGTGGGAAATACAAGTGTGCTTCCTGCTGACATATAAAGTACTGACTGAGTCTTTCACAAGATAATTTATTTTTCAATCTTTCAAAGACTGACTCGTCAAAGTCTTTACAGTAAGGTGCACAACTACAAGAATAATTTTATATTGTTCAATTAATATACTGTCTTGAAATTCAATTGAGTAACAGATATATTTCCAGTACAATATGAGTGAAAAATCTATTTAATCTGAGTAAGTTTGTTTTCTAGTTTCCAAGTCAAATTGTGCAATTATAAATTTGGACCAGGTTCTCTCAGCTATGAAATATCATTGTGATCACATTATTTCCGGATTATGGACATATATGATGGCACCAACCGCCAACAATGTTTTTGGAACACAGTGTGGGAACTTTGTCTACGTTGCCCTGAGATTAGCCAGCCTTGGAAACTCCTACCCAATATAAATCACACCAACACCTCTACTTCCTCAGAGACTAAGGAAGTTTGCATGTCTCCAATAATTCTGACCAAGTTCTACAGATGCGCTGTGGAAAGCAAACTATCGGGTGACACCACAGCTTGGTCTGGGAACAGATCTGCCCAAGACTGCCCAGTGATCTGTAGATGTAGCCCAGTCCACCACACAGACCAGACTCCCCACCATCGATTCCATCTGCACCTCACGCTACCTCGGGAATGCAGGCAACGCAATCAAAAATCATCCTGGCCATTTCTTCTTCTCCCCACTCTCGTCGGGTGGAAGATACAGAAGCTGGAACTCATGTACCAGCAGATTCATGAACAGCTAGTTAACAGTCTACTTAACATTTCCTCCCATATGCTCGGGTGCAGTCACGATCTTCCAACCTTCCTCATTACGGACATTGGACTTTTTCTCTGGAACAGTAATGCTATAATAATGTAGAACTACATTCTACACATGGGTATTTTCTCTTCGCACTATCTGCTGTGCTGGCGTATGGTTTGACTATATTCATGTATAGTAGGATTTAATTGACTGGATAGCACGTAAACAAAAGCTTTTCACTGTTTCTCGGTACATGTGACAATATAACCAAGACCAATAACAATAAATCAATACCACAATGGTCTTAATCGTGCAGTGTCACCAGGTACTGATCTTGCCTCCCCTCTTCTAGCAACTCTCCATTTTAGCTCCCGATTTCAGCATCTGCAGCCTCTGGCTTTCTGTTGCCCCTCTGCTCCTGCACAAGCTCTGCCCTACTCCCCAAACCTCTCCTCCCCACCATGCTCATCAAGTCCTCCCACCTGCATATGAAAAGCTGGCATCGCATCAACACAGGATTATAATTTTCATAGAATTATTCAATAGAAAGAACATAGCGCTTCCCATTGATGTTGTATTTTAATTTAAACTGGAGCCCTTTCAGCTTCCTCCTCATTAAATTCCTTCACAACTTTCCCTTCCAAAACACAACTTCCTTTGCTATGTGCTTCTCTGAATAGAACCTTCTTTCTCTACACCTACGTCCTACTCTGGTTCATATCTTATTTGTTTGCACACGCACGTACAGAGATCAAATGGATTTCCACTGCAATAGATCTGAGGTGCTTACCAATTACAACGGATCAAACTGCTCACTGTTTTGTTTCTGGACATAAAAACGAAACCTTAATTTTGCATAAACCTTGCAATCAGTTAGCTTTGAACTGGTACGAATATACATTAACAAAAATGATCAAATATTACTGATCCAACATGACTCGAATCTCAAATACCAAGAAATATCTGCATTATTACCAGCCGTCACTATTTTTGCTTACTGCAGAGATTTTAGTGACAATTTATGCGGCAGTATAGGCATGAAGCTATGTTTAATTCTATTGTGTTTAAACTCTCAGAAACACACTAGCTCTTCAGTGTAAATTTGTTGGAACACTTACAATCTCAGAATCACATTTCTCATAAACCGTACATATGTATTAGGAAATGGATGAGGCTCTTTTAACTATGTCCTAGTGTGGTTTGCAGTATATTTTAGATTCAATATATTAATTGAGCACTGCACCACGTCATGGCTTTTACAAAACGGATGTAGTCGACATTAAAGTTGGTAGCTGTGAACTAAAGCTCGGCAGAGGGGAGTGGAGGAATGGTAGAGACCGTGCTTTCAACTCTCTCCCTATGTGGGAAAAAAATGACAATATGCAGCAAAGCTGCCAGATGCTGCTCAGCCCACTGAGTTCCTCCAGCAGTTTCTTTATTGCAGTCAAATTATGGTGTTCAGGGTTTAATAAGGGCATGGCGTATATAACATACTATGCTTGTTGTTCGGAAGGAACACAAGGTATATGTATTGTAACAAAAGGCTCATTGGCAGAATTAACCAGTGCAGTAAAGTGAAAGGTGAGAATAGAGGCAAACATGTTCACAGTGAAGGGGTGTATCATCTGTTGCAAGCAGTGACAACTGATCTTAGATCTTTTCAGTCGCATGAACTGTTTTTATCAGGTTCCAACAACTGCCAACACTTTGAAAGTTGTACTATTTGACAGCAGAACAAATAACCTCAGGGCTGGCTCAAGGTTGATCCCTCCTCCTGCTTGCTGCCTATGCTATTTCTGTGGCTGCACTTACACTTGGTGGTCCTGTGAGCCCAGATGCCTGTCTCAGCCTGAGAAGCGCATGAATGGTGCCTAAAGGAGGGCGGTAGGGTGGCGCAGTGGTATAGTTGCTGCCTTACAACGCCAGAGACCCAGGTTCGATCCTGACTACAGGTGCTGTGTACGGAGTTTGTTCGTTCTCCCCGTGACCTGCATGGGTTTGCCCCGGTTGCTCCGGTTTCCTCCCACACTCCAAAGATGTACAGGTTTGAAGGTTTAATTGGCTTCTGAAAATATTGTAAATTGTTCCTAGTGTGTAGGATAGTGCTAGTCTATGGGGATCGCTGGTCGGCGCGCACCCGATGGACCAAAGAGCCTGTTTTCTTGCCGTGTTTCTAAACTAAACTAAATCATAGCACCAATGCCGAAGGCTTGGCCCTGGAACTCATGGCAGCTTGCCAATGTCAAAAATCTTTTTAATTGCTTTTAAGTGTTACTGCTAAACTGAGATATTTAAAAGAAGCCAACATAAATTAAATTAAAAATTAAAATGAAAAAATGTTTAAAGAAAAATTAATACATATATTTTAAAACACATTTGACTGCTAGAAATTAACTCTAAACATTAAGAATGTACAACAGAGGTGAAAAATAACCAACCAATGACTTGCATTCACCTTTTCAATCAAGGTTAATAATCCCATTCATTTGAACTGGATCATCCTACTTATCTAGCTCTGCAGGGTCAAATATTCCATTTATGAAACATAGCTGCACCAAATAATGGTAACTAATAACAGCGGTGTAAGAAGATTTCAAATAAATAAATAAATGATTAGATATATATTATTTTGAGATCATATCAGGCGGCCTCCAGAAATTAATTGCAACAGAAATGGGAGGAGATGGCCGTGTCAATATTGAACAGTCCCCCTGGACTTGAATGTAGTGATGCATCAGTCCCCCGGGACTTGAATGTAGTCATGCATCTCATATGTGTGGTCCAGGACAGTTAAAACATCTGCAAATACCAAACTCAAATGCTAAACTTCTCCACTCGCCTCAGATATCAGTTGGAGCACCACACCCTCATCATTCACTTAGCAATCTCCTTCAGGACTCCACGCCCTCAAACATTAAGCAGTGCTGCAGAACTCACATCCAGATCTCTCATCGTATGCAGACTGCCAAGATCTATTTGGCACAGCAACTAAAAACTGCAGCACTCACTAACATTCTTCCTCCCTCTCTCGCAAAACAAGGGTCACTGGAAAATCACAGGCATACGTAACTAACGGGTGGGGAAAAGGAATAACATATTACTGTAACCCTATAAAGGAGGCACAGGTTGTTAAGACTTACAGCAGCCAATATACAGTCCATGGCCCATTTAGGAATTTCTGCTAATTGATAAGCTACCCATAACAAACTTCCTTTCTTCCTTCTCTTCAGCACCCCCTTGCCTTTCACATAGACAAGACATGCAACAACTCCGGTGTTTGCAGAATAGGTAAAAGATAAAGGCAGAGAACTATCCAAGTTAAAACACCCAGCGACTCAGTTAATGATAAGGCCCTATCAAAACTATGTCATGAACATCAAAAGATTGTAGCTGAACTGTGGACAAGGCAGACAAAAATTTATGGTGACATAAGAAACTGCAGATGCTGGTCAACAAAAAAAAGGGTTGGAGTAACTCAGCAGATCAGACAGCACCTCTGGAGAACATGGATTGATGACGTTTCGGGTCTGGATCTGATTGGGCGAGGGGGGAGAGTCGGAAGGGAGCTGAGAGCAGGACAAAGCCTGGGAAGTGATAAGTGGATACTTGAGGAGAGTTTATGATAGGTAGATGGTTGGACAAAGGTTAGAAGTAAAAAGGCAAATACTGTGTGATAAGGATAGAAGAGGTGCGATTTGTGAAGTCAGAGGAAGGACTATAAGTGGAAGGGGACAAGAGGAATGTAATATGTAAAAATTCAGTCAGTATATTTTGTTTTCTGGGAAAAAGCAGCACAAACTCACTTTTTAACACTTTTTTAAAATAACAGTTAAATCATTCTGTTAAATTGTGTTTTATCTCGGTAATTACCTATTGTTTTCAATAGACATCCCTCAGCGCACGGCATTTAATTGTTCTGTTCAATAGACAATAGACAATAGGTGCAGGAGTAGGCCATTCGGCCTTCGATCCAGCACCGCCATTCAATATGATCATGGCTGATCATCCACAATCAATACCCCGTTCCTGCCTTCTCGCCATAGCCCCTGCTATCTTTAAGAGCTCTATCTAACTATCTCTTGAAAGCATCCAGAGAATTGGCCTCCACTGCCTTCTGAGGCAGAGAATTCCACAGTTTCAATTCAATTCAATAACGAAATGTAGTTAGCATCTCCCCAGAAGAGCAAACTTAGAATAATGAATTGTAAAATATATATATGTACAACAGTATCAGTAGTGCGATTATACTGGGGGGGGTGTGACCGGGGGGGTGACTGGTAATCAGCAAGGTGCAGAGTTAAATATTGTAACAGCTGCAGGGAAGAAGCTGTTCCTGAACCTGCTGGTCCGGCAACAGAGGGACCTGTAGCGCCTCCCGGATGGGAGGAGGGTAAACAGTCTGTGGCTGGAGTGAGACCAGTCCTTGACGATGCTGCGCGCCCTTCGCAGACATCGCTTGCTATGGACAGACTCAATGGAGGGGAGTGAGGAACTGGTGATGCGTTGGGCGATCTTCACCACCCTCTGCAGTGCTTTCCGGTCAGAGACAGAGCAGTTGCCATACCATACTGTGATACAGTTGGTAAGGATGCTCTCGATGGTGCAGCGGTAGAAGTTCACCAGAATCTGAGGAGACAGATGGACCTTCTTTAGTCTCCTCAGGAAGGAGACGCTGGTGAGCCTTCTTGACCAGTGTACTGGTATTGTGGGTCCAAGAGAGGTCATCAGTGATGTTAACCCCCAGAAACCTGAAACTGGAAACACATTCCACCTCCGTCCCATTAATTTGGATGGGGGTGTGCGTGCAGCCCCTAGACCTTCTATAGTCCACAATGAGCTCCTTGGTCTTCTTGGAGTTAAGGGCCATGTTGTTGTCAGCGCACCATGCTGCTAGGAGCTGAACCTCCTCTCTGTAGGCCGACTCATCGTTGTCGCTGATGAGGCCAATCACCGCTGTATCATCTGCAGACTTGATGATGGTGTTAGAACCATGTACAGGTGTGCAGTCGTAGGTGAAGAGGGAGTAGAGGAGGGGGCTCAGTACACAGCCCTGTGGGACGCCGATGTTCAGGGTGAGGGTTGAAGAGGTGTGGTTGTCCAATCTAACAGACTGTGGTCTGTTAGTCAGGAAGTCCAGTATCCAGTTGCAGAGGGAGTGGTTGATGCCCAGGTCGCCGAGTTTGGTGATCAGGTTTGAGGGGATAATGGTGTTAAATGCTGAGCTAAAGTCAATTAACAGCATTCTCACGTAGGTGTCTCTGTTGTCGAGGTGGGAGAGGGAGGAGTGGAGTGCCGTTGAGATGGCATCCTCCGTACTCCTATTCTTGCGGTAGGCAAACTGATAGGGGTCCAGTGTGGGAGATAGGCAACCTTTGAGGTGTGCCAGGACCAGTTTCACAATTCTCTGTGTGAAAAGGTTTTTCCTCATCTTTGTTCTAAATGGCTTACCCCTTATTCTTAAACTGTGGCTCCTGGTTCTGGACTCCCCCAACATCGGGAACATGTTTCCTGCCTCTTAATGATCTTATGTTTCAATAAGATCCCCTCTCACCCTTCTAAATTCCAGAGTATACAAGCGCAGCCGCTCCATTCTATCAACATATGACAGTCCCGTCATCCCGGGAATTAACCTTGGAACTTAAGCTGTACTCCCTCAATAGCAAGAATGTCCTTCCTCAAATTTGACTTTCTCAAAGTTGGTTTAAGTTCATTATTATCACATGTGACGAGGTACAGTGAAAAACCTTGTTTTGCATGCTATCAAACTAAAGCATACAGTTCAAACTAAATTACAATAGGTAGAGCAACGAGGAAGATACAGAGGACAGAATATAGTTCTCAGCATTTTAATGCATTGCAGCGCATCAGTTCCTTAGACAAAGTTCAATGCCCTGAGTGCGGTAGAGATGAGTTTAACAGTACCCTAACTTATGGAAGGACTGTTCAGAAGTTTGTAACAAATAACTACTTATCCCTGCTCCCTTTGAGCAGAATGTACAGAAGCTTGAAAGTGCATACCACCAGACTCAGGAACAGCTTCTTCCCCTCTGTTATCAGGCTTCTGAACAGTCCTTCAATAAGCTTGAGTGCTGCCCAATTCACCTCAGCCCCATTGTGAACATTGGACTGTATCTCTGGAACTGATGGTTAATTTTACTTCGGAGTCACGTGAGTGACTACGTGAAGAAGTCCCGCCTGGCGCATGATCGGTATTACGTCGACGCTGTCGGTAGGCAAAGAGCTGCAGAGCGCAGCTCCACCAGCGGTAAGGAACAGGCCCGCAGGTAAGTACATTGAATTATTTTACAGGGCGTGCTTCAAACTCCGTGGTGCTGGCGTGCAGAGCCAGCAGGAGTTGAAAGGAAAAGAGGAAATACTCCGGAGGAAAAACGGAGGTTAAAATGCGTCCTGGGTAGAATCTCAGCGATCGGGACGGCAGATTAGTGCGGAGCCGGTTCAGATACCGGTGGCCGTTAAAATTAACCGTAGGGAGCATTTAGTCGCTCCACAAACAGAAGCCACGGGAAGAATCTCCAGTGGGAAGGAAAATAAAGAAGTCTGAGAGGCCGTGGTTTTAAATGGTTTTTAAATGATTTTAATAAGGAAAGGCCTCCAGACAAGAAAGCCTTATGCTCAGAATAAATTAAATGGAGAAATACTCCAAATTATTTTCAACTAAGGGTCTAAAAACCCCAAAATATTCCCAGGCAGGCCCTGAGGGGTTTCCATATACAAGTATATGGTGCTTTTACCACTGTGGGAATATAAACCTCAGATTGGGCTGGAGGTAGTCTCCTACAGTGATAAGTCTCAGGAGGACCAGTGCAGTAAAGTAAACTGACCCTAAAAGTGGTGTTTTTGGTCATAAGTACAAACCACAGCACAAGTATAAATTCAGGTGTACTTAATGGGTACAAAGTACGATACCTGAAAGAAGCGGTGAGGCCATGGAAGGTAACCATGGTGGCCATCATCAATTGGTTTCTCACCAGCTTCAGCAGGCTGTTATGGTTGAAACAGCAGATTTATATGAAAACACTTGTGCTTTACTAGGGTGCCAACCGATTAAGGCACCCATGTCTTCAATAGTGTGGAGGCACAGGGAATACGATTCCAAAGAATTTCAAGTTGCGGGTGGCATCACTGCTTATGGGAAGCAAGTGAAAGATTGTGCAATGAAAAAAATTTAAAAAGGACAAGTGGCATTGTTTTATAGCTCATATGTTGAGCTCAATGGTATGAGAGGAAAATTGCCATTCGGACCATTTTGCACTTTAGATTTGCAGGTCAATACAGATCAAGCTATGTTCAAACTCCTGGTTATTACGGAGTAAACCTGCCTAAAAACAAATCAAAGACTTTGATAAAGAGGCAAAGATATCAGCCTCATTAAACTTTTGCAAAATTGGCTGGTCCAATGTGAAGGGGATTTGATATATGGATCAAACAGAGGCAGGAGTATGGTGAGTAAGTATTCTTATCCAGCACAGCCTTATGTTAACCCATATTGTTGGGGAAGAAGGCCATCACGTGCATTTGGAGAGGTACAAAAACTTTATTCTATCACAGAGCAAGCTTTTGTTGAACCTCCGATTGGTGGTAGATTACAGGTGTGTTATGATAAATGATATTGCATAACAGCTGAACGGTTTATATTAGATACTGTGTAAGGATCTACAATAAAATTTGTAGAAGGAGTTGATCCACCTGTACAGAATTAATCTAATCCTAGTTTATGTTTCTGCACCTGAAAAATCTCAAATAAAGAAAAGGTAAGAAATTATTTAGGGAAAGTGTAATGGGGAAAAAACAGAGTAAGCATCCACAACAAATTGTATCAAATAAATTCCCCAGGCAGAAGAAGATGGTGGTTGAAGAGTCATTCTAGACATCACACACTTTAATACATTTGTCCAGTATAAAACATTTCAAAATGACACCTTCAACACTGCAAGGCAGTTGTTATCAACAAGTTGTAATTGGTTACTATAGACTTTAAGTATGATTTAGTACCAAATTATCATCATGTTCACAGGTACTTGAAAATTCATTAAATGGGTCAGCTATGGCAATTTAAGGCATTATCTAATGGATTAAGCTCAGCTTCTAGGCTGTTCACACAATGGTTGAAACCAGCACTTGCACTGATAAGGACACATGGTCATGGTTATCTTGATGACATTTTAATTGGTAATGCTGATCAGGAGTCAGGTGGAAAATTAGTGCAGCAATTACAAGCCTGTCGAAAGACTAGGGTCCTGATCCATCCAACAAAATCTAAGCTTCAGCCATCCCCAACAATTTACTATTTGGGGTTTGTGAGTGATTCAGTACCATGTTCGGTAAATTCACCAACAAACAAAATGTCAATATTACAAATGTGTGTCGTTGACTTGTTGACAAGCCTTATCCCTCCATCCGAGAAGGAGCTTAGGTAAATTAGTAACACTATTTCTGCAGTAGAGTTGGTCCACTGCATTACCAAAAAAGCTAAAAAGGGCAAAAACACAAGCACTAGAAGAGTGTGCAGGCCATTTTGACAGGCCTACGCAATTGCCAAAGGAAGCTTTATCAGAGTTACAGTGGTGGATTGAGAATATTCCACAAGCTGCTTAAAAACATATTAGCTCAGCAGCCAGCAGTCATTGCAAACTGAAGCAAGTATTCTTGGATGATGGATAGCTTCTCGTTTTTTTGGGCTAGATAAGTGTAAAATCAGTTCTTATCAGGTTAATATCTGATACGTTCCTTATCTAGGGGGTTACGGACAATAACACCAGGTGGTGGCAGATGGATTGTCCGAGAAACTTGTTTCTCCAAACATTTGGTAGTAATTATTTGTTGTTATGAGCTTTTATGGATTAAAAGCTTATTGTTCTGCTATGAAAGATTTGCATGTCCAATTACAAGTAGACAATACCACAGCTGTGGCATATATCAATCACATGGGTCAAGTAAGATCATTATCATAAGATTATCTGGTTAACCAGATGTGGCATTGGTGTATCTTTAAGAATATTTGGCTTTCAGCTATCTATCTCAGGGAGAGACAATATTGTGGCAGACAACAGATCACGAAAATTTAAAGACAATACAGAATGGATATTAAATCCACAAGTTGGAAAACATTGTCAGTGGTTTGGATTACCTGACATTGATCTGTTGCGTCTAGATTAAAGCACTAATTGCCCAAATACGTCTCATGGGAACCCAACCCAGGAGCAATAGCTGTGGATGCATTCTCACTACATTGGGGGGGAAAATATGTTCTTTTATGTTCCCCATTCTGTCTGATTAGGCAATGTCTGATGAAAATATAGCAAGACTCTGCCTTGGGCGGTTTGGTGGCCCAAATCAGACACAGTCATAGTTCTCATTGATGTTTAGAATAATAATTGAACCATTTATGACGATTCCTAGCTGCAGTAATTGGTGGCCCAAATCGGACACAGTCATGATTCTCATTGATGTTTAGAGTAATAATTGAACCATTTATGACGATTCATAGCTGCAGTAAATTGTTGAAAAATTCATCCACGGCATGATCATATGAATTTGTTAATCTGCAGGTTCTGACCAGACCATTACAAGAGCTTGGACTGTCAGATAGGACCATGAATGTTATAACTGCAGCTTGGAAAAATAGCATTAAAAACAGTATTTTGTTTATATAAAGAAATTTGAAGTCTTTGGTAGACAGTCAAAGATATTTTATCATACTGCTAACATATCAGATATATTGGAGTGTTAACGCAGAAACTGCAGATGCTGGAGAACTTACACAAAATGCTGGAGCTCAGCGGGTGCATTGCTTTATCGTTGAAGAAGGGTCTCGACCGAAACGTCAAACAGCACCTAAGCGATAGGGCCATTAATAGGGCTCATAGTGCTTTATCGTCCTATTTAGGACAAATTGCTGACCATGAATCTAGCGGGTCTCATCCGTTAATAACCCGATTGGGAAAGGAATATATATTAAAATCTGCCCAAAATAAAAATATAGAAATTGGGAGGTAAGCATAGTTCTTACTTTGCTTAGGCAATGGGCTCCAATTCTATCATTGTTTCGGAAGTTAACATTTGAAGTAATATGCTCATGGCTTTAGTATCAGTACAAAGAGTGTAAACATTGCAAATGTTACGTTAGGTTGTATGCATGTGGCTACAGATAACATTGTCTTACATGTTTATGACTTAACCAAACAAAGCAGACCAGGAGGAGCTGGAACCAAGGTAAATTTTAAAGCACATCCTGTCGACCAAAAATTGTGCGTGGTTAAACATTGACTCAATATGTTGAATGAGGCAAGAGTCTCCATAGTGGTGAGACAGCGCTATTTATTACACACAAAAAAAAACACATAAAAGTATCAGTACAAACTGATGGTTGCAGATAGTTACATTCTAGATGGTTAAAACAGGTTTTGGGACTCAGCAGGAGTAGACATTGAGATGTTCAAAATCACTCCACCAGGGAGGTAGGTACATCCACGGCAAAGGCACAGGATGGGCCACTCGATCAAAAAATTAGAGGCCGTAGGAGGATGTAAAATATTTTTTTTTAAGTTTACAAGAAACCAGTTCTCACGGTGTCAGGGTTGGACACGCAGTGTTGGGTTCTCTTTGATTGTGCTTGGTTTTATATTATCAATTTATATCTTTGGTTATAAATCTTCCCCTACGATAGAAGGGTTATTACTTTCATTCTTTTATAATGAAAAGACTTATTACATAAACTAAAGAAATGTTTAAAAGATGTATTATTTACTCACTACTGTGTTGATTGAGCCAGAGTGTCGTATGGAATGAATCTACGACATGAAAAACACAGAGCTACAAAATCTTCACGTAGTCACTCACATGACTCCGAAGTAAAATAGTAAGATTAAACGAGAACTTACCAAGTTTGAAGTTTGATTGTTATTTTATGAGGAGTTACGATGAGGGATTACGTGCCCTCCACTCCCAACCCTCATAAAATAAATGATCATCTGGTAGTTCTAGTCTATATTGAGCCTTACTATCTTACTCTGACTATTAGTTCTGTGTTTTTCATGCCGCTGCTTTGAAGTATACCGATCATGCGCCAGGCGGGACTTCTTCACGCAATCCCTCATCGTAACTCCTCATAAAATAACGATCAAACTTCAAACTTGGTAAGTTCTCGTTTAATCTTACTATTAGTCCCTGTAAATTGCCCAAGGTGCGTAGGGAGAGGATGCTAAAATGGGATAACATAGATTAAGGGTGAACGGGTGATCGATAGTTGGCGTGGACTAGTTGCGCTAAACTAGCATGTTTCCAGGCACCATCTTTGAATCAAAAAGTAATGTGAGAGGCAGAGACCTTTCCAGTTGAATCAATGATTGTAATTCTGTTTATTTCACCACTGGTAATCTAGTCTTTCAACCAAGATTGATTCGGAGTAGAATTCGGACAAATCTTGACACCTTTGAAGATAAATTTAACTGCAGACAGGGCTTTTCAACAGACAAGTGGTAGCAACAAAAAAATCAGCCAGAGGTTATCAGCAGTGTTGTCAATGACAACAAAATGGCATACATCACAAATGTACTCCTATGGCTTGGTTTGAACCAGTCTACAGCTTTCAAGGCCATCAGAAGATGTTTCATTTCATTTACTAGGATCTGGCAGATTTGTAGAAAGGCTGTCAAAAATAGATGACAGCACAGGTTTCCGTATAAATCTCTCTGGCAAGGTTCAATTTCCCCCATAGTCATATTCATGAAAATGCCTGATTATGGCAGTTAAACCTTTGCCACCTGCCAGAAGACTTATAAAAGGGAAAACAATCAAATCACTTTACTGCAAAGATTTTCCCTTGAACATTCGTTTTACTTTGATGAAGCAATATATTTGACTTTCATTATTATTGATTGTTTTTGTTTATTATATATTAATCTGTGTGTATGTGTTACAGGCCTTTTTATGCTGCTTTAAGTAAGAATTTCACTATTCTGCTGCTGGTACTTATACCAATTAAACACTCAGCATGACTCTTGGTCTTTCTTATGTCTTGAGTGCTGAATATGTGAGATTTAAATATTTGATTTTTACTTTTTAAAAAAAAGCTTCAGTAATTTCCCCCATGAAATTCAGGTGCAAATACACTCTGCTGTGGGCTAAATGTAGCAAAATTGAGACTGTCAGATGAACTGGCCGCATCACATTTCATAGCTCCACAGAATGTTGTAGTTGAGAGTGAAAATTGAGATGGAACAATAGTTCATTTCAGTTCAGTTTAGTTCAGTTCAGCTTAGTTTATTGTCTCGTGTACCGAGGTACAGTGAAATTTTTTTTTTGCATGCTATCCAGTCAGCGGAAGACAACACACGATTACAATTGATTACAATAGCTGAACGAGAACATTTCTAATACCATGTGGCAATTCCAAGTTGCTGGACCGACTTAAAAATGCCAGTTATAGTTAATTTGCAATTTCAGGTTTGCATCTGCATCCGAATTATATGTTATTGGTACTTAGGTTTAACCAAACCACTTTTTATAACGCTGTCATTATCTCTTGAAGAAATTGCAAAAAATATATTTTCATCCCTGAGCATTCAGGAGTCAGGTGAAAGTAGAAATAAAAAGTAGACATGTCAGCAACTTTGCCCTGGGAAAGCGAACACAATTTAATTACTATAACAATGGTAAATTAATCCCAATTGTTAATGCTCCAAAGAACAGCTTCAAATCTCATGGGCTTTTGCGATCAATAAGCAATAACATGGATTTACATGCACAAAGTTTCTATTCAAATAGATGATCATTAATGATTATACATAATTTAAAACTTAACTAACGTTTATCTACCACCCACTTATGTCAGGCATACCTTAATATTAAATGATAAAAAATAAATTTAAGATGATCGAATACTCCTCCCCTGAACTTCACAGAACAAGGTTCTTCAATGGTCATCAACCTCCAAAACTTAATTGAAGATCTCGCCTATTCAAACTTAAAACTGTTCTTTTATATCAAAGAAAATGTTCTGCTATCACTCACAGCATGCCAATGTATATTGCAGTCTCTTAAATTAAATACACAATCTAACTGTACACTAAGGTGCACAATGATTTCAGGGAGGGACAATGGAAAATGTTGATTTGGCAGAACAAGAAAAGTGCCATGATGAGGTTCAGATGTGAGGTAGTGCCTGAGTATTTAACATTACCTACTGGAAATAAAAATCTTGACTTTGCAATTTAATTAATCTATCTCACTTGGGGGAGACAAAGACAGCCTCTATGCGGCCTCCTCCACGAGTAGCTTACAGGCTTGTGAGCCCACAAAGCAAAACCAATGTCTTTACCACGTCTGCAAACCGCTAAAAGCCATGCCTCCCCAGGCCAGGCGGCACCGTTAAATGCCGCCAACTGTCGAGGTTTAGCGCTACTGCAGCTCAATGTTGAAGGCCTTACCACCACCAAGCTCAACGTCATCGAACAGATTGCCATCAAATACAAGGCGACTATAGTTCTACTGCAGGAGACTCACACCGAAAACTTAACAAAACAGTAAAATTATCTTCCACATTAAAAATCCAGATCATGTAATAAAACCAATTCCAATGCAGTATGTAGGAAGGACTTGCAGGTGCTGGTTTATACCGAAGATAGACACAAATGCTGCAGTAATTCAGTGGGTCAGGCATCATCTCTGAGGAAAATGAAAACGTTCGGAACCCTTCTTCAGACTTAATAGGTGATGTTTTGGGTCGGAACCCTTCTATCCCGAAACATCACCGATTCCTTTTCCCCAGAGATGCTGCCTGACCCACTAAGTTACTCCAGCATTTTGTGTCCAACTCCAATACAGAATGTCCTATATATAGTTGACAAAAAATGTCTTCTGTTTGTTATCAAATACAAAGCCCCCATTCCTACATTCATACAAGGCAGGATTCCTACATTTATAACTTAAGAAACATTTTCTTAAGTTGCGTTATTCGCATTGGGAGAATGAGATCACAAGCCATGACCAATAATACAATAGACCAAGAAACAGGAATGGGATAAATTTGGATGGTCTTTTTCATCTGTATTTGTATAATTATATGAAATGAATATTGTGACTTACCATCATCTTTTGTCCTTTCCAATAGAACTGGCAAACATGGGACTCCATCTCCAATCCTGGTAAACGCCAACACTTGAATCTCGTATTGACTGTACTTCCACAGACCGTTCAAGACAACAGAGTGTGTAAAGTTTCCTTTAATCAGACGTGTTTGAGTGCCTGATTCAGAATCTTTCTCTCGGTACAGTATCTAGGACAGCATATATATGTGATTTAGCTCCATAAGTGAAAATGCAAATGTATTAATTAATACATATTCAACTTTGCATAAAAGGTTTACTTTAGGTCACAATTATTTTGAAATAGCCCTAAAATGTTTAAATTTATATTAGTAAATAATGATAAGCGAAATCTGAAATGTTTGCAAAACAACTATTTGTCAATTGTAGCATCATTGAAATAGAACTTTAAGAAGGAAATTGCTTCCAGTGTCCCAAACCAACAATCCATGATGAACAATCACAGGTGCTGGATAAGGCAGAGTAAATAAACCATGATCCAAATCGCAGTGTGCGCAAGTTTGGGCAGAGGGTGGATGCTACATGGACAAGTTGGCACTGACAGAAATATCTTTTTTCAAATAAGATATTAAATCATCTTTACTAACTGAAAAGATGAGCATAAATAATTAATATGCCTATCTATCATCCTCTTAAATGCCGCTATCAAATCTGTCTCCACCACCACCTCTGGCATTGTGTTTCAGGCACCCACACCCTATGTGTAAAAAACCTGCCCCACTACAACTCCTTTAAACACTGCCCCTCTCACCTTAAAGCTATGCTCTCTAGACCTAGACATTTCCACCCTGGGAATTAGTTTTGCACAAATGTACAGGGATATTTGGGACAGGGACACAGGGATGTACAGGGATAAATGTACAGGGATAAAATGATACAGGGACACAGAGTGGCGAGTCTCTGGAATTCTCTGCCACAGAAGGTAGTGGAGGCCAGTTTATTGGCTATATTTAAGATGGAGTTAGATGTGGCCCTTGTGGCTAAAGGGATCAGGGGGTATGGAGAGAAGGCAGGTACAGGATACTGAGTTGAATGATCAGCCATGATCATATTGAATGGCGGTGCAGGCTCAAAGGGTCGAATGGCCTATTCCTGCACCTATTTTCTATGTTTCTATTTACCAACACAATGGAATTGGTGCACAATACACTGGCTTCACCTCAAAATGTCCAATGATGTGAAAATATATACCATACATAAAGTTATTATATCGGATAAGGATTAACAATTTAGAAGAATGAGACAATATGCAATTGTATGGAAAGTAAATCTCTTTCTATTTGGACGTAGGAAGTGCATACACTTACACTGGGGCTGCTGAACTGAGATGGAGGGAAGTTCAGCAGCTCATTTGGAAGTAATCCTTCTGTTTTCACAATGACTATTTTCCCTCCATAATTCCATATAAACATCGCAGAAATTATACACTTTAAAAGCATCACATATTATTTTCACTTGGACATAAATTGCTGTTCCTCCATCATCAATAAGTCAACAACTACTATTTTTTCACGACAACTGGTGACGAGCTATAAATATACCTTGGCATCCACATGATGAGAAAAAATAAAATAAAATAAAACCACGCTGGAATTATGTGTTTATATAAAGTCACATTTGCCCATTATTAATAAAGTAGATTATGAAAACAGTGAAATATGATTTTAATTCCCATGTCGAGAGAGCCTGCAACTCAGTTACAGATATAATTAACATTCTCAGCGGTATAATCTCTATTTTGCCGAGAATATTTTAAACTGAATAATATCATAGTGGAATTTTGTTTCATTTCTGAAGCAGTATTGTCCATATTCTGTAAAAAAGTAAATTACTAATTCACACTTAAAAAAAACATGCAAATATTAGTTGTGGCACAAATTAGTTGTGATAACAATGTTATCTTGGTCTTTTCCAATCAAAATCTATTTTACAGAAAGTTGAATAATCAGTAATTGAATGCTTGATGAAGACACTGCACCATATTGACGGTGTTTTCTCAGTTAGCATAGCAGTCTTCTCATCAGTAAAGAACTAACCTGACAGACAGAAATATGAAAATAGGAAGAAATACAACAGTAAATTGTGCAAACATTTCAAACTCGTAAACTCATGACTTGTAGACTAACAAGTGTTTAGCAAGTAGTTTGATAATATTTATAGACATGGCCTATTATTCAGTTGAATGTATATCTGTACAATCAGATACTTCTCCAAGGGTTCTCTATGGCTAGGTCTTGAAGGTTAAAGGGCCTGTCCCACTGTACGGGTAATTCAAGAGTTCTCCCGAGTTTCCCGACTTGAACTCGGAGAATTACGGTAATAGCCTCTCGTAGGTACTCGGGGCTCTCGTGGACATTTTTCAACATATTGAAAAAACTTCACAAGCTTACCGCATTTCCCGAGTATCTGCAGTTAGCGTTACGAGCCGCTAAAAGACATCCCGAGCTCCGACGTACCCGCTACGAACATTCTTCGTACTTACCACGAGTTCGATTTTTTTTAAACTCGGGAGAGCTCTTGGGTAAACTCGTATAGTGGTACAGGCCTTAACTGTAAAAAGTTTGGATTCATTGTAAATTGCTTACTAACTACATGACACATTGGATGGATTAAATTTCATTTCTGAACCAGCGAAGTTAAAACAGGATGGAGTGAGCTTCATAGAGACATGGTATGCATGGCGATGGAACAACATGAGATTAATCCTCTATCATTTCACAATCTGCACAGTTGTGGCATTGATGAATATAGGAATGGATGAAGAGATTTCAGCCATTCTAATAGATCATGGCCTATCTTTACCTCAAATCTATTTACCATTTCAGCTTCCACATCCTTTCCCAATCTCAGCTAATAAAAACATTATTGACCATGATCTTGAAATTTTCAATTATTTGTTACAATTTCACATATTTGTTACATTAGAAACTATTCAATGCTTATAGTTAATAGTGTTTTATATTAATCCTAGGAGAGTATTGATCTAAAAGTGAGGCACAGTGGCACACTGGTAAACTTGCTGCCTCACAGCGACAGAGAACCAGGTTCAATCCTGGCCTCAGGTGCAGTCCATGTGGAGCTTGCACGTTCTCCCTGTGACCGTGTAGGTTTCCTCCGGGTGCTCTGGTTTCTTCCCAGATTTCAAAGACAAGCGGGATTGTAGGTTAATTGATCTCTGTAAATTGCCCCTAGAGTGTAGGGAGTGGATGCAAAAACGAGATAACATACATAAATATAATTAGGTGACTGATGGTCGGCATGGACTCGGTGGGCTGAAGGGCTTGTTTCCACGTTGTATCTCTAAAGTAAATCTCTACATTTCTCTGCGGTTATCTATGCTTTCTGTCTTTTCTCAGGATACTACAGGTCTGTTTGTGGTCAATGCAGTTGATTTCTAGTGTTAACTTTTCCTGGGAGATTACATGGTTGCCATTGCAAGGGGTAATATGCACACTGAATCTGTTCACTGTGAATGGTTTCAGTTTAGTTTAGTTTATTGTCACGTGTACCAAGGTACAGTTAAAAACTTCAGCTGCGTGCTATCTAATCAGTGGAAAGACAATAAATGATTACAATCGAGCCATTTACATTGTATTAAACGAGGGATTAATGTTTAGTGCAAGGTAAAGCCAGCAAAGTCCGATCAAGGATAGTCCGTGGGTCACCAATGAGGTAAATAGTAGTTTAGCACTGCTCTCTGGTTGCGGTAGGATGATTCCGTGGCCTGATAGCAGCTGCCAAGAAACTGTCCCTGAATCTGGAGGTGTGCGTTTTCACACTTCTATACCTTTTGCCTGATGGGAGAGGGGAGAAGAGGGAGTGGCCAGGGTACAACTCGTCCTTCAGTATTTTGGCTTGATTGTAATCATGTATTATCTTTCTGCTGATTGATTAGCACGCAACAACAGTTTTTCACTGTACCTCGGTATACGTGACAATAAACTAAACTAAACTATTAACAGTCCCTGTTCCACACTGCAACATGAATGACCGGAAGACCCATGAGAACCATCTGTCTTTTCAAAGTCAATGATACCTTGTACCCGAGGATAAGTCCATTTTGATCAGATTCTGGAACTGGTCCCCACATGACCAGTATCTGCGTAGGGCTCACGGCCTCTGCTGTGACATTCCCTGGAGCTGCTGATGGGACTGAAATGGAAGAGCAAAGGAAGAAGTTTCATTAGAAAATCAGTGCAAGCAAATACTCTACAATTAGCTGAAATACATTATGTACTGTAGGATGCAATTATCACAGCTTGAACATATGGATGTGTTCAAAATATACAAAATAATGAAAGTGGTGGATGGCGAGGCCTTAAGCTAGGTGGAAATGGGCAAAAAAGGGAACCTAATCTAATCAGAGAACTCATTATCTCATTGTATCAAACAAATAGATGCTTGAATGGATATTTGAAGATAATGCACAGTTTATTTAAACCCTCTAATGTTGTTGGAAGCTATGACCCGGATACTATTTGAGGACAATTGGACAGATACATGGATAGGAAAGATTTGGAGCAATAACGGGCAAATGGGACCAGCTTAGATGGGGCATCTCAGCCAGCATGAACGGGTTGGGCTGAAAGGCCTATTTCCATGCTGTATGACTAAATGAGGGAATTGGACTCTGTACACATTCTCAATCCAATGTCAGCTCTTGGCTGCTGGGGTGCAGGCAGGCAATACTGTGCTTTCATGTTGTGGTGTGATTTAGCGCATTCGGTATTGGCCTGGAATCCCGCTGATATGGGTTTCAGATTCAAAACAGACCCGGTTTCCTCCTGTCTAATGACTATCTGGATTGGGGAAAGTGAGTGGCATATTGTAAGAATAATGAAATTCGGTATGAGGTAGCAACTGTTTAATTAAGTAATACACTGCCATTGGAGATAATAGCTTGGTTTTCACTTTGATGAAATAAGGCAGGTCTGAAATGAAATAAATTAAACATGCAATTATTATTTCCTTTCATAGTGGAGTTATTGAATATTATTGTCCTGAGTTTCCCAGTTGAAGTAAGCGAAACAGGGAAATTGTTTGTTTTTTTCACTTGTGGTAATGCATTTTCATCATTGTGTGGTGAAATCTTAAAAAATAATTAGTGATTTTAGGAAATGTTTTTCCCATGATTGCTTTACAACTTCGTAAAGTATGAAATATTGTTTAGGCAGTTTATTATTACATTTTCAATTATACTGTTTTTTATCACAGACGCTCTTATTTGGGCAGATGTGAGATTGGATATTGGCAATGCAGTGTACACCTTGGTCTTCCCATGTCATTAACTAACCTGTAGCAGTTCTAGTTTACCACTGTGTTACAATTAGTTTAAGATTGTGTCTCAAGGTTGTTTCTGATGAACCAATTGCACAGAATCACTCTGTAATTCCCTGCATGGAGAATTACGAATCTCAGCACGGTTTCCAGCATTGCTGTAGGGAGTTGAATTGAGGAACTAATCCATTGCATTAATATACTTCTCTTAGTTACAGACCAGGCAAAAAAAGACGCTGCCAAGATTTAGACACTAGTCAAATGGCCACAATCACAATTAAGTAAAAATATATCCATGATAACTCTTTACTGAGCTCATTATCTTGGATCTGTTTCATTATTAAAGGGTTAGAAGAGAGTCAAGCAGAACTCCCAATTTTAGGAGAGTGTGCAGCTAATCCTAGTTCTCATATTTCCTTCTGATGTGTACAAAATCATGAAAGGACTAGATCGATTCAGACGCAGAGTATCTTGCCCAGAGTAGGGGAATCGAGAACCAGAGGACATAGGTTTAAGGAGAGGGGTAAAGATTTAATAGGGGTTACCTGAGGGGTAACATTTTCACTCAAAGGATGATAGGCGTATGGAATGAGCTGCCGGAGGAGGTAGTTGAGCCATGTACTATCGCAATGTTTAGGAAACATTTAGACAGGTACTTGGATAGGACAAGTTTAGAGGGACTAGTGTAGATGGAACATGTTGTCCGGTGTGGGCAAGTTGGGCCAAAGGGCCTTTTTCCACACTGTATCACTCTATGCAGGGGGAGGTATCCAAGCCTCATCTAAAATTTGTTCCACGTCCACCCAAATGTATTTTCAAGTAGGGGACATGGATAGCAAGTAGCAAGGAGAAAGCAGCTTATTGATTTCTTCCCCTCTGGTCTGAGGACAATGCGAGGTCCTTCTAAACTCTGCCCAAGGGCAAATGGCAAACATATTCATCCAAAATTCACCCACTCAAAATTTATTTTGGCAATTCCAATATTAACGCATGTTTTACCTTCAGGTCTGTCCATGTGTTTAAGTGTAGCTAAATTGGAATTTAAACTTATGTTTATTGTTTTACCTAGCACCACTTAACACCAACAATTTCATTAACAAACAGAGTGTGCTCCATTTGTAAGAGTTCTGGCATTATGAGGATTCCATGTCCAGACTGCATTAATTGATCAGACGGAGGAGGCTGGTTGCTGGATAATTACCATTAAGAACAACCAGGAACGTCTGCCTCAGGGTTTGTTCTGACACATGTAGCATTCCCCTGAGATTCAGCATTTTGTTGCCATGCGTCCAACTTGGCTCAAGTCAAGATATGCAAAATACACTCAGGAAAGCCCAGAAATTCATATGGCAAGCTCAGTCCAACTCACAAAAACAAAACTCACTCAACAAAAACACATTCAAATGCCAGTCCAGACTATGACCTGGCTGGAACTGTATGTGACTTGTATTAGCATTTTTTAAATGCCACTGTAGAATGTTAGACAATGCTCACATGAACAGTACCCACATAAAATCATTTCATATTCCTGCCGAATTGGATTATGTTACCTTTATGTTAAGGGAATTTAAATAAAACTACGAATTTCCTTCAACAAAACACAAAGTGCGGGTAGAACGCAGCAGGTCCGGCAGCATCTGTGGAGGGTTTGTGCAGGAGGGAACTGCAGATGCAGGTTCACAACGAAGATAGACACAAAATGCTGGAGACAGGCAGCATCACTGGATAGAAGGAATGGGTGACGTTTCGGGCCGAGCCCCGAAATGTCACCCATCCTTCTATTCAGAGATGCTGCCTTCCTGCTGAGTTACTCCAGCATTTTGTGCCTATCTTTTGTGGAGGGAATGTCTGAAGAAGGGTTCTGACCCGAAATACCATCTGTCCATTCCCTCCACGGCATGGGAGCATGGTGGCGCAGCGGTAGAGTTGCTGCCTTACAGCGCCAGTACCCGGGTTTGATCCTGGCTGCTGTCTGTACGGAGTTTGTACGTTCTCCTCGTGACCGGTTTAGGTTTTCACCGAGATCTCTGGTTTCCTCCCTCAGGTTTGCAGGCTAATTGGCTTGGTAAAATTATAAATTGTCCCTAGTGTATAGGATAGCTTTAGTGTGCGGGTTTGCTGGTCGGCACGGACTCAGTGGGCCTGTTTCCACGCTGTATCTCTAAAATTAAAAAACTAAAACGAAAAGATGCTGCCTGATCTGCTGAGTTCCTCCAGCACTTTGTGTTTTGCATATGAATCTTCTTTTCATGGTTTTATGAAAGACCGTGTATCATCAGATTGGAAACAAGATATCATAAATTCACCATTGTAATTTTGTTCACGTTTTCCGTGCATTTTGATGATTTGAATAGTTGGTGCTTAGTCTGAAGGGTGATGGCATAACTTGGAGGAGCTGGTTTGAAGGAGTTACAGAGCTTACTAAGCTGAACAAGAAAATTAAATAGTTGAAATGATAAAGCAGCTGATACAAGATCGTTGAACAACTTTATCTCCACTGACATTAATTCAACATCACCACACTGTCATCTTGAAAATCTCCTTAAGGTGAGGCCTGAAAAGCAAAAACACCAGCAAAAACATGAAAGGAAAGGTACAGAAGGAAACAAATACATGTCTAAAATAGATTGGGATTCTTGTAGACTAATTGAAAAAAAGAGATCAGCATAGCCAATCCCTTTCATCTCCAGAACCAAAGCCTTTATAAAAATCTCTCCGACAGCTATCAGCATTCAAAATGAAGACTATGAGAATTCAATCAATTATCCTACAGACATTCCACAGAAGATAGGTATACAAAATTGCTGGAGAAACTCAGCGGGTGAGGCAGCATCTATGGAACGAAGGAATAGGTAACATTTCGGCTCGAGACCCTTCTTCAGACAGAAGAAATTAGTGCAGAAAGCATAGCTACTAAATCAGCCCATAAGAATAATTAAAACATTATTGTTGTAACAGAAGATAAGACTCTGACATTCTGCATTTGTGGCGAAAGGCTAGTCGTGAACCAGAAAGAGATAAGCAACCTATATTTCGTCTAAAAACACAAAGTGCTAGAGTAATTCAGTTGGTCAGGCAGCATCTGTGGAAGGCGTGGATAGGCAACATTTCAGACTGTGGCCCTACTTTGGACTATTTCCACAGATGCTGTCTGACCTACTGAGTTACTCTGGCACTCTGTGTTTTGCTCAAGATTCCTGCATCTGCAGTTCCTTGGGTCTCTATTTTATGGTCTGGGAATACTAAATCTGAACGAGGTGGGGAATCTGCGCACTCTCGAGCACAGTCATCCTTCATCCTAATATACATGAGCTTGTTGAAAAACATACTTTTATTTCAGAAGTGCTTTTCAAGAGATTACAGTGACAATAAGATATTCATAAGTACCTGATTCTCTTGTGCATCCTTGGACTTGACTGCTCCAAGGTCCTGATCCAATGGCATTGAAAGCCTGGATGTGAAACAGATAGTCAGTCCATTCCTCCAGGTTCTCAATAGTAATTTCCCTCTCCAGACGATCATTAACGATCTGTGTTGCAGGCATGCCCTGACCATCCACTCTCCAATACTTAATTCTATATCCAACTGAGTCGGGGTTACCATTGTACTCGGTGTCTGGAAGAGGCTGCAGATAAACAGATTATGGATTAAAAGGTACATGCTGATAACCACGCAAATGTGCTTCTGAGCCAAGACTGATACATCACAGTAAATTAACTCGCAAATTATCTAATTTTAAAAAATAAATTCAGTTGTTAATCCCTGTGAAGGAGCACTCGATGAACTTGAGAATGAACCTATTTCCATGATTTAACTTGAGTGTTTAAGAAGTAACTGCAGATGCTGGAAAATCGAAGGTAGACAAAAGTGCTGGAGAAACTGAGCGAGTGCAGCAGCATCTATGGAGCGAAGGAAATAGGAAATGTTGCCTATTTCCTATTGCCTATTTCCTTCGCTCCATAGATGCTGCTGCACCCGCTGAGTTTCTCCAGCACTTTTGTCTACCTTTAACTTGAGTGTATTAGCTCAGTGAGGTGTTCCAAAGACTGGAAGACAATGATAAATAGAGCAAACTTGGAGCAATACTCTCAGACGTGTTTTTTACTTCCTGATTGTTTTTTCTCACTCACTGAAACCAACTACTTCTTTAAAACTATTGTGGGATAATTGAAAGTAGGCATGCAGGTGCAGCAGGCAGTGAAAAAAGCGAATGGTATGTTAGCTTTCATAGCAAAAGGATTTGAGTATAGGAGCAGGGAGGTTCTACTTCAGTTGTACAGGGTCTTGGTGAGACTACACCTGGAGTATTGCATACGGTTTTGGTCTCCAAATCTGAGGAAGGACATTATTGCCATAGAGGGAGTGCAGAGAAGGTTCACCAGACTGATTCCTGGGATGTCAGGACTGTCTTATGTAGAAAGACTGGATAGACTCGGTTTATACTCTCTAGAATTTAGGAGATTGAGAGGGGATCTTATAGAAACTTACGAAATTCTTAAGGGGTTGGACAGGCTAGATGCAGGAAGATTGTTCCTGATGTTGGGGACAAGGGGTCACAGCTTAAGGATAAGTGGGAAATCCTTTAAGACTGAGATGAGAAAGACTTTTTTCACACAGAGTGGTGAGCCTCTGGAACTCTCTGCCACAGAAGGTAGTTGAGGCCAGTTCATTGGCTATATTTAAGAGGGTGTTAGATGTGGACCTTGTGGCTAAGGGGATCAGAGGGTATGGAGAGAAGGCTTGCAGCCATGATTATGAATGGCAAGGCTCGAAGGGCCGAATGCACTGCATGTTTCTATTGTCTAATAGTGCTGGAATAAAGCTTAGGGGTCCTTCTTCTGACTATTTCCACAGATGCTGTCTGAGGTACTCCAGCACTATGCTCAAGATTCCAGCATTCCAGCTGGCAGAGATGCACAGCACCAGAGACCCATGGATGACCAGCTGTGCACTGTGTAATGGGCGCACTGTGTAGGGAGTGGATGCAAAATTGGGATAACATAGAACTAGCATGAATGGTAGATGGATGGTCACCACGGACTCGGTGGGATGAAGGGCCTGTTTTCAAGCTGTATCTCTAAAGTATACTAAACATACAAAGCAGTTCTGAGAGTTATCATTGAATTGATGGGCCTTCTTCTGAAAAAATCAAATCTATTTGTAATACGTTGAAGTGTTTTCACAATGGGAGCAGCAAATTTCTGGCAACAACTCGCGAATAAGTTCCTTTGGAAAAAAATGCAATGTTTTCATTAAACTTATTCCAATGACCCAGATATTCCTGAACAGGTGGTGGCTAGCATTTGCAACCCGTGATGTCTCCTCTTCCAAATTTACCTCCTCCAGATCTAGAAAGTTGACCTAATAGAGCCAGATAGTCCTGTAGTTCGGTGTCAAGGCCCAGAGCATTATAAGCTCTTGAAAAACATAGTAAGGTGTAATGGCAGACCAGAACAATCCACAGCCACAAAACCCCTCTGAAAATCCTTGATCAAAGGCAAAGCTCACACCCTAGCTTGGCCACTGATTAACGGTAAAAGTATTTGGCAATTATAAACAGAACAAAAAGTCCTGGAGCAACTCAGCAGATCAGGCAACATCTGAATGGTCAGCGTTTGGATTAGCACCTTTTCTTAAGACTGATATGACCCAATACGTCATCTGAATGGTCAGCGTTTGGATTAGCACCTTTTCTTAAGACTGATATGACCCAATACGTCATCTGTCCATTCCCTCCACACATGCTGCCTGTCATGCTGAGTTCCTCCAGCACTTTTGTGTTTTGCTCAGGATTCCAGCATCTATAGTTTATTGCGCCTCCTCTGAAAAAAATATAAATTCTCTTTCTTGTAAGCGGTTCATTCATCTGAATGGAGAATGTGGGACTCACTGCCACTGACGGCTGTGGAGGCCAAGTCAATGGACACGTTTAAGGCGGAGATTGGCTGATTCTTGATTAGTATGGGTGTCAGGGGGAGAAATCAAGGAGAATGGGATTGAGAGAAAAAGATATATCAGCCATGATTATATGACGCACTAGACTTGATGGGCCGAATGGCCTAATTCTGCTAATATAATTTATGAATTTATGAATGAGGTGTGAATCCAGTGAATACAGTCCCAGGCATAAGATTGCAAAGAATCTGAGGACGGAGTCTGTAGCATAAATCCCTGCTCTTCCAAATGTACCTCCCTCAAATTCAGAAGCATTATCTCATTTACGTTTAAGAAAAGAGAAACGTTTCTTTGGGGTCGGGACCCCCATGGGGGGTCGTTTGGGGCATTACCAGGGGACATGAAGGGGTCATTAATACCACATCCATTTGTTGAGCCCATTTTTAGGAACCTAACAAAGGTACATACCACATACAGTATTTTGTTTGCGCATGCGCATGCGCGTACGTATGCCAAAAAGGTTTAGAGAGCTATGGGCCACGTGCATGGATAGGATAGATTTAGAAGGATATTGGATTAAAAACAAGCAGGCGGGACTAGTGTAGATGGGACATGTTGGCCAATGTGGACGTTGGACCGAAGGGCCTGTATCCATGCTGTAAGACTCTATGATTCTATTACATTGGGTTAGTTAGATGGTCCTTCAGAACAGATTCGACAACAAGCTCCTTATCCCTTTAAAGCAGTACTGCCAGCAAAACCCTTCAAAATCCTAGCCATTCTGTGGCCCTATGCAACACCTTTAGCTTTAACAAAAACATATGGATAAAAATATTGTAACTTTGATCGTTCCAAAATCTGTTAAATGATCTCAGAAATTTTGATTTAGAAGTGCGGAAAATTGATTTGCATCCAAAGCAGAACAGAATGTTTTAATCTATTTTAGATAACAAAATGTTTCCATATCGAACTCTAGGTTACATTTAGAAATTTGTTTAGCAAAGTTTGAGAGAGCAAATCCATACGACTCTGAAAACTTTAATTTAGAACAGCTTGCTGCAAAATCAGTAAAAGAAAACCTGCATTGAAAACATTCTGAGCAACTGCATATTACAGATGACAGGCTTACTGCAAACCATAAAGGAAGTTCTGATAGATTGTAATATGTTGTTGACGGAGATGACTGAGTGACTGGTGACAGAAAAGGCTGTTGTCACTCACACGATAATTATATGTGATCATATTTTTCATTTTTATTTTGTCTATCCAGAAATATCCAAAGGCCAATCATAATAGCACTAAATTCTTAAATGATTCCAGTCTTCGAACTTACACCTAACAAAGAAATCCCATTCATTGAATTATAGCCATTTGCATAAATAATTTCAGCCTTGTACTAAAGATAGACACAAAAAGCTGGAGTAACTCAGCAGGCCAGACAGCATCTCTGGAGAAAAAGGAATAGGTGATGTTTCGGGTCGAGACTCTTTTTCAGGCTGAGTCGGGGAAGGGGAAAGGAGAGATATAGATGGTGATATGGAGAGATATAGAACCAATGAATGAAAGTAACGGTGGTAAAGGAGACAGACCACTGTTCACTGTGGTCTAGGTAAAAACGAGTTACAGACAATGAGACTCAACAAGACGACTTTGAAGCTAGTACAACGACGTGTGGGGGAGGGACGGAGAGAGAGGGTTGCAAGGGTTATGCAAGGGTTACTTGAAGTTAGAAAATCAATATTCATACTGCTGGGTTGTAAGCTGCATCCTTGTACTAAATGGATTTGGGTAAATATGTTCAGAAAGACATCACTTTCTTTCAATTTCATCTTCCACTATTTGAACATGTTCACGGACCACATGTCATGGATCATGTACTTATTTTTTTTCCTTCCCACATGAGTTATACAATGATCTGCATTAATTTTTTTTCTTCCATTATTATTCTTACTTTAACAGTCAGCTCAACTCATTTTATAATTTCTGTGCAACACACTCTGAGTAGATGCCTCCTAGATCAAATTTGCAAGCGGCATTGATCTACAGTGAACATTTTACAAATCTAAGGTACACAAAATGCTGGAGAAACTCAGCGGGTACAGCAGCTTCTATGGAGCGAAGGAGATAGGCAACGTTTCATCCCGAAACGTTGCCTATCTCCATCGCTCCATAGAAGCTGCTGCACCCACTGAGTTTCTCCAGCATTTTGTGTACCCTCGATTTTCCAGCATTTGCAGTTCCTTCTTTAACATTTTAAAAATCTAAATCATTACTGTAAATTAAATCCTGCTGTATTTTTAACGCCATTTTCTGGGACATTACACCTGCTCTAACAAAGTGCCTCTTAAAAGGGAACTTTCATCTGTCGTGAATACACAAGGAACTGCTGATGCAGGTTAACCAAAAAAGACACAAAGTGCGGAAGAAACTCAACAGGTTAGGCAGCACCTCCAAAGAACATGACCAGATGACCTTTCGGCTCTGAAGAAACTGAAAAAAATGTCACCCATTCATGTTCATCAAAGATGCTGCCTGACCTGACCCGCTGAGTTATTCCGGCACTGTGTGTCTGTTTTTCCCATCCGTTGTGACTTATTCTGTGACTATTGTCACTTATACATAGCATAATTCTCATATCTATTAATATTTCTTCTTCACCAATTAACACTATATTTTCACTTACCACCCAACGGACCCATACGCTTGTCTCACTTGCTGTTCGCACTGTGATGCTAGCAGGTGCTACATCAGGTGGAGCTTGCAGAGTCTGTATCACACGGGAAGGCCAACTTACAGGACTGGAGCCCACAATGTTAATCTGCTTTATTCGAAACCTAATGACAAAATAATGATGCACATTTAACAGAAGAATTAAGTTCATTGTTCAGTTAAATCAAATATAATCTTTATAATTCTAGCATGAGTAGAAATGCCATATTTCCCATTAGCCAGGTGGTCAGGCATATTACACAATCTTATTAAATTTGATAGCTCATTCAACATTTGAAATGAGAGCAAAAATTCAAATAAGCAGCATATCTTTTACTCAAGGCCACCACTGACATGATATGTTTGTGCGTGGTTACTGGTACTGTGCTTTAGAGATCTATAGGTACATTAACAATGCATGTGCAGACACAAAATGAATTCTGAAGTCTCAGCTGCAGCGTTGCAGGAAGCTGCAGAGTTGATGCCAAACACTAAAGCAGCTGCAACAAATAAATGAAAAACACTGAGCATTAAGTAACACTTTTTTCATTCCTTTTCCATCTCCTCCCACAGGCAAAGGCTGATGATGTGATACAATTTCACAAATGTCAGCAGCTTTTTCCCAAACCTTGTCTGGTCGGTTCCCATTGATGAGGTAATTCAAGTGTCAGCAAACATTTTCTATAACTGACCATAAACCACTTTTGGAAAACAAGCTCTCCGTCACTGACCTCATTCTACTAATCGTGGGGTTTTGGCTACTATTCTGCATCATAAGAACCAAACATAAAGAGAAAACCACTGGGCCCCTCATGCCTATTTCATTATTCAATATGATCACGGCAGATTTTTCAGCTCTGCACCATTTTCCCCACACTAGAATACATGTAACTAGGAGCAGGAGTAGGCCACTCGGCCTTTCAAATCTGTCCTGCCATTTAATATGACGTGGCTGATCCATGCTTGTACTTGTATCCCTATTCTATAACACACCCCCACCATATACTGTATAAGTCCTGTGGAGGAAGGAAATGCAGATGCTGGTTATACACCGAAGATAGACACAAAATGCTGGAGTAACTCAGTGAGATGCTGCCTGTCCTGCTGAGATACACCAGCATTTTGTGTCTATCTTTGCTGTATAAGTCCTGTCTGGTTTGTCTTTCCAAAGTCACTTATCCTATTTGCCATTCCTTGGACCACTTCCCTAGTTGATCCAGATCCTTTTGTGAATTTAGATAGCCTTCTCCACTGTCTACTATACCACAAATGTTGGTGTAATCTGCAAATTTACTAACCACGCTAACGACATTGTCATCTAAATCGTTAATATAGAAGGCAGGCAAGAATGGACCCAGCACCAGAATAACACCCTCCAATTGGAACAACAACACTCCACTATTATCTTCTGACATCCTGCAACAAGGTAATTTTGAATCCAGTTGGCAAGCTCACCGTGGATCCCACATGATCTAACCTCCGAGTCTGGTCTACCATGTGGGGCCTTGTCAAAGGCCTTGCGTAAGTCCGTATATACACCATGCACTCCTTTGCCCTCGTCGATCCTTGCGGCGACCTCTTAAAAAAAACTCAGTCAAATTGGTGAGACATGTTTTCCCACACACATAGCTGAGTCAAATCAATCCTTTAATATCGAAATGGTGGTAGATCCTGTTCCTCAAAATCCTCAATCTCAATATATTCCATCTGCCACTTTGTTGCCCATTCATTAACCCATCTCTGCTCTTCCAAAGACTCTTTGCATTCTCCTTACAATGAACATTAACAACCAGCTCTGCATCATTGCTAAACATGGATGTACTGAACATTGTCCTCTCATCCAATTCAGTGACGTTGATTGTGAACAACAAACGCTACACTCCTGCCCGTCAACACGAAAATGCCAGTGTATTATTTTGCAGATTGCTTTATTCTCATTCTTGGTCCATGCAGATTCCACCCAATCCTATCATTTTCTACATGTTCTGCTAATACCGCCCTAGTAAGAGATTCTGGGTTTTTTTTCTAATGTTGTGGACAGACTAACTGATCCCCATTTCCCTTTTCTTGCATTACTTACAAAGTGTGATTACATTTGTAGTCATTCAATCTTTAGGAACAATTCCAGAATCCATAGAATTTTACAAGATGACAACTGATGCATTCACTCTCTCCACAGCCACCTCTCTCAAAACCTTTATTTATTGTCTGTCACTCCCATTAATTTCTCCAAAATTATTGCTAATTTCTTTTAATTCCTTGTTCACTTTAGATCTGGCAATTCACACCATTTGGTGAAGGGTCCCAACACAAAAGGTTGCCTACCCATTCCCTCCACAGATGCTGTCTGACCAATGAGTTGCTCCAGTACTTTGCTCAAGATTCCAGCGTCTACAGTTCCTTGTGTTTCCGAATCTCACTACTTTCCTGACATCTTGTATCTTCCTCCATGAAGACAGAAACAATATACTTATTTAATTTATTTTTCAATTCCCAATTCCCCAATATAATTTCTCCAGTCTCTGATTTCTAGGGATCCAAGTTAACCTTTGCCAATATTTTCCTTCCTAAGTACCTGTCAAAGATGTTGCAGTATCGTCTGCTTTTGTTTCTCGCTAGATGACACTCTTGTTCTACTTTCTCTTATCCTAGAGACATTCAGATTTAGAAACAAGCCACCATGAAGTCAGCACATAGTAGGAAAGTGTTAGTGCTCTGTATATCACGGTATCTTGTGAATTTACCCGTAAAGCTATCTTTATGTTCCTGTTAAACATTGCAAAATAAAAAGTGACTTGTCTATTTTTAAATCACAAAATGATGCAAGGTGGTCAGGGATCCAAAAGGCATGGGTGTGATAGTGGGTGGCCTGGTGAAGTGGGAAGAGAAATTGTGCAAATGTGTGTTAAAATGGCCAGGAAGATCAGGAGATACAAATTACTACTGGAATCTGGAGTAAAAAACAAACTGCCAAGTGGAGCTCAGCGGCTAGGTGTTTCTGACTCTATTACTCAATGAAAGGAAAATAAAGTTTGCTGATTCATAACCATATAACCATATAACAATTACAGCACGGAAACAGGCCCTCTCGGCCCTTCCAGTCCGTGCCGACCATTTGTTTTCCCCTTGTCCCATCTACCTGCACTCAGACCATACCCCTCCATTCCCTTCACGTCCATATACCTATCCACTGTTTCGATTCGACTGTAAATCCATTGTTTCGTTCAAGGTTTAAAAAAATCCACTTGATATTATTCAAATACATTGAGTTTTTTTTTTGACACAAAGAATATTTTGAAGATTTCTCCAAAATGAAGCCTAGGTTGTGATGAGATAAATCAGTCAGGTGAATAGTACATTCAATTTTATTTTTAACTTGAGTAAGTTCTCACATTACTTGGCAGTAAAATGATCTATGTTTGCCATGGAGCAGTGCATAAGACTGCACCACACCACAGATATACTTACCTATGATGTTTATGCAGGTACTAATGTAATGCCAATCCAGGGCTTATCTTAGGATAAAGTGTTGGCTTGACTAGGTTTTTTTTTGCCTGTGATGTTCATAAAATGTAATTTTTAACATGGGTTTAATAACTGGATCTATTTTATTCTGTTAAGTTCATTGTTCTCTTGATAATGGCTCCTTCAGTCATGTGTTCAATCTGTCAAACTAGCTTACTCTCAGATACTCCTGATCAATCATGGCCGTATCAAACATATTAGATTTAACATAGCAACATCTGAAAAATGCTGCAGGAATTATGTATTTATATATCTCGTATGAAACTTTAGTTGATTTTTGTTTGAAATGAACAAGTATGACAGGCCCATTACCCACAGGGATAAAGTCTTTTTTTTTTTAGTTTGATAGGAATTTGGTTCGGCTGAATTTGGAGTACCGTGTGCAGGCTTTGGTGAGGGTGCAGGAACTTTAACAGATTGTGCCTGGATTAAAGAGTATTAGCTAAAAGGAAAAAAATGGACAAACTTGGATAGTTTTCCCTGGAAAGCCATATAGTGAAAGCCATATAGAAGTATATAAAGGCATAAATAAGATAGACAGTTATAACTTTCTCCCAGGGTGGAAATGTCAAAGACTAAGGATAAGAGGGGCTTATTAAAGATAAGATTAAAGGAGATGTGTGGGGCAAGTTTTTTTTTAACACAGATGGGTGGTGGGTGTATGGAACAAGCTGCCAGAGGAGGTAGGCGAGGCTGGGGCTATCCCAATGTTTAAGAAACAGTTAGGCAGGTACATGGATAGGATAGGTTTGGAGGGATATGGACCAAGCACAGGCAGGTGGGGCTAGTGTAGCTGGGACATGTTGGCCAGTGTGGGCAAGTTGGCCGAAGGTCCTGTTTCCAAACTGTATCAGTCTATGACTATGAGATAGCGCTGGATGCATGGAATGTACTGCTAGGTTGGTGGCGGAGGCAGAGAGGATAGTGGCATTTTAGAGGATTTCAACAGGCACGTGGATATGCCAGGAATGGAGGAATATGGATCATGCTCAGGAAGGGGAGATTAGTGTAACGTGGCATCATGTTCAGCACAGACATTGTAAGCTGAAGGGCTTGTTCCTGTGCTGTAACTGTTCTATATTAAATACTAGCTCTTCACTATACCTCTTTTTCTTGCAAGAATAATAAACTAAATTGTTGCTTTGATTTGACTTTTTGTGTAAAGATTTTCAACCACTATCAAAAATATCCAATAATATGGCTTTAAGACTTCCAGACCACCACCACACAACAGCAGTGATAGATGGGGTGAAGACAGCAAGTTTGTTTTTCCCTTCTCATAATTAAAGCCTACTCCGGCTTCAATGATGCAACATTATTTAATTAGAAGTCTAACATATTTAGCAGCAAGTAATTTAAATTTGCTACAATTGATTGCATTCTGTGCACTAGTAAAAGTAATTTGCCTGGAAATGTATCTCCCGTCTGCAGAGCTCAGTGTGCCTCGTGGAATGATAGCACAGTGGACTGTGCAGAGAATGCACCACAGTGTATTGCTAAGGATTTTGTGGTACTCTCTGCCACAACATGTTGCCACAACTATAAAGAGTATTTAGCCAGTATCATTGAATTCTTCTGGGATGAATATCTTGACAAACCAGTTTTTAAAATTTCTGTCACAATAAAACATCACATCCATGTACTGCACAAACAATTGCAAGACCACCCACATAACAAGGGCTTACATCAGAGACTGTGGATGCTGAATCTAGAGCAGAAAGTGCTGGAGGAAGTCTATTTTAAATGGATTGACAATGTTTTGGTCTAGACCCTTCAGATTGATGGAGTAGAGGGGAGATAGCAGGCAGAGAGAGGGGAGGGGAAGGGGTGGGGCAAAAGCTAGCAAGTGATGGGTAGATCCCCGCGAGGAAGGTTTATTTGGCAGATGAGTAGGGTGGGAGGGGGGAAAAGGGAAGGGTGGGGATAGTCATCGAGGCTGGAGAAGACAAGCAGAGAAGCAAAAGGGGGCAGATAATGGAATCTGATGAGGAAGGAAGATGGGAAGTGGAATGTATAAGCAGAAGGATAGATTGTGGGTAGAAGGGAACTGGGGGAGGGGGGGGGGTGGTGGTAAGAAAAATGGTATGGAAGGGTGAGCACTTAAGGTATTGAGGGGTGAAAGCTAGAGGTGCGACTGGTAGTGGGATTATGTTTATAATTTCTATAATAAAACAACCAGATTAATCTTGCAAGTGTACATGTATTGCCTTAGATTTGGTCTAGACTACCAGGGACGCCGCACGAATGGCAACCCCGCCAACAGTCTGTCTGTTTTTTCGTCTTTTTAAATTTTTTTAGTGTGTGCTAAAAGTCTGTGTAAATGTTCACCGGTTTGTTTTATGCGGGGAGGGGGAAACTTTTTTTCAGTTTCTTACCTTGGCGGAGATGCGATTGTTTTCTGGATCACATCTCCGGTCGCTCTGCGGCCTAACATCGTGGAGCTGGAGCCCTCCTCGGACTGACTTGGTGTCACACCACGGGGCGTGGACTTAACATCGGAGCCGATCCCTCGCCTGGGATCACTCCTCCCGGCGCGGAGGACCCGACCACTTGCTACTGGAGTCAAGATCGTCCCGTCAACGGAGAGCTCAAGGCCCCCGACCACGGGAGAGCATAAAAGGGAAGAGATTTGAACTTTTTTGCGCCTTCCACCACAATGAGGAATATGGAGGAGTCACTGTGGTGGATGTTTATATTAAAATGCATTTTGTGTGTTCCATTGCATTTTATTTGTATGACTGACAAACAGACGTTACTGTACTTTATCTTGCACTAAACACAATTCCTTCATCCTGTATCTGCATACGGTGGACGGCTCAATTTTATTCATGTACAGTCTTTCCACTGACTGGTTAGCACGCAGCAAAAAAACCTTTTCGCTGCACCTCAGTACACATGACAATAAACTGAACTAAACTAGAGAATCTACTGAAAGTTAATGGGTAAAGTTGGATCTTTATTACTGTAGCAAGTTAGTGGTTAGCTTGGGAATATCAAAATAAGTTTTGAGATGACGCAAGTAGCGGCAGATGCTGAAGTCTTGAGCTGAAGAACTTGTGCGGGTGAGGACGTAAGGTACGCAGCATTTGAGGAGACGATGTTTTGGGTTGTGACATAAAAGTTTTAAGTCTGATTTTATGCTAATCCTTTGGAAATAGTGAGAGAACATGTTCTACTCTGTTGAAGCTTTGTGACATTAAAATTAAGAAATTGCTAGCATCAGTTTAACCACTAGGCAGCGAGACAGAGAAACGTTCTCTCAGCATTCTCTCACAAGCGATTCTTAACCTTAAGTCTCCAAAGAGCATTCTCGATTGCACTGGGGTAAATCTATGGACCGAGTGGAACAGTCAATTGCACATATGCTGGCAATTAGTTTGCGGCTGGCCTCATGTGGAAGTCTTAATGCCTGCAGGTAGCTTCATCCCTTCAAGCCTGGAACACATCAAAAACTAAATGCCAAAGATAAAATAACAGCGTTTTTATATCCCCTGTTCTTTGAATCATTCTTCACAGACTTTACATAAAAATCAATTAAAATAGCATGAGTGCAATTTACATTGTGAAAATCGAGATAGCGGTATTGCTCTCTGTCTCACCTGTAGTATGTATAAGGAATCAGATTTGGGATGTCCAATACTTGGACATTTGGTTCATTCGCCACTTCATGGAGTAAAACCCACTCTTCATCGTCTCCTGTCATTTCAATCTGAGAATATAAATATTTAACTGTGGATGCTTAAAGATACAATCCATTCTATTAGGACGGATATATTGTACAATTTATTGACCAACAATACAAAAATAGGCAATGTGAAACCATCTATATTCAATGTTAACATTTTAAATCAAATGTGTTTCTGCATATGAAATATATTTAAATAATTATTAGCTTTTAAGCTATTCTAATCAATGTCTAGACAGGTCATAAACAGATAGAGAAGATAATTTATAGCAATCACGATATAATTCAAAGTTAATTATTATTTTAAAAGACCTTTGGACAGATATATGGATAGGAAGTGTTTCGAAGGCTGTGGACCAAATGCAGGCAAATGGATAAGCTAACTATGCCAACTTGGTCAACTTGGAGAACATGGGCTGAAGGGCCTATTTCCGTGATCTTTAGAAATCCCTTTCAAAACGACTTCAAGTTCAAGTTTATTCGTCACATACACATACGAGATGTGCAGTGAAATGAAAAGTGGCTTTTCATAAAAGCTTTATAGCTTTTATCTATTGTCAAAAGACTTCTAAAGACCACAGGTGACTACAGATCCACGTGACTTTACTTTCTCCTCTATGTCAGCATGCTCCATTCTACTAATCCAAAGCTTTGGGCAGACAGGGTGGTGTGGGAAACCTGGTTAGGCATTTAATTTTTGCTTGCTGTGGGTAATTAAGCTGCAAAATATACATATGAAAGAACAACACTTCAAATGTAAACCAAATGAACTGCTTTGTGATATTTGCAGGATATGATAGCTACTATATAAATTATAGTTTTTGAGCAAAAAAACAAATGCTGGAGGAACTCAGCAGCATCTGTGAAGGAAATGGACAGGCCATGTGTTATCAATCCAAAGAAAGGTCCTGACCCGATACGTCGTCCATTCCCTCCACAGATGCTGCCTGATCTGTTGAGTTCTTCCAGACTTTTGTGTTTTTGCTCAAGATTCCAACATCTGTAATTTCTTGCAACTTCTAATACTAATTCTTTCTCTCTTATGAAACTTTATGTGAGGATTACTAAATATATGTAAAGTTGCTTCCGTTGATCTGACTGAAGCAATTACTTTATTTTTATGGGAAAAAAACTTTGCAAGTTAGAGTAAATTTGCAATTAAACCAAATGGCTCCTGACCTGGGGAGAACTACAAACGCCAGCAGTCTTTCCAAACTGCAATGCAGCTGAGAAATTCAGCTCAGCAGCATGTGGTAGCGTCTGGTTCCCACTGAATCTGGACACTGGCATCGTGTTCAAACGCTAATCATAACCATGAATCACAGCTTGAAGCTTATCTCTTTTTTTAAATAAAGGATTGCCTAATGCAAGACTATTCCTAAAAGGTTTATAATTATGTAAAACATCCTTCCTTTAATGCAGTGTTTATTAAGCAGATGTTCTCTCCATGGGTTCAGTGGAAATATGTAGCTTGCAGCATCATGAGAGGGGCTAAGTTTAAAGGAGACGTGCGGAGCAAGTTTTTAAAAAACAGGGTGGTGGTTGCGTGGAACGTGCTGCCAAGGTCACTGTTGGAGGCAGGTAAAACAATGGCCTTTGAGAGATTTTTAGATGGGCACATGGAGATGCAGGGAATGGAGTGATATGGATCATGTGCAGGCGGTGGAGATTAGTTCAGCTTGGCATTATGATCAGCATGGACATTGTGGGCAGAGGGCCTGTTCCTGCGCTGTGCTTGTCTATGGGCAAACATGGTTATTTGTCTATATAGAGATATGACAAAAATCTTTAAAATATAATAAATAAATATACAGCTGGGAATCGGTGGTGAAGCTTCCGTGCTGTTTCCCTAACACAATTAGGCTTTATATATTTTGAAATACTACTTGTTGATGCCTGTGAATTCATCTTCATTCTTATGCTAAATTTTACTTGAAACAAAAATGTAAAGCACAAAGCAACCAGTTATTAAAGGAAATGCATTGAGATTCAAAACGTAACGTTTTATTCCCATTTTATCCAAAGCAGGACGGGGAATGGCAAATACTTTAAATCCAAGAAAGGGAGACCGGGAAGCGTAGGTGGAAATGGATGAGTCAGGTATAATGACAATATTTATGTTATTTTTATAGGTACACTAGACCAAGTGGAACCCATTGGGTCCCTGTCAGAAGGAAGGCCTCGTCCCTCAACACAACCCGTTCCCCCAACGCAATATTCCACCACTCACCCATAGCCCCCACGGGAGGCGTGGTCCCCCAACATAACCCGTTCCCCAACGTAAGATTCCACATTCCCCTGCCTCCCCCAACACTGGACTTTAAAACAAAATCCAATTGCACTTCCGCTGCCTCCCCAAACACTTCCAATTCCCATTCCCCTGGCCCCTCCCCCTCCTGTGCTGCCAGGACCACGACTAAGTGTTCTATGATGGCAACATTGTTCAAAATGTCGAGTGGAGGACTGTGAGATTCCTTTCAGGTAAAAACTTGGTAGAAGCACAGAGTGTTCCTGGATTGCAACTTTGTATGGACGTTTGTTGCAAGCTGGGGCAGCAAGGATTTAACAGTAAAAATCTTTTTAAAGTTGGCTTTTTTAAACCTATAAATATCAATAACTTGTGAAATATAACATCAAATCTGGAGGAAACTTGACAAGGCGACGACGGGAAAAAGCTGAGTAAGTTGTGCAAAAACTTTAGCGCTACCGTGTACCGTTTTGGCGTAGATACGATCACAATCACAGACACACACAAATATAGAAACAAGACAAAACTTTTAATAGTATATAGATGGATGAATAGGGAAGGTTTGGAGGGATATAGGTGACACACCCAGGTAAACTAGCTTAAATGGGGCATCTTGGTCCACATGGATGAGTTGGTCCGAAGGGCTTGTTTCTGTGTTATGATTGAATAACTCTAAGGGATTGTAAATTCTAGAATCTTGAGTAGGAAACAAAATGCTGGAAGAACTCAGCGGGTCAGGCAACATTTGTGGAGGAAATGGACAGGCGGTATTTTGAGTCAGGACCCTTCTTTTCCCTTCTCATCAATCAGTCTGAAGAAGGGACTCGATCAGAAATGCTATCCGTCCATTTCCCTCTCCAATGCTGCCTGCCCTGCCGAGTTCTTTCAGCATTTTGCTTTCAGCTTAAATCTGAGAAAGATGGCTTCCTAAAACCAAAGTCCTCAAAAAGAGAGGGGGGATGGGAAAGAGAGACGTATACTTAATGTGGCGTACACATCAGTTTTACATAGGTGAAAGCAAAACAGTTCTTTATTATAATGATGTAGATCCACCAGACAGTTTAGAAACTCAGTTTGTACGTTTTGGGCAGCTTACAATTACTGCAAACACAATAAAAAGTGAAATGTTATCAATGGCCAGATAGCACACTGTTCTGCTCAGTTTCCATTAATTTTCTTGACAGAGAAGTGATGGATCTGGTACAATGGCTGATAAGCTACAGAAGATTTGTATGTTTTGCATAGTACAATTTAAAAGATGCCAAATACCTGTCCTTCCACTATCCATTTTGAGATGGACGTTTTCCCATCAAATCCTGGCTGAAACTGCAACGTGACCGATCGAGGACTGATATTTGAGATCACAAGATTAGATGGCGCACCCGGGAGCTCTGAAAAATAGTTAAATTTAATATACAGTATCATTCCTTTTCTTCTCCTTTCACATTGAACTTTGATGAAAAGGCTAACAGATTATTGCATTGATGAAAGCAACTAAACATAGAAATTGTCGCTGCTTGCACCATGTTTTGTGCATTATGCAATTCAATTCTAGTTTTTTTAAATCAATTGCAAAGTAAATTGTGGACATACTCGGATTTTCTTTCTGGGTTTTACCCGAGACTCTCATGCCAACACACGAGCGAGTCTCAGCATATAGAGTGGCATCGATGGAGTACAATCTAATTTTGGATGATGCATTTAAGATTACGGGCAGAAGCATGCTTATTTGAGCTTGTGAGACCTGCTTCTTCTTAACAAGAAGTGCACCTGCATAAGTTCTCTTTCAGCTCAGCAAACGTTCCTTCATTTGTTCCTTGGGCCCATCAGCACCAGCTCCCCCAACACTGCACCAATTCCATATTGTCACCTTTATTCAACATTGCCCCCATTATACCAAAACAGATCTATAGGCAAACTGCCCCCACCCCCCCACCCCGCACATACCCCTGTCTGATCAGCTGCCTGCTTTTCCCATTTCCCAATACCAACCACTCTGCTGCCTCACTTGAACTTTGCTGACCCAACAATATGCTGACAAAACTGCTCCCTCCAACTTCCTACACTGCCACCTTCACTTTACCCTGGCAACTGACTGCAAGCTTTCCAAAATTCCCATTATGACAGCCTTAACTGGTCCAGAGGTTCTGAATTTCCGCTCAGGCATATTCAGATCCACTCTCAAATTTTCCCAAGAAACCTTATAACCTCTATATTTCTCCCATGCAATAATCATCTCTCTTCACCAACCTCTAGTTTGCCCCCTCGAAAGCCTTTGGATCAGAGTCCAAGACTTATCTTTGACAGTGCAATACCCATTTGTTGCATTGAAGTGGACTTGGGCCTCTCAAGGGGCCTCAGAAGCTGCTGAATTTTTCAGCAGCAGGGTCTTGATTAGTAAGAGTGCTTAGGGTTACGGGGAGAAGGCAGGAGAATGGTGTTGAGAAGGCAGCACCGTGGATCAGCAGTGGAGTTGCTGCCTTGCAGCGCTAGAGCTGAGTTTGATCCTGTGAGGAATAAAGTGATTAAACCCTATTAAAGAAAGGTGTTTTAAAGAGAATTCAAACAGAGAGGGGCTGGAGAGAGAATTCTGACAGCAGTGTCTGAAGGTTGCCAGTTGCCAGACCCATCCTTGAGGCCTTGAGTTAGGAGAGATTCATTGTGTAGCTAGAGAAGGGGGTGGTGTAGAGAGATCCCTATCAGTGGAAAGGAGTGATAGATGGGACCCCTGTCACTATAGCTTAGCTTTACTGCTGATATAGGAAAACTGAGAGGGTTCACTAGGAGGTGAGTAAAACTGGGCCAGGTCATGAGCAATTGAGCATGCTTAATAGAAAAAATGAATATTACAACACACCCCTGGTCAAGAAATTGCTCATTACCATGAACATGTTTGAACATGCGATGTATGATATGGGAGGTGCGATGGGATGAACGGTGGGTTGTACCTACAGATTGTGCACCTCCGACTCTGATTGGAGAGAGGTCCGGAGGGGAGATTGAATGTAAGATTTTGTGTATAAAGGGGGATGATCTCGCTGGCTTCGGTGTGTCTCGAGTTGGAGAGGCAGACTCGTAAAATAAAGAAATACTGCAGACTCGTAAAATAAAGAAATCTCTTGCTTCCAGGATTTAGTCTTTGAGTATTAATTGTGAGCATAAAAGGTATCTCACAATCCTGACTATGGGTGCTGTCTGTGCAGAGTTTGCGCATTCTCCTTTTGTCGGTATGGATTTTCCACCCACACCCCCCAAAGATGTGCAGGTTTGTAGGTTGATTGGCTTTGGTAGGCTGGTCGTCGCAAACTTGGTGGGTCGAAGGGCCTGTTTCCACGCTGTATCTCTAAAGTCTAATGGGGAAGATAGATCATCCATGATTGAATGGCGGAGTAGACTCGATGTGCCAAATAGCCTAATTCTGCTCCAATTACATGAACTTAAAATGTTCACTACCTCCATTAATGCTTTTACAGAAACCATTCAATGTTCTGGCTCTTAAGTAGGAAACCTGTCAACTTTGCACTGTAACTCCATCTTCCACTTGAAACATTTAACAGCAGAGCACTTGTTCTTATGTGTTAACAAATCTTAACCTGTGGAACAAGTCATGGCACGGAGCTACAAACATCACTATACCAAGGAGATCTCTCACCTGGGGGCACACCGGATGAGATCGTGGATATCATCATTGCCCCACTTCCGGCTGCTGTGATGGCTGCTACCTCAATGGTGTACATGGTAAGGGAGGTCAGTCCCGTTATCTTGTATTCCAGCGTTGTGCTTGACAACTTGTGGTTCAGGTGACTATCATTTCTGTTAAACACTCCCCAAGAAACCTCGTAACCTATAAAGGGTAAAGATTTTCAACAAGCATTAATCCTTGTCTTTACTTTAGAAGTACATCATCTCATGTTAGAATTCATCCTCCGTCTGTGACACCACTGTCAGCCTAATACCAGCTTTCCGATATAATATAAAGTGGTGCAAATCAATGTGGAGAAATGAATCTAATGATAATGGAAAGTATAAGTTCACGATGTAGAAACAAGGAACTGCAGATGCTGGTTTGCGAAAATCGACACAAAGTACTGCAGGTCAGACAGCATCTCTGGATAGGTGATATTTCAGGTCAGGAACCCTCTTCTGACTGAAACATCGCCTGTCCATTTCCCCACAGATGCTGCCTGAGTCACTGAGTTCCTCCAGGACTTTTTGTCAAAAACACATGTGTTCCTTTGGTCCAGAACATATCGGTCTACTGGTCAAACCCATCCCCCACAGAGCGTGCCTGGCTGACCTGCGGACAAAGTTGATCCTCTAGAATACTCCGTGTCAAAGGCTCGTCGGTGACAAAGGGCTTTAAATTATTTTTAAAGCTCTTTGATGATATTCCAAAATACTTCAAAAAGGCTTATACATTAAAAAATAACTAGAAATCCCATAAGGGCCTGTCCCACTTTCACGACCTAATTCACGACCTTTTTTACTCGTGGACATTTTTCATCATGCTAGAAAAACGCCCCGACCTACTTGATGCCACGAGTAACTAAGACTAACATCACAGTCTGCTACGACCTACCTACGATCTTGTGATGACCATGCTGCAAGTATGAGTCAAGGGCAAACTTGGCAGAGGTCGTGAATTAGGTCGTGAAAGTGGGACAGGCCCTTTAATATCTTTAAAATAAATTGGACACATGTAAGTAAACCTCTTAATTGCACTCAGTTTCACTGTTCGAAGCTCAGCTGATATGTCAGTGTCCTGTCAAAGGTCTCAACACAGTGTGAAAAATATACATCTTCTAGATGTGCTGGGACGCATTCCTCAGTGATGTGATCTTGGGTCATCGGGTGCTTTGGGTCTCACATCATCAGACATCCTCGCCCAGAGATGCCAACCCTAAATTTAGTTCACAGTAACATTCAACCCATTTGTCCGTAACAAATGGGGTTAAATGCATTTCTCTCCGTAACATACTCACTTGGGGTTGTTGCCGGCGGCTATGCGCCTGCGCACTCGTGCAGATCAGCGGGCTGCCGGCGGGCGGGTGCGGCACATGCGCACTTGGCAAGGTTGCCGGCGGGTCTGCGCCTGCGCACTGGGTGGGGGTGGGGGGGAGGCCCGGTGATGGGGCTGCCGCGAGCGGCCGGCTGGCGGCAAGAAAGTGCCGCTGATCGCGCGAGCCGGCGCCGCCCGGGCTCTGGGCCAGGCGTGGCTGCGAGCTGCCGGGCTGGCAAACCGGGGACACATGGCGCCGGCGTTCACCACGGGAGGAACACCGGCGCAGCGGTGTTCCGTAACAGCATGTTTGGCTGCCGGAACACCGTAAAAAGGTTATTTCGCCGGGACAAAATACGGCGAATCCGGGACACTTGGCATCTCTGCTCGCCCAGGCGACCCAGCCAGGGTTGATCGGGACCCAACTTGCGTCCCAGCAGCAACCGCCCACAGATCAGCCATCTTAATAACTACTCTGCAGGGGTTGGGAGATTCTAGGAGGGACTGGGCTCTGAGGGGTGAGTCCTGGCCGGGCTCCTCCTGCGTCTCACCAGGTTCAAGGCCTGTGCCCTGCACCTCTTTCTCATTCTCCGAGAATTTCATTCTCGCCTGATGGATTTTTAGGCCATCGTGGTTCATTAGGCCTTTCCATAGCTTTATTGGGTGACTTTCTCACGAAAGACACAAACTGTCCCAAGTGCCGTCTTTCCATGCCTTCAACTGTCTCTCCAGTAGTCACCAAACTATTCTTGGTCGTCACCCAGTCTATTCCTAGGTGCCACTGGTTGAACCCTGCTGTGAAGAAGAACTCAGTTGTGTTAGCATCTGACCTCCATTTAATTATTTTTAAAGCTCTTTGATGATATTCCAAAATACTTAAAAAAGGCTTATACATTAAAAAATAACTTATGGGCCTGTCCCACTTTCGGGCAAGTTGGGGCCCGATCAATGATTTAAAAATAGTTTTTTTCTTTGCAGATAGACACAAAATAATGGAGTAACTCAGCGGGACAGGCAGCATCTCTGGAGAGAAGGAATGGGTGACACTTTGGGTTGAGACCCTTCTTCATACCCGAAACATCACCTATTCCTTTTCTCCAGAGATGCTGCCTGTCCCGTTGAGTTAAACTAGCATTTGCAGTTCCTTCCTACACATTGTATGTTCTTTGTTGGCATGCAAAAACAAACTGAGACCGGAGTAGCACAGTGGGACACTGAAGTCAGAGGAAAACTAAGCAGGGAGGAGGATAGAACCGCTGGAGTCAGGACTCCGGTGGGCACAATCCAGCCCACTGATTTCAAAACTCATTTTTTGATCTTATTGTTTATCTATTTGTGCAAGCTTTAATTCCTTTGCCTGTCGCTTCTCATGTGGCTGAGCAATCCGCAACATCAAACTTCCCCTTTCATTTACATCTAGACTAGCTAGATCTAAGAAAGAGTTAGATATAGCTCTTAGGGCTAAAGGAATCAAGGGATGGGGAAAAAGCAGGAACGGTACTGATTTTCGATGATCAGTTATGATCATAATGAATGGCAGTGTTGGCTCGAAGGGCTGAATGGCCTACTCCTGCACCTATTTTTCAATGTTTCTATATCATCATGAAAGATTTCCAGTTATGATTTAAAATGTTTTAACTGCACAAGAATATCCAGGGGTTCTCTCAAGGTACATTCTGCTTTTACATCCTACATTTCTGAAGGAGGTACATGCAAGCAGAACATAAAATTGTCACGCAGGGTAATGAGACTGTCGGCACTCTGTGTGTGGCGGACTACATTAAGCTCTGCACACTGACGTGCAAGGACAAAGCAGAATAAATATTGGAACCATACAATTATTTGCTTGAAGGAAATATTGCTGAAAAATAATGCGCAGAACATTGTATTATTGCCCTGGGGTACATTGGCTTGCTGGAGTTCTTTACATACAGGAAAAATCAGGCAGATGGTGGGGTGGGAATGGGTGGAGAAAAAATCTCACATCTTGAAGGAAATCCATCAATTTACAAGGATGAAGTGTCAGGTGGCCTCCTCCAAGGCTATGCGCTGCCAATTTCAATCTTTTTTAATGTGCTGTGCTATGCATCCCATACACCCAGGCACGTGAAATGAAGATTCAGCCAAATAAACGTGTTTATAAATTATCTTTAGTATTTCTTTAAGGGCTTCAGATGGAGTGCAAAGGTACAAAGAAGGGTTGTCTCCTAATTTACCACCCAGTGAGCACAAAGCTCAAGTGAAAAATGTTGAGTCACTTAACGAAACTAGAGGATAAATGCTGCATTTGGCCCTTGGCCCAAACATCTGCTGTTTATGGCAACCGATAAACATCTGCGAGAATTAAGATAGAGGTATGTTTTCTCTGTTGACTGCTGCAGAGTACATGGTAGTTTGGATGTTATAATGAAATGGGTCTGAGGGTGCATGCTTTGATCTTTTAACAGTCTGTGTTAAACTGTTTAGAAATGGCAGGAGACTCAGACACAACATGTGGAGGTAATGATTATGAATTGTGATGTTTAGGCTTGTTGCTCAACAGAAAACAGAAGGAACATTATAAAGCAGTCAATCTTTATATGTAGGCACAAGAGACTGCAGATGCTGGAATTTGCAGAAAAGAAATAGCTGCTGGTGCTTGTCAGTGGGTCAGGCAGCAAGGAAATGCCTCTAATGGAGGCGAGATGAAGGGTCTTGACCTGAAACGCTAACTGTCCATTCCACTGTACCAATGTTGCCGGACCTGCTAAGTTCCTCGAGAAGCTCACCAACCTGTTGTGTCTCAGATTTTGACACCAAATGTCAGTAACCTTCAATTAATGGTTTAAATTACATGCTGATGAGAAATCATTCGACGGAATACACTTAGAAAATCTTTTCTTATAAGGAAAGAAAAAAATAAAAATAGAGTGCACTAATGCTTTAGTTTAGTTTAGAGATACAGCGCAGAAACAGGCCCTTCAGCCCACCGAGTCTGTGCCGACCAGCGATCCCTGCTCATTAACCCTGTTCTACACATCTAAGGATACTTTGTAATTTTACCAAGCCAATTGACCTAAAAAAACTTTTACACATTTGGAGTGTGGTAGGAAACCAGAGCAGTTGGAGGAAACCCATGCAGCTCACGGGGAGAACATACAGACAGCACCCGTACTCTGGATCGAACCCGAGTCTCTGCCTCTGTAAGGTAGCAACTCTACTGCTGCGCCACCAAGCCGCCCTCTAACTTATTCTTTGTTGATTCATATTAATAGAAACAACAGTATTTTCTTTGTTGGCATTACAGGGAAAAATTATGACCAGAGCAGTGAAGTGACAGTTAGTTGAGCTGCTGCCCTACTTCTCCAGTGACCTGGATTAAATTGTAGTCTCCTGTGTGGAGTTTGTCCAATTTCCCTGTGACCGTGTAGGTTTGTTCCCTCTGGATGCTCCAGTTTCCTTCCACATCCCAAAGATGTGCGTGATCTTAGGTTAATTGTCCACTGTAAGTTACTCCTCAGCATGCAGGTGTGTGGTAGAGTTTGTGGGAGAGGAGGGGAATATGGGGTGAATAGAGTAGGATTAGTGTGAGTTAGGTCAATTAGCCGAAAGGCCTGCATCTGTGCTGTGTGACTCTATGAAAACTGTAACTGCTGAAGAATCCGTAAATAATAAAGATTATGTCCCATCAATACCAAAAAAAACAAAAATTCTTGATTAAATTATTGAAACTGCATTAATTAAAAATATAATGGATGGCCTTAGCAACTGATATCTGAAAATTAGTTAAACAGATATCCAATAGACTTTGAGAGTGGGAAAACTGACGATGGGATAAACACAACTGTTGTTTTGAAGGAAAGGCTCACTTTCAGAAGTGATCACAATTACGCTTGCCATATCGTAATTCTCAGTCTCAATATCCTTGAGAAACAGACTATAATCCTATTGTTTTAACATGTTGTAGGAAGAACTGATATTTAAAAGAAGAACAAAGTTATGCTTGTATTGAGGATATGCTTGTATTGAGGAAATGTGAATGGCCCATAGGCTAGAAATTCTTCAATGATTGAGAATATGCAGGGCCCATGTGAGGCACAGCAGGCCTTGACATTCCCGTTCTGAATGCTAAATGCTGCAGGATTCCTTTGTGGGGTGGGGTTTGGTGGGGGATGGGTGGTGCGAAAAGCAGAATGCCTCGAGCAAAAGGGATCAGGACCTCTGTGACCCTTATTGTCCGCAGGCTATGCCTGTGCCAATGATAATTACAGCAACTATACCCAGATGCTATTGTATGTCACGGTATTGGTCTGGGAAGAACTCAGCGTATAAACAGAAGACAGGAAGAAAAATCAGACTCTAATATCCATATGATGCACCCCAATTTTGATTAATGATTCATTTTCTTGGGAAAAAGCAATTGCGTAACACACATTGCTCAATGCCTTAGAATGTCTCGGCTTATATTTCACTGTACACCCACTGCCCAAAGATGTTATTTATATGTCCATTTTGACAAATACGTTTAACAGATTAGTTGCAACAGTACTGGAATTGAACTGGTTTTGTGAATCGGCCAATTAACTGACAACCTATTTTCATTGACAAACTTTGCCGCATGCAAACCAGGTGCCCATTTCATAGCAGTCTACCAAAAAAAGTAATAATTCATTCAAGATCTAATCGAATATTGACTATGGAGAGATTTATGCATTCATAGAGCCACAGTCATTACAATGTTGATGCAGATTGTTCAACGGAATTCTGTACATGTTCGCCATATGAACACGGTTCCTAATCCCAAATGCTTGCTCAAAATTCAAATCCCTCTATTTTCCTTTCCTTCAACATTTTATCCAGCCTTCCAACCCACACACTTCCATCAGAGTCACATAGCTGAGAGATGGGCACTTGTGGGCCAACTCGTTCGTGCTGACCAAGGTAATCCCATTTGCCCAGCCTGGCCCACATCCCTCTAAACCTTTCCTGTCCATGGATAAACTTTGTTCATTGTGCTTTCAATTAGAGCTCGCCACTTTTAACTATCCATCCTGTTTGTTAAATTGTTACCGTATATCTAATGGTTAGGTATGGCCCTTGTAGTTTTGGTACTTTGCTAAACTTGTGAATTTTCCATATGTATTCAGGAAATGTCTTCCGTACTGTGTCTGACATTGTGCTAAGAAATGGCAGCACTTCATAGAGTCATAGAGCTGAATTTTACAATCCCAGGAAAAGGACAGTGAGCATTTACTTGATCCAAGAGAGTGTCCAGAGAGTTAAGAGTGTTTTTATTGTCATATGTCTTGGACGGGACAATTACATTCTTACTTGCTGCAGCACAACAGAATATGTGAATATGTAAACATTGTATATAAAGGGAAAAAAAAAAGTTTAATAAATAACAAATATAGTGCAAATAACAAATAATAATATAGTCTTTTGCAGTTCAGAGCTCATAGCTTATTCGTTGTATTTAATTGTCTGATGGTTGGGGGGAAGAAGCTGTTCCTGAACCTGGACGTTACAGTCTTCAGGCTCCTGTGCCTTCTTCCTGATGGCAGTGGTGAGATAAATGTGTGGCCAGGATGGTGTGGGTCCTTGATGATTTTGGCTGCCTTTTTGATGCAACGACTTTGATAGATCCCTTCGACGGTGGGGACTGGGCAGTGGTCACCACTTTTTGTAGTCTTTTCCGCTCCTGGACGTTCAAGTTGACGAACCAGGCCATGATGCAACCAGTCAGACTGCTCTCTACCGTGCACCTGTAGAAGTTTAGGAGAATCCTCTTCGACATGCCGAATCGCCGTTATCTTCTCAGGAAGTAGAGTCGCTGATGTGCTTTCTTTACAATTGCATCGGTGTGTTGGGTTCAGGAAAGAACTTCTGATATATGCATGCCCAGGAATTTGAAGTTATTGGCCCTTTCCACCATCGTCCCGTTGATATAAACAGGATTGTGGGTCCTCATCCTTCCCCTACTAAAGTCCACAATCAGTTCCTTGGTCTTACTGATGTTGACAGCCAGGTTGTTTTGCTGGCACCATCTGGTCAATCGGTCGATCTCACTTCTATACTCAGACTCGTCCCCATCTGCGATTCGTCCAACCACAGTGGTGTCATCAACGAACATAATGATGGAGTTCGCACTATGACCAGTCATGAGTATAGAGTGAGTAAAGCAGGGGGCTGAGCACGCAGCCTCGAGGTGCTCCCGTACTAATTGTTACTGAGATGAAGTAGTTCCTCCAATTCGAACAGACTGGTCTGTGGATGAGGAAGTCAAGGATCCAATTGCAGAGGGCCCCTCAATAAAGTCAGCCTCCTGTGCTCCAAAGTAAAAAGGTTTCAGGCGATCCAACCTCTCCCTGTAACTCATACACCCAGGTGATCCTGGTGCAACTCTTTTGTATCCTTTCCAACTTAGTGACATTCGTTCTATAAATGAGCAACCAGAACAGCACACACAGTACAGTGCAGTCCCATCAGTGACTTGTACAGCTGCATCATAATGTGCCAACGTTTTGTACACAATATCCTTCCAAATGATGACAAGCATGCCAACTGCATTTTTCACCACATTGCCCACCTGACCTGCCACTTCTAGTGAACGATGCACTTTTACTCCCAGATCTCTCTGTTCCTCAATATTCTCCTGACCTCTGTCATTTACTGCCCTCATTTCTACCAAAATGTCAGTTAAGTTCCATTTGCCATTCCTCGGCCCACCTTCCCAATTGACAAACTAGATAGAAAATAAGTACGAAGATATGAATTACTCCAAAGACGGCACCAAATTGTCCCTAGTGGGTGTAGGATAGTGTTAATGTGCGGGGATCGCTAGTTGGCGCGGACCCGGTGTGTTGAAGGGACTGTTTCCGCGCTGTATCTCTAAACTAAACTAAAAAAAAGATAGACACAACATGCTGGAGTAACTCAGCGAGACAGTCAGCGTCTCTGGAGAAGAAATGGGTGACGTTTCAGGTCGAGACCCTTCTTCAGACCCAGAAAATAAGTACCCATGAAGGGAAAGGATCAGATGATATGTTATTATTGGTCTAAATCCAAGTTTCCATGGATGGATAAGTGGTGGGGGGAGGGAGGTTAAGAGAAAAATGAAGAGACGAAAATAGGAACAACAGATAGTAAGCGAAAAAGCAAGGAAATAAAGAATATCAAAAGTAATATACTGAAAAAACAAAAAAGCTGCAGGAAACTAAAGGGGTAAGAAAACAAGAACTGTAAAAGTCTGCACAATAAGGTATGGCAAACGACCCTGTTTTTTAAATCTTATTGACACAATGCAATGATCCACATACTACTTGAGACTGCCCATGCCCCTAGTACATTGCGGCTCTATTCTCATTGTTAGACTCACAAGTGCAACAAGTAAGAATGGTATTGTGCTGCTGTCGGTACATGTGACAATTAAACACTCTAGACTCTCTCGTATGCAGTTCTCAGCAATCTGAAGAACATGTTACAATGACCATCACTGATGCTGAACAGTCCACTCTCAGCATCTAGTGCTCAGACTGGTGGAAAATAAGACCCTGCCCCCAGACGACTACAAAACCCATTTCACAGCTTGTGCTGTCAAAGGCCCTTCACAGTTCTCCAGTAATCTGTGACAATTAAAAATAGTTGAAATTAATCAAAAAAAAAAAAACTATAAAATCCGTTCCTTGAAAATAATGAACTAATTATGTACAATCATTTTAAAACTCGTTTATTTATTATTCTTTAATTATTTCTACAAAACATTTGTATATAAAATTATGAGAGGCATTGATGTGGTAGACAGTCAGAACCTTTTTCCCAGGATGGAAAAATCAAAGATGAGAGGGTGAGTGGGGCAAAGTTTAAAAGAGGGCAAGTTTTTTTTACAGAGGTGGTCAATGCCTGGAATGCACTGCCGGGGCTGATGATTGAGGCGGATACAATAGTGGCGTTTAAGAGACTTTTGCATTAGCACATAGATATGCAGGGAATGCAGCGGGGATATGGATTATGTGCAGGCAGATAAGAGGTGTTCTTGGCATTATGTTTGGCACAGACATTGTGGGTCGAGGGGCACGTTCTTGTGTTGTACTGTTCTATGCTCTAAAATATAAAGATATAGTGAAATGTTGAAACGTAAAGAAAAAGCATGGTCAACTTACATTTTACATCAAATTAATGGGCCTGTACTAGGTGCACCGGCTTGATGACATGCGGCTGCCCTGGTGAGTCTAGACGTGCAGAGAGAGATTGGAGGTGCTAATGTCTAACCTCCACAGCATCTCAGGCTTCAAAGCACCGGTACGGAAATCATGAACCCGCTGAGTCGCACAAAGTTACCAGCTGGTTCTCTTTCAAACCGCTGGCAAGAGGTAAGTACAATTCAGGCCAGAACCAACAAAGATGAATGTGCAATAGGAAAAAAAAAACATTACCAGTGCTATTTGTAGTGTGAAGATGCTGAAAGGTTTTCAAGCAGAAACCAATTTCTATGCTTATGCCTACTGACCTCTGCTGCACGCAGATCAAATCCCGCTGTTCATACATTCAGAGCCCTTTTCACCACAGTGGTTGTCCTGCCTGCTGTTATTTATAAAGAATTATTTGAGGCAATCATTTCCCTGCTTCACAATGCTGAACTGGTTCCCATGTTTTATATATCACACTCACTAATAATTCTCATTCACATTAAAATAGTTCACCAATTTCTTTAGGTTTCAGTGTTAACACTTTATTAAATGATAAAGTGCTTTGTAATTGGATGATTAATTGCTAACCTATTGAGATGTTAGATCCTAAATTAGTATTTGCTTTTAGTTTCATGTTCATCAGTTGGGAAGAATGTTATGCCTTCTGGTTTTTCATGCAAATGAGCAATACTTGATCATTCTTGCAGCGATGGTAACAAACTGAATTTGACAAATTAATTTCCTTACCTTGTTTCCTTACTGTTGTAGTAATGAGTAGTCCGTGGGCTGGGGGCAGTTAGTGGGAGACAGGAGGGTTGGTAATTCATTTGGGAATGGGGAAAATGGCATTTAGGGAAAAGTAAATTGGTTGTCCAGTCGTTTTGTTGAGTCTCTTTGTCTGTAACTCGTTTTCACACAGCCTACAGCTAACAAAGGCCTGTTTTCTTTATCATTGTTACTTTTTTGCATATCTTTCATTCATTTGTGCTATATCTCTCTATATCACCGTCTATCTCTCTCGTTTCCCTTTCCCCTGACTCTAGTCTGAAGAGGGGTCTCGACCTGAAAAGTCTCCTATTCTTTTTCTCCAGAGATGGTTGACCCGCTGAGTTACTCCAGCTTTTTGTGTCTATCTTTGGATCATTGAAGGCTGGGTTGGGATATTGGGAAGAGCATTACTGACTCTCCAGTTGGAAAAGGATAAGTGTCAGATTCCCAGAGAGTGAAACTGCACATAGGTTTGGCTGTGATTACGTCAAGAATCAGGGGACTACACCTTAGCCAAATCTCTTAACAATGAGTAATACATTCAAACACACATTGATCGGGGCTCTAAACTTACACAATATTAATTCTTACCCCTTATTCATAGAAACATAGAAAATAGGTGCAGGAGGCCATTTGGTCCTTTGAGCCAGCACTGCCATTCATTGTGATCATGGCTGATCGTCCGCTATCAATAACTCGTGCCTGTCTTCTCCCCATATCCCTTGATTCCACTAGCCCCTAGAGCTCTATCCAACTCTCTCTTAAAACCATCCAGTGATTTGGCCTCCACTGCCCTCTGTGGCAGGGAATTCCATAAATTCACAACTCTCTGGGTAAAAAGGGGGTACACAAAAGGCTGGAGAAACTCAGCGGGTGCAGCAGCATCTAAGGAGCGAAGGAGATAGGCGACGTTTTGGGTCGGGACCCTTTTTCAGACTGAAGTGTTTTTACACCTCAGTCTTAAATGACCTCCCCTTTATTCTAAGACTGTTACCCCTGGTTCTGGACTCACCCAACATTGGGAACATTTTTCCTGCATCTAGCTTGTCCAGTCATTTTATAATTTTAAATGTTTCTATAAGATCCCCCCTCACCCTTCTAAACTCCAGTGAATACAAGCCTAGTCTTTTCAATCTTTCCTCATATGACAGTCCCGCTATGCCAGGGATCAATCTCGTGAACCTACACTGTTATTCTAGCAGAGAAATAAAAATTAAAATTAACAAGCAAAACTTTTGATGTATGTGCAATTTAGCAGGAGTGGGGGAGTGATAGTGGATCTTGGTAGATCTGTTTTCAGGAATGTATTAATCTTAAAGCTTGTTGGTGTGAAAGCATTTACAGGGAAATGATGGAAAAAGTTTATTAGCAAATATTGAGGAATAAGATGTCATGATTTGGAAACACATGAGAATATAGAACAGCACAGCACAGGAACAGGAACTTTGGCCTAATGTCTGCGCCAAACATTCTGCATAGTTAAACCAATCTCCTCTGCCTGCACATGATCCATATCCCTCCATTTCCATGTGCCAATCCAAAAGCCTTCTAAATGTCAGTTAGGAGGCACAAAAGATCAGCATTGCAAAGGGAGCCCAGCAATGGCATAGATTGTGTTGCTATCTGGTAGGAGAAGCCACGTGATCCATTGTTGGAGGAAGTTTACAGAGAAGAATTTGAGTTAGTCCATAGCTTGTTGCCAGATGCCCAATTTCTTAAACTGGCAACCTAATTTCTATTCTGTAGGCAATTTCATGATTTAAAAAATGTGCTCGGACACCTCAGATGCTTACTTATTCTATATTTAATAGCGCAGTGACTATTTAGAATTTTGAAATCAGATAATCTGATACAAGATAAACACTGCTTATTTTGCAGACAAAAAGGTTTTGGCATGCACGATTACTAAACATACGTGTCACGTGGGCGGAAACTGAAATAATGATGGTTATTTTTTTTTAGAGGTGTCAGTACATCCTTCTGCCAAGCACTGTCACAAAAATAGCACTGCATATAAATAAAAAATACATTGGTTTGATTGACCTACACTTATTTCCCTTTCAAGCAAAGGCAAAGTTTATTTTTTTTTTACCTGTGAGGATCCCATTTTTCTCCTGTGGTTCTTGCCAGCTGACTTTCAAAGAGGTATCAAGGATTTCAGTAAACCTCAAGTGCCCAACAGGTCCTGGCCCTGTGAAAATGTAAAATGTCAGTGAAAGACAGTGAAGGCTTGCCGCGTTGTGTAATGGATAAATCTAATGGAACAATGGGTTATCATATATAGAGCACTGCAGAATATCAGATCATATCATCCACAAATTCAGGGGTCACGCATTCCTTAGTCATGAGACAGTTTCAAATGAAAAATTTCGGTATCACTTATTCTGTTTGGACTTTTAACGTAACCAGTAAGTACTTCAGCACTGACCTGGGGTGACAACAAATTACTGCTGAAACCACATCACGTGTGACACAATTGCATCAGCCAACTGTTAGATTAAATCGCAGCACACTACATTGCCAAGTTTGGTCATGATATTTTAATATTTTATTAATATTTACATTGCTAAATCTCGATTGTGCAAGATCACGAGAGCCCAGTTCACTATAAACTGCATGTGCTAATGATGATACTCACATAAAGCTTTCCATTGTGTATTAATCTTTTAAACTTTACTTTAAGGGCCAGCTTGATTTAAAGGTAAGCCAAATATTTCCATATGGGTGCTTGGCAAAAGTAATTTGTTGGAGATCTGACTGCAATTTTCAATTTACTTTTGCCTGTATATTTTCCTCACATGCAGAATAAATCTTTTTAAGCACATCCACTTTGACTGTCAGTTAAAGCACATAATATTTCAGAAGTAGCAGTCAGAGCCGATGGCAAACAGACTGAAATCTACAAACTAGACAAGAAAATAAAGCACATTATTAAACAAAAGCCAGAGAGATACATCACCTGATGGAAAAAAATTCATTGAAAACTTCGGTGTTAGTGAAAATTATGATCATAATGACAGTGAAGGCAGGAACAAGATATACATGTCTCTACTGTGTATCCACTAAGTCGGTACTAAAAAATGCCTGAAGTCATGTACGGAAAAATGTAAAACACATGACTGAAGGTACAAAGGACATCACCCTGAATGTGTGGATTTTCTCTTCAGAATTCTATTTAAAAAATAAAGAGGGTTAAATCTGATGCACAATTAACCTGCCTTATTTGAAATGATTGTTACCCGACAAATTCACATTTCCTGACGGTGTTACAAGATGCTGGAATCTTCAGAGACATTTAGAAAATGTTGAAAATCTTTAATTGCTTAATTTAAGAATTATTGATAAAAATTAAAATATAAATTAACTTCTCGGGCACAAATTAATTAAAATATTTATAATTAACGAAAATGAAGCAGTAAAAAATAAACAAATTGCACATAAAATCAGTATTTGGCATTAATCTGCAGGACAAGATGAGAAATGCATAAGTTGCCTGGGATCAGGGTATTCACGGAATGTCATTGTAATCGCAGAACAGTACAACATAGGAAAAGGCCATTCAGCCCCCTATGTCCACGACAAACATGACACCGAGTTACACTAATTTCCTTTGCCTGTAACATGATTTATAACCTCCATTCCCTGCATATACATGTGTATATCCAAAAGCCTCTTAAATGCCATCATTAGATCTAACTCCACCACCACCCCGGGAGCATCCGTCATCCAGGCATCCAACATTCCCCATGTAAAAAATCTGCCCCACACATCTCCCTCAACCTTTGCCTCTCTCACCTTAAACCGATGCTCTCTCGTCCTTGACATTCCCACCCTCGGGAAAGAGGTTCTGACAGTCTACCCTATCTATTCCCCTCTATGTGTGCAGGTACAAGCTGGGTGGAAAGGGGGGTGGAGGGTTGTCAAATGCTGGACTGCAAAAGAAAAGTTTGGGTTCTATGTCAAGAATTTCTGCTTCTGTATAGTTAGATATAACATGGGGTATTCTCGTCATGTTACAAATTGAAGACATAGATAATCAAACATAAATCCTATTCCCATAATTAATTCCACAGAGATGCTATCTTTGTAGGACATGAAAGAAAAGATCTGGTGGTGAAAAATAAATTGAAGAAATTTACTTAACTCAGCTACTGCAGGTTGATTGAATGATAACATTGAATGAAACCAAAATTAGAGTAGATGAGTTAAGCTCATTTCTGCAGAGAAGTATAAGGGTCCCACAACTAAGGCCCTTTGGGGCAACGGTGACGCAGCTGGTAGAGCTGCCACCTCATATCTCCAGTGACTCAGGATCACACCTGCCCTCTGCTGCTGCCTATGTTGAGGTTGCACGTTCTCTCTGTGCAAACAGCGGGTCCCTCCATAGTCTGGTTCTGAATGTCCATTGGCAGATTAATTGGGTATTGTAAATTGTCCATAGTTTGCATATGACTGCTCGAATCTGGGGGAGTTGAAGAGAACATGGCTAGAATAAAAATGACATTAACATATAATAGTGTAAACAAGTGCTTGATGGTTAGAGCAAACTTGAAGGTCCTGAGGCGCTATTTTTGTGCCTCCCTCACTGTTCAAGCCACACGACATTTGTTTCATTTGCAAAATTTTGAATACTTTTGTGTACATGATAACAGTGGCTAAGTTTCCAAGCACTTTTGTATGGCTGTGACACGTTCTTGGATTTCCTGAAGACGTGAAAGGTGTTATATAAATGCAAATTCCTTCTCAAGGTGATGCAGAAGGCGGCATGCCTGCATTCCCAATGAAGCTTCACTATTTCCATGCTACATGTAATGAGAAATCTCAAAATGTTGTTAAATTTGATAAAGTGTGACTGACAACAGCAGACAGTGTTTTGTGAAGCTTTGTCAATGTTTGTGCATAATTCCTGACGACAGGCTACAAATCCTGAGCAGTCACTCCACTAATGATGCAGAGGTGTTGTGTGGGATAGCTCGAGTTCACAGATGGCTTGTGCTGATGAAGTTGATCAAATATTATCAATGATTTCTTTTTTCTGAGCTCAATCTATGACAACTCGTATATGAGCCCAGCAGGAGGAGAATGCTACATTCCTTATTTTTTTTCTTTAATGGAAATCAGATGGAACAAAGATTCCACCAGCAGAAAGAAAACATCCATGACAGAATGTTCAGCATCTAACATTTTCTGGAGAACTAGACTGACTCCAGGGGTGCCTGCGGGAAGCGACACTGCTTTTGAAGGGGTACTTGAATCACAGGCATTGTGTGTACGAGCACTGCGCTCCAGGATTACATGTGGAGACCATGCCTTTGCATTCCTCACCCTGTGCACATCACTGGTGTGTTTCACTCATCTTGCCAATTATTCATACACACACATTGACATGAATGAAGCAGTCCGTGTGGATGAGAAAGTGACAGTAACTCTGTGAACTGAAACACACTGTACCAGAGAGAAACTATCAGAGATAAAGATGTCAGCGGGCGTCTGGATGATGGTTTCAAGAATCCTACCTCAGCTAATGAGTTACGGCTCACTACATTGGGAGAACAAATGAAGATAGCAAGAGTAGTCTACCTCTGATTGAGCTAGCCAAACCCTGAAAAACACAGCCACTTGGCTGGGTCTGTGACATGAGAGATAAATGTATTGAATACTGGTACATCTGTCCACAGTAGCAATGGTAGCAGTGACTACACCACAAACTTATTCAATAACCCATCCTCGTTAAGGACATCCTCCAACGTGATTTGTACTACTCCTATTGTTCTAAATGGACTAGGTGCTTTGTAGATGCCTGCTTTTGAGGGCTGGAAGTTCAGGAGTGGGTATCATTAAGCACTGTAGACCATTCACAGCAGCAGCAATGTCTGCGTCACCATCAGTAACTTCATTGCCCAGCATATGCCTTCCTCTACCATTACAAACAAATTAAAGACAGACATAAAATGCTGGAGTAACTCAGTGGGTCAGGCAGCACGTCTGAATAAAAGGAGTAGGTGACGTTGAGGTTCAGAGCCCTTCTTTAGACTGAAAGCTAGAGAAGACACCTTCTCTATAGATAAGGAGGACTTCTCTATCTCTCAGTCTGAAGAAGGATTCCATCCCGAATCTTTACTTATTCCTTTTCTCCAGAGATGCTTCTTGACCCAGCATTTACTCTAGCATTTAGTGTCTTATCTTCGGTATAAAACAGCATCTGCAGTTCCTTCCTACGCAGCCAAGATATCAGCCTAGTTCAATAACAAGCAAACCCCATGACACAGCATTATAAGCATTCTGTGTTGTGATAGACAGAGCAAAGCCATCTCACAAACTAGCAGTCAAACCAAAACTTTGCAGTCCTGCTGCGTCTAACCATGAGTGATGATGCACAGTTAAATAACTAATTGCCAGAAGGTATAGCTACAAGGAGGGTTGCTCTGCAGCGTTGGAGGCTGAAGGGAGATCTGATAAATGTATACAATATTATGTCTAATATAGATAGGGTAGACGATCAGAACCTTTTTCTCAGGGGGAAATGTCAAGGACTAAAGGGCACAGTTTTAAGGTGAGAGGGCAAATTTATTTAACACAGAGTGGTGGGTGTCTGGAACATGCTGCCTGGTGAGGTGGTTGTGTCAGATATGATAGTGGTGTTTTAGAGGCTTTTAGATAGGCACATTAATATGCAATATGGGCAGCACAGTGACGCAGCAGTAGAGTTGCTACCTTACAGCGCCAGAGACCCGGGTTTGATCCTGACTACGGGTGCAGTCTGTACAGAGTTTGTACGTTCTTTCCGAGATCAGTGGGGTTTTCTCAGAAATCTTCAGTTTCCTCCCACACTCCAAAGAAGTACAGGTTTGTAGATTAATTGGCTTTGTATAAATGTGAGTTGTCCCTAGTGTGTGTAAGATAGTGTTAATGTGTGGGTATTGCTGGTTGGTGCGCTTGGTGAGCCGAAGGGCCTGTTTCTGTGATGTATCTCCAAACAAAGAATGAAGGGTATGGATTATATGTCGGAAGAGGAGATTGGTTTACGTTGGCATCATGTTTGGCAGAGACATTGTGGGCTGAAAAACCTGCTTCTCCGCTGAACTTTCCTTAATTTGAAAGAAGAGGCTACAAGAATATCTCTTTCTCTGTGAGGGTGCGGTTAAGCATGTGCGCTGAAGACAAAGCTGAAGCATTTATAATCATGTTCAACCAGGATTGTCAACAAAATAATACATGCAATTTCCTCCTAAGATCTCCAGGATCACAAAGTCTTCGGCTTACAATAGCTTCAGCCCATGTGACGTCAAAAGGATGCTGAGAGACTTGGATAGAGCAAAGACCATAGGACCAGACAGCACCCTGGATATTATACAGCAGATCCTCAGACTATATTTGATCAGACATTACTTGGCTTTATCTTACACTAAACGATATTCATTTATTCCCTTTATGTATCTGTGACCTGTGGATGGCTCGATTAGAATTATGTATTGTCTTTCTGATGACTGGTTAGCACGCAACAAAAGCTTTTCACTGTACCTCGGTACACATGACAATAAATTATACTCAAAACTATATTTCCGTTCCACCATTTGCCATGCCCCTCGTCAAGCAAGCTGAAGTGGAAAATTGGATTAGTGGACTCTGATCACGAAGAGCAGAACAAATATGGTTCATTGAGGCCCATTCGTCTATACTCAATTGCCAATAAACCAATGGAATGTGTTGCTATCGAGAGGCATTTACTCACTAATATTCTGCTAGGTGATGACCAGTTTGGGTTTTGTTAGGACCACCTAGCTCCAGACTTGACCAAACCTTGGTCAAAATTTGGAACAATGTACTGAATTACAACTTTAAAAAAAATGTGTGGAGAATGACTACTCTTGGCAGCAAGGCAGCATCTGACTGTGTATTGCATCAAGGTAAATCCAAAGCAGGCATACAGGGGAAACGTCTTGCATATTTGCACAGAGAAAGATGGTTTAACATAACCTTCCTGGTTTGCTCTTTTTATCTCTGATTATGAAACCCAGCAATGTGCATGGTTTTCCCATCTTCAAAGGTTTATACATTTATATTTATGTCTAGTCCAAAGTGATCACACCGCAGGAGTTCCTCGATGTCCTGGGTCCAAGCATCATCTGCTGCTCCATCAATAACTTTATTTCCATAATTAAGTAATCAGTGGCATTATTTGCTGATAATTGCACATTGCTCAATTCTATTTGCATCTCACAGCAAATAAAGCAATCCATGTTTGCAAGAAAACATTCCATTTGTCTCGATCAATCCTGCTCCAACAACGTGTCAAAAGCAGTCACAACTCCACTGGTACACACTGTGCCAGCTGACCCACTCATTCCCTGCAACACTGTGTGTACATCTGCAAAATGTACTGCAGCAACTGAATAAGGGATCTTCGGTGACACCTCCCAAACCTGCTACTTTTTCTAATCAGAGGACAAGCACAACAAGCAATGGTTTACTGTTGGTACACAAAAAGCTGGAGAAGCTCAGTTTAAGGAGCGCAGGAGATAGGCAACGTTTCGGGCCGAAACCCTTCTTCAGACTCAGGTTTACTGTTGCCATTTGTGCCGAGATGCAATGGCAAACTTTGTTTTCATGCTATTCAGGCAAATCATGGTATTGCAGATGAGAAAATAAAGAGTGCAGAATATAGTGTTTCAGCTACAGAGCAGATAAAAAAAATGCAAAGGCTGCAGTGAGGTAGACTGGGATATTGGGAATTCATCCTTTGCGTGTGAGAATGCCACATCCACTCTCCCGTGAGTTGTACACTCTTCGAAATTGTAAATTTATCAGCATTTCAGTTTTGTTTATGTCATGCGTACCAAGGTACAGTGAAAAGTTATTGTTGCATGCTATCCAGTCAGTGGACAATACATGATTACAATCAAGCCATTTACAGTGTATAGATACATAATAAGGGAATAATGTTTAGTGCAAGGTAAAGCCGGTAAAGTCCGAACAAGAATAATCCAAGGGTCACCAATGAGGTGGATAACGTCTATGTATTCTATGTCTTCACTGAATCTAAGTCATGGAATTCCTTGCCCAATAACACTGTAGCAGTATCTACAACAGTCTGACTGCAGCGGTTCAAGAAGGGAACCAATAACTGCCTATTCCAGGAGAAATAGGGATGGGCAAGAAATGTTGCTCTTGTTAGTGACACTCAACATCTATAAATTAATTTAAAAATATTCAGAAGCTGGTTATCAATAGAAGAGTTTGGAACATCTGCAGGACTATCTTCTCCGATTGCCTATAACTTCCTCCTTATGAAATAAATAATGAAGAGGGGATTCCGCTAGCAGTGCATATTTTGCAACCTCCCTGCACATTTTGACAAATTCTGTAGACAAGGAAGAGTCTTGAGGGATTCTACATGATGCTGGGAGCCAACGAAGGGCAAACAAAAACAAGATAAAACACCAATCCAAACTAAATTTATGACCCTATATAAAAGTACCAAGAATCATAGAAATTTGCTTTTATAATTCCTGCATCAGTGCTTCCCATTTGCTTTTCTATATTACCGTTGCATACCACAGTTTGCAGTTTAAGACCGATTATTTCATCTTGGTCTAAACTCATCATTTTCATGATCATACCTTGGTCGCATTAAGTGCATCATACACTCTGCTCATTTTCAGAAGACTTCAGAACAGACGTAAATGGGCTATAAAATCAGCAAGCAATCTGTCAACCTTAAACTCTACCATACATAGCCATTAGGCTTATATTATCAACGTCTGGCTGAACACATAGATTAAAACTCATATTCACCTTAGAATGAGAAATATTTTCTTCAAACTTAGCCTGCCCTAACCAACTCAAGGATGTTTGCACAATACAATACAACATGGCTGAACTAATCTGGGTTGAGATTGAATTTGTCTTCTAGCAGAAGCAAGGAGAAATAATGAATATAATTCCTGGTTCCTTCTCAAGGAAAGAGAAAACAACTTTGGAACGCCAAGGGATTGGCCAAAGACAAGTTCATATAAACATATGCAGTGGGCAGCACGGTGACGCAGCGGTAGAGTTGCTGCTTACGGCGCCAGTGACCCGGGTTCGATCATGACTACAGGTACTATCCGTACGGAGTTTGTACGTTTTCCCTGTAAACGTGTAGGTTTTCCTCAGGTGCTCTGGTTTCCTCCCACACTCCAAGGATGTACAGGTTTGTAGGTTAGATAATTGGTTTTGGTAGTGATTGTAAATTGTCCCGTGTGTGTAGACTAAACTACATCAATGTGCCCCTCTGTGGTTCAAACTGCTTCTGACAGAGCTGCAAATCATTTTCAGGCATCACTGTAAATGTAACCACAGAGTATATGGACCACAGATCCAACCAACAGTTCTCAGATACTCACTATCTTCGTGGGTCTGAATCATCTTAGGTGGGCTCTTGGGACCATTTCCTGGTGTTGTAAAACACAGTACGGACGTGTAGTATTTTGTGAACTTCTTGAGCCCTGTAAGCAAGGCTTCATGTCGTGTTCCATGGAAATCAGGCGCGATTGTCATCGATTTTACGGTATTTGGTGGGTCCACAATCCAAGTAAGGAGCTGGTGAGAAAAGGGTGAAAGAATTGGAATTGGGGAATCTTTGTAAACCTATACAAATTAAACTAAATCCACAATTTCACAACAGGAATATTATTTTAATTTTATTGGCCATTTTTCTCTGTTTGTTCAGGATGTGGTACGCGTTGAGAGGTTGTGAAGGCGGCAGTTGGTCGCCACAGTGTATAACAGATATACACTGTTAGGTATAGCTGTTGTGGCTGCCATACCACTGTTAGGTGTAACAGACGGACAGAATATTTTTCCCAGGATGGAAAAATTAAATACTATAGGATATAGCAAAGTTAAAAGGAGATGTGCAGGCCAAGCCCAGTCTTTCCTCTCACTCTTACTTTATAGACACACTTTCCTACTGTGAAGGTATGGAGGGGCTGTGGCAGAGGGTCATTGGGAAATAACCTATAGCAACTCAAGCTGATTGACCCATTTTCTTTGACGTACAATGTGGATTGTATGCATGGACCAGGGATCAAAGCTGTCCTAATGGACAGGGACATAGATAGGAAATGATTGGAGGGATATTCCCTAGGACATTGAGGGAAGTTAGTGTAGAAATAGCAGGAGCTATGACAGAAATATTTCAAATGTCATTAGAAACGGGAATAGTGCCGGAGGATTGGCGTCCTGCGCATGTTGTTCCTTTGTTTAAAAAGGGTTCAAAGAATAAACCTAGCAATTATAGACCTATTAGTTTGACGTCAGTGGTGGGCAAATTAATGGAAAGGATACTTAGAGATAATATATATAAGCATCTGGTTAAACAGGGTCTGATCAGGAACAGTCAACATGGCTTTGTGCCTGGAAGGTCATGTTTGACAAACCTTCTTGAATTTTTTGAAGCGGTAACTAGGGAAATTGATGAGGGTAAAGCAGTGGATGTTGTCTATATGGATTTCAGTAAGGCCTTTGACAAGGTTCCCCATGGAAGGTTGGTTAAGAAGGTTCAATCTTTGGGTGTTAATGGTGGAGTAGCAAGATGGATTCAACAGTGGCTGAATGGGAGATGTCAGAGAGTAATGGTGGATGGCTGTTTGTCAGGTTGGAAGCCGGTGACCAGTGGTGTGCCTCAGGGATCTGTGTTGGGTCCACTGTTGTTTGTCATGTACATCAATGATCTGGATGATGGGGTGGAAAATTGGATAAGTAAGTATGCAGATGATACTAAGATAGGTGGTGTTGTGGATAATGAAGTAGATTTTCAAAGTCTACAGAGAGATTTGGGCCATTTGGAAAAGTGGGCTGAAAGATGGCAGATGGAGTTTAATGCTGTTAAGTGTGAAGTGCTACATCTTGGCAGGACAAATCAAAATAGGACGTACATGGTAAATGGTAGGGAATTGAGGAATGCTGTGGAAAAGAGGGATCTAGGAATAACTGTGCATAGTTCCCTGAAGGTGGAATCGCATGTAGATAGGGTGGTAAAGAAAGCCTTTGGTGTGCTGGCCTTTATAAATCAGAGCATTGAATATAGGAGTAGGGAAGTAATGTTAAAATTGTACAAGGCATTGGTAAGACCAATTCTGGAGTATGGTGTACAATTTTGGTCGCCTAGTTATAGGAAGGATGTCAGCAAAATAGAGAGAATACAGAGGAGATTTACTAGAATGTTGCCAGGGTTCCAGCAACTATGTTACAGGAAAGGTTGAACAAGTTAGGTCTTTATTCTTTGGAGCGCAGAAGGTTAAGGGGGGACTTGATTGAGGTCTTTAAAATGATGAAAGGGATAGACAGAGTTAACGTGGATACGTTTTTCCCATTGAGGGTAGGGAAGATTCAAACAAGAGGGCATGACATGAGAATTAAGGGACAGAAGTTTCGGGGTAACGTGAGGGGGAACTTCTTTACTCAGAGGGTGGTGGCTGTGTGGAATGAGCTTCCAGCAGAAGTGGTAGAGGCAGGATCGATTTTAACATTTAAGAGTAATGTGGATAGGTATATGGACGTGAAGGGAATGGAGGGGTATGGTCTGAGTGCAGGTAGATGGGACTAGGGGAAAACAAATGGTCGGCACGGACTGGAAGGGCCGAGAGGGCCTGTTTCCGTGCTGTAATTGTTATATGGTTATATGGTTATATTGGCCAAATGCAGGTGAATGGACCTTGCCTAGATGTTGTATCTTGGTTGGGCCAAAGGGCCCGTTGCCGTGCTGTATGACTATGATTTGCTTGTTTCAGTACTAAATATTTGACAACATATATACCCAAAGAAAGATTCCAATGGTACAATTTCATTTCTACAAATTGAACAGCATTTGATTGCTGTTTGATTTGAAACCAAATAGTGAAAGGCTTGGATAGAGTGGATGTGGAGAAGATGTTTCCACTAGTGGTGGAGTCTAGGTCTAGAGATCACAGCATCAGAATTAAAGGACATTCCTTTAGGAAACAGATGCGGAGGAATTTCTTCAGTCAGAGGGTGGTGAATCTGTGGAATTCTTTGCCACAGAAGGCTGTGGAGGCCAAGCTAATGGATATTTTTAAGGCAGGGATAGATAGATTGTTGATTAGTATGGGTGCCATTAGTACGGGTGCAGGTTATGGAGAGAAGGCAGGAGAATGGGGTTAGGAGAGGGAGATAGATCAGCCATGATTGAATGGCGAAGTAGATTTGATGGGCTGAATGGCTTAATTCTGCTCCTATCACTTATGACCTTATGATTGTATGTTTAGTGTTTTGCTTTGTATTTAATTACCTTGTAGCCTTGGTTGATGCCATTTATGAACTGCTGTGGAGGAGGATCCCACGTAAACCTCAATGCGGTAGAGTTCACAGCTTCCACCTCTACGTTCTGTGGCGGTGCTGTTGGGACTACACACAGGCAGAACAGTCATAGTCTTTTATTTTCGCAAAGCAACTAAAATATACCAGATGACAATGAACAAGCTTTGCAGACCTTTTCCTGCAATGAACCAGACACACCACAAACCTTTCCACCACCTTTGCAGCAATTAGCATTCTCTACTCTGCAATGATCTGCGAGGAAACTACAATGCAATCTAATCATCTGAATTGCTGTACACTTGGAAGGGAATTAAGCCTCTGGACTTGACTGAGAATGGCACCACTCTTGGAACACACGGTGCATTATTAGGTGAAAACTCTTTCCTTATAAAATAACTTCATCACCCAATGTACGGTGAGAAACAGCACTGAAACTACGTGACCTGCAGCCTGAAACTATCGAACACATATTCCAGCAAAGTTCTCATGCCAAACACCAATTAAACTTTCAACGGAAGAAGTTTTGGTTTACTTTTGTACAGTACATTTTCTAGTTTTCACTTAGCTTAGCACAGTCATAGGATAGGTACAAGATATTGAACAACATGTCTTCATTTGTTGGAGGAATGCTAATGAAGGCTAATGGATGTGATGCAAATCTATTCATCCTTCTGTTTTAGGGATGTCTCATTCAGAATTGCTCTCCAATCATCCTGTTTTGTACAGATCAGATTTATAATATAGCCATAGAGGTAGCTGGGCACATGAGAAGAACATAGGTATGTAAATGTTGTCTTTAAATAATCAAATCCAATTCCATGTTAAAACTCTTCTGGCAGAGTGGCACTTGCTATTTGTACATTGCCCACATAAAGGATAAAGGAGAACGAAGCAAGGAATGGAAAGCATCAGTGACCTTCTTTCTCAAACAGCAGACTGCAGTTTTTTAAATCTGCTCTTTCTCTATAACTGTAACACCTTAATGCTGTAATACTATATTCTGCACATTGCTATTTTTCCCTTTATACTACCTATGGCCTGTTTGTACACCTGTCTAGCATCATTTGACTGGATACCATGCAAACAAAGCTTTTCACTGTATTTTGGTACACATGACAATAATAAACCAATACAGTCTGCATATATTTTATTTCAATCTAGAATAAAACTTATTGGTTACAGTGAACGTGACAACTAATAGCAAACCAGTCATAAACCCTGCACTGAGATTGGAAATATGGATGAATCAAATTATATATTTCAGTAAGGATATGCCTACTTAAATATAGAAATTGGACTTCAACACCTCGTTGATTTCCAGGTAGCAAAATTGATCCTGTAGAGCCTGACTGAATTTAGCAACAGCCAGTGAAATAATTAAAAAAAACACCCTAAAATTGGTTGACCATTCTCTTAACTAGTTCTTCTGGGAATCCTGTTGCTGAACATGCATTCAGCTATGTGAGTTTAAAAATGGGAAATAGCTAGAGCTCCAATTGACTCCATCCTATCCCCCCTGGTTAAATCCCTCCCAACCAATGTTCAAGACACCTCAGACACTCTCCGTCGTCTCCGGGCATTCCATTCTCTAGGCCCCTATCCCCTCATCTTCACCATGGACGTCCACCTACACCTTCACTCTACACGTCTATCCCCCACCAGGAGGGTCTCAAAGCCCTCTAGTTCTTCCTCGACCGGAGAACCAACCAATTTCCGTCTACAGATACTCTCCTTCACCTAGCGGAGCTGGTCCTTACCTTTAATAACTTCTCGTTTGACTCCTCCCATTTCATGCAAATACTATGGGCACGTGCATGGGCCCTAGCTATGCCTGTCTCTTTGTAGGGTACGTCGAACAATCCTTGTTCGAGGCGTACCTGGGACCCATCCCCGACTCTACCTCCGCTACATCGACGATTGCTTTGGTGCTACCTCCTGCACCCACTGGACCATTTCCGACACTTCCCTACCATTTCTTGACCTCACTATCTCCATCGCAGGTGATAGACTTCTGACCGACATCCACTATAAATCCACTGACTCCCATGGCTATCTAGACTACACTTCTTCCCACCCTGCCTCCTGTAAGGACTCCATCCCCTGCTCCCAATTCCTCCGTCTACACCGCATCTGCTCTCAGAATGAGGTGTTTCACACCAGGGCATTCGGAAATGTCCTCATTCTTCAGGGAATGGGGGTTCCCCTCCCCCGCTATAGATGAGGCTCTCACCAGGGTCTCTTCAATACCCCGTAACACTGCCCTCTCTCCCCATCCCCCCACTCGTAACAAGGGCAGAGTCCCCCTAGTCCTCACCTTTCACCCCACTAGCCATCACATACAACAAATAGTCCTCCGTCATTTTTGCCACCTCCAACATGACCCCACCACTAGCCACATCTTCCCATCTCTGCCTCTGACTGCTTTCCGTAAGACCGCTCCCTACGTAACTCCCTGGTCAATTCTTCCCTTCCCTCCCGCACCACCCCCTCCCCGGGCACTTTCCCTTGCAACAGCAAGAGATGCTACACTTGTCGCTTTACCTTCCCCCTTGACTCCCAAGCAGTCGTTCCAGGTGCGACAGAGGTTCACCTGCATCCGCTGCTCTAGATGTCAGCTGATCTACATCGGTGAGACCAAGCGTAGGCTTGGCGATCGGTCCGCAAAAACCAACCTGATCTCCCTGTGGCTCAGCAGTTCAACTTCCCCTCCCATTCCGAATCTGACCTTTCTGTCCTGGGCCTCCTCCATGCCAGAGTGAGCACCACCGGAAATTGGAGGAGCAGCATCTCATATTCCGCTTGGGCAGTTTGCACCCTAGCGGCATAAACATTGACTTCTCCAATTTCCGGTAGCCCTTGCTGTCTCCTCCCCTTCTCAGCTCTTCCTCAGCCCCCGGGCACCTCCTCTTTCTTTCTCCTTTCTTCTCCCCGCCCCCCCCCCCCCCCCCCCCCCCCCCCCAATCCTATATCAGTCTGAAGAAGTGTTTCGGCCTGAAACGTTGCCTATTTCCTTCGCTCCATAGATGCTACTGCACCTGCTGAGTTTCTCCAGCACTTTTGTCTACCTCCAATGAAGCAATGTTCTTATTACATCTAGGTTAGCCAGTAATTAACAGGCTGCTCTGCATATTTGTGCTAAGCTTTTATACTTGTGTTAATGCCTTTATCAGTAATGGTGAACTGTACTACAAAGCCGACATTCAGATGAATTATTTTTCAACATCCGTGGAATGCTGTAAAACTAATTTCAAATTAGCACATGATGGTGTCATGACACAAGAGTTGTCAGATGTAAAATTCACACGAAGGGAATGGCTCAAGTAAGATTGAAAATATCAATGGTTTTCCACTGCTTTCATGGCAAACTGGATGAAAATAAAACTCTGGGGAACTCTGGGTTTCATTAGTACTTGAAGCCGAGGGTGAGAGCAAGTGTGAATCTAAAGTTCCTCAGAGATTTCTTGTTTCTAATTATTGTTGTTTCAGTGCACAGATAAAATAATTTGTTGGCCTCAAAGCGGACGCTTATCGATTTTATTGTTGGTTTGGACACGTGTTCATTTTCATTTCAATAGTAAATTCTTGTAAATGACTACGCTTTGCCAATTGAAATGCAAATATAAATGTTACATACCAACTGTGAGGGCAGATTTTTGGCTCTCCCACTGCCCCATTTCTGATCAGGAGTTGTATGTTGCATCTGCTTGGGAGAATTCCTATTCTGGGCACTTCTGTAATCGACCTGTCACTTGACTGGACCTAATACTGGCAGAGGAGAGGCATGTTCCTGTCCAATAGCCTCTGGGCTATCCAGTTGCTTCTGGAGAGCCGATGCAAGATTGTGCCAAGGCTGTGTAATTTGTGAATAATAAATACTTGTCTTCTCTGATTCTCATCAGCTTGCTGCTTATTTTTCTCAATGACAGCTAAAGTAGCAACGAAGCTAGCGCAGCCTTCATCCTCTTACCCTGACCTTCCCACCCAAACCTCCAGTGCCCCCATCTAGTACAATAGGCATCAACACTGGCCAGATTGTGTTTTAGTTTACCATACCACAGGTATCACAATTCAGTGTTGATAAAAATTAAAAAAGATTTTTTTTAAAAACTGCCATATTTGAGATTTCACATTTCAATTGTTGATAAAAAGTATAAAATATTTTATTTGAGGAAAAGCTTTATTATCTGGCTTTGTTCCTAACATTTCAGCATTTATAAGCAGTGCTCACCGATGCAAAATCCCCTCAGCAATTATGCCCTAAAAGGACAGATCATAGCAAACGTGACTTCAATGTCACAGTTTTTTTAAAGAAACTTTCCACCTTAATTAATCTCAGGGTACTTCACCACTGATCAATATCTGTGCAGGGAACTTAATGGATCGGGTCAAATTAAATACAGCTTCATTCCCGTAGCTCCAGATTCCTCAAACAGAATTGTGCAGGGGATCGGGTAGAGTCACAAGATGCTGGAACCTTGAACAAAGACAAAGTGCTGGAGGAACTCAGTGGGTCAGCCAGGATCTTTGGAGGAAATGGACAGAAAACAATTTGGATCAGAACCTTTCCAAATCTCAAAAGATATGTCTTGGTCTCGCAAACGTAGGAAGTGTAAATACACTAGCTGTTCATGAGTTTTATCAGTCCTCAGATAATCCAGTCTGTGACTTACAAAGTAACATTAAATATAAGATCGGACAGTGTGTGTCATTTATATGTCTACACTACTTGCGAAGTGAAGGAAGAGTCTCGTTAAGGAAAACGTGCTTCTATTTGACACAGCAAGGAGTGACATATATGTCAAAGATACCTGGGGGCTCATTTTGTTATTGCCTGCTGTTAAAATCATTGTGGCAGCCCTTGAGGGGAAGAAACCAAGAAGCTAATCTTTGAAGATTATTGTTCTCACCTCCCTGCAATGTGTACTCTGTTACCGCCCTGCTGTGTGCACCAAGACCAGCACTGTTGTACGCTGCAACTTGAATTTCATATTGGGTCCAAATGATGAGGTCTTTAATTAAGCAGTAAGTCACTTCAGGGTTTGTGATGTTGGTAAACTGGTATCCTCCTGGAAGACCCGCAAGTCGATATCTACAAAGAGGAAAAGACTGGCATCAAGGAAACTGCAGAGGAATTGCATTAATTTCATATGTAAAAAAACATGAACAATAATATCATAATGTATTAGATTTGTATGTTCTAAAGATATATAAATTGTGGAAACAGTCAATATGAGGTGCAAATGTTTTCCTTGTTTTCTAATGCACACTTCTCGAAGAAACATCTTAACTCTTGCATGTAAGATAATGTTTTACAAAAATGATGGGTATTTTCTTTCTAGTTTGTAGAATCACGCAAAAAATATTAGCATATCACGATGCACTGGGATTGGATGTTGCAAACTCCGCTCATTGTCCAATGTCTGTGGCTCCTTTGTCTATATTGTTTTAATAATTAAAATAAATTTAGAGTAAAAGGCAAATGTACAGCTGCACCTCGACCTACGATGGGGTTACGTTCTGATAAACCCATCGTTAAATCCAAAATATCGCAAGTCAAAAACATATTTAATAATATTCGATCACGTGACTGGAAGAACGTGCGGCTCGCATCTGTTGCCGAGCGTTTCCACCATCGTAAAGTCGAAATATCGTAAGTCGAAGCATCATAAATCGGGGAGCATCCGTATAATGGATGAAAACAGCTGTTGAATGAGATGATCTTGTAGTATTGGATAAAGGATACATAAGTTAGAACTGCAATTTTATATCACTTGATTTGCTTGCTCATGCTGCAGATTGACTTCCTACTTTAAATTTATTGATCTATCACTTGACTATTTCCAACATTTTATATCAAAATACAACCTACAGGCTTATTTTACTTCGGAGTCACGTGAAGAACCCGCCAGCACGCTTGCGCAGCATATCGTCGCGCGCATTTGCAGCGGCAGCTGGGGGGGGGAGTGCGCTCTCCCCACGGCCTCCTTCACAAGACCGGCAGGTAAGTATTACCTTCCTTTACAGCATGGACAAGGGCCGCAGGACGACGCTGTCGGGGAGCTGAGTTGTGCTGCGGCCAGCCGACGGCCCTGTCCCCGGAGCTGCACGGAACGCCGGCAGCTTCAGGAATGCGGAAGTCGGGCGCGGAGCTGAGCTGCGGCCAGCCGACGGCCCTTGTCCCCGGAGCTGCACGGAACGCCGGCAGCTTCAACACATGTGGAAGTCGGGCGCGGAGCTGAGCTGTGGCCAGCCGACGGCCCTTGTCCCCGGAGCTGCTCGAAACGCCGGCAGCTTCGATGCATGTGGAAGTCGGGCGCGGAGCTGAGCTGCGGCCAGCCGACGGCCCTTGTCCCCGGAGCTGCACGGAACGCCGGCAGCTTCAACGCAACGGTGGGGGCTGGAATGCAGAGTCGGGCGCTCCCGCTAATACAGGGGCCGACTCACCCGAATGGGTTACCACTATGGAGCTGCAAGCAACAGGTCCAGACTCCGAGCCCCCCGTCCCCCAAGAGAATAAGGGGGGATACAGGTACGTGGCAAGGGGTCTTGTTTTTCTTTTACAGGCAACCTCTCCCCGAGCTCCAGTAGACCCGAGGGGGCTGGGCCGGGGGACAGCCGCACGACAGGGGAGCCCTGCAAAGTGCATTGCGTACCGTAGCCAGGGATATCTGCCATTGTGCAGCCCGGGCATAACACTGCTGCGTCGTGTAGGCCTGCTGGAGCAGATACCGCCGACAACACACCCCGTCAGGCTGCGGTCAAGGGCGGAGGTGGCAGCAGGAAGCGGTCGGTCAGCTCAGCGCTGCGAGCGGCCGACCATGCGCCTCCACGCCAAGTAATGGTGTAAGTGTGGAGGTAAGCTTGCACGGACTCCGGGGAGCCAGGTTCCGGGGGCCGGCGCCGAGTCAACTCACCTGCCTTCTTATCTGCCAGGTGGGCCACCATAGTTTGGAGAAGACAGACTAGCGGAGAGTCCGTGCGGGAGTCGTATGACCCTACTTGGGCTGTAGGTCACGACGACCTGCCATTGGACCATAGACCCTAAGGGGGTGAGGTCCGATGGTGGAAGCCCCAGTGAATTCGCAGGGCCTGGGGAAGTCGGCTTGTCCGCTGCATATAGCAAGGACGGTCGCATTGAGCGTTGGAGCTCTTAAATGATCCAACATCTCCATCGGGACCAAGAACGAGAAGAACGGCATCCACTAGCCGTGCAAGGACTCCGCTCAGCTCCTCATCGTCTCCAGCCAGAAGCATTAATGATTGCCCAGCTGCTGAGTTTGACGACGACCAGGGACAGCCAGTGACCGCTGAACCAGAGCATGAGGAGGATGCTGGATGTGGTGAGTGAAGTTTGCCGTTTCTACCCAGACAGGTGAACCCTGCACCACGAATTGGCGGGCACCATTGATTGCCTATGTATGCACCAACTCTGGAGTCAGATTCTCAATAATACCTTGGAGAAAGGTTCTCCACGGGCATAACGGCGTTCTGGAAAACCCTGATCGGGATAATGTGTCCAGTAAATAGCATGATGCGCTAGCACTCCTATGCAACGCCCAGTATGAGATATATTGCCTGCGTAAGAGCTCCATATAGCCCACACTAAACCCCAAATTCGCGGGGGTTGTGCCGACCATTACCGCTCCACCGCCGCATCAGTTGCTTGGAGACCTGTACAAACAGGTGAAGGGACTGGACAAAGGAGGCCAAAACAGTGGGCCTCATGAAACTCCATCGGCCAGAGTTCACCCATATCACCGGCAACAGCCTAATACAACCTGTGAACCAAGGCTGCCGGATAGGGCACAAAGAATCTACCTACCTCCATCTCAATAAATACAACGACCATTTAGGGCAAGGCCAACAGCGGCCTGCATGGGAAATGCGGCCGCCGGGCCGTCAACCTCCATAACGTCCACCCGAAGCACCGTATGTATGGAACCGCCGTTCACTATGGAGGTAAGGGGGTCTGGCTCCTCTCACGCCGTAGTATCCCTCCTGTACGAATAGGTGGGCGATTGCGGACGGCCTTGGACATATGGGGAAAACTGTAACCACAGATGAGTTCATTTTACAAAGTGTTCAAGGGTATATATAATTCGTGGGAGGTATAGATTCCCATACCCAGCATTTGCCTCGTAGGAATTTACTCTATCCCGAAAAGAGGTGGAGGCAGGGCATGCTGAAATTATATGGCGAGCAGGGAAAAGTGGTAATGGCATAACCAAGCATGGACATATTGAGTTGAGCCTAATATGTTCACCAGCAGGAAAAATAAGAGGAATGTCGGGTTATAAACGATTTAGCTGAGTTGAACACTTTTGTAACAATGTACCCATGTCAAAATGGATGCTTTGGAACAGCTAGGTGGATGCTTTACTCAGGGTACTTTATGGCATGTATCAGTTTGAAAGAAGCATGCTATACGGTACCCATCGCTGAGGCTCACAGGGAATTCTGAAGTTGTCTGGAAGGGTGCATTGCCTAATGGAACCATCACAGCTTAGGCTGTTTACCAAGTTGGTATTTACCTGTATTGGCTTTCTCCGACAACAAGATTATAGTGATGGCATGTTGGATGAAATCCTTATAATGGGCAGACCCTCCAATTGGCAATTCAAGGAGTGGCTGCAACCAAGGCTCTGCTTGAGACCTGGGATTGTAATCCATCCAGACAAATCAAAAACTGCACCCACTACGGGTTATGGATTTGGTGTTCACCTTAGACACTAATTTAATGAAGTTTATCATCCCCACTAATAAAGCTACTGCTATATCAGGAAGAGTGCCACAAATCTTGCTTGCGCCAGGGTATCGACCATGTGGCAAACAGCGAAAGTTGTTGGTAATTGGTAACTCTAAATTGGTAACTACATTCCCAGCTGTACGATTCGGACCGCTACACTACCGAAAATTCACAAAGGTCACAAATCACAGTTTTAAAAAAAAAATGCTGGCTGCTTTGATCGGCCACTTTGGTTACCACTGGAAGCTAGAAACAAGCTAAAATGGTGGGTAGATAAATATTAAAGAATGTCATGACCTATTATATGGAGCAACCCTGATGTTGTGCTACAAGTGACGCAAGTAGCACCAGTGCTGGGGAGCAACTGGTACGATGTCCAGTTGTGGTAGCAGATGGAACTCTCATGAGTCTACATTCCTGGAGTCACATGGGATAAACTATATAGAAATGCTGGGGGTATTCATGGATCTGCGGGCTTCTGTACTAATTCATGGGATTACATGTCAGCTTTCGAATAGATAATGCTACAATAATGGTTTACATCAATCATATGGTAGTATTAGGTCGCTAGTTTGCAATGAATTGGCTAATACAATTTGGCACTGGTACATTGAAAGAAATATTTGGATTATACTGCGACCTATTTGCCTGGGAAGCTTAATTCAGTGGCGGACACCAGGTCACGTGTCTTCAATGACAACATTGAGTGGGATGTTGACCCCCAGATTTTGGATATTATAGCTCAAGTTGGGGACACCAGATATTGACCTATTTGCGTCCAGGCTGAACCATCGAATACCAACGTATGTGTTGTGGGAACCAGACCCTGGGGTAAATAGCATTGGATGCATTTTTATCCATTGGGGGAAATGGGTTGCTACGCGTTTCCCCCATGCTGCCTCACCAGTCGGGTATTGCAGAAAAATTAAACTAGACTCTGCAACTGACATATTGATCATTCCCGACTGGCCTACACAACCATGGTACCCGATGGTTTGTAGAAATGTACAACAACCATGTGATGGCGATTGGGAAACATCCCAAATTGATTACTCACTCCCACTACAGGGGGTCAGTCATCCTTGCCATGGTCATTAAACTTGTTGGCTTGCAGGTTCTGAAAAGACCGCTCAATCGGGCAGGCATCTCGTCAAGAGCCCATGAACCTTATTGCTAGCATCGTGTCGGAATCCACCCGCAAACAATATCTCACACAAATCAGAAAGTGGGAGGTTTCTGTGCCCGGAACAACAAGTCCCCCAATCGGCAACATTACTGGATATGTTGGAGTTTCACATAGCAGGCCTCAGCTACAGTGCCATCAACAGCGACAGGAGTACGCTGTATTCATACCTGGATATAGGTATCAAGCTCCCACCACCTGGTGTCTAAAAACTAATGATGGGAAGGTATTCAATACCAATCCCTCCACGATCCAGTATACAGTAATGTGGGATGTGGGGATCATGCTGACCCTACTGAGGAGCTGGGTTCCAATAGATGAGCTACCATTTGAAACAGCTCACCCTTAAGGTGGTGATGCTCATGGCACTGGCGACAGCCAAGCGAGCCCAGATGTTACAAAAACTGCGACTGGACTCCATGGTGGCCAACCCTGGTCAAATTAAAATTCTTTGGTAAAGAGTTATTAAAACAGGAGTTGCTACTAACGTTTTTAAGTCTTATTCCACCAGGGCTGCAGCGAGAGCCATGAAGGTGCCCATGGACCACATTTTCGCCACTGCGGGCTGGGCCAGTGGGGGAAAAACCTTTCAACGGTTCTATAACAAGTCTTGGCCGTTCCTGCGACATTCGCAGAAGCTATCCTGGTTACCGCTCAGTAAATGTCTGGCCCCGAATTAGGGGTTGTTGTTTAGTTGATTAATAATTGTGTTGATTTTTCAGCCGCTGTCAACTGAACTCCATTAACAGTCTTACTCCATCAGAATGGCGGCAGTGTGATAAGCATGGACGTTGTTCAGGGCGTGAAATCACAGAGCTTTGAAATCTCACACGAAGTCACTCACGTGACTCCGAAGTAAAATAGTAAGATTAAACGAGAACTTACCAAGTTTGAAGTTTGATCTGTATTTTTTACGAGGAGTCGCGGTGAGGGATTTCGTGCCCACCGCTCCCACCCTCAGGTCAAACAGGTAGTTCTACGGTTTTAATCTTACTATTTTCAGTCATGGTTGGTTCTGTGATTCCACACCGCTGCTTTGAAGGATGCTGCGCAAGCGTGCTGGCGGGTTCTTCACGAAATCCCTCACCGCGACTCCTCGTAAAATACAGATCAAACTTCAAACTTGGTAAGTTCTCGTTTAATCTTACTAATTCATTTATTGCTTTTTAGATTTAAAAAAAGCTTCAAAATCAGTATTCATAATAATCCATACAATTATTGGTTTATAAAAGGCACAGACCTTTAGAAATCTCCCTAGTCAATTCGTCCCTTCCCACCCAAACCACCCCCTCTCCTGGTACTTTCCCTTGCAACCGCAGGAAATGCTACACTTGTCGCTTTACCTCCCCCCTCGACTCCATCCAAGGACCCAAGCAGTCTTTCCAGAGGCAGAGGTTCACCTGCACCTCCTCCAACCTCATCTATTGCATCCGCTGTTCCAAGTGTTAACTTCTCTACATCGGTGAGACCAAGCACAGGCTTGGTGATTGCTTCGCCCAACACCTCTGCCCGGTTTGCAATAACCAACCTGATCTCCCGGTGGCTCAGCACTTCAACTCCCCCTCCCATTCCGAACCCGACCTTTCTGTCCTGGGCCTCCGCCATTACCAGAGTGAGGCCCAGCGCAAATTGGAGGAACAGCACCTCATATTTCACTTGGGTAGTTTACACCATAGCGGTATGAACATTGACCTCCAATTTCAGGCAGTCCTTGTTTTCTTCCTCCTTCCCCTCCCTTTCCCAGCTCTCCCACAAGCTGATTGTCTCTGCCTCTTCCTTTCTTTTTCCAGCTCCCCCCCGACATCAGTTTGAAGAAGGGTCTCGACCTGAAACGTCGCCTATTCCTTCTCTCCATAGATGCTGCCTCTCCCGCTGAGTTTCTCCAGCATTTTTGTCTCCCTTTAGAAATCTGAAACATTCTGAAACATCCAAGATGTACAATTTTTAAACATATTTGCAAAAACAAAATAGAACTGGAAAATGACACATCCAAAATTAGATGGCTTATTAACAAACCACCAGCGCTTTGAGGAAAAGTCAGGATTTTCTATGAAATCCGGGTGAAACTAGAAGATTTAATTCGTGTAATTGGCAGCTTTATTTGCATTCTAGAGTTTGTTTGTGGGCAGCAGATGATGCCCCAATGCCTGGCACCTTGGCGGGCTCTGTGTGGGAAAGGAAAGCTGTGATTTCCCCACTACCCAGGAGATCCACAAGAGGAGACGATACAAGGTTGGATATGGAGCCGGAACTGTTTTTCCATTCATTTCAATGAAGGAAAAAAAGCCACAAGGGATCAAGGTATTAATTAATTTGATATTTTTAAACTGCTGTGCATCTTTAAATGGATTTCTTATGGAGCCAACATACTATATTGGTACAGAGGGGCGGGGGGGGGGGGGGGGGCGTTCAGGTTGGGAGAGTGAAGCAGAATGTGGAGATAATAAGAGACAGAGCAGTAGGAGGAATAGATATCACTCTCTGCAGCTGCGACCAAAGATCACAGTTGCAACGTAGTATCTGTCTAGTGTCAGGGTTAATGACATCTCCTCAACCTTGAAGAAGTTGTGGTGGGAGGTGACGGATCCAGTTGTTGTGGTCAATGTGAGGACAAATGACATTCAGGTGGAGGAATGTGAGCAGGCAGGGTACAAATTTAAGAAAGCACATAAAAATCTCTTTACTAGCCAAACCGAGTGCAAACTGGCACAAGATAAGTAATGTGCAGAAAGGAACTGTATATGCTGGTTTAAACCGAAGATAGACACAAAATGCTGGAGTAACTCAGTGGGACAAGCAACATCTCTGGAGAGAAGGAATGGGTGACGTTTCGGGTCGAAGAAGGGCCTTGTCCCGAAACGTCACCCATCCCTTCTCTCCAGAGATGATGCCTGTCCCGCTGAGTTACTCCAGCTTTTTGTGTCCACAGATAAGCAATGGCAGGAAGTGATTGTGTGTCAAAGACAGTGTAGGAGAAACGGGTTGTAATTCATGGGACATGGCACAGCACTGGACAAAGGTGGAGATGTTTCATGGATACACTTAGAACAGGCAAGGGGTGTCACTGTAATAAATTAAATAACTAGTCTGCAAATTAGCTTTCAATTAACAAGGGGAGTGGGTGGAGATGTGGTGAGGTCTGATGAAGGTACGTTTAGATAATTTAAGATAAAGTAGAAGAATTGGTGCAGGGTCGTCAATGGGTAATGGCAATGGCCATGGAATGGGCTGTGAATAGACAACGGATGCCTCAGGGGCCTGTCCCACTTGCCGAATTTTTTTCGGCGTCTGCCGGTATCATTGTAGGTCCCTACTAGTCCCACTAGGGGCACGGCCTACCTCCTGGATCGGAGCGGCCTTTCCTGCCGGGAACCAGACCAGAGCTGCAACAGCGGCGGCGGCGCTGGAGTCACCGCGGAGCGGGCGATGCCTACCTGGGTCGCCGTTGGAGCTCCGGAGCGTTGGGCCGCTGCTCCAACATCGTGGAGCTCTGGTTTGGCAGAGCTCCCAACGCGGGCGGCGCTGAACAACTCCCTGGAGTACTGGGGCCCTTTGCCGAGGGCCTCCAGCGTTGCATCTCCACCCGGCGCGGCCAGTGGACTTTGGGAGCCGCGGACTCCGGTAGGAAGGGGCCGACTCAGGGTCCAGGCCTCTGAGGACATCCCCCAGCCCCGACGTCGGACTTACATCACCCCGGGGAGAGGACCTGAACATCGGGCCGCCCGTAGCGGTGACTGCAGGGGGCTCGGGGAGGCCCCGACCACAGGGGAACAGTGGGGAACATTGGGAAGAGACTGACTTTGGTGCCTTCCCTCACAGTGGGAAATTGATCCTGCTGTGGGGGGATGTTTTATGTTGAATTCTATCTACTCCGTTGTGTTCTTTATTACTGTATGGCTGTATGGTGATTTAATTTCACTGTGCCAATTGGCACATGTGACAAATAAATGCATCTTATCTTATCTTATCTTATTGACTGACGTATAAGGTCCCCGAAAAATTTGCGATGTGATGACATATTGGCGCGTGGTGTTTTTTCAAGTGTCGCAACATTTTTTATGTTGCCGCTGGATTTTGAAATGTTCAAAATCTTTTGGCAACACTGATATGATGCCGGCAGTTGCGTGGGACAGGCACTTTATGCTATTATGCCTCACCATGGCATTCAGTCCCATTTGAGTCACAGCAAGTAAAAAGTCAAAACTGACTGCCATTTTTCTAAAAGCATGCAGCATTCACAAGAAGATATGTGAAGCTAAAGAGAAATAATTGGTCCAATAGACATTGCAAAGACTTACAAAATGACAAAGGATGGAAATGAATTAGAAATGCATTCCATTTTTAGTGACAAAATATTGATAATTGTTGACACCATGTGCAAAAATCAATGTAAGGTAAACGTACTGCAGGCACTTAGGAAGTGGTACGTTGGCATTTATTGTAAGAAGATCTGATGGCTATCTTGCTCCAGTTATATAGATCACTAGACCAAGTCCCCTCAATGCTCCTTTTACCCCATCCCCCACCCTCACGCATAGCCCCCAACTCACACGCGCGGCTAGAGAGGGCAGGGGCAAAGAGCGGGCGGGGCAGGGGCAGAGAGAGGGCTCGGGCAGAGGGAGGACAGGGGCAGAGGGAGGGCAGGGGCATAGGGAGGGCAGGGGCAGAGGGCTGGCAGGGGCAAGGACAGAGGGCTGAGGGCAGAAGCAGAGGGGGCCGGGGGGGAGGCAGAGAGGGAGCGGGGCAGACAGGGAGCGGAAGGGGGGCAGAGAGGGAGCGGGGGAGGGACAGAGAGGGAGGGGGTAGAGTTTGAGGGGTGGGAGAGGAGGGTGCACGGCATCACAGGGGAGGGCTGGTTCCCGAATGCAATATTACCTCGCTCCAGCTCTGGGCTCTGCTTCTGCCCAGGTCCAGTCGCCGGACTCGGCCTGCGGCAGCAACCTCTCCACCATGCGCCGACCCGGGGCGGGTACAGGGCCCGCCTTGCAAATAACTGGGGGGGGGGGTAGTGGTCGGGGGGTGGCGTCACTCGCAGCGCGTGGAAGAAGGGCGCACGGAGCAGACCCATTGTGACATCATCAGCGAAAGGCAATGGTTTTTAAATTCACTATAGAGTTTTGTCAGATTTTTGAACATTTTCAGTAATGTCGAGAAATAAAGCCTGAATTTTTCAGATAAGGCGATTTCCAGGGGAAAATTCTCCACCGGAAGATGTAAACATTTTACTGTTACTGCATCGTTTCTTTGTGAAGATAGGATTACACACAAATGAATATACATCCAAAATCAGAGTTTTATAAGTATAGAGATACCTGAAATACTGTGCACAGGTCTAGTCCCCTTACCTAAAAAAGGATATAGTTGCGAAGGATAAAACACTGCAAAGTTTCACCAGAATCATTCCTGGAATGCCTGGTTTATCATATGTGGTAAGATTAAGCATGCCAGACCAATAGGCTAATGATCTTAGAAGAAGAGAAGTGATCTCATTGAAACGTAGAAAATTCTTTCAGTACTTGACAGCCCAAATGCAAGGATATTTTCCCCGACTGGGGAAAAAGAGATCTAGAAACTCTCAGGGTTAGAGTCGCAAAATAAGGTGCTGGTAACTCAGGATAACGGTGAGAAGAAATTTTCCACATCTGGGAGCTAATGAATTTGCAATTGTTCATGTAAAAAGATTGTGGAGGCACAGATACTGATGATTATCTTGACAAGAGTATTGGCTCACTGGATGGTGACAGCACTGGAGAAATCAAATGAAGATCACAAAAATGGTCAGAAGAGCATAAGCATATTTGCGTTACTGCTATTCGGAATATTTCGCCACATTTCTGCCTTTGGAGGGACAGTGCTAGTTCATTGGGACTCTGCTAAACCATGAGCACCAGTAGGTCAATCTGCAGCGTGGGACAAAGGAATTCCTCGCTGAAGATCACTGCAGCTTTAAAGAAGCAAGCATCTGCGTTCTTGGTTGTTTTCACTCGAGTTGGCAGAGAACTGCACAACACATTTGGTGGTGAACTCCCGTTGTGGTGACATTATAGGGATTACAAGTAACGTCTTCCCTGAGGAAACTAGGATTTTTTCTCCGCCTAATTCACAGGCCATGCCCTCGTTAGCACCCAGCGTTGCTGGCATTCACACTGGAGCAGAGCTGTCAGGAGCTCCTCACAGGTCGAGCATATACCTCTACTTGTCCAGCATGAAAAAGGTCCAATCTCAAGCCACTAGACAACTGCCACAGCTCCATACCAAAATGTAGTCTAAGGACAATTAAACTAACATGAAAAGCTATCACTACAAAGATGCACGTGATAGGTGTATTAATTATACATTCTTTATTCAGTATCATTAAATTATACATTTTGCGTTTCTTCTGAGGGGACAGTGTATTATTTACAGATTTTCCGTTTATTTTTAACAATGAATAAAGTGATTTTATTTAATATTGGCATAAAATGTGAAAGCAGTGAACTTTTGCCATTGTTCAAAGAGGAGCTACTCAAGTGATATGAATCATATGACTAATTCATTGCTCAGTTTGAGGATATTGTGGTTGCAGATGAAGTTATTAAAACATTAAAAGGATGATCATTCATTGAAACCCAAGTGGGAATTCATTTACTATCAATATTATAAAAGTAAGGCTTTCACCCTATCTTGGCCATTTCAGAGGGGTTCTGATGACTACTCCTCCTCTTTGCAAGTTATTATGTACTCCAAAAGTCTTCCACTATAAAATAACTTTCAATGGTATCATAATTAAAATGATAGATGCATGTAAAAGGAGATGAATGTATCATCGCTGTAGAAGCAAGAGGTGTTTGTTGTTAACCAATGCCATAACATTAATAAGAGATGATCCAAGCTTTGATGTCTTACATCCCATTCATCAGGCCCCTTTTACTGGAACAGATCATTGTAAAAATGCAAATATAAGAATCAATGGTCCATGAGTCATGTCAGTAGCTTCACTCCCAATGATGTTCCATCATTATGCCCCTTCCACTTTCAAAACAATCAGGTACTCAGACATTAAAGTCAGCGGGAAATTCACACTAATGGATTCAAAGTGAAATCACCTGTGACGAGCAGGAAGTAAATCCTCCCTTTAACTTGGGTGACTTGGAATTCAACCATCTCTTCAGCCACTTCTCCAGTGCAAGGATTCAGATCCAAAAGTTGAAAAGGAAACCAAAAGCCAAGCTCATTTTCAATATGTGGATAATGATTTAAAGTGAACCCATGTAGATCTTGAGATCTGATAACCTTTGGGTAAAGAGATCATAATGTGGCTATAATGCCTCACCATGGCATTGAGTTTTGTAGATAATTGGGAGTGTCTTTAGGTAAATTTTTATTGGTGCTATTTCACATTTGGAATCGACCATAGTATCAGATCTATTGAGCTAGTTCACTTCAATGCTCTTTAATATCTATTTGATCCGTAACTCAAAGGCAGATTAATGGAAAACATTACTTTTCATGAGTGGATTAACCCTGTCTCTGGATGAAACAGAAACAATAGGTGAAAGGCAGCCAGAGGCAGACATTTCAAACTGGCATCACAGGGGATCTAGAATATGAGCTATCAGCATTACCAAAACCTGATTGCACTGGTTTATTGTGAATTAAATTCACATTGCAATATTGTAAAACCGCTTTGCAAAACTAATGAAGCCCAGTCATTGGTGAATGCAGATCTGCACATCACAAGCAGAATCACACTGGGCTCCTTCCTGTTTAACTACCCAAATGACTAAACAGACCTGGAATAATTCCAGAAGAGAGAGAAGGGAAAAAAAAAATTGCTTTTCAATCACATGACATTGAAAAAAATTATTATGTGAGCAAACTTGGAGGCTGACATTTTCGTCCTGTCAGCCAAAGCGTGATTTAAACCCCTATCCCGGAGGTGCAAGAATACTGTGTTAATCTACAGTACCTACAGCCCTCTTGGAATTGTATTAACAATCACGTTTTGGTAGAAAACCAATACAGCAATTTAAAAATAAAACCCGTAGTAAGAACAGTAACAATATTAAATTGCAGTTTATAATGTTATTCTTAATAGACTGTGGAATTTTATTAAAACTTTAGTTTCCAAAAGAATTGTCAAAATATTTTTCGCCATCCACTATTTATGTTCAGGATTGTATTACTACAAAGTAAATATTTAATGTTCTGCAAAAAAAAATGCACAAAGATATCAACTCATGATTTTGTGAGATTTCTAATAATGTTCTAACTTTTCTTTAAAATGCCTGGCGTGTAATTTTCTGATGTGAATTCCACTTAATTTATTTCAGGATTTCTTGTACAAGGAGAGTTTATTAATATTTCACTCTGTACCTGAGAATGTAACCTTTGAGTACCCCATTGATTGCTTGCTCCGGAGGAGGTTGCCACTGCACCATTATGGATTGATTTGTTCGACCGCTAGCCATAATATTCTGCGGAGGGGCACTAGGTGCTTCTTCTGGTAACAGTAGCCTGTGACCAAGACATGACATGATAAATCAAACAGTAAGTACAAGAAGCAGTGTAGATACACTGTTCTAAGAATGGGTATTAACTTACATATGTAAAGATCACACAAGGTGGAAAGGTAAAAACATTTCCTCAATATTTTTCACAAATAATGAACTCTAAAGATTTAAAAGAGATTGGGGCGACGTGGTGGTGGTGCAGAGGTAGAGTTGCTGCCTTACAGCGCCAGAGACCCGGGTCCAATCTAGACTATGGGTGCTGTCTGTACAGAATTTGTGTGTGCTCCCCGTGACCGCGTGGGTTTTTCCCAGGTTGCTCCGGTTTTCTCCGATATTCCAAAGACGTACAGGTTTGTAGGTTAATTGGCTTCGGTAAAATTGTCCCCATTTTGTAAGATAGTGTTAGTGTGCTGGGATCGCTGGTCGGCGCGGACCCGATGGGCCAAAGGGCCTGTTTCTCTAAACTAAAACTAATGTGCAGAGCAAGTTTTAATTAGACAGGGTGGTGAGTGCCTGGAATGTGCTGTCAGGGTGGTGGTGGAAGCAGATATGATAGTGGCGTCTACGAGGCTTTTGGATAGAGACAAGGAGATACAGTGAATGGAGGGATATGGATCGTGCAGGCAGAGGAGAGTAATTTATCTTGACATCATGTTCAGTGTGGACATTGTGGGCCGAAAGACTTGTTCTTGTGCCGAACAAAAGTTAAAATGTCAGAATACTATGGAGAAAGAAGACATATTGAAGCTGTCTAAGACGGGTTTTAAAAGAGCTGAGGGGCAATTTTGCCTTTCAGGATGCTTTTGGCCATTTTTCTTTCTTCAAACTTTCAGATTTGGTGTTGATAATTTCTATTTTATTTTTGTCATTATCTGCTTCAGCAGATTTAAAAAATCTATTTTCAACTGTACTCAGAAAAAGATCCGGTGAGTATACACAGCCTTTATTTGCCTTGCATGCATGATTTGACCAAGAGAGGACTGGAAAAATGACCAAAATAATTTAGTTCACATCAATAAAATTAACGCTGATGGTATTCACAGTGCTGCATAATTCACGACATCATTATTGGGAATGGGGCTTGTCTGTGCAGGACACAGGGAGTGCTGCTGTTGCACAGTTTTAGTGTCCACCAGGGTGGTTCAGTTTTCACCTACTTTCCAGAGATGTGCCGGTTGGTAGATTGATTATCACTGGCCTGGGTGGATGGTGGAGAATCAGGGCATTGATGGGCATGAGTGAGAGAATGGGTTGTGGGAATGAGGTAATGTGATTAGGTTTTGGCTTATTACTGTCACGGGTACTGAGGTACAGAGCTTTGTTTGCTTGCTCTCCAATCAAATCAGATAATACTACACATAAATACAACCAAGTCAAACTCAAGTACTCTAGCTAGAGTTGATGGGCTTGCTCTGTGAGCTGTCAGTCACGACTCTTTTAGAATCAGAAGCTTCCTATTTCAAAGGGAAATGTGAAAAAATATAACTTTTATGTCTCTGCTGAGTTGATGAATCGTCACCACAGCCATTCTTCTGATTTCCTCAGAGTTCACGATGGTTATTTCAAGGGATAGTGAGAATATTCACAATTAACAACTGCAAAATGCAAAACGTTGATTTCTTACAACAACAGATAACTAAACAGGCCAAGTGGACAAAAGCACATTTGTTTGGTCAGCACAAACAAGCTATATGCCATCTGGGGAAAAATTGATTTTCTCTATTGCTTAATTAAAATTCACCTTTCATGAATACACGTTGCTCATTTTCTCTGTTACAAGTTGCTTGATGAATAGAAAAGGCTTACACAATCCTGCATTCTCATCGATGACATTACCACATTCTGGATTCAATTAGCAGCTGAAGCAGAAAGAACATAATTTCCCCTCTGGGTCATGCTGATGTTTGTGTGTCTTCTGAGTCTTCTCCAATCCTACTTGATCTAATTAAAACAACACCTCTCCCTTCTACATGATTATCATAACCAGACCAACCTTGATATTTACCTCAGTTATTCATAGTGATAGTAAGAAGTTTCTCCAGAATTGCTCAGAAGATTTATTACTGTATATATCACTGGTCACTGGCAATAGACAATAGACAATAGACAATAGGTGCAGGGGTAGGCCATTCGGCCCTTCGAGCCAGCACTGTCATTCAATGTGATCATGGCTGATCATCTCCAATCAGTACCCCGTTCCTGCCTTCTCCCCATATCCCCAGACTCTGCTATTTTTAAGAGCCCTATCTAGCTCTCTCTTGAAAGCATCCAGAGAACCTGCCTCTACCGCCCTCTGAGGCAGAGAATTCCACAAGACTCACCACTCTCTGTGAGAAAAAGTGTTTCCTCGTCTCCGTTCCAAATGGCTTACTCCTTATTCTTAAACTGTGGCCCCTGCTTCTGGACTCCCCCAACATCGGGAACATGTTTCCTGCCTCTAGTGTGTCGAAACCCTTAACAATCTTCTATGTTTCAATGAGATTCCCTCTCATCCTTCTAAACTCCAGAGTGTACAAGCCCAGCTGCTCCATTCTCTCAGCATATGACAGGCCCGCCACCCCGGGAATTAACCTTGTAAACCTACACTGCATTCCATCAATAGCAAGAATGTTCTTCCTCAAATTAGGGGACCAAAACTGCACCCAATACTCCAGGTGTGGTCTCACTAGGGCTCTGTACAACTGCAGAAGGACCTCTTTGCTCCTATATTCGATTCCTCTTGTTATAAAGGCCAACATGCCATTTGCTTTCTTCACTGCTTGCTGTACCTGCATGCTTACTTTCATAGACTGATGTACAAGGACCCCCAGATCCCGTTGTACTTTCCCTTTTCCCAACCTAGCGGCATTTAGATAGTAATCTGTTTTTGCTAACCTGTGGATAACCTCACATTTATCCGCATTAAACTTGATCTGGCATGCAACTGCCCACTCCCCCAACCTGGGGCACTGTGGCCTATCTGGTTATTGTTCTCTTTTCAACAGTGGAGCGATATGGAGTAAGGAACTGATCACTTTAGACTGGCACAGTGGCACATCTGGTAGAGCTGCTACCACACAGCACCAGAGACCAGGAGTTCAATTCCTGACCTCAGGAGCAGTCTGCGTGGAGTTTGCACATTCTCCCTGTGACCACGTGGGGTTTCTCCGAGTGCTAAGGCTTCTTCCCTCATCCTAAACATGATGGGTTTGTAGGTTAATTGGCCTCTGTGAATTGCCTCTAGTGTTTCGGGAGTGGATGCAAAACTGAGATAACATAGAACTAGTGTGAACAGGTGATTGATGGTCGACGTGGGCTCGGTGGGCTGAAGGTCCTGTTTCTGTACTATATCTCTAAACTAAACTAAAACCAGTAAAACTTGTATGTGTTCCCCTGATTTTGGCATAACTAAGGTGCTTCAATCTTTAACATATTTTCTTTGCATGCAAGTTATATTTCTCTAGAGGTGAACCCAAGTGCTCCGCTAGCCTTTTATTAGCTCCATGTTACCTGCATCATCTGGAGCCAGGGCTGCATTTAATCAGTCACTACTCAAGATGTACAGTCCTCTTATCTTACATTTTTTTATATTAAAATTCAGTCAACATTTATCATTGTGATGTATTATGCCTGCAAAGATTTATCATTGTGAATTCTGTACGTTCAAGGTGTTTTCTCTGTCAGTAGTGTATCATTGGCCATAAAGGGCACTGAGGTGTATTGGGTGCATCAGTATCAGTTCTCTGAAATACTTCCAATTTTTACTCAAATCTCTTTCTTAACTTCAGTTCTAAAGACATACTGACAGCTCCCAGCTAGGTACCATCTCTCCCATTATTCCTTTTTTTTAAACCCCATTCTCTGCTTCTTTTTCATTGTACAAAAATAACCTTGGATACTGCTACCACTGATGATATGTTATTGCTTTTCATTCAACTAGACCACCTCATATTGCTTCACACATTGTTCATTTCCTCCATTCACTAGTCCCACAGGGCTAACCTCTCATGACTTGCTTTCTACCAAAGACACTTGTGCAGCATGTCGAGTTGCAGCCCCAGCAACCCAAGTCCAATTCTGATCTCCTGTGACAGATAGTTTTTCTCTCACCACAGAAGCTGCTTGCCTTGCCTAGTTTTTTCCTCTGGGTACCTGGGTTTCCTCCTCCATTCCAAAAATCTGCAGATTGGCAGCTTAGGTGCCCACTGAATATTTCCTCCAGTCGGCGGGTGTGTGGTAAAATATGAGGTGTGTGGGGGAGGAGGATAAGAAAGTGGAAAGAATAAAAATTGTGAAGGGTCTCGTTTGGTACTCCAGAGTGATCTGTTTGGTACAGAGTTCTAGGATCTTAACCAAGTTGAAAAGAAGAAATAACAATATATTTCCAACAGATAATGGTGTGCGATTTCTAGAAGAACTTGCAGGTGGTGTTGTTTCAGTGCACTCGCTGCCCCATTTTCTATTGGTAGTTGTCGTGGGTGTAGCATACAAAGTTTTAGAAGCTTTGGCAGGGTGCAAGAGCACATTCAAAGCATAAACACTGTATGCTAAGATAACAGGATTAAATACTTAGGTTTATGGATGGGAGACCGGTAATGTGGATAACAATGCACTTCTTTAAGGGCCTATCCCACTTAGGCGATTTTTTCGGCGACTGCTGGCGACTGTCACAGACGTAGCAGGTCACGAAAAAAGTGGCGACTAGACCCCCCCTACGACAACCTATGACAACCTACCACCTAGTCGACGTCAAGCTACGGCAAGCTACCGACAACCGGCGACCCATTAGGATGTCCACCTACGACCATACCTACGACCACACAGGCGACAACTTCTAACAACCAAAGTCAACCTACGTCCACTCGTGACAAGCTATTATAAGCAATGACCCTGTCGGCGACAACTGAAGGCAATTCAGTCGCCGGTACCTGTCGCCAAAGTCAGCACCCGGCGACAGCAATGACCCTGGACGACTGTAGGTAGCCGCCAATGGAATTCACCAAAGTCAGCACCCGGCGACAACCAACGTCAGCTGGCGACAACCTGCGTCATCCTGGCGACAACCTACGACAACACCTATGACAGGAGAAGACAAGCTACGTCAAGCCCACAGTCACCAAAAAGTTTTGAACATTTCAAAATCCAGCGGCGACCAGAAAAACGTTACGACTCTATAGGCGACTTGAGGAGACAACTCACAACCATGCAGGCATCACCCTGCGACCATGTGGCGACAGCCTAGTCGCCTGTAGTTGCCGAAAAAAATCACCTAAGTGGGACAGGCCCTTTAAGGTTGTTAGAGCTGCACTTATCCATGCATTGAAAGAATATTACCTCAAGGTGGGAGAGAGGAATTTTTTTTGCAGTAACAGAACTATCAATGTACAGGAAGGAACTGCAGATGCTGGTTTATACCGGAGTCTGAAGAAGGGTCTCGACCCGAAACGCCACCCGTTCCTTCTCTCCAGAGATGCTGCCTGTCCCGCTGAGTTACTCCAGCACTTTGTGTCTATCTTCCGTATCAATGTACATCACTTTGCTTTCATACATTACAATATTTTTGGGCAGCAGTCTTCATAATTATTTATTTGTGTGACTGTCGACTTTAACTATGTTCCAAACTGAGCCTCTAATTTGCTGTAAATGTTTAGATAAAAATGTATAAAAAATTGTGGAAGATATTTAATCGGATTTACATTTATTTTACTAATGCTCACAAGGGCCAATGATTTAAAGTGAGCATTGCCAAGGAGACGAGGTGCCCCATGGTGCTGCCACACTCGATGACTATTGATCCTGTGGAACTGCATACCTGTTGGTTTCGATGCTGTACTGTCCTTTCCCCAGTTGATTCACTGCACACATTCGGAACTGGTATGAGCGAGCTGATGTTAATCCATTCACAGTAATGTGCACCACTTCAGGACTAATACTAGATAACTGTATCTTCCATGGAGAATCTACAGGACATAGTAAAAGAAAAACAAAGCTCCAAGGATTAAATAGTGCATTAGTTATGTAAATGACAACACGTAAAATTAAACTTAAATGTAGAAAATTCAAGTTGAACACATTTGTACCTTTTGATTGTTTTGTGAAATAAAGTTATCTTGCCCACAATTTCACAATTTAATAACCAGTTCTTATTGTTAAAAAAACACACCGGATTTTATTCTTCACTTCTCCAACACTTAACTGAGATCAGGGAAATTAGTAAGATCTGTGACTTTGTATCTTTATTCTTCCTTCATGAGTAAGGGTGTCAGGGGTTATGGGGAGAAGGCAGGAGAACGGTGTTAAGAGGGAAACTTAGAACAGTCATGATTGAATAGCGGAGTAGACTTGATGGGCTGAAAGGCCTAATTCTCTTCCTATCACTTACGAACGTATGAACCTCGCTGTGCAAAATTATTTCTGTACATTATTGCTTGTTGCTGTTAATTCATTTGCATGATTAATCAGAAAGAGATAATAGAAACATAGAAAATAGGTGCAGGAGGAGGCCATTTGGCCCTTCGAGCCAGCACCGCCATTCAATATGATCATGGCTAGTCTGACATTGCAATCATCAATATTATTCACAACAATAATGACTTGTATTTAAATGGTGCCTTTGGCACAATGAAACTTTCCCATGCCTCTTGCGCACATTATCAAGATGAAGCTTGGCACTGACGCTCAAAGGGTAAATGTTAAGTAAAACCAGACAATGCTGGAAACACTCAGACAACATTTCAAGTGGGAGAGAAAGCATTCTCGGTATTTTCTGGTAGATGACCTTTCATCAGAACTGGAAAAAGTTTTAAACAGATATTTAAGTGCGTAAAACAAAAGTTGAGGTGGGTTTGTAGGTAGAATGAAGGGAGAAGGGGCAAAAAGGGAAGTACTGTGAAAATCTGGAGGGATTAAATGAAAAGGAACAATAGTTGTATTGGGAAAGTGGTTGGTAAAGGAACAAGTAAAGGATTTTAATGTTGAAAGGAGAACCAGTATTTGAAATTTCTAATGGAAAACACTTTATAAACATAGAAACATAGAAAAATAGGTGCAGAAGTAGGCCATTCAGCCCTTCGAGCCTGCACCGCCATTCAATATGATCATGGCTGATCATCCAACTCAGTATCCCGTACCTGCCTTCTCTCCATACCCTCTGATCCCCTTAGCCACAAGGGCCACATCCAACTCACTCTTAAATACAGCCAATGAACTGGCCTCAACTACCCTCTGTGGCAGAGAGTTCCAGAGACTCACCACTCTCTGTGTGAAAAAAGTCTTTCTCATCTCGGTCTTAAAGGATTTCCCCCTTATCCTTAAGCTGTGACCCCTTGTCCTGGACTTCCCCAACATCGGGAACAATCTTCCTGCATCTAGCCTGTCCAACCCCTTAAGAATTTTGTAAGTTTCTATAAGATCCCCTCTTAATCTCCTAAATTCCAGAGAGTATAAACCGAGTCTATCCAGTCTTTCTTCATAAGACAGTCCTGACATCCCAGGAATCAGTCTGGTGAACCTTCTCTGCACTCCCTCTATGGCAATAATGTCCTTCCTCAGATTTGGAGACCAAAACTGCACGCAATACTCCAGGTGTGGTCTCACCAAGACCCTGTACAACTGAAGTAGAACCTCCCTGCTCCTGTACTCAAATCCTTTTGCTATGAAAGCTAACATACCATTCGCTTTTTTCACTGCCTGCTGCACCTGCATGCCTACTTTCAATGACTGGTGTACCATGACACCCAGGTCTCGCTGCATCTCCCCTTTTCCTAATCGGCCACCATTTAAATAATAGTCTGCTTTCCTGTTTTTGCCACCAAAGTGGATAACCTCACATTTATCCACATTATACTGCATCTGCCAAACATTTGCCCACTCACCCAGCCTATCCAAGTCACCTTGCAGTCTCCTAGCATCCTCCTCACAGCGAACACTGCCCCCCAGCTTAGTGTCATCCGCAAACTTGGAGATATTGCCTTCAATTCCCTCATCCAGATCATTAATATATATTGTAAATAGCTGGGGTCCCAGCACTGAGCCCTGCGGTACCCCACTAGTTACTGCCTGCCATTGTGAAAAGGACCCGTTTACTCCTACTCTTTGCTTCCTGTTTTGCCAGCCAGTTCTCTATCCACATCAATACTGAACCCCTAATACCGTATGCTTTAAGTTTGTATACTAATCTCTTATGTGGGACCTTGTCGAAAGCCTTCTGGAAGTCCAGATATACCACATCCACTGGTTCTCCCTTATCCACGCTACTAGTTACATCCTCGAAAAATTCCACAAGATTCGTCAGACATGATTTACCTTTTGTAAATCCATGCTGACTTTGTCCAATGATTTCACCACTTTCCAAATGTGCTGCTATCCCATCTTTAATAACTGACTCTAGCAGTTTCCCCACTACCGATGTTAGACTAACTGGTCTGTAATTCCCCGTTTTCTCTCTCCCTCCCTTCTTAAAAAGAGGTGTTACATTTGCTACCCGCCAATCCTCAGGAACTACTCCAGAATCTAAAGAGTTTCTTTGAAACTAAACATAGAAACATAGAAAAATAGGTGCAGAAGTAGGCCATTCGGCCCTTCGAGCCAGCACCACCATTCAATATGATCATGGCTGATCATCTAAAATCAGTACCACATTCCTGCTTTTTCCCCCATATCCCTTGATTCCTTTAGCCCTAAGAGCTAAATCTAACTCGCTATTGAAACATTCTGTGAATTGGCCTCCACTGCCTTCTGTGGCAGGAAAATCCACATATTCACAACTCTATAGGTGTAGAAGTATTTCCTCATCTCAGTCTAAATGGCCTTCCCCTTATTCCTAAACTGTGACCCCTAGTTCTGAACTCCCCCAACATTGAGAATTTTTTCCCTGCATCTAGCCTGTCCAATCCTTTAAGAATGTTATATGTTTCTAAAAGGTCCCCTCTCATCCTAAATGCCAGTGAATTTAGAAGAGCCAAACATGCTATTATCTGACATTTCTGAGTCCAGAAGCTGGTAAAGTACCTATTCTGTAGACAATGCTCATTGGAACAGCAATGGTGGTTGAAAACAAGGAAGGTGGAGTGGGAGATTTAGAGAGAATTATGGGCCTGTCCCATTAGGCGATTTTTTAGGCGACTGCCGGCGGCTACGACAATGGAATTCACCGAAGTCAGTACCGGTGACAACCCACGTCACCTGGCGACAACCTACGCCATCCTGGCGACAACCTACGACAGCACCTACGTCAGGAGAAGACAAGCTACGACAAGCCCACGGTCGCAAACTGCCACCGAAAAGTTTTGAACATTTCAAAATCCAGCGGCGACCAGAAAAACGCTACGGCTTTTTGGGAAACTGAGGAAACTACTCATGACCATACAGGCGACCCCCAGGCGACCATGTGGCGACCACCTAGTCGCCGGCAGTCGCCTAAAAAATCGCCTAAGTGGGACAGGCCCTTTAAAGTGTGGAAATCAGAATCACAGACTGAATGGAGACAAGCTTGCCAATACTGTATTCTAATAATAAAGAACAAGTTGTGGATAGGGTTTGTTATGGGTAGTGAACATTTAATCATTAGAAAATCCTCACGCAGCACAAGTAGTAGATGGAAATCATTTCCAAGGTGTTAAGTGAACCATGAATATCTGTTAGAAGGTACTGCAATGCTAGGTGTGTTTCCAATTGTTATTTAACCAATTACAGAATAGCAAGGTGTCACCTGTAGTTGAACCACAGGTTATGCTATGCAATGAGTGAACTCTGAAGCTAAAAGATAGAAAGTAGATTTGTAAAGACAAATAAAATCTATCAAATTGATGTTCCTTTTTGCTCTGTAAGGCTATATTATGATTGATACTATTATTTGCTCCCACTCATTCTTTAGACCAAAATTCAGAATTCACCACTTCCTATGCGTTATATTCAGATCCAAGATGTGGGCAATATTGGCAAGGCCATCACTAAGACACTCAGACATAACTGCCCTTTAGACTGCACTGGTAAGCTTGTTCTTGAACTGTTGAAATCTGTCCAATGAGAAATTTGCAGTGCTATTCGGTAAAGAGTTCCAGTCACACTAAATCAACAGCAAGCAATTCAGAGTCAATGTGTAGCAAAGAACTTTGGATGCTGGTTTAAATCGAAGGTACACACAAAATGCTGGAGTAACTCAGCGGGAGAGGCAGCATCTCTGGCGAGAAGGAATGGGTGATGTTTTGGGTCGAGACCCTTCTTCAGACTTTTAGAGAGTCATATAGTTGGCATACTGAGCTTGTCTCATTTGCCTGCATTTGGCCCATAGCCCTCTAAACCCTTCCTATCCATATTTCTGGCCGAATGTTGTTAAACCAACCTTTCCATTTGTATCAAAACTGGCCAGTTCTGATGTCATCCACTTATAATATTAACTCAGTTTCTCACAATACTGACACTGCCTGATTTGCTGGGTATTTCTGACATTCTCTTTTGTTTCATATTTCCAGCAACTGCTTCTTCTTCTTCTTGCATATGGCGTGCACAGCCTAGAGTTGCAGGATAACTTGTTCTATTCGATCTTACTTGATTGTGCACGCCAGGGTTGATTGCATTCGTCGAAACAGGGCGGACCACGTGAAGTTGCAACCTCCCACCCCAGCAACTGCTTTATCAAGTTATTCTCTTTTTAAGCTGCCCTCAATAATGATTTCACAAGTGGCATCAAAATCATTTATCCCTAGATATAATTGGTCTTCTTTACATTAAAATTCATTTTGTTTTCTGCACTGTTATCCCTCTCTGTAACTTGTTTTCTCACTTTTTTGTCGTGATGAAGGCACATTAGCCTAAACTATTAACTCTGTTTTTCGCTCTCCACAAATGCTGCTTGCCCTGTTTAGTATGACGGTTTTAATTTCAGATCTCCAGTGCCTATAGTTTCTTTGATTTTCAACATGACTCAGTGATATCATTAGCCAAAACAAACAGGAAAACTAAAATCATAGGTGGATCCACATGTTGATGAAGGAGTATCCTTCAAATGGTCTAAATAAATTATAGTATAGTCTTTAACCAGCTTTCACAGAAAACAGTTAACAGAGCATTTCCTCTTGTCCTTGAAAGCAATAATAAATTTTAATCTGCTTCAGCCAAGTAAAAATTAATTGCATGTAAAATCAAGACATCACAACATCAAATAATACTTATTTTACAAAAAATATGGAACCTGAGAAGTAATTTAATTAAGATCACCATGTGTCAGGAAAAGAGACATCCATACTAGGTGGGAATGGGAGAAGAAGCGACTGTAAACAGCATTTGATTGAACCGAAAAAATATGACAATTTTATGGGAAGTAGTTTTAGATTAATGAAGCACGCTGGCATGTGGAGCCTCTAAGCATGAAACTGGCAAGTATGAAGAACTAGTGTAGTTTCAGCAATGCAATTGCTATAGGTGATTTTCCAAAAGATAATCTGAACAATTTTAAACTATAAAAAAAACTTTAGGAGGAAGTTTTGAAAAATGTCTTCAATGTGATTCGAAATAGATAATTTTGATTACATAATTGGGGAGATGGAGTCTGAAGAAAGGTCGCGACCCAAAACATCACCCAATCCTTCTCCAACCTAGAGATGCTGCCTGTCCTGCTGAATTACTCCAGTTTTTAGTGTCTATCATTTGAGAGATGGAGTTAGGTTGTTTGTAAAATCTGTAAGTCCACAAATAGTGGACATTCACAATGAATAGAATGAAAATTTACAGTGAAAATTATATTATTAGTGACAGAATGTCAGATTAATGTCATCTTCACTGATAATAAGAGTGTGATTTGTTCAGCCCCAGGAAATCAGGATATTCTACGCAAGGAAGTATTCTTTTTCGTTAAAAGGAGAAAGCAAATTAGAGAAGATTTAATAAAAGTATCAGTGCAGGATTCATAGCTTAATGTCCAGTTAGTTCAGCTTTGAAAGTCTATGAAACTGGTGAAAGCTGAGCTGATTTATTTAGTTCTGATTCAGTGTTAATGTGAATGAGTTATTACAATATTTGTAAGCTAATAACAAAGCACGCAAGTTATTTTTCCTTGCTGAAGTTCATTAGGAAGATGTCACTTTGAATAATGTCCACAGTTTGAGACATCTTATTACTGCAAAAAACTGATGGAAGAGATAGAGAACAGAGGAAATAAGTAGGCAGCTTCTGAGTGTCAAAATGCTGAGTTATAGAGTGATGAAATTGGGTCTTTTGCCAAAGGTGATAAATTGAAAAGAACATGATCAAAGTGGTTAATATGCTGCGTGGGATTGATTGCATTTATGCAGGTTGTATTTGTATTTGATTCTAATTATAAATGCAACATTATATTCCTCAAACAATACTGGAGAGTAAGCAAATATTTTTCCCAACAGCAGCAGGAATGGAGGAGATATGCGTATTAAGAAAGTCAAAGGTTATGTTATTCAAATTCAGTAGGAAATGACTTGACAGTTAGTCTGTTAATAATGGCATTGGTGGCTGTAGAGGCGAATCTACAGTGCCATCCATAATGTTTGGGACAAAGACCCATAATTTATTTATTTGCCTCTGTACTCCACAATTTGAGATTTGCAATAGAAAAAAAATCACATGTGGTTAAAGAGCACATTGTCAGATTTTAATAAAGGCCATTTTTATAAATCTTGGGTTCACCATGTAGAAATTACAGCATGTGATTTTTTCTATTACAAATCTCAAATTGTGGAGTACAGAGGCAAATAAATAAACGATGGGTCTTTGTCCCAAACATTATGGAGGGCACTGTAGAACATTAAAAAGTCTGAAGAAAGGTCTCGACCTGAAACATCACCCATTCCTTCTCTCCAGAGATGCTGCCTGTGCCGCTGAGTTACTCCAGCATTTTGTACCTGCCTTCGATAAAAAAGTACAGCACAGGAACAGGCTCACAGACAGCTGTGGAGGCCAGTTAAATTGATATTTTTAATTTACAGATTTTTGATTAGTAAGGGTGTCAGGGGTTAAGGGGCTAAGGCAGGAGAATGGTGTAGAGAGGGATAGATCAGCTATGATTAAATGACAGAATAGGCTTGATGGGCCAAATGGCCTTATTCTGCTCCTAGATCTCGTAAACTTCTGCTCACGCTGTCTGTTCCCAACTTCTCAGCTAATGAAGTACTCTGTAGCTACAAACAATTTAAGACCCAAACCAAATTCAGATCTGGAATGGTAAGTGTCCAGTAACATTCATGCTACGAAACAGCCAGGCAAAGATGATCCCCAACAAAGGAGAGTGTAACTAGTTATTGTTCACATTCAATAGCATCATCATTGCTGGATCTCTCTTTATCAATACCCTGACCAGATCACATAATCAGCCACATTGAGGTTGAACGAAGGGGCCAAAGGCTGGGCATTCTGTCAAGAATGACTCATCTCTTGACTCACCAATGTCTCTCCACTGTTTCACATGAAAGGTCGAGAATGTGTAGGAAAACTCTTCACTTTCCCAGAGAGTGTAGCGCCACAAATCGCTACATGGATGTACATGGGGGAAGGTCTAGAGGCATCTGGATCCAAATGTGAGCAAATGGGATCAGCTTAGCTGGTTTATCTTGGTCAACATGGACAGGTTGGGCTGAAGGGCCTGCTTCAATTACTCTATCATACAGCTGGTGTCTTATTCACTTGAGTCCAATAAATTCACAGGTGTTTCTTTACAACACATAGACAAAATTACACATATTTACTGCCACCAGATGAAATATGACTGTCATAAGGTAATGGGTGATCAAAAATTGATTTCTTGGTAAATCAATGCAGCCTGCTACAAGTTGTTACTTGAGGGAATTAAATATAAACCCTTTTAAATGATGAAATAAGAAGGGCTGGCAGTTGAGAAAAGTACCATTATTGGATGACATCTGATATGAAAACCCATTAACAATTTGAAACTTTTGTTCAATCAGATATCTTTTTCACATTTATCAAACAAATATAAAAAACAGACCAAGAAAAAAATATCAATGCACATTTTACCACAAGCAGTTTAAAAAGTGAGTATGGCATTTGACACTAGGGAGGAGATTAAATGAAACAGATACAAATTATTTTCTGAACGGATGAACAGTGCAGAGACCATAAATTCTTCATAAAGCAACACAATAAATGTTTCAGGATGAGGAGGAGGATTTGATTAAAACTAGCCGACAGATTTTTTATTGTTGAATGCAAGTTAATGAAATATCTCGAGTTCAGATACTGTCTGAATAAGGGCCCTGACCAGAAACTTTGTCTATCCATTCCCTCTGAGCTGCTGCCTGACCTGCTGAGTTCCCTTCCTTCAGTACTTTGTGTTTTGCTCAATGTTCAGGCATCTGCAGTTTCTTGTATTTCTTTTTCTCTCTCTCTCTATAGTTTAGAATTCTTTAACTTTTTTTAAAAGCAAAAAATCCTAAAAATGATGTTGAATAACCATTGATTGGTATTTCTAAACACACAGTCAGTTGTTGTTTATAATTGACCACTCTGCATAATTGGCTCACTATTCCTCGTTTTCACACAAGCACTATCTTTATCACCTCAATCCATGTTCATAGATCCTTCCTGCTCAAATCTTGCTCCCACTTGAGCCAGTTATAACCTTTTCTCAGTCCACAATCTCTCAACCAAAACCTCACCCTCAGTTCAGGCAGGCTCTGCAGGGCCGAATTTACCACTAGGCTTCATAGGCTGAAGCCTAGGGCCTCGAAATCTAGGGGGCCTCCGGCCTTGGCAGGACACCTTTCATTCAACTCTGAGCGGGCCCCACTCAATCTCTCTCTCTGTCACTCTCCGTCGGGTCTCCACTCGCTTCTCATCCGCCGGCACGGACCGACGCCTTGCACATGCGCACTGCTACGGCCAGCACATCCTCCCCCTGCACATGCCCACAACCACGGCCAGCACATCATCGGCCGCCCTGCACATGCGCACTGCCACGGCAACTGGTTGCCACTGGGCACTCTCCCTCACTTTGAATTGTGGGAGTTCTGGCTGCCTTTGCTGTCTGGTCGCCGCCTCGCCGCGACTGCTGAAAACCAACGCAGAATCACTCCCTGGAGCTGGAGTAACTCCCTGGAGTAACTCTTGCTTCTGGTTTCCTGGTCCTCCAAAAATATTCTAAGTGGAATTTAAACTGGAGGTGGTGGAGGGTCCATCATCAAACTCCAAACTCTGAACAATAACAGCCTATTGCATTTTATCTGTTTATTTATTGTGTATATATATGGTCTCTGGTGTATAAACACACTGAACTTTTATCTCCTGTTCTGTATTATGTCTACATATTCTGTTGTGCTGCAGCAAGCACGAATTTCATTGTCCTATCTGGGACACATGACAATAAACTCTCTTGACTCTTGACTTGGACTTGAGCAAAAAAGGGTTCTTAGGGAAAAAGAGCTGCCTTAAATTTAGTTGCGTCTGGTTGGGTAACTATGGTAGGGTGAAGACAATTCCATGCTTTAATTGTGCGGGGGAACTCCATGGAGCAGCCAGTAACTCTGGATAGAAGAAATTGGGTGACGTTTCGGGTAGAGACCCTTCTTTAGACTCCCTCTGGTTTTAGTGTTTTTAGTTACAGCGTGGAAACAGGCCCTTCGGCCCACCGAGTCCACGCTGACCACCAATCACCCGTACACTGGTTCTATCCCACACATTAGCGACGTAAGTGAAGAGTCAAGAGTGTTATATTCTCACGTCCTAATGAGATCCTTACTTGCAGCAGCACAACAGAATATGTAAACATAGTACTCTGTAAACAATGATATAAACGAGAAAACAAAACGGTGTATATTTATATATGAATATATATATATATATATATATGTGTGTGTGTGTGTGTGTGTGTGTGTGTGTGTGTGTGTGTGTGTGTGTGTGCGTATATATAACATATATATACCCTCACACAGAATTTCCCTCCTGGGATTAATAAAGTTCTATCGTATAGTATCGTGTGTGTAGGAAGGAACTGCAGATGCTGGTTTAAACTGACGATAGACACAAAAAGCTGGAGTAACTGAACAGGCCAGACTGAATCTCTGGACAAAAGGAAAATATTACGTTTTGGGTTGGGTCTGAAATAGGTTCCTGCATACCTTTGGAATGTGGAAGGAAACAAGAGCACCCGGACAAAAACCAATGTGATTAAAGGGAAAAGGAGCAAACTCCATACAGACAGCACCCATATTCAGGATCAATTCCGGGTCTCTGGCACTTTTAGGCAGCAACTTTATGGCCAATGTACTGCTCCAAAGTCTTGAACTGAATTAAAACATTCAGTAGCTGTAAAGGGGGACATAGCGTCACTTTTAGATTTATGACTGAAAATGGATATTTTCATTTTTTCAGTAAACAAAATTATGAACATATAATTTTTTGTGTGTTGGAAAATAAAATATAGTGGCACAGCTGGTAGACTTGCTGCCTCACACGCCAGAGGTCTGCGTTCGATCCTGTCCTCGGGCACAGTTCATGTTGAATTTGCACATTCTCCCTGCAAGCGTGTGGGTTTCCTCCCACATCCCAAAGATGCATTGGCTTTGTAGGTTAACTTGTCTCTGTAAAATTTCCCCTAATGTGTAGGAAGTGGGTGAGGAAAGTGGGATAACAGAACTTGTGTGAATGGGTAGACAAAAATGCTGGAGAAACTCAGCGGGTGAGGCAGCATCTATGGAGCGAAGGAAATAGGCGACGTTTCGGGTCGAGATCCTTCTTCAGATTGATGTCGGGGGAGGGGACACAAAAAAGAAAGAATGAAAAAGAGGCGGAGAGAGTATGCTGTGGGCGAGCTGGGAATGGGAGGGGAAGGAGGGAGAAAGCAAGGACTACCTGAAATTAGAGAAGCCAATGTTCATACCGATGGGGTGTGAACTACCCAAGCAAATATGAGGTGCTGCTCCTGCAATATGCAGTGGGCCTCACTCTGGCCATGGAGGATGCCCAGGACAGAAAGGTCAGATTTGGAATGGGAGGGGGAGTTGAAGCGTTGAGCCCACCAGGAGATCAGGTTGGTTATTGCGAACTGAGTGGAGGTGTTGTGCGAAGCGATCGCCAAGCCTGCGCTTGGTCTCACTGAGGTTGATCATACGCTGAATAATCCAACCACATTTTTGTTTGGAAGTGGAAAGAAATAATAGAAATTGCATTCATTGCAATGTGTAAAAAGAGTTGAGATACTGTATTATAATTTTGCTGTAGTCATTATGGTATATATCATGTCTTGATTGGTAAATATGTTTAGTTTGTGACTTTATTTGAAGCAGAAATAATATGTAAATGCTTCATTGAGCATAATTCCGACTGGTAACTACGCACTTCGTCCGAGCACATTATCGTACACGTCATGCAAGCCGTCTTAAATGACCACCTAAACTGTCATTTGGCAACTTACAAAGCTGCCAAGGTTGCCCGGCTGACAGCAGAGAAAAAAGGTTTGTTAAGAATTGGTCTTTTTTTTTCTATTAGGAGGAGTCTCATTTCTTCTAAATGTGCCGTTTCCAACATATTACCAATCCACATTTTGAGTGTTGGTATAGTAGCCTTTTTCCAAAATTTAATTTTAACATACGAGTTTTTTCGCTATTATTAAACCATAATTAAAAAATGAAAGTTGGAACATTGATAAAGAGGCGAAGATATCAGCCTCATTAAACTTTTGCAAAATTGGCTGGTCCAATGTGAAGGGGATTTGATATATGGATCAAACAGGCAGGAGTATGGTGAGTAAGTATTTTTATCCAGCACAGCCTTATGTTAACCCATATTGTTGGGGAAGAAGGCCATCATGTGCATTTGGAGAGGTACAAAAACTTTATTCTATCAAGCTTTTGTTGAACCTCCGTTTGGTGGTAGATTACAGGTGTGTTATGATAAATGATATTACATAACAGCTGAACGGTTTATATTAGATACTGTGTAAGGATCTACAATAAAATTTGTAGAAGGAATTGAACCACCTGTACAGAATTAATCTAATCCTAGTTTATGTTTCTGCACCTGAAAAATCTCAAATAAAGAAAAGGTAAGAAATTACTTAGGGAAAGTGTAATGGGGAAAAAACGGAGTAAGAATCCACAACAAATTGTATCAAATAAATTCCCCAGGCAGAAGAAGATGGTGGTTGAAGAGTCATTTTAGACATCACACACTTTAATACATTTGTCCAGTATAAAACATTTCAACACTGCAAGGCAGTTGTTATCAACAAGTTGTAATTGGTTACTATAGAATTTAAGGATGCGTATGATTTAGTACCAAATTATCATCATGCTCACAGGTACTTGAAAATTAATTAAATGGGTCAGCTATGGCAATTTAAGGCATTATCTAATGGATTAAACTCAGCTTCTAGGCTGTTCACACAATGGTTGAAACCAGCACTTGCACTGATAAGGACACATGATCATGGTTATCTTGATGACATTTTAATTGGTAATGCTGATCAGGAGTCAGGTGGAAAATTAGTGCAGCAATTACAAGCCTGTTGAAAGACTAGGGTCCTGATCCATCCAACAAAATCTAAGCTTCAGCCATCCCCAACAATTTACTATTTGGGGTTTGTGAGTGATTCAGTACCATGTTCGGTAAATTTACCAACAAACAAAGTGTCAATATTACAAATGTGTGTCGTTGCCTTGTTGACAAGCCTTATCCCTCCATCCGAGAAGGAGCTTAGGTAAATTAGTAACACTATTTCTGCAGTAGAATTGGTCCACTGCATTACCAAAAAAGCTAAAAAGAGCAAAAACACAAGCACTAGAAGAGTGTGCAGGCCATTTTGACAGGTCTACGCAATTGCCAAAGGAAGCTTTATCAGAGTTACAGTGGTGGATTGAGAATGTTCCACAAGCTGCTTAAAAACATATTAGCTCAGCAGCCAACAGTCATTGCAAACTGAAGCAAGTATTCTCGGATGGTGGATAGCTTCTCTGTTTTTTGGGCTAGATAAGTGTAATATCTGTTCTTATCAGGTTAATATCTGATACGTCCCTTATCTAGGGGGTTACGGATAATAACACCAGGTGGTGGCAGATGGATTGTCTAAGAAACTTATTTCTCCAAACATTCGGTAGTAATTATTTGGAGTTGTTATGAGCTTTTATGGATTAAAAGCTTATTGTTCTACAATGAAAGATTTGCACGTCCAATTACAAGTAGACAATACCACAGCTGTGGCATATCAATCACATGGGTCAAGTAAGATCATTATCATATGATTATCTGGTTAACCAGATGTGGCATTGGTGTATCTTTAAGAATATTTGGCTTTCAGCTATCTATCTCAGGGAGAGACTATATTGTGGCAGACAACAGATCACGAAAATTTAAAGACAATACAGAATGGATATTAAATCCACAAGTTGGAAAACATTGTCAGTGGTATGGATTACCTGACATTGATCTGTTGCGTCTAGATTAAAGCACTAATTGCCCAAATACGTCTCATGGGAACCCATCCCAGGAGCAATAGCTGTGGATGCATTCTCACTACATTGGGTGGGGGGGGGGGGAATATGTTCTTTTATGTTCCCTATTCTGTCTGATTAGGCAATGTCTGATGAAAATATAGCAAGACTCTGCCACGGGTGGTTTGGTGGCCCAAATCAGACACAGTAATGGTTCTCATTGATGTTTAAAATAATAATTGAACCATTTATGACGATTCCTAACTGCAGTAATTGGTGGCCCAAATCGGACACAGTCATGATTCTCATTGATGTTTAGAGTAATAATTGAACCATTTATGACGATTCATAGTTATAAATTGTTGAAAAATTCATCCATGGCATGATCATATGAATTTGTTAATTTGCAGGTTCTGACCAAACCATTACAAGAGCTTGGACTGTCGGATAGGACCATGAATGTTATAACTGCAGCTTGGAAAAATAGCATTAAAAACAGTATTTTGTTTATATAAAGAAATTGGAAGTCTTTGGTAGACAGTCAAAGATATTTGATCAAACTACTAACATATCAGATATATTGGAGTTCCTTGCTGGATTGCATTTTGATCATCGCCTAAGCGATAGGGCCATTAATAGGGCTCATAGTGCTTTATTGTCCTATTTAGGATAAATTGCTGACCATGAATCTAGCGGGACTCATCCGTTAATAACCCGATTGGGAAAGGAATATATATTAAAATCTGCCCAAAGTAAAAATATAGTAATTGGGAGGTCAGCATAGTTCTTACTTTGCTTAGGCAATGGGTTCCAATTCTATCATTGTTTCAAAAGTTAACATTTGAAGTAATAATGCTCATGGCATTACTGTGCAAATGTTGCAAATGTTACATTTGATTGTATGCATGTGGCTACAGATAACATTGTATTATATGTTTATGACTTAACCCAACAAAGCAGACCAGGAGGAACTGGAACCAACGTAAATTTTAAAGCATATCCTGTCGACCAAAAATTGTGTGTGGTTAAACATTGACTCAATATGTTGAAGTAGGCAAGAGTCTCCATGGTGGTGAGACAGCGCTATTTATTACACACAAAAAAACACATAAAAGTATCAGTACAAACTGATGGTTCCAGATAGTTACATTCTAGATGGTTAAAACAGGTTTTGGGACTCAGCAGGAGTAGACATTGAGATGTTCAAAATCACTCCACCAGGGAGGTAGGTACATCCACGGCAAAGGCACAGGATGGGCCACTCGATCAAAAAAAATAGAGGCCATAGGAGGATGTAACATTTTTTTTTAAAGTTTACAAGAAACCAGTTCTCACGGTGTCAGGGTTGGACACGCAGTGTTGGGTTCTCTTTGATTGTGCTTGGTTTTATATTATCAATTTATATCTTTGGTTATACATCTTCCCCTATGATAGAAGGGTTATTACTTTCATTCTTTTATAATGAAAAGACTTATTACATAAACTAAAGAAATGTTTAAAAGATGTATTATTTACTCACTACTGTGTTGATTGAGCCAGAGTGTCGTATGGAATGAATCTACGATATGAAAAACACAAAGCTACAAAATCTTCACGTAGTCGCTCACGTGACTCCGAAGTAAAATAGTAAGATTAAACGAGAACTTACCAAGTTTGATTGTTATTTTATGAGGAGTTACGATGAGGGATTACGTGCCCTCCACTCCCAACCCTCATAAAATAAATGATCATCTGGTAGTTCTAGTCTATATTGAGCCTTACTATCTTACTCCGACTATTAGTGCTGTATTTTGCATGCCGCTGCTTTGAAGTATGCCGATCATGCGCCAGGCGGTACTTCTTCACGTAATCCCTCATCGTAACTCCTCATAAAATAACAATCAAACTTCAAACTTGGTAAGTTCTCGTTTAATCTTACTATTTTCCTCTTGTTCCATGGAGAGTCTATCTTTAATATTTCTGTTTCACACATCCTCCTCCCCTAACTTTCCCCTTTACCTTGATCCACTAATTCACTCCAACCACCACCTAGTTACCTTTGAACCCTGTTTTACAAAGTAGTCCCAACTTCCACCCAGTTCCCAATACAGGGAAAATATTTTCCTGTTCTATTCACAAAATAAGTCAAATAGGTAACTTACCACTTTAACAAGGGTCATCGGTGATATTAAAATAACCACACATTTCAACCCAGTCCATGGACACATAATAGATGCGGCAAATTGAGAGGGGAGGGACTATATAGCGCCATTTCAATTATGAAAATTATTAGCCCCAGTGAAATTAAGTGACGTTGTTAATTGAACTTAACAAACTCCTTGTTCCATTGTGTTTCCCCTTCTCTAAAATTCCAAACCATCCCTGAAAGCACAGAACTACCCTCTTCCTGAAAAATCACATATCTGCTGGTTTAATAAAAGAATACGTGTAAACACAATGCAAAGCAAATAGCTCAAATGCAAAGACCCACAGCATTGTGGTTGATGTTCAATGGCCACATCCCAAGAAGGAATGACAAATCATTCTTCAGAAAATGCATGGCACATTTCTTTTCAAATGCATGCCGGCTGTGCTGTGCACCAGCCCTTCCTCAGTGCCTTTGAGCGAGAATTCCCCTCATCCCCTCGATGCAAATTGCGCAATCCTATTTTACTTCGGAGTCACGTGAATGACTACGTGAAGAAGCAACGCCTGGCGCTTGATCGGCATTACGTCGACGCTGACGGCAGAGCAAGAGCTGCAGAGGCAGCTCCTCGACAGCGGTAGGTACGGGCCCGCAGGTAAGTGCAGTTGAAATACTTACACGTCATATCCAAACTCCGTGGCTGGTATATAGAGCCACCAGGAGTTAAAAATAAATGGAATTTGAAAGCAAAAAATAAAGTAAAAGTTAAAACGAAAAGAAAATACTCCGGGAGGAAAAAACGGAGTTTAAAAAGCGTCCCAGGGGAATACTCAGCGATCGAGATGGGAGATTAAGTGCGGAGCCGGTTCCGATACTGGTGGCCGTTAAAATTACCGTTAGGGGGACTTTAGTCGCTCCACAAACTTTTGGCTATGAGGAAACAACGGAGTTTAAAAGTTAAAATGAAAAAGAAAAATTCCAGATGGGAAAAACTGCAGTAGGGAGGAAAACATTTTAAAAGAGTCAGAGAGGCCATGAATTAAATAAGTTTTAATAAAAAGGCCTGCAGACAAAAAAAGCTTTATGGCTTAAAATTAATGGAGAAAGACTCCAAAAATAAAAAAATCAACCAAAGGGTTTAAAAGGCCCAGAATATTCCCAAAAACAGACCCTGAGGGGTTTCCATATATTAATATATATGGTGGAATTTATCAATAAAGGAATATCTACCTCGGATTGTTTTGGAGGTGATCTCCTTGAGGAAAAACTCAGGAGTAACCAGGGCAGTAAAAGAATATGGAAAAAAACTGACCCTAAAAGTGCATTGATAGTGGTGGCTGGTCATAAAGTACCCACCACAGCACAAATATATATATACAGGTGTACTAGGTACGATACCTGAATGAAGGAGTGAGGCCATGGAAAGTAACCATGGAAACCAAAATTAATTGGTCTCTCACCAAAGCTGTTATGGTTGAAACAGCAGAAATATTGATAAAACTTTTATGTATTATTAAGGTATCAACGGTGAATCCGTTTATGGTACCCGTGTCTCAATTGTATGGAGACATAAGGAAATACGTTTTCAAAGTATTTCAAGCTGGTGCGTGGCATCACTATTTATCTAAAACAAATGAAACATTGTCCAATAACCAAAACATTTTAAATAAAAAGACAAATTGCCATCAGTTTGTGGAGCTCAATGGGATAAAAATGTATTATATATTATAATAAAAATTATATATATATATATATATATATATATATGTAATTGTTATTGGGACCAATTTTGCACTTCAGATTTGCAGGTCAAAACAGATCAAGTTATGTTAAACTCCTGATTATTATGGAGTAACCCTGCCTCAGGATAAATCAAAGACATTGATTACAAAGGAAAGACTATTGGTCATTAAACTTTGGCAAAATTATGATCCAATGTAAAGATTTGATAATGGATCAAAACAAAGGCAGGAGTATGATAAATAAATATTTATTCAACACAGCCTTATGTGAACCCATATTTTTTCCCATTGAGGGTAGGGAAGATTCAAACAAGAGGGCATGAAATGCGAATTAAGGGACGGAAGTTTAGGGGTAACATGAGGGAGAACTTCTTTACTCAGAGGGTGGTGGCTGTGTGGAATGAGCTTCCAGCAGAAGTGGTGGAGGCAGGATCGATTTTAGCATTTAAAAGTAAAGTGGATAGGTATATGGACGGGAAGGGAATGGAGGGGTATGGTCTGAGTGCAGGTAGATGGGACTAGGGGAAAACAAATGATCGGCACGGACTGGAAGGGCCGAGAGGGCCTGTTTCCGTGCTGTAATTGTTATATGTTATATGTTATATGGTTGGGAAGAGAAGGCTTCATGTACATTTGAAGAGGTCCAAGAACTTGTTACAGAAGAAGTTGATGAAATCTCCAATTGTGGGAGATTACAGGTGTGTTATGATCAATGATATGGCATAACAAAGGACTACAAAAACAATTTATAGAAGGAATTGGTTCACCTGTATAGGAAAACCTAAAAATTGATTTTAGGTTTGCACCCAAAATATCTCAAATAAAGAAGAGGGACGTAAATTTGTATCATAAATTTCCCCAGGGAAAAAGATGTGATAGTAAAGCCATACAAAACATCATTTTTAAATACACTTTTACAGTGTAAAAACATTTTATTAAAATGGACATCTTCAACATTGAAAAACAGTTGTTATTAACAAATTGTTAATCATTACTTTAAGACTCGAAGGATTGGTATTTAGTACCAATTTATTATCATATTACAGGTGCTTGAAATTAATTCGAATGGGTCAGCTGTGCAAGTTAAGATATTGTCTAATGGATTAAACTCAGTTCTAGGCTGTTCAATAATTACTGGAACAACAATTGTACTGATAAGAAGATCAGCAATTGTACTGATAAGAAGATCAGCAGCTGCAAATTAGTGCAGCAATTACAAGCCTATTGAGAGGCAAGGGTTCTGACCCATCCAATAAAAACGATGTTTAGGTATTCATAAACGTTCCTCAAATTACTATTCTGGGTTTAGGTAATTCAGCACCATATGAGGGGGAAAAATGTTTTCCGAGATACAAATGTCTCATTGCTTTGTTGAAAAACTTTGTCCCTCCACCAGAGAAGGAGCTTAAAGAGTAAAATAGCTCCAAAAAAGGGAAAACACAAGCATTATAAGAGTATGCATGCCTTTTGACAGGCCTATGCAAATACCAAAGGATACGTTATCAGAATTAAAGTGGTGGATAGAAAAGGTTCCACAAGCTGCTTTAAATATATAAGCTTAGCAACTGTTACAAGCTGAAGCAAGTATTATCGGATGATGCATAGCTTCTGTGATTATTTGGGTTAAGATAAGTATAATATCTATTCTTAATCAAATTAATATTTGATACGTCCCTTGTTTAGGGGACTACGGACAATAACACCAGGGAATTGCAAATGGATTGTCCTAAGAACATTTTTCTCCAAACATTTGTATTAATTATTGGAGTATCAGGAGCTTTTTATGAATTAAATGCCTATTATTCTATTATGAAAATGTGCATGTCATATCAGGTGAACAATACCACGGCTGTGGCATATATCAATCACATGAGTCAAGTAAGATCATTATCAAGTGATTATCTGGGTAACCAGATGTGGTGTACTCTAAAAATGTTTTAGTTCAGCTGCTTATCTCTAAGGAGGAGACAATGTTGTCGCAGACAACAAATCTGGGGAAAACCATTGTCAGTAATATGGATTACTTACCATTAATCTGGTTGTATCCAGATTAAATCACCGATCTCTTAAATGTTCTCGTGGGAAAACCGAGAGCAGGAGCGGTGGATGCATTTCGCTAAATTACATGAGGAAAGATGTTCTTTTATGTTCCTCATTTTTGTCTAATAGGGCAGTGTCTGATGAAAATGTAGCAAGACGCTGCCAGGGGTGCTTTGGTGGCCCAAACCGGACCTTCATGGTTCTCATTAATGTTGAGAAGAGATGTTAGAACCAGTTATGTTGACTCGTAGTTGGAGTAATTTATTGTTGTACAAATTCATCCAGGGCATGAAGATATGAATTTGGTTATCTGCAGGTTTGACCAGATCATTATAACAGTTTGACGGTCAAAGAGGTCCATGAATGTTTTAACTAATATAACAATATAACAATTATGTACAAAACGAATGTTATACCTGCAATTTGGAGAAATAGTTTTAAAAAACAATATTTTGTTTAAAACAAATTGGAAGTCTTTTGCAGACAGTAAAAGTTATTTTTATCATATTAGATATATGGGAGTTCCTTGTGGATTGCATTTTTCTCAGCATCTAAGTGATAGAGCCAATAATAGAATTGGGCAATGGACTCCAATTCTATCAATGATTCAAAAGATTAACATTGAAAGTGATAATGCTCATGAATTTAGTGTCAGCATAAGTGTGCAAACATTGCAAATGTTACGTTATATAATTGCATGTGGCTACTGATTACATTATCTTATATGTTTATGAATTTACCAAACAAAGCAGACCAAGAAGAGCTGGAACTAAGGTAAAATTTAAGCATATCCTGTCGGCCAAAAATTGTGTGTGGGTCAACATTGACTCAATATGTTAAAGTAGGTAAGAGTCCCTGTGGTGGGGAGACAGCACTACTTATTACACACAAAAACCACATTAAGTATCAGTAAAAACTGATGATTCTAGATAATTATATTCTAGATGGTTAAAACATGTTTAAAACTCAGTGGAACTAGACATTGAGATGTGGAAACTCTCCATTAAGGAGGTAGATACATTCACAGGAATGGCACAGGATGCGCCGCTCGAGCAAAGATTCAAGACCGCAGGAGGGTGTAAAATAAATATTAAAGTTACAAGGAACCAGTCATGGTGTCAGGATTGGACACGGAGTGTGGGGTTCTCTGTAATTGTTGCTTTGTTTATAATATCAAATTATATTATCAATTGATATTTTGGTGATAAATTTGCCTTTCAATGGAAAGGGCATTATTTTCATTCTTTAATAATGGGGAAAAAAATTATCACATAAACTGAGGGAGGCAATGTTTGGGGAAAAAATGTGTTATTTGCTCATTACTGTATTGATTGAGCCAGATTGTCATATGGAATGAGTCTACGACATAAAAAACACAGAAGCTACAAAATCTTCACATAGTCACTCACGTGACTCCGAAGTAAAATAGTAAGATTAAATGAGAACTTCCCAGTTCGAAGTTTGATCGTTATTTTATGAGGAGTAACAATGAGGGATTACGTGCCCTCCACTCCTGACCCTCATAAAATAAATGATCATCTGGTAGTTCTAAATTTATGTTGAGCCTTACTATCTTACTCCGGCTATTATGTTCTGTGTTTTTCATGCTGCTGCTTTGAAGTATGCCGATCAAGCGCCAGGCGGGGCTTCTTCACGTAATCCCTCATCGTTACTCCTCATAAAATAACGATCAAACCTCGAACTGGTAAGTTCTCATTTAATCTTACTATCAATAATAGTCAATGCATTGGTATTTCAGAGCGATCAAACAAGACCATCTGTGTAAGGTCTTTGTTAAGATTTTGAACTCTGCTCATTCAGTATAATCTTTTTCAACTATATATCTAGTTGACAACGGAAGTTGCACTGATTTCTCCTCAACACATGGCAAACACACTATATTGAAATGGGACAGGAGAGCATTACAGGGCGTGGACACTTTGTATGAAACCTCTAAAACTTAGCTATGATGTAACATTGGAGTTGAATCTCTGGCCTATGTCCTACATTTATAGGCCTTGAGTATGCACTTAACAGCTGGTAAATTGCCTTGGGGGACAAAATGTACAAAGGACCTTGGATAATTGCACTTACGTCCAGACATGCAAAACATAGATGCAACAGGCTTGCAAGATTTTGTTATTGTATTGGGGCAGCCTGCATGGTCTACAAGTCAGTCCTACTGCAGTGGGCTTTGTGAAGGGGCTCTCCCATTGCGGCGACCTAATTCGCGAGTTCAGAAGATTTTGCCCTTGACTCATACTTGCAGCATGGTCGACACGAGGTCCAAGGAGGTCTTTGTATCTCGATTCATGCTTGTGAGTAGTCCCCATGTACTCGATGCCTCACATAGGTTGTGGCATATTTTTCAACATGCTGAAAAATTCCCGCATGTAAAAAAAGGTTGCCCTGGAAAAAATCCTTTTTTTTTAAACTTGTAGGTTTAGTTGAGGTAGGTAGTGGTAGGTCGGCATATTATTCGTAGGTAATCGAGGGTAGTTGAAGGTAATCGAAGGTAGTCTTCAACATAGTCGAAGAGAGATCAAAGGAGATCGAAGGAGGTCGTCTTCACTCTCCACTATTCGATGTCCAATTTTCCAGAAGCTAGTCGAAGCTAGTCTTCTACATAGTCGAAGGAGGTCGAAATGATAGTCGAAGGAGGTCTTCAACATGACAATTTTTCAAACTCTGCTAAACTCGCCAATTAGGTCGCCACAGTGGGACAGGCCCTTTAGTACTTGTGAGGCCTGCTTTATAAAGTGGACATTCCAGAGCAAGTCTGAACACAGAGTTAAGAACTCAACTCTGGTTGATCACCCTTAAGTTAATCACAAATGGGCTGTCCCTTGTTCTCCACACTAAGCCCTTGCCTTCTTGATTCCAGACAGCTAAGCCTCTGTTATTTCCCTTCTAGGTCCAAAGTGGGTGATCTCTACTTAATGAGACCAAACCTAGTTGTCACAACTTTTCCCATTCATGTAGTCTTCATAATTTGAATACATGGCCTTTGATTAATCATCTATGTCATTTCAAAATACAGCAAACAGTTGCAGTCCCAGCACAGAACTTTGTGGAATAGCTATATTCTGCCAATTTGAGTAAGTGCCCATTACTTCTACACTCTGCATTCTGGTGAACAGCTAGTTTTTTTGGCAGGTCAATATTTTCCCTTGAATTCCAAGAATTACAACCTTAGTTAGCTTACAGAGTTTTATGAAGGACTTAATCAAATGTTTTTATGGGGGTCCACATAAATAACATCTGTTTGGCATTCCATTGAACTACTTTAGTCAGCTCTTCAATAAATTCAGTTGAGTTTGTCAGGCATAATGCATCTTGCACAAATCCAAGGTAGTTCTCTCGGCTTAACTACTGATTGAAAAATATAAACTGAATGCCCCAGCTATGCTTGGATCTTGGAAAACATGCATCTCCAATGGTTGCCTGTGTGATATATAAAACACGCACGTGAGCTGGATAATTTTCAAGGGTGCTGTAAACAAGGAGGAATTGGAAATATTACAGAAACAGAACTACACAAATTCCATCTGATTTTGTAAATAGTTTTGTGCTTTGCATAAGGACACCAGAAAAATAAAAACATTGGTGTAAAATATTACTGAATCCCTCAAGAAAGGCAGTAGTGCAAACATAACCTGAGCACTCCAGTTTTTGCAGTAGGAGATAGCATGCCCATCAACACCACTTTACTGCAACTTGTACATATCGATTTCAACATCTAACATGTCCTCCTGCATTGTTTGCGCAACCCTAAGATCTTGATATCAATATGTTCTGAAAGCCAAAGGAATTTGTTCTGATTATACGCGTCTAAAAAAAAATCAATGTGTTCTGGTTATTCCCATGGCAATAAAAGTGCTGCCTACTGTAATAAAAAATTGAGAACTCCCCTGGTGATTCAGCGAGCTTATCATTGTATGTCTGAGTCATAAAGACTCTGAATATACCAGGTTTGGTCTCTGTTAGCTTGGTATCAGCGGGTCAATGATAGCAGTACGCCAATCAATCTTGGCTCTCAAGATTAGGGAGGAGAAAATTACCCATGGCTCCTTTCCTTACTCGCCATACAGTTGGAGAACTAAGCCCTGTAACAAATCAGGGTTCCCCAGAGCAGGGCTAAGCGGGTTACCAGCCTAATTAAAATCTAAACAGTTACTTTTAATTTTTGTATTTGAAATTTAAGCAGCTAATTTGTTTCAGCATTTTACTTTTAACATTTTTGCTAAGATCGTTCATGGGCTTCTGGTATAAAACGGGATTAGGTTTGGCTGTGAAGTCCTTGAAGTTGAATAGTCTGCTAACCCTTGCTATCTGAATTCAACTGATTAATGGCAGCTACAAAATCAAACAGCATTAGGCATTTAGGATAGTTTTCAAGCCAAATAATTAATAGTTTTCAGAAGCAGAGGAGGAGGGTGGGAATGTGGAATGTAATCAGTTGTAAAAGGGAAGAACAGTACAATGAAATTGGAAAAAACTAATTGAAAACTATCATCTTGATCTTTACTCTTTTTAGAACATAATGTAACCTATATCTGTGGTTTTGTTGGGGTCTAATCTGAGGATCTGTTGCAAATAACATATAACTATCCTATCACAATGACACTGTGAAAGGGTTGCAGCAAAGATTGCATTATGTATTTTTCAACTCCAATAGGTTTAAAGAGAGTTGAAAATAATTATGAGTAATTCCTATTTGATTTATGAAGCATAATAGTGTTAATTAATGAACACAGCTGACATTACAGAATCGCTGAAGCACCTACGGCTAATGATCATCTGCATAGATACGTTCCATCTCTTGCACGTCATCAACCACAACAAATCTTTAAGCTAATCCCTCTTGTGCGGCCAATATATCATCACAACATAGGGAGAGGCAGGTAAATGTCAAGCTGCAAATAGTTAATTCTTTTAATGATTTGATTTGAAAAATGGTTCTGATAGCTAAATTTCCATTCCCACAATGAGCAACATTAGTAACTGATAAAATTGCCATAATATTGGTTTTCTATCATTTGTATTGTTTTAAAAGTGACATTCTGACACAAGTTAGCTTCTTAAATTTCAAATACTCAAATTTTAAAAAAAGTTGATTTTCTAATTACACTGGTATGCTGGTGAACATCGATCAGCGGAGCATTGATTTATTACAGTGCTCTTAATTCTCCAGCCACGATTCTCTGTGCTTTAATAAAGATACCCACTTAAGAACTGGTGCAAATCTCTGCTCTTGCTCCTCCAGCTCTGATGTGACCCACAGCCCAACGTGCACAGGCTGCCTTTGCAGGTTGCTGTTAAATGGGCAGAGTCCATCAGTGCTGGTATTAAACTCTGAAGCACAGGCTGCAGCCTGACTGCGTGCAGGCTACTGCTGAGGAATGGCAGCACCTGCTGTACTTATTGACAGGCTACCCTGCTGGATGTGATGGAATCTGATCTTCCCTCCACTCCTTGTTCATTGCAAGATTCGTGCTAGCTCTCGGACACACAGGTTCCTGGCTCCAGGCACAGCAGATGTGTCAGCAGGGCAGACTGAGTTTTGTGTCAGGTTTTCAGCACAGCAGTACTGTCAATAACACATCTCTCTCTTTCTAACCAGGTAACAACCTCTTTTAGCACTATTTCCATCAGCACTCACTCAACTGGTAACACATCCTAAGCACTACATGAGATATCTAATGAGACTATATCAAATTATGAAAAGTATAGACAGGGTAGAAAGTCAAAAACTTTTTCCAAGGTAGAAATATCAGACTATAGGGCATAGCTTTCTGAGAAGGATAAACTTTAAAAGCAATGTACGGGGCAAGTTTTTTTATACAGAGAGCGATGGGAGACTGGAATGTGCTGTCTGGGGTGGTGGTGGAAATAGATACAATAATGTCACTTAAGAGGCGTTTTAGATAGGCACATAGATATGTAGGGAATGGAGGGAGATGGAGCACGTGCAGGTAGAGAAGATTAGTTTCACCTGACATCATGTTCGACATGGTCAGTGTGGGCTGAATGGCCTGTTCCTGTGCTGCGCTTTGTTCTATAGCAGTGTCATTTCAGAGCATCATGACCATCATTTAACTCATCCATTAATCAGAACACAGATGAAACACCACCCATTTATCAATGGTGTAATAAGAAAATCAAAAGAATAAAAATTGAAAGAAAATACAGGACAGGACCAGGCATGGACAACTAGGACAAGCTTGGATGGTGCATCTTGGTCGATATGGACAAGTTGGTTTGAGGGTAGACAGACACAAAAAGCTGGAGTAAATCAGCGCGTCAGGCAGCATCTCTGGAAAGAGGAAAGGTGGTGTTTTTATTTTCTCCAGAGATGCTGCCTGTCCCACTGAGTTGCTCCAGCTTTTTGTGTCCATCTTCAGTTTAATCCAGTATCTGCAGTTCCTCCCTACACACTTGGTTTAAAGGGCCTGTTTCCATGCTGTATGACTCTATCCAAAATTAATTTCCATTAGAAGGCATACAAATCACAATTTCATAATGAAATATTGGGGCTATATAGTTAAGAGATAGGGTACTTGCCGAACAGGGTAAATTTAATTCCCAATGACCCTGCCGCCAGTTGCACAGACCCTACCACAGAACCTACTAACAGTAAACGTGGCTTCATCCTGCCTTACAGTCATCTGAAAAGAGATCCTTTATTGTACAAGATGCTATAAAGAGTATCATCACTAATTCTATTTGTTTGTGCACGTCGGGTAGAATTATTGACGATACTCTGCTACAACTTGATCTACCCTTGATCTACAACTTTAGGTTGTGCACGCCATACGCAATATATATACATATGTCACTAATTCTACATAAAATAAGCTTTATTTGTTTAAAAACATGCTAATCAAAGCGTTTCCAGTAGCACTCACTGTTCTCGGACAACTCCACAATGTAGTGCAGGATGCGGCTGTTTCCATCAAAAGGCCGAGTCCAGGACAAATCTACCGCCCGGCTCGTGGTAGCATTCAGCGTCGCTTGCAGGTTCCTGGGTGGATGAGGAAGTTCACTGAAGAAAAAAGAAATGGGGAAATCACACTCTACAGACTGCTTCAACCACTAAACATCATTAAAACCGAGCCTAGACCTAGGTTACGTCAAGTATAGGCATTTAAGAGGCTTTTGCATAGACAGGGAATGGATGGATATGGATCCTGCACAGGCAGAGGGGATTAGTTCAATTCGGTAACATGTTTGGCACGGACAAAGGGTAGGAGTAAACGGGTCCTTCAGAATGGCAGGCAGTGACTAGTGGGGTACCACAAGGCTCAGTGCTGGGACCCCAGATATTTATAATATATATTAATGATTTGGACGAGGGAATTGAATGCAACATCTCTAAGTTTGCGGATGACACTAAGCTGGGGGGTAGTGTTAGGTGTGAGGAGGATGCTGGGAGGCTGCAAGGAGACTTGGATAGGCTGGGTGAGTGGGCAAATTCATGGCAGATGCAGTATAATGTGGATAAATGTGAGGTTATCCACTTTGGTGGCAAAAACAGGAGGGTAGTCTATTATCTGAATGGTGGCAGATTAGGAAAAGGGGAGATGCAACGTGACCTGGGTATCATGGTACACCAATCATTGAAAGCAGGCATGCAGGTGCAGCAGACAGTGAAGAAAGCAAATGGTATGTTAGCGTTCATAGCGAAAGGATTTGAGTATAGGAGCAGGGAGGTTCTACTGCAGTTGTACAGGGTTTTGGTGAGACCACACCTGGAGTATTGCATACAGTTTTGGTCTCCAAATCTGAGGAAAGACATTCTTGCCATAGAGGGGGTACAGAGAAGGTTCACCAGACTGATTTCTGGGATGTCAGGACTTTCATATGAGGAAAGATTGGATAGACTCGGCTTGTACTCGCTAGAATTTAGAAGACTGAGGGGGGATCTTATAGAAACGTACAAAATTCTTAAGGGGTTGGACAGGCTAGATGCAGGAAGATTGTTCCCGATGTTGGGGAGGTCCAGAACAAGGGGTCACAGTCTAAGGACAAGGGGGAATTCCTTTAGGACCGAGATGAGGAAAACATTTTTCACACAGAGAGTGGTGAGTCTCTGGAATTCTCTGCCACAGAAGGTAGTTGAGGCCAGTTCATTGGCTATATTTAAGAGGGAGTTAGATGTGGCCCTTGTGGCTAAAGGGATCAGGGGGTATGGAGAGAAAGCAGGTACAGGATACTGAGTTGGATGATCAGCCATGATCATATTGAATGGCGGTGCAGGCTCGAAGGGCCAAATGGCCTACTCCTGCACCTATTTTCTATGTTTCTATGACAATGAGGGTCAATGAGCCTGTACTTGTGCTAGAATGTTTCTATGAGTAAAGGGGGCAGGGACTTGGGCTACCTGGTAATAAAGCAGCCATGTATTCGATTTGTATTTTTAAAGAATGATTTGGTCCCTCTACTGTCATGAACAGTTTAACAGTTAAATAACGGAGCTCAGGGTAGCTAGTGCTGCATTGAAGCAGAAGATATTTCTTTCCATGTGGGAGGAGTGAAGTTGGTGGACAAACTTGACTGAGCCCGTCACCTGTAGTGACGACACCAGGCCTAAACTATCACAGCGCTCAGATGTGCTGGCGCTAGATCAGTCTTTTTCTCAGAGCCAAGCTCCGCTAAGATCTAGCAAAAAATCATGGACTATATCATGGACAATGTTTTGTCACGGTCGCTCTTTGCTGACTGAAGTTTAGCTACTCAACATCTGGCAGAAGTTCACAAAGCATATTCACCTATTTATATGTTCACCTAGAAATTACTTTGACAAGATTTTGGCACTGAGCAAAACACAAAATGCTGTAGGATTAAGCATCTATGGAGTGGATAAATGACATTTTGGGTCGGGATCCTTCATCTGACTGATGATCATTGGAAGAGAAAGAGTTGGACAATCAAGCGAACCCCAAAGCCATCTATCTAATTGCTGCCTGCCTGTTTTTTAGATGAGATGCAGGTGAGCAGCAGCTGAAGAAAGGCTGCCAAAACATTTCTCTGCAGTTTACTCAAACGTTGAGGAATGCAAAAATAAAGCACAAAAGTTCCAGCACAGCCAGGAGGGAATAATTACAACACGTTTACATGGGTGGTTTCCCTTATAACTGGGGAATTAAGAATTTAATGGTGAAGTATAACAATACAGATAGAATATATGAATTTAAAATGATAACTGAATAATGTTTCTGGGCCCTGGTCATAATATCCTCCATTCTATAACATGTCTTCACCTGTCAGGTTAATTTGATGCTATGAGTGACACTGCAAACTAGGAATAATTTTGAATTATGCATAGATATTTGGATATGCTAACAATGACACCTAACTATCAATTGAAACTTAATCCTACTGAACCACAATGCAGGTAATATTCTCGACTTGACTGTCTGTCATAATTTAACACACTATAAACTTTATACATTTCTTCACATTATGCTTATACAATTTCCCAAACGCAGTACGTCGAGAAACTATAATGGTATTGTGTACATATTTCTGATATTCGTCCATCTGCTAATTTAACAAGAGAGCTTAACCTATTGCTTCAGATGAGTTAACAGCACTATTAAAGTAGCCCGTAAATGATTTAAATTGAATGATTTATGCTTATATATCGGAATGAGCAGCTGCATGGCACTGGTTTGAAAATAGTACGTGGTAGAGTAAAGTTTGTGCTAAAACCAATCCACTATTCACTAGAAAATAGCACAATGTTTTAGCAGAGATTCAATCCGAAACCGCTGGAAAACAGCTGTTCAGCTTGATAGGTAAATTGAAATCTTGTTTATACTCACATGACTTCCAGTCGGGCACTTCTGAAGTCATTCCCTCCAGCGGACAAAACCTCACAGGTGTAGTCTCCAATATCACCTGACCAGGTTTGGCTAATATGAAGCGAGCCATTTTTCCCAGTAGTAATTCTGGGTGCAGCACTTGCATCGATAACCTTTCCATCCTTTTTCCAGACAAATCTAGAGAAAAAAAGCAGATTTTATAAAATGGAATAACATAACATCATTAATGTACCCATTTGACAGACTGGAGGAATTCTAACTTCAAACTGGCATTATGCTTGGCATGGACATTATGGGCCGAAGGGCCTGTTCCTGTACTGTACTGTTATATAAATACATTTAGCTTGGTTTCAGTGAAATATAAAAATGAAAAAGAAACATAAAGGTGAATTTGGCCAACATCAACCCTGGACGAAACACTCATCTAATCTTTCAATGAAGCCACGTCTCTCAGAATGATGTTTTAAAGAAGGAACTGCAGAGGCTGGAAAATCGAGGGTACAGAAAAAGCTGGAGAAACTCAGCAGGTGCAGGAGCATCTAAGGAGCGAAGGAGATGGGCAACGTTTCGGGCCGAAACCCTTCTTCAGACGTTTCGGCCCGAAACGTTGCCTATCTCCTTCGCTCCTTAGATGCTGCTGCACCCGCTGAGTTTCTCCAGCTTTTTCTGTACCCTCTCTCAGAATTACGTCCACCTGTGCCTCAGAACGTCTAGCAGCTGGAGGCAGGCAAGAGCTGCACCGTGGAAGAGGTAAAATCTTTTTGAAGGGAAGGGCTGTGGGAGAACATAAAACAGTACAGCACAAAAACAGGCCCTTCAGCCCACAATGTCTGTGCCGAACATGATGCCAAGACCAACTCTTCTCTGGATGCACATAATCTCCATTCCCTGCATATCCATGTGCGTATCCAAAGTCTCCTCAACTCCACGATTGTATCTGCCCCCACCACCATCCCTGCAGTGCGTTCCAGGTACTCACCACTCTCTGTGTAAAAAACTTGCTCCTCTCCTCTCCTTTAAACTTTGCCTCTCTCACCTTAAAGCTATGCCCTCTAGTATTTGATGTTTCCAACCTAAGCTCTCAAACAGCTCTTCACTGATTAATCATTAAATCTCCCTTCCCCAAACATACTTTAAATCTCTGAACTACCTAACTCAGTTCACAGAATCCTCGCACGTTCACAATTAGTGACTCCCCCTTGTGCCCCCACCTTCTCCTCAATCTAAGTGATGCATGTTCGTCAATCAGGAACACTTCTGGATGGCTGTACAATAACTTGTGCATGCTGTGGAATAAATTGTCACGGTGCTGTTTTGACCAGAACTATCCCCTACATAACTCTTCTCTGCCTTGGTAAATATTGGGACCCTTATCTTAGGCACTAAAGAGGAAAAACATGGGTAGCACAGTCGGTAGTGTCATTCCCTCAATTCTGATCAATTCAATTCAATTCAATTCTCATCTCCAAGTTTGCACATTCAGTGTGACCATGTGGGTTCTCTCTGGATGCTCTGGTTTCCTCCCACATACCAAATACTTGCAGGATGATAGGTCAATTGGCCTTTATAATTTAACTCGACTGTGTAGGCGAGGGGTAGAATCTGTGGCAGTGGTGTGAACAGGTGTCATTAGTGTAAGATTGGTGTTGGCAAGTGTGTGATGGACAACACAGAATAGGATGGCCGTAAGGGCCTTTCCCTACTACATGACTCCATGACAATTCTAAGGGTGAATTTATAATTCTGCAAATACAAAATAATGTTCCAATGGGTTATAGTTCATTGCAAAATTTAATCTTCAAACATATATATACGTAGAGAGCCAAAGTTTTATTTTAAAATATCAGAATGAGATGACAAATCACAGAACAGGACCTATAGGTAATCAGGTATCAAGTGCAAGATCCAGCTTGGATGAAGTCAGGGGCAAGGTTTCGGAATCAGGGATGCTTCCTCTTATTTTGTATTGACAACGAAGAGATTGAAATTGATGGGAAGTTTGCCACAGCTTTAGACAGTGCTGAAAGTAATAATATTGCACAAGTCAAAGACATCTGGGTTCCACATTTGGTCGGACACCAGTTCCAAACAAACCTATTGGCATTCACTGGCAATAGACCAATTGAAGAAATTGGAACTGAGCAATTTGCATTTAAAAAGCACCGTTAATGTAGAAAAACATTTTGTGGTGCATTTCACAGAAGAATAATCAATGAAAAACTGGAAGTGAGCCAAAGACAGAGACTTCAGAGATTTTGAGAAACATTTAACTCATACCACATAGAACATACAGCAGAACAGGAACAGGCCCTTTGTCCCACAATGTCTGTGCCAAACATGATGCCAAGTTCAACTAATCTCTTCTGCCTGCATGAGATCCCCCCCCCCCCCCATTCTCAGTATATCCATGTGCATTTCTCCTTCAAAAATGAAAAAAGCGTGCCAGCTAAAGCCATTAGGCCCCTTTCAAATAAATACAAATGTAGTTCAAGAATGGATAGATGTTAAATGAACAACAGGAGTTTGACTGATCTAGTTGTTGCGGGCAATTTCATTGACTTGACCAAACCGACCAATTGAAATGCTTTTCTTAATTGAAGATGTTGCACCAGACTGACTCACCGGATTGTGACTCTGGGGTCATGGGTTGCTCCACAGGTCAGCACGGCCGTTGTTCCTTTGATTACGCTGCGGTCCTCGGGGGAAACGGAAATGAAGGTACGTGCTAAAAGACACAACAAAGTTAACCGTAAAGTTTTCCATGTATCATGTGCCTTTCACTAAGCTCAGCTCCTTATATTACCTTGTTATGGCAGAGATTCACTTCCTGATGACCATTTTAACTGTACATTTTCACTATTGGTTTTCAATTAATAGAGCATTTTTCGGTGTGCCGTAACACAAACGATATGCTGAGGGAAAGTCTATTCCCTTTGGCTAACTCTGCATGATAGAAGAATCACAGCCGCTTTCCGAAATCGATGCTATAAAACACTTGTGCTGCACTTACATGTTGATCTAGAAGATCCATTTAATTCCAGGGCCTCTGCGATAAATTCAATTTTTATTACGTTTACTTTCACAAATTTTATTATGATATTGGGAATTTCATTTCAAAATTTTCATTTCTACTTTGGTCCACCAGTAGTTCAATAAATCAAACTTACGTTTGATTTTTATTGGATTGAAGGATTTTGTGGGGATTATGGTTGAATAATCTATCTAGCTTTCTACAAAACCAGCAAAATCAACAGCCTTGATCATCTTCTTATCATACAGTGCCCTCCATAATGTTTGTGACAAAGACCCATCAATTATTTATTTGCCTCCATATTCCACAATTTGAGATTTGTAATAGAAATAAATCACATGTGGTTAAAATGCACATTTGTCAGATTTTATGAAAGGGTATTTTTATACATTTTGGTTTCACCATGTAGAAATGACAGCAGTGTTTATATATAGTCCCCTCATTTCAGGCACCATAATGTTTGGAGCACATGGCTTCACAAGTGTTTGTAATTGCTCAGGTGAGTTTAAATGCCTCATAAATGCAGTTATAAGAGAGCTCTCAGCACCTAGTTTTTCCTCCAGTCTTTCCATCACATTTGGAAACCTTTATTGCTGTTTATCAACATGAGGACCAAAGTTGTGCCAATGAAAGACAAAGAAGCCATTATGAGACTGAGAAGCAAGAATAAAACTGTTAGAGACATCAGCCAAACCTTAGGCTTACCAAAATCAACTGTTTGGAACATTACTAAGAAGAAAGAGAGCACTGGTGAGCTTGGAAAAAGGACTTGACAGATAAGATGAAGATTAACTTATATCAGTGATGGCAAAGCAAAGTATGGAGGAGAGAAGGAACTGCCTAAGATCCAAAGCATACCACCTCAACACCCTCCCCCCACTGTGAAACACGGTGGGGGGAGGGTGTTATGGCCTGGGCATATATGGCTGCTGGCTCACTTATCTTCATTGATGATAAGTGAGCCAGTACAACTGCTGATGGTAGTAGCATAATGAATTCTGAAGTGTATAGACACATCCTATCTGCTCAAGTTCAAACAAATGCCTCAAAACATTGGCCGGTGGTTCATTCTACAGCAAGGCAATGATCCCAAATATACTGCTGAAGCAACAAAGGAGTTTTTCAAAGCTATAAAATGGTCAATGCTTGAGTGGCCAAGTCAATCACCCGATCTGAACCCATTTGAGCATATGTTGAAGAGAAAACCGAAGGTGACTAGCCCACAAAACAAGCATAAGCTAAAGATGGCTGCAATACAGGCCTGCGATTCATGGACATCACCAGAGAAGACACCCAGCAACTGGTGATGTCCATGAATCGCAAACTTCAAGTAGTCATTGCATGCAAAGGATATGCAACAAAATACTAAACATGACTACTTTCATTTACATGACATTGCTGTGTTCCAAACATTATGGTGCCCTGAAATGGGGGGGACTATGTATAAACACTGCTGTAATCTCTACATGGTGAAACCAAAATGTATAAAAATGGCCTTTACTAAAATCTGACAATGTGCACTTTAACCACATGAGTTTTTTTCTATTACAAATCTTAAATTGTGGAGTACAAAGGCAAACAAATAAATGATGGGTCTTTGTCCCAAACATTACGGAGGGTGCTGTATTTCAATGTCTCTAACATACACGAACATTTGATCAATACAGATTAATTGCTCCATCAATAATACTTGCACATTGAAGTAACTTTTCCAGTCTGCAGTACAGACAATGTTTTGAGAAATTTATTACAAAGAAGAAAATAGTCTTTAACCCGGCGTAGGGAATCAAGAACCAGAGGGTATAGGCTTAAGGTAAGAGGGAAAGATTTAATAGGAACCTGATGGAAACATTTTTACACAATGGGTAGTGGGTGTATGGAACGAGCCGTCAGAGGATATAGTTGAGGCTGGTACTATAACAACATTTAAAAGACATTTGGACAGGTACATGGATAAGAAAGGTTTAGAAGGACATGGTCAAAATGCAGGCAGGCAGGACTAGTGTAGATGGGCATCTTGATCGGCATGGGCCGAAGGACCTGTTTCCATGTTGTACGACTCTATGTGTCTAAACCTAAAGAAAGACCTATAATTCCCCATCATATGGCAGCTTACTCATAAATGCATTGGCCAAGATTAGGGTTCCAGCATTTCTGTTAACGTCATTGTCGTATGATAGTTGGTATCTTTGTTTTAAAGTTCAATGAAGTGAAATATTTGCTTTCTTTAAGGAACTTCAATCTGTGAGAGCCATTTGTAACTTGTAAACCTGAGTTGACATGATGCAGGCTGACACCACTTTCATGGGGTCAAGGAGAGAGCATTCACGTCGCAGCCTTGTTTCCACCAATCTTTCCACCACTATGCACAAGAAGCGCAAGACGCCATTGTGCAGATGCCGAGACGTGTGTTCAGCTCTGGCTGCACAATTTCTAATCTTGTGATGTGGACTCGAGAGGAAGATCTCTGGTATCGGTTTAATTATATTCCTCACCATTGTACAAGGCAGTAGAATCTATTGTATTCCGCATGAATATTTGTTATTTCCATTACTATTATCACTATAAATCATATTTGCTGTATAAAGTGAATGGATTATTTAGGCTTTTGTTTTGGTAAGTTATTTTTTGAGGACAGCAGAGAGCTGCTTAAACTGAGGTAGGTCCTGGCACCATACAAGTTCATCAAAATAGCTACCAACTCACTCAGATTGGCATTCTGCTCATTCTCAGACTGGAATGGCAGCTTGGTCCATTTAACAAACACCCCTCCTCCCCTACAGTTGGCACCAATCTGTTATTTGGAATGTAAATTAGCTTGGTGATCACTTTTGAAAATAATATTTATCATGCAGTCAGGGTCATAAACAAACCAATAGAAACACTCTGAATTGCTGCAAACAGCAACTTTAACTAGTTCTTACTTGATTATAAAATGGATGCTAAGCACGAGAGTTCAGGTAACTTCCCAACATTTGTTTTACATTATTTCTGAACATAAAGACATTACAGAGGAGAAATTTTATTTGGTTTATTCATCGGTATTTTATTTATCTTAGCTCTTTGTATTCCATTCAACTTTAGAGGCACAAAGTTGAACAGCATAGAAACAGGCTCCATGTTCATGCCAACCACCATGCCTATTCATACTAATCATAATTGCCTGCATAAAATCATTTCCCCTCCATGCCAAAATCATTCAAATACTTGTAAAGATGTCTCTTAGATGTGGATAGCTGTTCTTACCTTCACTGGCATCTTATTCAAGATCCCAACCACTTCTTTGAAAATCTACCCCTCAGATCTCCTCTAAACCTCCTCTCTCACCTTAAACTTGTCCTTTAGTTTTAGACGTCCCTGCCATTGGAAATAGACCTGGGCTAGCTACTCTATCCAAGCCTCTCATAATTGTATGACATACTCTTAACATGTCATACTGAATCCAAAAAAATGCTCTGATTGATCTGGGATTTTACATTAATTTAGCAACACAACAAACATTCCAGGGGACACATTGGGAATACGAAGTCCGTCCCTAAACTAGTCACCTCCCCAAAAGGAAACTATCGGTCTCTCAATGGCAACAGGTGGGATGAAACTTGAAAAGCAACAAGAGCCAAATAAAGTTCTTGAACATTAATCAAGCAAAACACGACTGGAAAAACACAAATAATTTAAATTTAATAATGATAAAATTCTAGATCTAGTTGAATCTGGATAAGATTGAAGGGCATTAAACTAAACTGTTGTTCCCTGGGATTCTTATCCCCTTTTCACTGGATGTTCAGATCCCCATGGTTTAGTTTTCTCACTCTCTGACTTTCATTCATCTTCCACTTCTATTCTCTTGCGGCAGAGACTCCTGGCTATTCCCTTCAAGTGGCACCTGTTTGACCCATTACAATAATCATACGCCAACTTTCAACAGATGGTATGAAAGAGAATACGCTGCCTGCTTTATGGGAGAGGAAGTAATCAGCATTTTTAGTTTGCAAATGTAAAATTCTCATTACATGGTCCTTTGATTTGTTTGATGTGCCTTTGTTTTTTTTATTCAAATACATCAATGTTTATTAATGATCCCTGGATATGTTTGGGGTTTCATTTGTTTTTATTGTGGAGAATAAAATTCTATATTAATTGCATGAAATAAATGATAAGCTGAATAAAAACTATTTTTAAGATATTCACGAGGTTGAACTGTTATGAAATCCTACTGGTTTACTGAAGTCCTCTGGGAAAGGAGACTGCAATCCATTACTGGTCTGGCCTATACATGTCTCCTGTCCAACCCTTACATGTTAACTCTTACTTGCCCACTGAAGTGCCCTTGCAAACTGCTCACATGTTTTTAAAGCACTGAAAGGAATATCGGACTACATGCTTGAAGAGGAGGCACCAGTGCCTTTTGCAAAGAAACAAAGTGCAAAGGGGAACTCAGCAGGTCACAGGCAGCATCTGTGGAGGGAATGGACAGGGAACATTTTAGGTCTGAAATGGATCTGAAATGTCGATTGTGAGTTACTCCGGTAGCACTTGGATTATGAGTCAGCATGGTTAATATTCTCAAAATTCTAGCATCTGCAGTTCTTTGTGTTGTCAATACATTTTGATGGTTCATATAGAACAACAAGCATAGATTTTATGTACACAAAAACCAAAAAGCTCATGAAGAGAATGTGGTGTAGAAATGGTCTAATGCGCAATAATAAACAATAATGGTAAAGAGACATGAAGCAGTTTTATTTGAGGTCTTGGAGCCTTATCCAAAGAACTGTCAAAGAAGACGACTGATTTTCTAATTCTCATGCATGCATCTAACGTGTGATGCCTCATGTGCATCAGAAGAAGTCTTGAGTAAATAATTGTACACAAAAAATTCCAGTTGGCTTACCTGGTGGGGGTCAAACCACATCCTAGAGCTATGTTTCCCTGCTTAACATAGTGGAAAGCCAATTTCAGGAACATGGTCTGTTGGAAACTGTTTTCCCTGCAGCAAACACCATCCAGCCACTCCAGCCCAGGATGCTGAGCTGATGATCACTCACCCACAACAGTCCCTGGCTCTGATGAACAATTTAGTCAGATCTCATCAGTTAAGCCAAGCAGCCCTCTGACCTTTTCCAGAGCACTTGGCTGTCATTTATACTACCATGACAATTGCCCTAATCAGAGCCCATATCCTGAGTATGTACAGAATGTGAGTTACAAACATCTTCACATGACAAGTAAAAGCAGGCCCAAAGCTTCTAGTGAAATACAACTTGTTCTGTAATCCACTACTATGGTTGGAGAGTTTAAAATGGCGGGCAGGATCCATGGGGTAAAGAAAAGGAAAAGTAGAATGAAAGTTCAAGATAGCTGATGTTAGCTCTGTCTCCACAGAAGGATTATCCTGCAGTTCTCCAGACATGAACCAGTCTGTTATCGTCTGGGTACAAACTCTTCCTGCAGTCAGTTTAATTAAGTTTAAAGATACAGCTTGGAAACAGGCGCTTCGGCCCACGGAGTACATGCCGACCATCGGTCACCCGTTCACACTAGTTCTATGTTATCCAACTTTCTCATCCACTCCCTGCACAGTGGGGGCAATTTTACAGAGACCTATTAACCCACACATCGCACATCTTTGGATGTGGGAAGTAACAGGAGTACCCAGAGGAAAACCACGCCTCGGCAAGGCAAGCAGCATAATCAAGGACGAGTTGCACCCTGGCCACTTCTTCTTCTCCCCTCTCTGCTCAGGCAAAAGGTATAAAAGTGTGAAAATGCAAACCACCAGATTCAGGGACAGTTTCTTCCCAGCTGTATCAGGCAACTGAATCATCCTACCACAACCAAGAGCAGTCCTAAACTACTATCTACCTCTTTAGTGATCCTCAGACTATCCTTGATCAGACTTTGCTGGCTTTACCTTGCACTAAACGTTATTCCCTTATCAAGGTTCGATTGTAATCATGTCTTGTCTTTCCGCGGACTGGTTAGCATGCAACACAAGTTTTTCATTGTGCTTCGGTACATGTGACAATAAACTACAGACAAAACACAACAGACAAAACTCCACACAGATAGCATTTGAGGTCAGGATTGAGCCTGGGTTTCTGGCACTGTGAGGCAGCAGGTTTACCAGCTGCACCACTGTGCTACTTCTTGCTAGAGTTTGTACCATTTGTAAAAATGATATAGTAGGAACGATTCAATTATGGATTATCTGTCCACTGACATCAATCAAATATGACAAGGTGGTCTCTCGATTTTAAGATTGTTTTGGATTAAATTCCAAACCTTGATGCACTAAAATGCTACTCTCTACAAAATAATTTCTAGTCTTTTAAATCTTGTATTTCTGATGCAGCCTATTTATTTTTTACAGTAATAAAGGGCACCTGCTGCCGATTCCTTCTATAATCAGTGAAATTACAACAGTCAGACATAAACATGGAAAATCACTGAAGAATAAAATGAACATGCTCCATAGTCATAGAGTCATACAGCATGGAAACAGGCCCTTCAGCCCAACTTGGCCATGCCGACCAACATGTCCCATCTACACTAGTCCCACCTGTCTGTATTTGGCCCATACCCATCTAAACCTATTCTAATCATGTATCTGTCCACATGTTTTTTGCATTTCTGCATCAACTGCTACTGTAACTAACATCAGTAGTATAGTTTTGTTTATGGATGACTGCCGTATGTGAATCTGTTACAAATGCCCAACAGTGAAACTGTTTCAGATCCTGCTGAAGTGCTAAGAGCATCAAAGTTTGTATGAGGGTGCGCAGCTTCAACCTTGTACATCGCTTTGTTTCAAGCTTGCATCCAATTAATTCCAGGAGTAGTGGCAATTTCAATATCTATAGACCATCCAAAGTTCGCCATCTGACAACCGATGACCCCTACGGTACAAACAAAGTGCTCTCAGTGATTGAGTGCTGCAGTGGAGGTTTTATGTACCCAGTACACTCCAAGTTTCCAAACCCCTTCAACAATCTATCCTCCAATACATTACCAGCAATTCCCTGATATCAAATTTAGAGAGGCATAGACAAGGTGGACGGTCACCCTTTTTCATAGGGTGGAAATGTCAGACGAGAGTTTTAAGATGAAAGGGGCAGTGTTTAAAGGAAATTTGCAGGGCAAGTTTTTTTTTAATAGAGGTTTGTGGGTGCCTGGAAGGTGCTGCTAAGAGTGATGGCGGACACACATACTACAGTGGCGCTTGTGAAGCTTTTAGATATGCGAGGAAGGAGGGGATATGAATCACGTGCAGGCAGAGGAGATTGTGTTAATTGGCATTGTGTTCAGCACAGACAATGTGGGCCGAAGAGCCTGTTCCTGTACTGTACTGTTCTATGTACCGGTCACGGTGGCACAGCGGTAGAGTTGCTGCCTTACAGCAAAATGCAGCGCCAGAGACCCGGGTTCGATCCCGACTACGGGTGCTGTCTGTATGGAGTTTGTACGTTCTCCCCGTGACCTGCGTGGGTTTTCTCCGAGATCTTCGGTTTCCTCCCGCACTCCAAAGAAACAGGTTTGTAGGTTAATTGGCTTGATTAATTGGCTTGATAAAAATGTAAAATTGTCCAAGTTGGCGATATGCAGAGTAGTGCCCTGACGACTACAAAATTCAGAAGGTTCAGAAGATATGTTCTAATCCTTGTCTTTTGTAGCTGCGGGGAGAACAAATCCTCGCATTTAACGACATAGCTTGTTGAAGTAACACTGTCACAACGGCTAATGCTGCTGATCATGGATCTAAAGTTGCAACTCTTCGTCTCTCCATCTCTCTCTCTGCCTGACCTGCTGAGGATTTCCAGTATTTTACTTTTCCAGTATTCCATCACAAACAGTTGCCACTCAACGCAAGGCAGTGCAGTCCAAACCCAGAAATGCTGGTTGTCATAAACCCACACCACCTCTACCCAGCAAGTCAAAAGCCTTCCAGCAGCTACTCTGTGGTGGGATCTAATTTGCAACATGAAATGTCAGAGTCCTCAGAGATAATCTCAACGGTACCAGACTTGAATGCAACTCTACAGATAGCTGAGGAACTCCAGTGGACATTGCTGCACAGAATGATGAGCCACATTAGGCAGGAGATAGTCAATTTAAAGAACAAGGTTGTAGATGCTCTTTTCTGAATGTGCCAACAAGAACAGGAATGCTGTGTTCATGGAGCGAGCTTTGACATCAAGACATGAGTTAGTCTAGCGTCTGATTTAGTTCTGATATCCCGCATCTGGAGTTTGTGTTTTTACGTGGTTTGATACGTTGATTTGGTGTTGAGTAATGTTGAACAACTGTGGGCATGCAGACACTCATATGATTATGGGGCAAGGTTGGAAAATATCAACTATAACTGCATTATTTATGTTTATTGCCTTATGGGAAACATCAGTTACTGGCAAGGCCAACGTTTAAAGCCCAAAATTCCCAGAAACTCGAGGGAGACAGCTGCAGCCCATGTGATGAAACAGTACTGCTATGTTTGGTGTTCCAGAGTCTGGATCCAGTAACAATGGAAGAGTAGAAACAAGGAACTGCAGATGTGGGTTACAAGAAAAGGCACAAAGTGCCTGGGTAACTCAGTGGGTCAGACAGCATCTCTGGAGAACATGGATCAGTGACGTTTCGGGTTGGGACCCTTCTTCAGGCTCAGAAAAAATTGAAGAATAATTGTTAATAGAGCAGAGATGGCGGATTAAGGACCAGAATGGAGACGTGGCGTCGTAAATTTCATCAGGTACTGCACCAGCCTCTTCAAAGCTATGGCCTAGAAAGCACGCCAACACCTCTACTTCCTTAGAAGGCTTAGGAAGTTGGGCACGTAGCCCAGACTATCACACAAACCAACCTCCCTTCCAATGACTCCATCTACAATTCCTTCACCAGCATAATGAATGATCAGTGTAAGCCTGGTCACTCCCTCCTATCCCCTCTCCTATCAGGCAAGAGGGACAGAAGTTTGGAAATACACAGCTTCAGATTCAGGGACGGTTTCTTCCGCTGTTATCGAGCAACTGAATAGTCCTCTCATCAGAGTGCCGTCTTGACCTCCCATCTACCTCACTAGAGACCTTTGAACTATCTTTATTTGGACTTTCTTTGACTTTCTCTTGCACTAAATCTGCGCATTGTGGACAACTTGATTGTAATCATGTCGTTTTTTTCATTGACTGGATAGCACGCAAACAAAAACTTTTCACTGTACAAGTGACAATAATAAACTAAATTACACCTCATATTGTAGGCAGAGGGAATGACTGAAGGATTAAATACTTTTGCTTTAACAAAGGCAAAAGATGTCATTACAGTGACAATGAAAAAGGAGATAGCTCAGAAGCTAGATGAGCTTAAATTTAGTGAATAGAAGGCATGAGAAAGGCTGATTGCACTTTAATAATACATCACCAGGTCCGATGACGTGTATCGTAAGTTGCTCATGGATGGGTGGAATTGCACAGGTATTGGTGTCTGCATTCTTGCAGGCAGACCAGCTCACTGGTGGACTGGTAATTCATTCCCATGATCAGATCAGTCTCAGCACATGTGCTGTAGACTGACCTGGCCATTCCTAGATGACAGACTGGCCCCTGTGTTCATGCTGTCGAACTCAACTCCACATTGTATTGGACCAATACCCCTTGTACTAGTCTCTCATATTCCAAAATCCAACCAACATTTGCTGCTAAACCATGCTCCCCACTGTCCAACCACACCTCCATTCCTGAATAAGGTTCTTCAACCAAAACGTCCCCTAGTCCCTTTCTTCAGAGATGCTGCCTGGCCCGCTGAGTTACTCCAGCATTTTGTGTCTACCTCCATCCCTGAAGTTCTGTGGCACTTGGCTAACATCAGTGACTGAAGGCAACGATGCAGGTTTCAAACTTGCATTGCAAGTTTTTGAACTTTGCAAATTGGCAACATTCGTACGGGTTATTAGGTGTGAACTGAGGACAGTAGTTGAAAAGATGCTGGGGATTTTCAAGAGGCAGGGCTTCTAATATCGGATATATCCTGGATATTGCCAGTGAGCAGCCACGTCAACTGTGCCTTGATGTATTCGCTGCTGATGGGCAATAATTAGTGAACTGATTTTGAATTTGACCTGGGCATTCCATGTCTGAGAAAGTTTCCAAATTCTTGGGCATGTGTTATGTTGAAATAGCTTGGCTGGAAGGGCGTCTGATTCTTCCTCCAGTTATTGTACCTTCCACAGTCTTTGCCGTTGTCAATATTCAGCTGTTACAAGATGTAGAGTGATTCTAATTTAGTGAAATATCCATTATGCAGGTCCATGTAAAATGTTGTTTACTGAAATACAAGATATTAATGCTATTGTTGTGTTAAGGCTCAGCTCAAATGCACTCTTCAATATAATCATTATTATTATTATAATATTTAACATTGGAAGAATATTACTAATATGGAAGCATGCCCACTTTGCAGCTCTGTAAATACTTATTTAGTGTTTTACGATAATCATAATCTGCAGGGTTTTGGTGCTGAATTTAAAACAGTTGAACTGCTGGGAGGCTGTTGAAAGAATTAAGCAGGTCCACCTGTCACTAGCTGACACTTTTTCCCAGTGGGTTTCTTTTGTGACACAAGGTTAATCAGCTCATACCTCGGAGGGAAAGTGCTTCTTGCACTTCCAAAACAAATACAACAGCAGGAATTTTAAACCCAAATTGAACCAAAGGAGATTTATTGTAACCATTATTTTTTTTTTTCCTTAATCTCTAATCATCTAAGTTGGTAGAGTTAATGAGTGCTTTTCTAAGAATGTCCCACCGCTTGTTGTAAAAATAAACAGCAGATCAATTAATAAATATTTAATTGCAGCAGCATTATATCCATCCTTCCTGTAACAAATAAATAATTCATATTTTAGATTATTTCACCCTGATAATTTTAGAATATATACACAGCACTGAATAGTAATGACTGGTTGTTGTAAAAATATGATGACATTTTTATTGCCATTCTGAAGGAAAACATGAAAGCTTTATTTAAAAAAATAAGATTTTGGTCTGTAATGGATTCTTTCAAACTACATAAATCCGAATGATATAATCTCATCCTGTCTCCAAAGTGGGCAAATCTGATTATTTTAGATGGAACTAGTTTAAATGGGACTAGCTTAGATGGGGCATGGATGACTTGGGCCAAAGGGCCTGTTTCTATGCTGAATGATTCTATGACTATCCAACACCTCACAAAACAATTTGCTGTCTTAAAAAGCTGTTTGTAGATATCTTGAGCTGACTGCTGGGAGATAGAAGTACCAAGAGAAGAGGTTTTGAACTTTTTCTGTATGAGGTAGTATAGGGTTCCTGTACAAATTGGTGCAACAAACAATTAGCTAACAAAAACATTGTTACTGTGGCAAAAAAAACATTAGCATGAGAGGGGCAAAGTTTAAAAGAGATATGCGGGACTTTTTTTTTACATAGAGAGGGTGGTGAGTGCTTGAACACACTGCCGGGTTAGTGTTGAGGGAGATATGATAGTAGCATCTAAGGGAACTTTGATATGCATATGTATATGCAGGGAACGGAGAGATATAGATTATGTGCAGGCGATAAGAGTTGGTTCTGGCCTTATGTGCCAAACATTGTGGGCTGAAGGATCTGTTCTCATGCTGTACTGTTTTACGCTCTATGCCAGCAGTTCAAGAGATTATGGCAATGAGGTACTTGACATCTGAAAAGATGGGGTTGCCCCAATGTTTACAAATGCACAACAGATGCATTTCAAAACATGAGAACTGACCTCTTTCCGTGCAATTTGCACAGCTACATACTTGAATCTAAACAGGGGCTCATCTGAACCGAAGTGAGTGTGTGACAGTGCATGTGATATCGCTCGCCACAGTACACGAGAGCATTAATTAGCGAGTCACAGCACTTCCTTTCAGTGAGCTAAAATGATGAATGTGAGAATAATGGCTTTTTCTAATGTTCAACGTAAGTCTTGTATATGTTTCCATGATTTTTATAAACTAATTCTCAAGCTAAAATAATTAGTTCCTTTCACATTGAAATGGAGAGAATTATTTAATGGGGAATAAATGCTGAACATTTCTACTCCATTATTTAAAAAATTGCCTCCTCTAAATATTTAACAAGATTTATAACTACAAGCTTCAATTACTAATGTACCAGTGCCAGCATATTTGAGCAGATTATAAATTAGTTAAATGTAGCCACAGAAACCACTTTGGAGAGTTTTTGATAGTTGACTGTGCTATGCAACACAATTTATCAATAATCATAAAGTTGTACACACAGTAACAGGCCCTTCAGCCTCCTGCGTCTACGCCGCCCATCATGCCTATCTTTGTTAATCTCATTTGCCTGTGTGAATTCATTTACGTATCTATCCAGATGCTTCTTAAATGCTGTTACTGTTCCTGCTTCCCCCACCTCCTGAGGGCTGAGGGAGAGCTGAGGAGAAAGTAAGGACGACCTGAAATTAAAGAAGTCAATGTTCATACCACTGGGGTGCAAACTGCCCAAGCGAAATATGAGGTGATGCTCCTCCAATTTACGGTGGTCCTCACTCTGGCCATGGAGGAAGCCCAGGACAGAAAGGTCGGATTCGGAATGAAAGGGGGAGTTGAAGTGCTGAGCCACCGGGAGATCAGGTTGGTTATTGCGAACCGAGCAGAGGTGTTCGGCGAAGCGATCGCCAAGCCTACGCTTGGTCTCACCGATGTAGAGCAACTGACGTCTAGAGCAGCGGATGCAATAGTTCAATAGTTGAGGTTGGAGGAGATGCAGGTGAACCTCTGCCGTACCTGGAAAGACTGCTTGGGTCCTTGAATGGAGTCAAGGGGGAAGGTAAAGCGACAAGTGTAGCATTTCTTGCGGTTGCAAGGGAAAGTGCCCGGAGAGGGGGTGGTTCAGGTGAGAAGGGAAGAATTGACCAGGGAGTTACGGAGGGAACAGTCTCTGCGGAAAGTAGACAGGGGAGGAGATGGGAAGATGTGGCAAGTGGTGGGATCACGTTGGAGGTGGTGAAAATGTTGGAGGATTATTTGTTGTATGTGACGGCTGGTAGGGTGGAAGGCAAGAACAAAGGGGACTCTGCCCCTGTTACGAGTGGGGGGATGGGGTGTGAGAGCAGCGTCACGGAGTATAGGTGAGAGCCTCATCTATGTAGAAGAGAGGAACCCCCATTCCCTGAAGAATGAGGATATCTCCGATGCCCTGGTGTGGAACACCTCATCCTGGGTGCAGATGCGGCGTAGACGGAGGAATTGGTAGGGGATGGAGTTCTTACAGGAAGCACAGTGGGAAAAAGTGTAGTCCAGATAGCCACGGGAGTCAGTGGGTTTATAGTGGATGTCGGTCAGTAGTCTATCACTGACGATGGAGATCAGAATTACTACTTCAGCTTGGGGCTAGTGAGATGCAGGCACTTACACGGCTACATTTTGGCAGTTCCACAAAGAAAATGCCAGCAAAATATGAGCTCACAGCTTTTTCAAATGAGCTGTTTGAAATGAAAGGCCACGAGTGCTAATTGGACAGATGAATTCCTACAAATGTCACAAACAATGACATGGACAGTGGAGTTAATTGTCAATGGTGCTAACTGGGTAAGCAATTATCCTTAAAGGTGTTAAAATTAGAAATTTATTTGACTTGTACTTGGAACAGTAGCCAGTGACATATATTACTTAATGTGAAGCAATCAACAGAAACCAAATGAAGGTTTCCAAAAGACAGTAGCATTTAAATCACTTGCTTTGACAATTTACTGACACACAGCACGTTAAAAGTTTATTATCAACCAGACTTCTTCATACCAACATTTCACATGCTCCTGCTTTGCATCAGACATGAGGCTAAGTCATATTTTCCTTTGTTGTCATTTTGTTTTCTAGCTTTTAGGCTCTGCTTAATTGGAGCATCTAGTCACTTGACTTATTTCTAACAAAATTCAAAACCAATTTTAACACGTTATTTAAAAAAATATATTATGTTGCAATTTTTCTTCTTTTTGTTCGCCAGATTCTGAAATTTCCCCAGCTGCAAAAGTTTAGATGCGGGGACGTAGGGTTCTTGATTCGTATTTGGATTAGACTGTGAGAGGAATGGCAATTTCATTTCTGGACACTTTTGAGACAAAGAGCATTGGCCTAACAAGGAGCATTAATGTGGTGTCCAGAGAGCTGACAGTACAGCCTTGAGAGTCATACTTACCTAGTCTGTTTATGATTTATTCCCACAGTGTGTCATGTTTACAAGTCCTTTAGAGAGCAGTTAACATCAAAACAGCTTGTTAATGAAAGGCATTTGTTAAGAAGTCCCTAATGGTGTAGAACATTTACCAGGTGAGCAGTTAAATGATATGGTCCAACAGAATCCTCATGCAATGCTTTGATTTCGTTAATTTTACCCAGTCAGGCATGAATGAGCAATAGCTGACCTCATTATGTTGGAAAGGGTGCACATGAGGTTCACCGGGATGTTACCTGGGTTCGCTGGATTGAGTTATAGGGGGAGGTTGGATAGGATGAGATGTTTTTATTTTGGAGCGCAGGAGGCAGAGAGGTGATTTTAGGGAGGACTACAAGAAAATGAGGGGTGTGGAGAAAGTGAACATTCTCAATCTCTTTCCCAGTGTATATTCAAAAACTAAAGGGCATAGGCATAAGGTGAAAGGGTTGACATTTTAAGAGGGACCTCATGGGCAACTTTTATAGTCAAAGGGAGTATGCATCTACAGTAAACTGCCAGATGAAGCGATGGAAGCAGATACAATTGCAACTTTTAAAATACATTTCAACAGATATATAGATAGGAAGGGTTTGAAGGGCTATGGGCCAAATATAGGCAAATGGGACAAGACCATTATGCCAAGTTGGCATCATTGGGCAAGGTGGGCCGAATGGTCTGTTTCTGTGCTGTACAGCTCTATGACTCAGTCCCGTATCATTAGGAACTGAACAATGCGATCAGTTCATTGACTAAGGGCTAGTTTCAGCTTAATTGTGTCACCTTTGTAGTGGAACAACCTGTTAACGTTTACTATCATGGATCAAGATGTTAAAACATTCAGGACACCAATGAAGAAAACTGCTTAGATTTAAAGCAGATTTGCTAATCTCAATCTCAATTTCAACCCTATCTCTATCTACTTACTCCACACTGTGAGATAGGCGGATGCATTTACTGCTCCCTTGGAATTTGTTGCAAAGCAGGTAAAGGTTGCTGCATCTTCAACGTGGGCTGGTTTTATCAGCAATCCACCCGATTCCTGAAGTACAAACCGTGGAATTTGTACTGAACCACTTGCTAAAACTTTATCACCTGCAACGCAATAACACCAGTCAGTATGTGTGGATATACATGCACTCAGTTGAGTATACAGGTGCAGCATAGACAATGCAACAATAACATACATACAATGGATAGGACAGGTTTGGAGGGATATGGGCCAAACACAGGCAGGTAGGACTGGTGCAGCCGTGTGGGCAAGTTCGGCCGAAGGGCCTGTTTTCATGCTGTATCACTCTATGACTATGATAACACAGAGCAGAAGGTTAGGTGCAAGAAAGCACAGAAAAAGCTACGGTAAGCTATGCCAACCATAAGTAGGGAATTGTAACCATGGTAGGGAATTGAGGAATGCTGTGGAACAGAGGGATCGAGGAATAACTGTGCATAGTTCCCTGAAGGTGGAATCACATGTAGATAGGGTGGTAAAGAAAGCCTTTGGTGTGCTGGCCTTTATAAATCAGAGTATTGAATATAGGAGCAGGGGAGTAATGTTAAAATTGTACAAGGCATTGGTAAGACCAATTCTGGAGTATGGTGTACAATTTTGGTCGCCTAATTATAGGAAGGATGTCAACAAAATAGAGAGAGTACAGAGGAGATTTACTAGAATGTTGCCAGGGTTCCAGCAACTATGTTACAGAGAAAGGTTGAACAAGTTAGGTCTTTATTCTTTGGAGCGCAGAAGGTTAAGGGGGGGACTTGATTGAGGTCTTTAAAATGTTGAAAGGGATAGACAGAGTTGACGTGGATAAGCTTTTCCCATTGAGGGTAGGGAAGATTCAAACAAGAGGGCATGACATGAGAATTAAGGGACAGAAGTTTAGAGGTAACGTGAGGGGGAACTTCTTTACTCAGAGGGTGGTGGCTGTGTGGAATGAGCTTCCAGCAGAAGTGGTGGAGGCAGGATCGATTTTAACATTTAAAAGTAAAGTGGATAGGTATATGGACGTGAAGGGAATGGAGGGGTATGGTCCGAGTACAGGTAGATGGGACTAGGGGAAAACAAATGGTTGGCACGGACTGGAAGGGCCGAGAGGGCCTGTTTCCATGCTGTAATTGTTATATGGTTACATGGTTATAAGCAATAATATTGAAATTTGTATCTGTTTGTTACTTTTTCCCAGTGACATTCAGCCAAATCTAAAAAGCTAACATTGTTTCCAGATCAAATTAATCACTATTGTGAATTTCTATTATTAATGCCCAGTGGAACCTTTGAGGAGACGCTTACTATTATGAATTATTTGAAGGAAAGACGCTAATAGGTAAAACCCTATGCTAGCAAATATTTCATTTACAAACAAGCAATTGACAGTATGCTAATAAAATTAGTAAATGTTTCTCTGCAGTTTTATATTACTAACATAGGATTTCATAAAGATGCACCAGGTTACCATTAAATACATCACAAATAGATTTTATTGCATTATTTGAAAAAAAAGGCACTACAAAAGCTCCCAAATCGTACTGTGTGTGTGTTTTACATGCAATAATGCCAATAGAAAGTCGAACAAAATTATTACGCTGAAAATTAGTGCAATTTTGAGTTCTATTCAAATTGCAATAACCCCTTCAGTGTTTGACATTTCCACTGTCGGGAAAAAGGTGCTGACTGACTGTTATGAGAGATAACAAGGTTCCATATTAAAGCAATCAAGTTGTGTTTATAGTATAAAACAAAGAAATTCTCAACGTTTTCTTTTTGTTTATTCCAGACACTGCACATTTCTTTATCATGCGCCTCACATAATTTTATGATAAAATAATAATAATAAATAATAATAAATACTTTATTAATCCCCTTTTCAGGGGAAATTCAAATGTCCTTGCAGCACGCTAATACTAATAAAAATACAACATAACATTAAGGAAGAAATCTACCATTAAGACATAAAAACATCTCCCCACAATGGTTCCCACTGTGGGGGAAGGCACAAAGTCCAGTCCCCATTCTCTTGTTCACCCATGGTCGGGCCACTTGAGGCCTCCACAGTCGGCCCGATGTTTCAGGCCCTCTCGCCAGGTAATGGTGCTCCGGCGTCGGGAGAACCCTCTTAGCGGCTTGGGATGCCTGGAATGGCCGCTTCCTTTCCGGAGACCGCGGCTTCCAAGCGCTGGATGGAGCTCCACCACTGGCGATCTCGGCGAGAGATCCCAGGCTCCCGATGTTAAGGTTCAACGCCGCCGCCCACGGCTGGCCGCTCCACAGACCCGCAGCTCTGAGATGTTCCAATCGGCAAATCCCAGCGGCGACCCAGGCAAGGCATCGCGCACTCCGCGATAGCGCTCCAGCGCTGCCGAAGCCGAGATTCTGGCCAGGTCCCCTCAGGAAACGCCGCTCCAGGCCCCGCTGGTAGGCCGCGAGGACGGATCGAAGGTGCCCCCCAGAGGAAAGCCGCCTCTCCAACCAGGTAGGGACTTGAAAAGCAGTTTCCCCATTCCCCCACCACCCGCACATAAAATGATTAGACCCCCAACTAACACACTTTTAACATATTAAAATTTAAACAAATTAAAAAATGCACATCTGCAGGACAGGCAGCCATACAGGACAGCGCCCCCTAAGCATGTTATATACTTCTATCAAGTCTCCCTCAGTAATTCTACAGAAAACAATCAAGTGTGTCCAACCTTTCCTCAAAGCTATACTCTGCAATCCAGGCAGCATTCAGGTGAGCACCCTCTCCAAAGCCACCACATCCATTCTGTAATGGAGTAACCAGAACGGCACACAATATTCCAAATGCAGCCTCTATCTCCCTCTGAATAGAAGGATTTTTCTCATTACCGGAAAAATAGTTTGAATATTAATAATTTTAAATTTGTGACATTGAGAACGATGAAAAGAAACTTCTTGAAGAAATGTTTTACTCTACTTGCCTTTCGCCCATGTAATGCCAGGCTTTGGTGCTCCCGAAGCTACACAGTGTAAAACCGCCACTGCCCCATCTGTTACTGCAGTGTCTGACGGGGCTCTGATGAAGAAAGGTGCAATGTCTGAAAAAAAAAGTATAAACAAAGTGTGAAAATTGTTTATCCCGTAACTCGCTGCTGAATCAGAATCAGGGACAAAATATGTATTTTTCCCCAAATTGACTGTGCATATGAGCAGTCTGTGTATTATCACACAGAACACATTGTACTTAGTCACCTCAGATTATTTCATCATAAAATGCTTATATATTGAAAGACCTCATTTAAAATACTTGTTTTATAATTTTTTAGCTAAGCATCAGGATTGTTGCAAGCTAGAATTATGAATTCGGTTCAAATACAGTATCTGAAAACACTAAACTTTTATAGTTGATACAACATAAGGTGACAAATGATGGAGATCTTAATGCATTCAGCAAATATGGGTATAATGAAGAAAACCTAAATAATAATAAACTGACCTTTCTCCGTTCATTTGACTTAAGTAAAAAACAAATGCAAGTACTTAAATAAAAGCAGGAAATGGTGGGAAGACAGCCCAGTTCAGGAAGCAGCTGTGGAGAGGTAAACCAAGTTAATGTTTCAGTTTGCTGACCTCTCATTTGGAACTCCAATAATCGAGACATGAAACCACAGATGGCAGAATCTTGAGCGAAACACAAAGTGCTGGAGGAACTCAGCGGACCAGGCAGCATCAGACTGAAGAAGGGTCTCAACCTGAAACGTCACGTACCCCATTCCTTCCACAGATGCTGCCTGACCTGCTGAGTTACCTCAGCACTTTGTGTTTTAATCTAAACTGTTACCTATTTTCTTCTGCCCTCTGATGCTGTCTGACCTTCTGAGTATTTCAAGCAATTTCTATTGTTATTTATAACTTTATAACACAACCCCACAATCACCTTTGTCATTGCCACTGATATCTTACATGTAACTGAGTCCTCTCCCTTTCCCTTAATATTGCCTTTGGCCTTTTGGAACACCACACTCCGCTCTTCCGAATCTCCTCTCTATTACTGCACGTCCTAGTTATCCTTATTTCTCCATATGCTCGAGCAGCTTGTTAGCCTGTGCCATATGGTCCCTTCTTATGAGGCCTCCAGCACCATCCTTGATGATCTACTATCATGCCACTTCTTACGAGCATCATCTAGAACTGAGTTCACTTTCAACTTGTAGGAGTGACCTCTGTTGACCTGCCACTAATATAGAATCTAAACATGTTTGGATTGTAGTTGCTGATCTCCAGATATTCCAGTGTAAACCAGTCTTTTGTTCAGTTAACATCATCAAAAGAAAAGACACTTTTTTGGGCAATTCCAGACTCTTTTTGACACTGGATTGGGTCGCATCAGCCTTCTCAAGCCTGCCCATGCTGAGTTTGATGATGTGAACATTCCTGACTAACTGTAAACTGAGTTTTCTCACCTGATAAACAATTCATTGCTGTTTTATTCCGTCTTCAGAACAGTGTGCTCCTGCATTTCTACAGACAATTATTGAACCCTTAATTCACATCTTGTTAACTTCAAATTTCATTTCATAAAACCACTTCTTACTAACATTGCTCTCTCAGCCTTTCAGAATTCAATTAATTCATAACTCTGGCACGTATTCCTCCTCAGAATAAAAGTCACTGCTGCATTCCGTTTCCTATCTTTCCCAACAAATTGATTTTAAAAACCTCATATTTATATCTTCTTACAACCTCTACGCCAGACACTTAGACCGATCATCACGAGCCACATGTTCCAGATCCCCAGGCTATGGATTTACTGCTTGTTCTTTATTCCTTCTGCGCCGCTATCTTAGAATAATCTTTCAGTCACTGAGCCTTATTCTTTGAAATTCTCTCTCACAACTGCTCTATGCTGTTCAATTTCTCCCAGTGTAGCAAAATCACCAAACACTCTCTTCTCTATATATGCCTTCAGCTTAACAATCTGTATTCTCCTTTTCTGCTTTCATTCCTTCCACTCTACCTTGAGAAGTGTTTTCATTCTGGAAATGATGGATGAAATGAAGCTGCCCAAACCAGCAGCTTCAATAGTCATTATAATTCTCCAGGCTTTTCATTTGAAATCTTTGCTTCTCTAATTCTGGAGCTAGAGTAAATTTGAAGCAAGAGACACAACTTAAAGGGGAGAGAAATTTAAAACAAATCCTCTTATTCAGTTGCTGAAATTGCAAAACAGAATGTTGTAAGCAAAGTACAATGCAATAAAGATCAGATCTGTTAATGACGAGGTTTGTTGGCGTTACAAAATGAAAATATGTAAAACTGCTTAAACTATAGATTTTAGATTGTGTTTTTTTAAATTGTGTACACCTTCCTGGGAAATGAATCAAGACCATGAAGATCCCACCAAGCAAGATCAGTTCTTTTTTCACCCCAGGCATGCAAGGAGTTAATGCATTTATCTCCTGCGATTTAAAGTATGTAATTAAGTTTTTGATAAACAAATTTGCACTAATTTTTATAAATATAATTTGACAGTCATGTTCACTCTTAAATAAGTCTCTTATAAATGGAATGGCTATTTGTTTACCACATTCCAGGAAGAAATTGAAACTATTCATTTTGCACTGGGTTGCAAGACAACTGTGATGCTGTGGGAGCTCAGAGTTAGGTTTCAATAGGAACTCTGATGCAGCTTTATAGGACTTTGGTTCGGCTGTATTTGGAGTATTACATGCAGTTCTGGTCGCCCCATTACAGAAAAGGTGTGGACTTCCGGTGGCGCTATGGAGGGTTAGAGACCAGCGCCAGCTAGCTCCATGAAAAAAATCGCTAAAACGGGAGAAAAACGGACCTACCTGCTGATTCTGCACCGGCTGCCTTCAACGCGTGAGTGACGTCATCAGGCATGCGACTCGGTATGTCCATACAGCATAGCCCCCCCCCCCAAGCAGCAACCAAAACGGGTTGCCAGGCAGAAAACGGGACAGGAAGAACAAGGCCCGACTGAAGCCTCGGGCTCAAGTAAAACGGCGTCCCACGAAGGATGTTTCGAAGAAATCAAAGGCTAAAAAATCTGAGATGGAAGCACTTTGGATTTTTCTATCTCAGGAAATTAAAGAACTAAAGGAAGAACTAAAGTTAACGAATGTTAAAGAAGAATTTCAAAACTTCAAGGAGGAGTTTAATGAATTTAAAGTGGAAATGAAGGAAATGAAGGAAGAAATTAACTCCACTGTCCTTGATTTATCGGAAAAATGGAAGAATGAAACAGAAGTAATGCTGAGCCAGCAAATTACAGGGATGTGTGAGGAGATGGATGTGAAAAAACTCGATGGAGTCTAGCTTTAACGAAAGGCTGGAGCCTGTTGAGGAATCACTGAGTCAACAGGCTGTAGCCATAACCACTCTGGAGGAGATTGCTGCAACAAGTGCTGAAACAACAAAAAAGCTAATCGGAGAAAACCAACGCTTATCAGAGCTACTGAGCAAAATAACTGAAAAATGCACTGAACTGGAAGGACGTCAGAGGCGTCAGAACTTAAGAATCGTTGGAATTCAGGAAGGGAGAGAGGGGAAACAAGACCCTCGCGAATTCGCTGCAGGTTTATTGCAAAAAGTCCTAAATCTGGATCAAAAGCCTCTGCTAGTGATGAGACGTCACTCACGGCTGGATGCACCTCCAAGACAAATGATAATAAGGGTGCAATATGGCCATGTACTGGAGGAGATGGTGAAAAAAAAATTACCCGCAGCAGAAATCTCACATACGAGGGAGATAGGATCAACCTTTACCGAGATAATCCTGTGGAGGTCTCCAGGAAGGGAGCGTTGTTTAAAGAGACACAAAGAATACTGAAGGATGTGAGAGAACTGAAGTATGGTCTGACATACCCGGCTACTCTAAGAGTTACCTACAATAAGAAAGAACATATCTTCACCAACCATGTGGAAGCATTGGAGTACGCCCAGAAGATTAAGAATCAGCCTGCTGACTGAATATTATCTACAAAATGAACTACGCCAACGAACAATATAACTTTGTAAGATCGGATGCAACTAAGGACCTGTTATACCTAAGGACAATCGAAAATGGAGAAAGATGCTGAATGCCTTTCCTATGGACGTTATACTCATAGCTACTACTATAACACTATTAATAAAAATAACTAACAAATACTAATTTCACTGCGTGGTACTATTAATAATTATTACTAATGGTTACTAATTAATTACAACTGAATTACTTAGAATTAGCTAAACGGTAATTATGAGTGCGGTTGGATGTAAAGTTTGATTTCATTTCTCTTCCTTTGAATTTTTTTTTCTTCTTCATACGTTATATATATGATTAATGGAATTTGAACACTTTGGAACCTAAAACCTACCCCCGGTAAAATATTGTTATGGAATATCAATTTAAAGAAAACATGGAGCTAGTTAGGTTTTTTTTTACATCGACTACGGAAGTCGGTAGATGGTTAGCCATGCTAGTATCACTACCTACTTACAAACTTAAAGCATACGGTATTAGGGGTTCAGTATTGATGTGGATAGAGAACTGGCTGGCAAACAGGAAGCAAAGAGTAGGAGTAAACGGGTCCTTTTCACAATGGCAGGCAGTAACTAGTGGGGTACCGCAGGGCTCAGTGCTGGGACCCCAGCTATTTACAATATATATTAATGATCTGGATGAGGGAATTGAAGGCAATATCTCCAAGTTTGCGGATGACACTAAGCTGGGGGGCAGTGTTCGCTGTGAGGAGGATGCTAGGAGACTGCAAGGTGACTTGGATAGGCTGGGTGAGTGGGCAAATGTTTGGCAGATGCAGTATAATGTGGATAAATGTGAGGTTATCCACTTTGGTGGCAAAAACAGGAAAGCAGACTATTATTTAAATGGTGGCCGATTAGGAAAAGGGGAGATGCAGCGAGACCTGGGTGTCATGGTACACCAGTCATTGAAAGTAGGCATGCAGGTGCAGCAGGCAGTGAAAAAAGCGAATGGTATGTTAGCTTTCATAGCAAAAGGATTTGAGTACAGGAGCAGGGAGGTTCTACTTCAGTTGTACAGGGTCTTGGTGAGACCACACCTGGAGTATTGCGTACAGTTTTGGTCTCCAAATCTGAGGAAGGACATTATTGCCATAGAGGGAGTGCAGAGAAGGTTCACCAGACTGATTCCTGGGATGTCAGGACTGTCTTATGAAGAAAGACTGGATAGACTCGGTTTATACTCTCTGGAATTTAGGAGATTGAGAGGGGATCTTATAGAAACTTACAAAATTCTTAAGGGGTTGGACAGGCTAGATGCAGGAAGATTGTTCCCGATGTTGGGGAAGTCCAGGACAAGGGGTCACAGCTTAAGGATAAGGGGGAAATCCTTTAAGACCGAGATGAGAAAGACTTTTTTCACACAGAGAGTGGTGAGTCTCTGGAACTCTCTGCCACAGAGGGTAGTTGAGGCCAGTTCATTGGCTATATTTAAGAGTGAGTTGGATGTGGCCCTTGTGGCTAAGGGGATCAGAGGGTATGGAGAGAAGGCAGGTACGGGATACTGAGTTGGATGATCAGCCATGATCATATTGAATGGCGGTGCAGGCTCGAAGGGCTGAATGGCCTACTCCTGCACCTAATTTCTATGTTTCTATGTTTTACCTACACTACTACTAGATGTAGTTTTTTCCTTCTTTTTGCACTTTATTAACCTTCTCATCTATCCCTTTTTTATATAATATTCTATTATAATTTTAAGTTTGAATGGAGTAATAAGTTATATCAAAGGAGATATATACGTGAGAAAGTTCAACGGGATTTAAAATTCATCTATTTGAAATTCGTGTGTAATGTCGGGTTTGATGAACTGAACCATTCGCTCTATTATAGACCTCTCTAAATAAAAGATGCAAGACTCAAAAATGAAGACCGGGGGTGATGGAATAACATTTTGTAGCTGGAACGTTAAGGGTATTAACGATTCAATTAAGAGAGGTAAAGTATTAGCACACTTAAAACAGATGTAATATTCCTCCAAGAAACACACCTAAAAAAGGATGCAGAACATAGATTGAAAGCTAAATGGATTGATAAAGCGTATCATTCTTCATTTACACACAAATCCAGAGGTGTGGCAATATTAATCCGTAAAGGGATACCTTTTAAACAAACATCAACTATAACGGACAGTGATGGTAGATACATTATATTAATAGGTGAATTATATGCACAAAAATTTACTCTTATTAATGTTTATCGACCAAATTTTGATAGTCCTTTGTTTTTTAAGAAAATATTTAATACAATTCCGGATTTAGCACAACACAATTTAATAATTGGAGGAGACTTAAATTGTACATTAGATCTTTATTTAGATAGATCATCAAGACAACGGAAAATAAAATCGCATTCCAATGATGTATTAAAAGCATATATAGATACTAGTAGTATCAAAGATGTTTGGAGAATAGAAAATCCAACTGGACGAGAATATTCATTTTATTCACCGGTACATAAAACGTACTCAAGAATAGATTATTTTTTGGTGGACTCTAAGCTTATTTCATTTACTTATAATTCGAAATACCACAATATTATAATTTCGGATCATGCCCCTTTAACATTTATGATTAAAACAAATGGTAAGACAGAGAAACAGGTACAATGGAGACTTAACCCACAAATTTTAAAAGGAAAAAGCATCCCAGGAATATCTTACTAAACAGATTAATACGTTCTTTGAAATAAATGATAACCCTGAAACATCTGCCTCCTTACTATGGGAAATATTTAAAGCATTTACTCGTGGAGCCATGATCTCCTCCCAAGCATTTTATAATAAAGAGAATCGGATGATACAACAGGCATTGGAAAGGGAAATTAAACAATTAGACATAGAGAATGAGGCTACACTAACCATGATAAAACACAATAAAATTGCAGTATTGAAATATAAATTAAATAAAATATATTTAGACCAAGTTGTAACATTTTATCAATACACTAAACAATTAAACTTTGAATTTGGAGATAAACCTCAAAAATTACTGGCTCGTCAATTACGGAAACTGGACGGGGTAAAAACAATTCATAGGATTAAATCAGACAAAGGAGAATCACTAGTACAACCTAAGGACATTAATGAGAGATTTCTACAATATTATCAAAACCTTTATTCTGCCAAAACGACAGATCACCGGACAGGAATAGAAGCTTTCTTACAAAAATGTAATCTTAAAGGGTTATATCTGAAAGATAGAGAATTATTAAACGCTGAAATAACAGTAAAAGAAATTGAAGAATCTATCAGATCACTAAAAAATGGTAAATCCCCGGGACCAGATGGCATTGGCTCGGAATTTTATAAAACATTCTATGATCTGATTGTTCCGCGTTTAAAGACACTGTATGAGCATATTTATACCCAACAGAAATTACCAGAAATGCTAAATGAATCTATTATAACACTTATACCAAAAATATATAGGGATCAGGATGATCCAGGATCATATAGAGCTGTAGCTCTTCTAAATACTGACCAAAAAATATTAACTAAAATCCTAGCACAAAGATTAAGTTCAGTGATTAATAAACTAATATACCCGGATCAAACAGAATTTTTACCAAAACGGTATTCCTCATATAACCTGAGACGATTATTCAATATTATATACTCAAAAGGAATATTAACAAAGACCTAGCAATTATTTCGTTAGATGCTGAGAAAGCTTTTGACCAGGTGGAATGGCCCTATTTATTTTCGGTTATGGAAATTTTTCACTGGGCGAGAAGTTTAGTACATGGGTAAAACTATTATATACTAATCCAACGGCTAGAATATCAACAAATCACATATTATCAACTAAATTTAGCTTAGCTCGAGGCTGTAGACAAGGATGTCCGTTATCACCGCTATTATTTTCACTTGTAATAGAACCATTAGCACAAAGTGTGAGGTCACATCCTGAAATATATGGGTATAAAACTAAAGATACTGAAAATAAAATCTCCTTATACGCAGATGATGTATTAATTTACATCACAAAACCTGAAGTTGGTATTCCTAACTTATTAAATTTAATAACTCAATATGGCTCGTTTTCAGGATACAGAATTAATTGGAATAAAAGTGAAATCATGCCAATAATGGAAAGTAATCCACATATACTACAACAATTCCCTTTTAAAATAGTAAATGAAAAACTCAAATATCTTGGAATTTATGTAACAAAGAGACATACTTCTTTGTTTAAATCTAATTTTCTACCTTTATTGAACAAATTACATAAGAATATTTTATATTGGAAAACATTACCTATTTCGATGTTGGGTAGAATTAATGCGATATAAATGATTTTTCTCCCGCAATTATTGTACCTTTTTCAATTAATCCCGATATACCTCCCAAATTTTTTTTTAAGAAGGTTGACTCTATAGTTACCAACTTTATCTGGGATTATAAGACCCACAGAATAAATAAAAACACTTTTGTAAATCAAAAATAAATGGAGGTTTAGCACTACCAAATTGGGCAGTTAATATTAAAAATATGAATTTTTGGTTGGAAGAACTGGACAAACAACCAGATTGGTTAAAAATGGAAAAGGAAGGTTGTTTACCTTTTGAAATTGGGTTGATTCTATTTGCTAATACTAAATTAAGCAAAAAAACCTATAAAGAAAACCCAATAATAGACAGTGGAATACGCATTTGGAAACAATTAAAGAAGACGCTAAAATTGGATTGTTTACCACTATACCTTCCCATTGCAAACAATGCTACATTTAAACCCTCAATGATGGATAAAGGTTTTTTGCAATGGAAAAATCATGGAATTATTAAGATGGGCGATCTCTATAGGAAAAATTCCTTTCTCTCATTTCAGGAACGACAACAAATTTATGGGCTTCATTCAAAAGACTACTTTAGATATCTACAAATTAGAGACTATGCTAAGTCAAATACACAGGATTATAGAAATAGAAAGACAGAAATTCTTGATGAATGCTTGAATAAACACCCGAACACAGAAAAATTGATATCTTATATTTATAATATTTTACTGGATAATGATGCACCCATGACGAAAAATATAGGCAATCATTGGAAAATGAACTAGGTCAAATAATAGGGCCAGAAATATGGGATGAAAGCTTACAACATATACATCACTGTTCGTTAAATGCTAGACACTCTTTAATACAATTTAAAGTTTTACATAGATTGCACTACTCAAAAACTAAATTAAACAGAATTTTTCCATGTGTATCCCCTATTTGTGATAAATGTCAACACTTACAGGCTAATCTTATGCACACATTTGTAAGCTGTATAAAAGTTAATAATTTTTGGACGGAAATTTTTAAGATAATTTCGGAAGTTGTCAATACCAATTTGGTCCCTGATTCAAAATTAATAATATTAGGAATACTAGAACCAAATCAATTATTCACAACGAACCAAAGAACTTTACCAATTATAGTTCAATAATTGGGAAAAAATTAACATTAAAATTCTGGAAAGGCCCTATAACCCCCACAATTAAAATGAGGACAATGGAAATGTCGGAGACCCTACATTTGGAAAGATTAGGATTTGTCTAAATGGATAAACAAGAACTATTCATAAGAATATGGTCCCCATTTATTGAATATTTGAAAGGGGCACATTGGTTTGGCACGAGAACCTGACTGAAACCTGATTTAAGGAATAGATGAAGAATTATATTTTATAACCCACGGATATAGCTCCAATGATGCATAATCAGTTGAATACTCCATTCTTCTTTTGTTTTTTTTTAATTTTTTTTCTACTATTTTCTATCTATATAAAAATTAAAAAAATATAAAGAAGTACAATTACGATACAATTATTAATATAAATAATATTAATAATGTATGACTATAACAAACAAAATGTTTTTTATTATGTATTTACTTCTAATAAAAAAAAAATTTAAAAAAAAAAAAAGAAAGAAAGGGTGTGGAGACTTTGGAATAGGTGCACAGGAGGTTTACCAGAATGATGCCTGGGTTAGGGGGTATTAGCTACCAGCAAAGGTTGGACAGACTTGAATTGTTTTCTTTGGAATGTCAGAGGTTGCAAGATCTGATAGAAGTATATAAAATTACGAGAGGCTGAGATAGAGTAGACAGTCAGAACCTTTATTCCAGGATGGAAATATCAAATACATGTGGGCATTGCCTTAAGGTGAGAGGGGCAAAGTTTAAAGAGAATGTGCGAGGCAAATATTTTACACAGGGATGGTACAAACCCGCGTCTCTGGCGCTGTACTACTTATGCAACACTACTGCTGCGCCACCGTGCCGCCCTTAATATACAGGGAACAGAGGAAAATGGATTATCTGCAGTCTGACAAGAGTTGGTCTTGGTATCATGTTTGGCACAAATATTATGGGCCAAAGGGCCTGTTCTTGAGCTTTACTGTTCTATGTTCTAACTCATTATATGAGAAAAAAATGCAGTGAATAATGTGCATGTCTCGGGAATGTGTCAATGCAGTGATAACCACTGCTCTAACCATTCCTTCATTGCAACATTCAGAGGCAGGTTTGAATTCCCATAAAAAGCAGATTGATACTTACTGGTAACCGTCAGATAGGAGGCTGTTTGAATATCTCCGGCTTCATTCCCAGCAAAGCACTGGAATATTCCTGAATCTTCAGGGACCAGCCCCTGAATCTGCAGGGTCCCACTGACCATCTCCTTATATCTGCTGTTGTTCAACATGATTACTGGGACTGAGTCTTTGTACCACTCCAGACTGGGTACGGGTATACCTGCACATAATGAAGAGTTAAACCACATATTGCATTCGTTTTTTGACAATGTTTTGAAGCATGAAGCAATAGAACCATAGTGATGCTTCAGCTCTTTCAAGCAACATTTAGTGCAATGAACAAAGTTATTTTTGCAGTTTAATTGAGAGATACAACATGGAAACATGCCCTTTAGCTCACTGAGATCAGGGTGACCACTAAATTCCATGTTATCTTACCGTCTCATCCACTCCCTACACACAAGAGGTAATTTTATAGAGGCCATTTAACTTATCAACCAGCATGTACTTGGGATGTGGGACTAAATTTATCCATCATTAGCACCCGGAGGAAACCCTCACTGTCACAGGGAGAACGTGCAAACTCCACACAGACAGCACCCGAGATCAGGATTGGATTCCAGTGGCTGGAACTGTGAGGCAGTAGCACCACTGTGGTGAGAGCTTTAACAAGGATTAGACCTTATTAAAGCCAACTTCATGTGGGGATTAAGGGAATATGGCAAGTCATGAAACGTATACTATTATCAGGCAGGATTCTGTGCGATCGGAAGGATCAGTCCTGCTGAGCAACTGTTTTCAATTAAGTTATTTCTACACTTCCAGATTTACTCAACCTATTGTGCCGAAATAACTTAGGTTAATTTTTACTGGCTGTTATTTTTTCAAGGTTCAAGGATTAAGGATAAATTGCTAACTGCTTTATCTTTCAATTTAAAACTCAACCTGGGACAAAGATACTCTATTCAGACAATTAAAAAAACAATTTATTTGGAACAAAAATCTGGACAGTGTCAGCCAAGGCTCTTTCTTTTCAGTCAAAAGGTTGCACATTCAAGTCCCACTCCGGAGGCTTGTGTAAGGAGGGTAATTCTCGCTAATGCTTAGCCAATATGTAACATTCGATCAGCATCCCTACAACAGGTTCGGTTATCATCACACTGCTGTTTGTGTGCATGTGTTGTGTGCAATAGGATGCAATAATATGGTGATTAAGTTACTGGAGTAACATCACATGCTCAACTTGCTGACCTGCAGACAGGGTTCAACTCCTACCTCAGCAATTACAGATTTTAAATTCAAGTAAATTGGAAATCTAAAGCCAAACAATGAAGACACAACAGACTGCAGATGCTGGAATTTAGAGCAACAATCAATCTGCTGGAAGAACTCTACGGGTCGAGCAGCACCTGTGAGAGGGAGAAGGGATTGCCATTGCAGTTTTGGGTCGAAACTCGAAAAGCTGCTTCGGGACCTGATGCCTTCTGATTACCTATTTTGCATTCTATATGTGTGGTATCTAATTGAAAGTTATTCCGTGATTGTGATAGCAATTGTTTTTGATATCCAAATATGATTGATAATCATTTTCCTAAAATATAGAGCCAGCAGCAATCAACAGGATTGATTTGGTTGCCTTATTTCTCCTTTAATTTACATAAGAACCTAAGAAATAACAAGAGTAAGGCACATAGCCGCCCGTCTTTTCCACCATTCAAGAAGAGAGGACCTGGCAGGAGAGTTTAAAGTTCAGTTTAGAGGTACAGCATTGAAACAGGCCCTTTGGCCTACCAAGTCCATGCCAACCGTCGATCATCTGTCCACATTAGTTCTATGTTATCCCACTTTTGCATCCAATCCTTTCACACTAGGGGCAATTTACAGTATCCAATTAACCTACAGGATAGGTCAGTAGGAATGAGAAGATGGGTTTGCATGAAATTAGAGAATTCAATGTTCATGTCATTGGGTTGTAGGCTACCCCAAGCAGAATAAGAGATGTTGTTTGGTCTTCCCATTTCCAAAGTGGCTTGCAATTGGGTGTGCCAGCTTGCCCTGGCGGACACAGCCCAAATACTTTCTCCTCAGTACTCTCCCCTTCTAAACCTTTTGCAGACATAATCTACCAATACAAAAAGGGATGAGACGTTTAGTTTATCATCAACGCTCACCCATAGCTCGGCACGGGATATCAACAGTTTTTTCTACTTCACCCAGAATCCTCCTGTTGGGCTCTTCAGTAAAATAAGGCGGTTCTACAGGAGAAAGATAAAGCAAATGTACAAAAAACATGTACAAGTAGATTTTAAATATAACATTAAAGTTTATTTACAATCATCCTAGATAAGTGGTTCCTTCTTCTCAGTACTTTCTTTGTACCAACTCTAAAAAGCTGTAAAAAGTCAAACTAAATTTTCAAATGTTTAGTATTTTTAATATCATGAACAAACTACCAAAGGAAAAAAAAGTATTAACTAAATTAGTCAGTCAGGCTCTTAAATAGCTTAAATAACATATGATGATGATCATATACAATAGACAAAAGGTGCTGGAGCAGGCCATTTGCTAGCTAGCACCGCCATTCACTGTGATCATGGCTGATCATCCACATTCAGTGCCCCATTCCTGCCTTCTCACCATAACCCCTGACTTTGCTATCTTTGAGCTCTATCTAACTCTCTCTTGAAAGCATCCAGAGAATTGGCCTCCACTGCCTTCTGAAGCGGAGAATTCCACAGATTCACAACTCTCTGAATGAAAAAGTTTTTCCTCGTCTCCGTTCAAAATGGCCTACCCCTTATTCTTAAACTGTGGTCCCTGGTTCTGGACTCCCCCAACATTGGGAATATACAATTTTATACAGTGGGTATGCAAGCAGAGAATTTCACTGTGTCTAATTACATGTGACAATAAAGTATTCCATTCCTGGTTCTTCTAATCCATGAAGCAAAAAACGTCAAAGGATCTTCCTTGGACATAGGGCACCTGGTGGTCACCAACCGGAATAATAAGCCAGCACTGTCCTCACTTAGACCAAGTATGATTTGAGACATACCAGAGACATATGTCTGTGGTGATGGCACTGATGGTTGGAAACAGATGGCAAAAGTTGTTCTCGTCCTAACCTTCCAACCTTTCACAACAGTTGACATGATAATGGATCCAATTCAAATAAGACTTGGTAGAACCCATAACTTAAGGGGTGATCACAGAAGAGCCATGGGTTTTTTTTTTCAGCACTAAATTTAGGAAGCAAAGTATAAATGCAGATAACTTTCCTTTTTTTTGGCTTTAATCTATCCTAAAGTACAGGAGCAGTGTACAAAAGTATTTTTACCATTTTAGCCTTGTCCGCATAACATCTTCAAAAATATTTAAACTCTACTGTTGCACCAAGAAATAAAAAAAATCTTCCATTTGCTCTGCCTGTTCTTTACAGTCTTAAGTTTTATTTCTTATTTAATCAACATCATAGAGCATATTGATAAAGTGACTGAAAAGCTTTAAAAACTGTCCTCCTTTCAAAATCTGAAGATGAAACTCAGCCCGCGGACGGTTAAACACAATGTTGTTACCTATAATGGATATGTAGGCATGTGCATGAACTGGAAGAACACTGCTGCTCTGTAGCGTGGCCACACACTCATACTTTCCAATGTCGGCTGATGTTGGATTTAAGATCATCAATCGCCTTCCGAAAACACTGATTCCACTTTTCAGTTTCACACCATTTCGTTTCCAGGTAATACGCAGTCTATCCAAAGACCTGTTGGAAAGGGCATTGTCGTTAATTAACATTCAACGAGCCATCAATTTTATTAATCGAGGAAGTGAGCTGTAAATGAATTAGATCAGATTCTGTTGCCAAAAATAATGGAGGGTTTAATGGTGCTCGCCACAATTTGACTTGCACATTGCCCACATCTTGAGGACAGGAAGAAATATCCTGCGCATTGCGAATCACCACGTATTGGATGATTTTATGCATTCTTTTGTTTATGCCACAAAATTTCCGCTCCCCTGCACGTGCATTAATCACTTTTAAATTTTGGTGCAGAAAATTCAGCCTGGACAAGTACCTTTTTAATGAAGATAATTATGCTCGCACTATGTCACTCATCCACCTAAACCCAGAAAAGCACCAACTTGATTGGGTAGACACAAAAGGCTGGAGTAACTCAGCATCGCACCCCACCCTAGTTCTTCAACAAGTTTCACTGCCTTCTGATTAATTTTACTGTTTGTATACCTCATTGTCACCTTCCCCTCAGCCAACTATGAACCTTTCTCCTTGATCATTGCCTGCTTTGATCTGTCATTTTCATACCTTAAGTTCACGTTGTACCTTTCCATATCTCTAGTTTCCCTCTCCCCGACTCTCAGTCTGAAGAAGGGTCTCGACCCGCAACTCACCCATTTTCCTTCTCTCCAGAGATGCTGCCTGTCCCGCTGAGTTACTCCAACATTTTGTGTCTTTATTTGGTGTAAACCAGCGTCTGCAGTTCCTTCCTACACAACTTGATTGGGTAATCTCACTTTTACAAGCAATGAATTGTTCAAGATTTGAAATTAATTATTCTTTCAATCTTTGTTTCTGTCTTCTTTTAATCAGTTTATCCCATCTTTCTTTTTCAATTCTTAACGTGATTTTAGTTACGTTACTTCCTTGCCAGTCATTCCCATTTCTTTCTCAATGCCAAAACACTAATTGGTTGAAGAATGTACAGTGTCTAGACTGCTGTAAATGAATGTCATAAATTAATATTATTAGCTTTCCTTACAGAAACTTGTAAAACAAAGTTTCTTTGAACTTAAGATAGTGGGAAAGCATCTGATTAACGGGGCACAAGCACAATCTCACTGCGCTGGGCAATTAAATCAATGAAGTAATCCAAGTCATTTTCATTCAAATGAGAATGTCTTATATAAAATTAAATTAATATTGAAAATAAATTAAAAGAATCGTGTCTACACTTCATAAGTAGCTAATATTGATGTCAATCTTCCTTTCAGAGTCCAGTTCCGGGCTTATCAGCCAGTCTTCCTGCACCATATTACAACACAGAGTCTCTCTCCACTGCACCACAAAAAGGGTTTGACAGCTGGTGAAGACATGCCCTGAGCTTCAACTGCATTGGAAAAGTAAAACAATAAAAAAAATTGTCCCACTTAAAATACAATTAAACTGGCTGAATTAAATAATGGTCGATTACCCATTCTGCCAGTAAGTAACCTTCTGTCCCTGGTTTTCAATGGGAGCGCTATATGTATTAGGTCTGACCAAGAGAAGGGAAATCTGCACATCTTTGTGCCACTCAATTAAACTCCGAGCATTCACTGGTGCAGCGGACGCAAGTTGCACAATGGAAGATTTCAATGCTGGGTTAAGTCATCAGCAGTGCTGGACCTCAGCCCTTCCACAGACAGCACTGATATATCTGACAGAAGTGTTGGTGCTTGGGCAGTGGATCTGCCCCATGGGTTGGCTCATTATTCCATGAGTCATAGGAGCAGAATTAGGCCATTCATCCCATTCAGTCAGCTCCGCCATTCGATCATGGGTGACTTATTTTTTGACACCCTTGCTAATCAAGAACCTATCAATCTCCGTTTTAAAAATATCCAACAGCTTTGCCTCTACCACCATCTGTGGCAATGAAGTACACAGATTCACCTGGTTAAAGAAATTTTTCCTCATCTCCATTCTAAACGTGTCTTTTTATTCTGAGGCTGTGCCCTTTGGTCCTAGACTCCCCCATGACTGGAACCCTCCTCTCTAAATCCACTCTATCTAGGCCTTTCATGTCCCATTATTTTCCACAAAGACATTTCTCTTTTAACTAAAGCTTCAAGATATTATTCAGAAAGTACATCTACGTGTTTCACACTGGTGAATGGAGATTCATAACGTAATGTGACCATCCCAATTTCCATCCCATTTTTAGGTATCTGTGTGATACACTGGCAACATTACGGCATGACTTTAGTAAAGTTGCTTTATAGCTTACAGTGTGAATGTATTAAAGAATGCCCATCATAATTCTTCAACTAATCTAACCTCTTCTTGACAAGCTCTGGATAGTTTGCTGGCTGTGAGAAATCGTATTTGAAGTTGTTTATTATCACTCATTGAAACACAGTATTACAACAAATGCTCTATACCAATGCACTGGCTGCAGCTTCTGAGTTTAATATATCATCTAATCATTTGTATTCTTCAGCTTAATGCAGTACTTAGTCTACAGAGACTTCTTGTGTAATGATCCATTAATACTTGGCTTCAAACTAGCATTATCATTCCAGATATCTCACAGACCTATCATAGAAATGATGAAAGGACATACGAGACAACCTCGATGGAAATACTGCAGATATCTAAGAATTCAAGCACTCTTTTAGAAGATAAAATGTGCATTCAATCATTATATCCACATATTGTGTTTCATATTGTGCAATGGTTTCAAGGCTTGAATGAGTAAATGCAGCGAGAATGTAATTTGTAATTACAAGGGCAAATGTAGCAATTTACTTGATTAAATTACTCATATTCACAATTATCAGAATCATTAAGATTTATTTATGCTTCATTAGTCAGCTTTCAATATTGAGATGCTAAAATAAAATAGATCTTTCACTGTGATTTTAAACAAAAAATATGGATGACACAGCTCCATGATAACTTACTTACTGCCACCAACAATAACATTATTATTACCACATATATCTCTAAAACAATAAATGACATGGGAGAAGATGGAAAGCGTTACAACATAATGCAGTTAAACTTCCACACTAGGATCCCACCACAGTACCGAGATACTATAGTAACTGGTGAGTTAACTGAACCGCAGGTGTTGACCAAGTTTAATGCATCAGCATGCATTATTTTTAACATAATAAAAGCTCACAGGCACGAACAAAGTACATATCTGGGCAAATGCACTGAAAGCAGGAACATGCCTCAAAACTATACATGACCTTTCTCAATTTTACTAAAGCCTTTAACTCCATTAAACAGGAAGCACCGTGGAACATCCCCCTCAAACGCCACTGCTCACAGAAATTCAACTCCGATTCCTTCATGATGGTGAACATGAATTCCAAAATGGCTCCAATCTTAGTGAAGACCAGGTGTCAGATACGGTTGCATCGTTACCTCAGCACACTTTCAATCTTTCCCGGCTCATTGCTGCACCTCACCGCCAACAAACTTTGCAGAGAGTGGAGCAGTTCTCAGAAGTAATAGGGAATTGTTTGGCCTACTGTAACCTTACTTCAGAACTGAGGCCACTTGAAATGCAGTAGCCTAGTAAAAGACACTTACATACTGGGAAGGTTGAAATCCAAGCCATGGTTGACTTGTTTACTGAAGTGTATGAGATGATGGGACTCACATTCAGCATCAACAACCAAGGTTTGTCTACCAATCTGCACTGTGCTCTGATGATAAAGGTCTCAGCAATACCCCTGGAAATGTGGACCACTCCCAGGAGACTCCTCTCAGCAAATTCATAAATGAGCAAATTCATCACTGCCTTCAGGACACCAGTGTAGTCTTTGGACAATTGAAAATCAAGACTTAAAATCTGGCACATGGGCCACAGAGATCCCTGCCTGCCTGCCACCTCTGAGACCTGGACTGCTTCCAGTGGCACCTCAATGCATCGGAGAGTTACCATCCGCCAACTCCCACAGACTTTTATAAATATACTCAAGCCACCAAAAAATGCAATGATCCTGGCCCGTGACTGTTCAAAGCCAATAAAGAGCATTCAGGATGGGGTGTTGTAAGCATCAAACCCATGCACAGATTCACATGTTAGCTGGTAATAATAGCAGCCATTTATTTGTTAATGCACCAAAGGTTCAAGGATTAATTTGCACAAAGATTGGAAGATAAGAAAGCAATGATAAATAATACAAATGTAAATGGCAGAGTGTGCACATCACCTCCCAAGCTAACCACTGCCCACTCTGTTAGCCCCTTCCATCTGTAGAGGATTATGTGGTTTCCACATTGGTTTCATGAGTCATCTCAGAGCCCACAGGACTAGGATGCAAGTAATTCTCAATCCTGAAGGACTGTTTTAAGAAGAAGAAAAATTAGATGAGATTTATATCAGACATCAAGGATTACAGTTAGTGTAACTGAGTTGTGCATTCTTCTTTGTAACCAGGAATTACAGCAATTGTAGCATTTAACTTATCACTTCTTGCTGATTAATACTTAGATAAAACTTCTTGCAAAAATCTTTGCCTTGAGTCCATGGGTCCAAACCCTGAAGCCGAGAATTAATTCCTGCATGTATAAGAAGCTTTTAGATAGGCGCATGAAATTGTAATGGCCCTGTCTCACTGTGCGAGTTGACCCACGAGGTACCCCGAGTGACAGACTCGTGGCTGTGCACGAGACTGCAAGTTTATGATCAAGTGTGTAACCGAGTTCCCACGGGTATGTCATTGCTGCGATGTTCCAAGTTCCTCTCCCGAGTTACCAAGTTCCTCTCCCGTTACTCTTGAGCCAACCGTGAATGAAGGTATGTTTTAATAAAGCAACAATGTTAAAATACATCTCCATCCTGTGGTTTTGAGTTATTTCAGCGCGGCGGCATCGATTGATATGACCTACAATGGGAAAATGCGCATCCTCCAGTAACCAAGCATTTCTTGTTGTTTTATGTTTTTAAATACTTTTTTGCAATGGATCTCTATTTTAAATAATTTTAAAAAAGGAAGCAGCTCGGGTGACTGACATTGAGCGGCCGCCGGGACCCGACAGCAGACACACACACACACACACACACACACACACACACACACACACACACACACACACACACACACACAGAGAGAGATACACACAGACAGCAGGACTGGCCGCCACTTCAGAGGAAGGAAGCAGCTCGGGTGACTTTGAGCGGCCGCCGGGACCCGACATCAGACACACACACAGATACAAACAGATAGACAGAGAGGGAGAGAGAGAGACACACACACACACACACACACACACACACACACACACAGATACACACAGACAGCAGGACTGGCCGCCACTTCAGAGGAAGGAAGCAGCTCGGGTGACTGACATTGAGCGGCCGCCGGGACCCGACAGCAGACACACACACAGATACACACAGATACACACACACACACACACACACAGAGAGAGGCAACATGACGTGTTGAAAACTCGTCATGATCTTTTATTCACACACTATAAAAATCGTCCCTTGGTTAAATTGGCTCATTTGGTAACATGTCTGCAACAAGGCAATTTGAGAGCAGGGTGTTGCTGTTTTTTGTTCAAGCGCTGTATGCAGCAGCCCAAAATCTGATGCAACTACGCTTGTTAAATGACAGCAGAAGGGAGAGAGTAAGAGTAAAGAGGAAAATTAAGAAGAGGTCTCAGTGGGTGAAGCCCCTCTTTGAAAGGAGATCTCGCTTTGGACAATATGAAAAGCTGCTTAAAGTGCTGTGCCAAGAGGACAAATCAGCATTTAAAAAATTTCCTCCGAATTTCACCTGAGCTCTTTAATGAGCTGAAGACTAGCTTGGGACCTCGGCTGATGAAGATCATTCTCTGCGGGATGGTTAGCGCGGGAGACATGTGTAGGAGAGGAGTGCTGACTGCAGGCAGACACTTTGGTAGTGATTGCCCACCAGCCTCAAAAGCCGCTGTGTTTCCCTGTCCCTATGATAGCAGGGGGCATTCAAGCAGCACAATAGCCCCCTCCCCCTCCACGCCAACACAAAGGGCAACGATCCCAAGGCTTTAGGGGCAGAAACGGAAGGCAGACGCAACAAGCTGGCGTAACGCGGGCCAGGTAACATCTCTGGAGAAGGTTTTAAAGAAGGAACTGCAGATGCTGGAGAATCGAGGGTACACAAAAAGCTGGAGAAACTCAGCGGGTGCAGCAGCATCTAAGGAGCGAAGGAGATAGGCGACGTTTCGGGTCGAGACCCTTCTTCAGACTCAGAAGGTGACGTTTTGGATAAGGGCTCGTCTTCTGAAGAAGGATCTCGACCCGAAAAGTCACCTATTCCTTCTCTCCAGAGTTGCTGCCTGACCCGCTGAGTTACTCCAGCTTTTTCGTTGAATGGGTGACGTTTCGGGTCGACACCCTTCTTCGGACTGAAAATAAAACTTGCCTCGCTTGAAGCAGCTTGTAAATTAAAACATAAAATCAAAAAATATTAAAGGTCGACTCATTTATGTGCTGTATTCATTCACCTGACCTATTGCTGTCCTCCCTCGTCCACCGTGAGCGCTGGACAACTCACCGGGTGCAAACCTCCGCTGCATCCCGGGCGGAGGGCGATGATCACCGGACTGACCGGCAAGTAGAGGCGGCGGGTCGGCCAAGCCGGGCTCCCCGCCACCGGGATAGACACCAACTACTGGACTAAGCTCAGCGGGATCTCTGGAGAAGTCTGAAGTAAGGTCTCGACCCGAAATCTCACCCATCCCACCTCTCCAGAGATGCTGCCTGTCCCTCGGAGTTACTCCAGCATTGTGTGTGTCTATCTCCGGTGTGAACCAGCATCTGCAGTTCCTTCCCAATCCCACACTCTCGGCCCCGGGGGGGTGGATGGAGCATCACACGTGGACACATCCCACCCACCACCCCAGACTTGCCCCTTCGGCAGGTCTTTAACCGTGTCCTAAGCCGTTCATTGAGACAGAGTGAAGCCACGGGGCAGGCGCCTCAGTAATAAAGGACAAGTGGCAGAAAGGCCGAAGATAGACACAAAATGCTGGAGTAACTCGGCGGGACAGGCTGCATCTCTGGAGAGAAGGAATGGGTGGCATTTCGGGTAAGTCTGAAGAAGGGTCTCGACTCCATTCCTTCTCTCCAGAGATGCTGCCTGGTCCGCTGAGTTACTCCAGCATTTTGTGTCTATCTTTGGTTCAGTCTTTACTCGAGCAAAAGAACAGATTATTAAAGTTCCCACGGTAGACTCACGAGACACTAAGATAAACGCACGGGGCCACTACGTTATTACAACGAGTTTAAATGTTTAATTTTTAACTTGAACAGTTAATTTGACTCGTGGAAAAAATCAAACATGTTTGATTTTTTTCACGAGTTAACAAGTTTCCCGAGTACCTGCCATTAGCGCCACGAGTCGATAAGTTGCTCGTGCGAGTTCCGACGTTCCCGCTACGTGATCACCACGAGTGAAAACTCGGGGTCACTCGTGGGCCAACTCGCACAGTGAGACAGGGGTTTAAGGAATAGAGGGACATTGAGCATGTGCAAGCAAAGAAGATTTGTTTATTTTAGCATCATGTTCGTCACGGATGTTGTGGGCCGAAGGGCCTGTCCCTGTGCTGTGCTGTTCTATGTTGGATGCATGTCACCAAAGTTTGGAAGCAACCAAACAGGGACCCATTCAGCACAGATAATAGCAAAGATGATGAAAGAGTTCATCACGGGGAATGTGCCTCTCTGTGAGAGGTTCATCATTCCTGGGGTAAAGCAATGGACTTGGCCAAACAGGGAACATAAAGATTCACATATAAACTTGTGATAATGAATGTTAAATACAAGCACACAGCCTCTTAATAAATAAATTGTCCTTCCACAGCTTCTAACTTTTAGTTATCCACAGATTCAAGTTCCAAACTAATTTCATTAATTTGAATCAATCTCACTTACCACAACTGTTAATTTAGAATCAGTTAGCGATTATCACAGAATGATAGCGACACAACCTCTGTAATGACCGCTGAAACTATTTACAATTAACACTGTAAATTATGTTATTTATTAATGCAATCTACAAATTATTTGCTTATTTAATATATAAATACTATTGTGATTACATGGGTAATAAATGATTCTAACTTCTCGTTTGTTTATTTGGTTTATCGCTGATTAACTGTAATGAAGGATTAATCAATTCATTCATTAAACTCTTTGGACCCTAATTGAAGGTCAGTCATGTACAGAGATATAAAACAGTCAATACATTAAAGACTGACCACAATAATTTGCATTTATATTGCACCTGTGGTAACAAAATGTGACATTGAACCATATATGATGATATTGAAAAGATGTCCAACATCTTTATAAATACATGATTTAAATTAAGGAATATCTTACAAGAAGGAAACAGCAGCAGAACAGTCTAGCGAGGGAGCAGCAAAGCTTGGGATCTTGGCAGTTTAAGGAATAAGCCGTGACACTGCAGCTATTCCCATAGAGAAAAATATTGTAACTTTACAAAGATATTGCCAGCACTCAAGGGGCTGAGCTATAGGGAGAGACCGGGCAAACTATAACTTTATTCCTTGGAATGCGGGAGACTGTATCTTATAGAGCGATCTTATAGAGGTGTATAAAATCATGAGAGGAATTAATAGGGTGAATGCAGTCTTTTATCTAGTGTAGGGGAATCAAGAACCAGAGGGTATAAATTTAAGGTGAGAAGGGAAAGATTTAATAGGAACCTGAGATGCAAACTTAAAGCATACGGCATTAGGGGTTCAGTATTGATGTGGATAGAGAACTGGCTGGCAAACAGGAAGCAAAGAGTAGGAGTAAACGGGCCCTTTTCACAATGGCAGGCAGTGACTAGGGGGGTACCGCAGGGCTCAGTGCTGGGACCCCAGCTATTTACAATATATATTAATGATCTAGTTGAGGGAATTGAAGGCAATATCTCCAAGTTTGCGGATGACACTAAGCTGGGGGGCAGTGTTAGCTGTGAGGAGGATGCTAGGAGACTGCAAGGTGACTTGGATAGGCTGGGTGAGTGGGCAATGTTTGGCAGATGCAGTATAATGTGGATAAATGTGAGGTTATCCACTTTGGTGGCAAAAACAGGAAAGCAGACTATTATTTAAATGGTGGCCGTTTAGGAAAAGGGGAGGTGCAGCGAGACCTGGGTGTCATGGTACACCAGTCATTGAAAGTAGGCATGCAGGTGCAGCAGGCAGTGAAAAAAGCGAATGGTATGTTAGCTTTCATAGCAAAAGGATTTGAGTATAGGAGCAGGGAGGTTCTACTTCAGTTGTACAGGGTCTTGGTGAGACCACACCTGGAGTATTGCGTACAGTTTTGGTCTCCAAATCTGGGGAAGGACATTATTGCCATAGAGGGAGTGCAGAGAAGGTTCACCAGACTGATTCCTGGGATGTCAGGACTGTCTTATGAAGAAAGACTGGATAGACTCGGTTTATACTCTCTAGAATTTAGGAGATTGAGAGGGAATCTTATAGAAACTCACAAAATTCTTAAGGGGTTGGACAGGCTAGATGCAGGAAGATTGTTCCCGATGTTGGGGAAGTCCAGGACAAGGAGTCACAGCTTAAGGATAAGGGGGAAATCCTTTAAGACCGAGATGAGAAAGACTTTTTTTCACACAGAGAGTGGTGAGTCTCTGGAACTCTCTGCCACAGAGGGTAGTTGAGGCCAGTTCATTGGCTATATTTAAGAGGGAGTTAGATGTGGCCCTTGTGGCTAAGGGGATCAGAGGGTATGGAGAGAAAGCAGGTACAGGATACTGAGTTGGATGATCAGCCATGATCATATTGAATGGCGTTGCAGGCTCGAAGGGCCGAATGGCCTACTCCTGCACCTAATTTCTATGTTTCTATGTTTCTATAAAAACTATCTAAGACTGCACCTGTGTTCAGGATCAAACCCGGATCTCTAGCGCTGTAAAGCAGCAACTCTACTGCTGCACCACTGTGCGGTAGTTGAGACAGGTGGAAAAACAACATTTAAAAGACACTTGGGCAAGTGCATGCCTTGGAAAGGTTGAGAGGGATACAGGCCAAATGTGGGCAAATGGGACTAGCTTAGATTGGTCGGTGTGGCAGGTTGGGCCGAAGGGTCTGTTTTTGTTCTGTATGTCTATACAACTCTAACGAGGAGCTTAGATCGCTGATAGCTGGAGGGGGTTACTAACACAGGGAGAAGCTGGGAAGATTTGAAAATAAAAATGATATTAGAATGAAGGTGCTACATAGACAGGGGCCAGCATTGGTAAGGGTGATGTGTTTTAACTTATTAATGTCGTGCAAGGCTGCTCTCAGAGTCAAATGAGATTACAATCAGGATGATTCAGAGTCAAGGCCGGGATTGAATCAATTACGAGGGAATGAAGACACAAGGGACTGCACGTTGGTTTACAAAAAAAACGAACAAAGTGTTGGAGTACCTCAGCAGGTCAGGCAGCATCTCCGGAGAACTGGGATAGGCAACGTTTCGGGTCGGGATCCTTCTTTAGACTTTAAGTCCTCCAGAAACGTTGCCAGACCTGCTGAGTTACGCTTGTAACGAAGAAATGAATGTCGAACTGGAAGGAAATCTAGGTTTACCAATGGTAAATGTTCGGTAAGCAGTTTGACTATTTAGAGGTAGTGATGAAATAAGGGAAATCGCAGTTGAGGGCATATGGTCAGCATATGTGAAGGAGCTCATGCCCTGGTTTAGGATTACATTATCCAAGGGAAGGTACAGATGAGAAAGAACAAAGGGGAAAAGAATGGACCTTTGGAGACACAGTTCAAACGGGTTAAGACCAGATTATCAGGTAGCACCATGATACAGCAATTTGTGCTGCTTACAGATCAAGGAACCCAGGTATGATTCAGGTGCTGTGTGTGGCGTTTGCATGTTTTATTCTATAATTACATGGGTTTCTATGCAATGCCCTGGTTCCCTCCCATATCAGTAAGGCCAGCTGACGGATTAATTAGCTATTGTGCATTACCCCTTAATGAACGTGAGTGGCAAAAGAATCAGAGAAGAGGCATGTGAATAAGTTGAGAGGCTGCACAGGGAATAGCATTGTTGGGAATGTTGGCAGCCAGAATAGGCCAAATGGGTTCTGGTGTCAATCATGTTGAATTAGATAGTTAATCACAGAGAAGTTAGGGTTATAGTCGAGAATTCACCTGATGTTTTTTTACAACACACCTTTGTTTCAATATTGTCAAGAGAGTCGGCAGCAATCACTAATACAAATCTATTAGTCTGCGGGAGGCATTCTAACTGCGCAAGGCCAACATTTTTCCCTTTAGCTTACTGACTTTTTAAATAGGCCTTTGGGACAAAAGTCATTAGAATGGTTCTAAATCACTTTAAAGCAGAAATTTAAAATAATTCATTATCTAAATTGCAGTTTATTATGGAGTGTGTCCCTGAATGGATCAGTGCGTAAATGCAGAAGGATGCTGAATTTTAAAATGAACATTAAAAACTTTATGGTAATTATGGAGAATCTCAGGAGTAGGTTGGACTAAATAAATAATAGAATTGATCGCTGCAGTATTTCCTGACACCCAGTGAGCCGTGGTTCAGAATCCAGAGTGCAGCCTGCAGGGTTTTGTTTATTAATTTAAATCAAAGACAATGCCTTCACTGTTGCATCCTATATTCCCAGCTGTTCACACATTAAATTGGTGAACCAGTGATACATTTCATCAATAGGAATTTCACCTTTCGTGATGAGCAATACTGTCGGGTTGCAACACGGCTAAGTTTGGGAACAACTCTTCCCAAGACCGCAAGTAGAGCTAATAGGACTTGATGTTTCAATCCCTGTAATAAGTCGGCCCTCTTGCTATTTGCAGTGGGATTGGAGTGGTGAAAGGTAGGGTAGGTATGTCATCGGGGTCATCAGGTGGACACCCTCCTTCTTTGACATTTCATTGATAAGCCCACAACATCTCCAGAGGGCTCAATGGTGATACCTGGCGTCCCAGTTACACCCCCCTCAATTCCATACCCTCCTGTATTTACCTTGGAGCCCAATTGTTGTCTCTCCTTTTGATCCAGATCCAATTGCTACTTTTTTCCGCAGAATTTGATAATGATTTGATTGCTTGTTGGAGGCAGCGACCCCTCACCCCCATTTTCTTTAATAGCCTGGTCATAGATGAAGCAACAAATCCCCTGCATCCCACTTCGACAGGGAAAATCTTGGTCTTCCAGCCATTCTGGGAAGCTTCAGTTGCCAGTTCAGAGTACTTGGGTTTTTTTCCTCTCGTAAGCTTCTTCAACACCATCTTCCCATGGAACTGTCAATTCCACAACATATGCCAACTTGGCAGTGTGGACCACAGGACCAAGTCTGGCCGGAGTGTTGTAACCACAATGTCTGGGGGAAACACAAGCCTTTTTTCTAAGTCCACTTCCATTTTCCAATCCCGAGCAGGCTGCAGAATGCTTGCATCCATTGATGTTATCTGGTGCTCTGGAGGTTGGCCTGCTGGTACAAATGTTGTGAAGTGGACATTTCCTGCCGATGTTTGTGGGGAAGCATTCGTGATCGTTCGCCTCTGTTCAAGGATTGATGACAGCTGTCTGAGAACTTGGTTATGCCGCCAAGTGTAACGCCCTTGGCCGAGTCTCATAGTGCATCCTGTTAAAATGTGTCTAAGTGATCCAGGTGCTTGGCAAAGGGAGCAAGTGGGGTCTTCTCCGAACCACTGCTTCAAGTTCTGCGGTGATGGAAGAACATCATAAGTGGCTCTGATGACAAAACTTAGTCGAGATTTGCCAGATTTCACGCCAGCTGAGTTTCCTCTTTTCCAGACTCTCCCAGTTAGTCCATTGGCCTTGCTTGGCCATTGAGACGGCCTTGGTGTGTCGCTCTGCCTCCTCCCGTCTTCTCACCTCCTCCACCATTAGCCGTCTTTTCTGCACTGATGTTGCCTTGTGCCATTGAGCAGCTTTTGGGACGAGCCCGAGCCCAGCTCTCCCATGTTGGACTTGGCCAACCATATCCCGGAAATGAAGAGTAGACTTCGCATGGTTGCCACACGGGGGGGGGGGGGGCGCTGTTCGAATAACAGTATCTTCAGATTCAGTGAGGGTCATGACCAACCTTGCTTTAGTGCATTTGAACTCTTCCACAAGTCCTGTAATGGGTAATTCCAATTTGCCACTCCCATACAGTCCGACAGCACTTAAGCATCATGGAAGTCCAAGCCACTGTTTCACATGTGTGCTGATCATTCTTTCCAGCTTTTCCACTTTGTTGATGGGGATTTCATACATAGTTAAAGGCCACATGATTCTTGGTAGTATGCCAAATTGGAAGCACCACAGCTTGAGTTTTCCTGATAGCAAGGTCTTGTTGATGTGAGCTATGTGCATGATGGTATCCTTTTTCAGTTGTTCAAACTGCTCGGTGTCCTTGAGCTTTGCATCATACCATCGGCCCAAACTCTTCACTGGCATTTCTGAAACAGTTGGAACAAGTATTCCGTTAATATGAAATCTTTGATCCTTGACTTGACCTTTGACAATGGAGATGCTTCTGCACTTGCTGGGTTTAATCTTCATCCTTGCCCATGTAATGTTTTGATGAAGTTTTTCCAGAAGTCTCTTCGTGCAGGGGATAGTTGTTGTTAGTGTTGTTATATCGTCCATATAGGCTCGTATAGGTGGCAATCGCTGACCGCACTGTAAACGCTTTCCTCCCACAACCCATTTTGATGCTCTGATAATGAGCTCCATTGCCATAGTGAAGGTCAATGGGGAGATGGTGCACCCTGCCATGATGCCTACTTCCAGTGGTTGCCACGCTGTAGTAAAGTCTGATGTTGTGAGACAAAATTGCAGATCCTGGAAGTAGTTTTTTTTATCAGATTTGTTATTATTGCCGGCACCTGAAAGAATTATGTAGAGAACTGTAGACATGGCCCAGTCTATCAAAACAAACTTCCCCACCATCTACACTTTATGCTGCTTTGGTAAAGCAGCCAATATAATCTTGACTTGACCCATCCCCGTCATTCCTCCTTCTCCCAGCTCCCGTCTGGCAGAAGGTACAAAAGCTTGAAAGTGCACACCACTAGATTCAGGAACAGCTTCTCCCTCTCTGTTACCAGACTTCTGAACGGTCCTTCCATAAGCTAGGGTACTGTCCAATTCACCTCTACCCCATGGTGGACATTGGACTTTGCCTTTGGAACTGATGAGTTACAATGCTGAGAACTATATTCTGGACTCTGTATCTTCTCATTTGCTCTATTTACTGTACGAGTTTGATTGTATTTATGTCTAGTATAAATTATCTGTTTGGATAGCATGAAAAATAAAGGTTTTCACTGTACCCCGATAGACATGACAATAAAAAAACCTAAACCTACAGTATCAATTGAGTGCTTTGAGTTATCTGTACCAAATGGAGAAGTACTGTGGAGCCAGTAAATTACTGTGACATTCATGTTGTTTTTGAGTTTATCAATGAAGTACTACTAAATTATATCGAGGCAAAACATGTTCACTTTGAACACAAGGTGCTGAAGTAACTAAGGGGGGTCAGGCAATATCTCTGGATGAAGGGTTTCAACCCAAAAACCTCACGCATTCCTTCTTTCCAGAGATGCTGCCTGTTCCGCTGATACTCGAGCATTTTGTGTCTATCTTCTGGTCCATCACAGGTACTGACCTCCTCTCCAACAAAGGGATCTAGGTGTTTTTCTTCAGAAAAGCAGCCAATATCATCAGACTCACATCACCCTGGTCACACTCTCATTTCGTTCCTACCTTTGCGAAGAAGGTACAGGAGACTGAAAACTGTGACCAACAGGTTCAAGAATAGCATATTTCTTGCAACCATCAGGCTAGGACAATACACAACATAACCTCCAGAACGATGAACTTTATGGACTGTTTCTGATTGCACTACAGACTTTGGTTCTTTGTTTGCATTAGTAATATGGTCATTAATTTATTGAATTTTGTTATTATTATATTGAATTGTGTGAATTGCATTTATCGCCTTGTTAAGCTACTGTAAGTAAGAATTCTCTTGTTCTGTTGTCTGTACAAAATATGAATTGAACTTGACTTTTGAACTGGATGCAGATATTTGCCTGTCTCAAATATAAACTATTCCAAGTTATAATGGGAGATGCTGGTTGGTAAACATAATTCAATTCCATTGTGTGTAATTTAATTATATTTGCTGCGATAACTTAATTATATATGTCAAGAGTTTTATAGCTGTCTATATTATAGTTTTGTATAGGATGTTGATTTAGATAATTTAAGGTAGTTGAAGGATTCTGTTTATTGGCATCTTTTCAACTCCTGTAAAAGGCGTCCATTATCTGTCAACATTGTGGATTGGATTATTGGTTTGGCATTTTTAAAAATCAATTGTATGTCCACTGTCTAGACAAGCAATTACCAATAAAGTCTTGAACAAGGTCAAGCATCTAAGCTAACATACAAAAATACAAATATACAAACAAATATAAAGAGGATAATAAACTTACAAGAGCAAAGCAGACCAAAAATAAATTAAGTCACAAATCATATGTGCATGAAAATTTACAATAAGGTTGCATTTTAACATAAAACAAATTGAAATTGGCAATACAAAAGGGTATTAGATTTAAGCAACAAACAAAGTGCTGAAGGAACTCAGTGGATCTGGTAGTATCTGTGGAAGGAAATAGATAAGACGACATTTTGAGTCAGAACCATTCTTCAACCTGATCAGTCACAATGTGTCAGGAGAAGGCATTTAAAAGACACTTGGACAAGTACATGTATAGGAAAGGTTTAGAGGGATAAAAAAAATACAGACAAGGAGGCACATGAGAGAGCAGTGCAGAGACTTTAACCATAACCTTAACCATATGGAACATTAAGGGAGAATTATGGGAACTTGTCAGAAAGGTACGACAATTTTAATCTGCGCAAGGACTAGAAAAATCAGATGGGTGAAGTAAGCCTGGATGAGGAACTCATGGGGTGTTTTGGGGAGTTTCTTAGAACAGCAGGTTTTGGAGCCAACTTGAGAACAGGCTATACCAAAGATGGTATCGTGCAATTAGAAAGGATTAATTAATCATCTCATAATGAAGGTGCCCCTAGGTAGCAGCAATTACAATATGATTACATTTTACAATCAGCTTGAGGGAGAGAAGAATGGATCTCATATAAGAACAATTATTATGCCATGATTGCAGAGCCAACCAGGTACACATGGTTCAGGGAATATCCAATTGAAATGCAGTGCCATATGTTCAAGCCGAACTTTGACAAGACACAGGTTAGATGCATGCAATTGTAAGGGGAAGGGAGCCCATATATGATTAACTGAAATCATTAAAGATAGTATCAAATTTAAAGGAAAAGCAACAAACAATTTACGGATGAACTCAGAGGTAAAGCAGCATCTGTGGAGGGAAACGGACAGTTGATGTGTCTGTTGGAATCCTTCATCTGGACTGACCTGCAAACTTGCCTGACCCGCTGAGTTCTTCCAACAGATTAGTCTTTCAACATAATTAGTCTTGATACTAACATTAATTGAAACAAGTTGATTCCTAATTACAAATGATTTTAAAAGACTTGAATCAACAACAAGAGCAAGTAGACTGACTGTTTCTCCTCCCCAAGCTTAAAATACATTCTGACATTTAAAGAATACAATTTATACCTTGTTTTTCTTTCATTTATATATTAAAAAATTGAATATACATTTTATCTCATCTTATATGTGAAGATATGCAGAATGTATTAACAGAAAATATATTGAAAATTGGCAGGAAATTTGTAGCAAATCATTTTGTAACTGTGAAAGAAAATATTAATATCCTCTCTTACTTAATTTTGATTGGAATTGAACAGTTAACAAAAGATATGTGGATGTGGCAATTGGCATCTCTCATTGACCAAATGCAGAAGAAGTTTTGTGGAAATCAGCAAAGTAAGATTAGACGTATCACTGCTTGTCTAGGAATGTGTTGAAAGATGGATGGCAAATGTAAACACAAAATAATGAACGGAGATAAGGAAGCTTGTTTTCTCAGCAGGAAGTTACAGTAGACTGCTAGTAGCATAGAAATGTTACTGTAATTGGGGGACTTATGATTGGCTTGGAGAGGGGATGGTGGTGTGGATGTATGATTAAAAGGTGAGATAGAATAATGTCAAGATGCCCTAGTATTATGTTTGACTTGTATTAACCATCTGTTGTTGAATAAGATTAACATAAACAGAAAGTATATTATGACTAATGAAATAATTAATACCCATGTAGTAGATGGTAGTTATAGGAAAACATATAACCAAGGACGAAGTATATTTTCGTATAGTTGTATCCAACAACAAAAGTTGTTTACTGCACAGTATAATTGTCGGCTAATTCTGCTGTGAAGTCAGAGAACTGGTGAGCGTTTAACTGCCGCCATCTCTCCATGATATCATACAATAAAGTCCCTTGAAGCAAACCTGCAAAGTCTCCGTTTTTCATTTTCCTTTAATTTCTTCCACAGTGACATAATTAACGCACAGACGTTGATCTGTTTCTTTCCACTAACCTTGTATTTGCAACACATTCCAGAGTGACCTCACTGGTGCCAGCCACGATACTGGTGTTTTTTGGAGCGACGACAATTCTTGGTGCCACAGGGTCAGCTCGATCTGCAGTGTCTGGAACAAGAAGAATGCAAATGTTAACAAAAAAAAACCTCTCCAATCGTTTTCCAAATGTTGCAGAATCAACAGGTTACAGAATAGCTTACTGACTGGCTACCACTGAGCGAAATAAATTCATCACCATAGAAGTCAGTTCCAATGCCCGACAATACTTGGCAACAAACCTGATACCGGAATCGCCATACGTGTTCTGTGTATCTGCAAGAACTCGTCAGGGTTGGGGAGACTCGGTCGAGGTGATGGTAATCACCACACAAACCAGAGGTACAGTATAAGCACAGATGTACATCATGTCAGCAAGGACAGGTTGGGCCAAAGGGCTTGTTTCCATGCTGTGTGACTGGGTAGAGTGGATGTGGAGAGGATGTTTCCACTAGTGGGAGAGTCTAGAACCAGAGGTCATAGCCACAGAATAAAAGGACTTTCCTTAGGAAGGAGATGAGGAGGAATTTCTTTAGTCAGAGGGTGGTGAATCTGTGGAATTCATTGCCACAGAAGGCTGTGGAGGCCAAATCAATAGATATTTTTAAGGCAGAGATAGATTAATAATTAGTACGGATGTCAGGGGTTATGGGGAGAAGGCAGGAGAATGGGGTTAGGAAGGTGAGATCAGCCATGGTTGAATGGCGGACTTTGATGGGCCGAATGGCCTAATTCTGCTTCTATCACTACCCATAGCCATCAATTGCACAACAAGATGTCAAATACCCCTAGTTCAGCTGCTTTGCAAGATAAATCTAATCAGCACATGCCTGGCTGCAGGAGACACACTGAGCCTGGTGCACCCTAAGCTAATCCTTTATGGAGAAGGACTGCAGTCCACGGCCCTGTCATTACCAGACACAAATTCTGGAAAAGCTTCTCAAATACCTGGTCCAAAAGTAATATTCCTTTGTACAAAGACTGCACCAACACTACAAATGTATAGACTTGATAACACAATGAATGCATAGACTGCACAACAACATACATATAAAGTCATGCTCTGTTTTTGTATTTCATTTATATATTTTAAGAATAACACTTGATTTTGAAATAACAAATATGTATCTGCCCATGTTTCTGGATAACTTTAAAACGTTCTCCTTCAGCCTTTTGTTTTTTTTTTGCACAATTGTCTAACTTTTCTGTTTCATAGGAGCAAGCATATTTGAGATACAGCTTGAAGCTTCAAAACAGCAGTTACACATAGCGATTGATTCATTCCAATTGTTAAAATTATTTGCACAGCGTTAAGAAGTCATCCCACCTACACTCGACGTGGTGTTGATGGGTGCAGTTACCAAGGGAGTTCCAAGGTTTAACTCAGCACCAATGACAGAATGAAAATGTACTTGCAAGTCAGCAGGGTATTTATAACTGGGAGAACGTCTTGATGGTCACTCTTTGCTCTGGCTGCCTGAGGTCTTTGAGATAGTTGAGGTTGCAGGTTAGAATGGCAACTACAAGAATCTTGCAGATGATATACCTTGCACCCAACTGCACGAGTAATGGGGAGAGTGAATGCTTAATAGTGGGTGGGTAAATCAAGAAATATTTGATCTGGATGTTGCTGAGCTTCTCCCGTATTAATAGAGGCATTCGGACCTAGGAAAGTGGGAATATTCAATCATCTCCTGACATGTACCCAGAAGATGTTTCAATGGCTGTAGGGAATCAGTGAGTGAGTGAACTGATGCATCCAACCAGATCTCTGTTCTGCACTTATTACACATCATTTGCTAGACTAGTTCACTTAAGCTTCTACTTAATTGTGAGCCACCCCTTGCATATCAGATATCGGTGCTGCAGGATTAAACAATAGCAATGGCTAACTTTATATCCAAAGGTAATTTATCAATATTATCATGAAGCCATGCTTGATGGTGAGAAGTATGCATAGAGTCTTCCTAAATTCACATACTCTTCTTGACAGCACAGAGGAATCAAGAACAGAGCGCATAGGTTTTTGATGAGGGAGGCCTATTAAAGGTCAGTACTGAGGGATAGTGGTAGAGTTGCTGCCTTACTGCGGCAGGGACCCCGGGTTTGATCCTGACTACGGGTGCTGACTGTATGGAGTTTGTACATTCTCCTCTTGACCTGTGTGGGTTTTCCCCGGGATCTCCGGTTTCCTCCCACACTCCAAAGACGTACAGGTTTGTAGGTTAACTGACTTGGTAAAATTGTAAATTTTCCCATATATGTGTCGGATAATATAAATGTGCGGGGATCCCTGGTCGGTGCCAAAGTGCCTGTTTCTGTGCTGTATCTCTAAACTAAACTAAATTCAGGGGCAACATTTTCACACGGAGGGTGGTGGTAAATGGAACAAGCTGCCAGAGGAGGTAGTTGAGGCAGGTACAATAACAACATTTAAAAGACATTTGAATAGATACATGAATAGGAAAGGTTTACAGAGATATGGGTGAAATGCAGGCAAATGGGACTAGCATAAATTGGTCGGGAAGGACAAGTTTGTTCAGTTTACATGCTGTATGACTCTAACCAGTACTTCAATTATACATCCTGTACCCCCTGCATGTGGAGTGTAATCAATTTGTCCTTAAATGTCCTGGCAAAATTAATGATTTCATATTACCTGTGATTGAAAAAAACAGTGCACAGGACACAGAATTGTGATTTGCACCAACTACAAACAGCTAAATAGGATTTTATGGATGATGGGTTAGAGAAAAGTAATTTCAATTGATTTTATGGGTCCTGGTCCATTAAGTGTCTGCTGTAAAATAGATGTCCCATTTATCAAAATAATAATTTTTTATGTAGCATCAATCAAAAACTTTTTTATCATATTAAAAGTTTTTGTGTTCAGAACTGAAGAATGTGAGAGTTTAACTGACGTGCATTGAGCCAAAAGGTTCAGTGTTAATTTCTGCACGGGATGGTGGGCCAGATCTCCTGCCGAATCCTTGATTGTCACACCTCACACTAGGACCATAATGTTCCTCCCAGCATGGCCTCAGTCTCATTCTTCAGACAGGCTAGAATGTACCTGGTCAGAATATCAGATCGAATAGTGAAAGGCTTGGATAGAATGGACCTGAGGTCATAGCCTCAGAATAAAAGGACGTTCTTTTAGGAAAGAGATGAGGGGGGAATTTCTTTAGTCAGAGGGTGGTGAATCTATGAAATTCATTACCACAGAATGCTGTCAATCGATATTTTTAAGGCACAAATAGATAGATTCTTGATTAGTACGGCTGTCAGGGATTATGGGGAGAAGGCAGGAGGATAGGGATGAGGGGGAGAGATAGATCAGCCATGATTGAATGGCGGAGCAGACTTGATGGGCCGAATGACCGAATTCTGCTCCTATCACATATAAATTTATGAACTTCAGACAGTGCCAAGCTTCTGTGATCCAAACACTGTCCTCCTCGGAAGACTCTGGCAGCCTATGAGGCCCCTCCCCCAGTCTCACGGGCTATCAAAACAGTTACCACAACTGAGTATCTGTGACAAATACACCAAAACACGAGAAAATATCAGAGAGCCATCAGCATGGAAATAGGTTCTTCATCCCACCATCCACTCCACCTACATTAGTCATATGCCAAATTAATTTACTCTCCCCATTTTCCAATGAACTCCTACCACAATCTAAGACTTACTTACAGACTAACGGCAATTTACAGTGGCCAATTAACCTAGCGACCCACACCTATCAGGTGGCAGCCTGCCTCCCTGAGAATGCGATTGGGACCATGCAGGAGGAACATTATGTTGAAGGTGAGCTGTTGGTGATCCATGACTCAGCGGGACATCAGGGCCTCCATCCCAAGACGTGGGAGAAAAGCTGGAAACTGATGTGGTCATGGGGAGAATGCTGGCAGAGCTTCTGCATCATAGCACCAAAGACCCTGGTTCGATCCTGACCTCGCATGCTGTCTGTGTGGAGTTTGCACGTTCTCTGTATGGCTGCATAGGTTCCCTCCAGCTGCTCCGGTTACCTCCCATATCCCAAAGATGTGGAGGTTTGTTAGTTAATAAGCCTCTAAATTGTCCCCAGTGTGTAGGGAGTGGATGCAAAAGTAGAATAACATAGAACTAATGTGAGTGGGTGATGAATGGTCAGCGTAGACTCGGCGCCTGTTTCCACGCTGTATCTCTAAACTAAACTAAACTAAACTAAATTAAACTATACTAAACTCTCTTTATTCCTTGCATCCCATCAATTTATTCTCTCTCACGCAAGCCCATCAGCTCCCACTTTGGTCATTTTAAAGGCAGCTAGTCAAGATGCCGCAGCTACCAGTCAGCAGCAGGCAGATTTTGTTTGCTTCAGCAGAACATTCTCTTATTGGGCATGTAATCCTGTTACGTTCCCTCATCCTGTTGCTTCCCTTTGTGAGTATTCTAGTATCTTATTATGAGTCGATTTGTCAATTAATACTCTCTTGAACATCTACAGGTGTACAGTGGAGAGCACATTGACTGTTTGCATCATGGCCTGGTTTGGCAACGGGAACAACCAGAAACAAAGAAGATTGCAAAAGGTTGTAAACACTGCCCAGTCCATCACAGTTATTGACTTCCCCACCATCGAAGGGAACTGCAGGAGCCGCTGCCACAAAAATAGTAATAAATATCAAATCAGGACAGAATTGGCTACTTTAAATATATCTGCTTAAAACTTCACTTCTATACATCTCGAAGCAATTACATACATCACCTTAATGTTGGATTTGGTCACAAGTGTGCAAATAGCACATTTCTGAATTTGGTTGGATGGCTGATTATATTTAAAATTTATCTTTTTGAAAATCATAGAGATATATAGATCGTTTTTATTAGTTATACCTGCTACAGCATGGAAGCCCTGTAGCATTGAGAAGATAAAGAGCACTACATTGGCGCATAATTCACAAAGCGGGCTGGGTTTTCTAACTTATTAGTTACACTGTGGCAACTTCATTTCCACATACAATTTTACACCCATGAAATCAAATGGATAAAAATTAATTTGAGTTTTTATTCCTTGAAGCGGTTCATGTATTTTATGATACATTTCATTACTTTTTGTCATAGAAAATTTCCAAACATAATTGCCTTTAAATATCTGTCCAAACTATTTGTACTCCAAGCCTGTCAACATCAGTCTTTATAAAGGATAGACATTTTTCTGCATAATACTATGAAACAAAATCTTGTAATACTACAGGTTTTACATCAAAAATCTGATAGAGGTCCTACATCATAAAATCAATAACATCCTTTTTGTTTAACACAATAATAATCAATAATACTTTGTGCTCGGAGCATTGCATTTTTAGTCTTCACAAAATAAAACAGTAAATTTACAACAGTGTAAACTTAAAGAACAGTAATGGGCACCTCTCAGTAAATTTCTGTCAGAAATCCAATCTTGAGAATTGGAGAAACAGTTTGAGATAAAAACAGAGAACTTTGGACGCACTCAGCAGGTCAAGCAGCAGCAGATGGAAGAGAAACAGCCAAGTGTTTGTGTCAAGGACCCAACAGCAGAACTGGAAATGCTTGTTTGGAGAGAGGGAAGAGTGGAGACACCAGTGGGAATATCTGCATTAAGGCATAGACCAACCATGTCAATAAACCAGCAGCTGAAGACAGAATAGCACATAGAAGCAAATTGAAACAGAGATGTACCCCACGTTGAAATTTCACGGCATGAGTTGCAATGTTTTACATGAATTAAATTAGTTATGACTATCAATGATTGGGAGATTTACACCAGAATTTCTTGAATCAGCAAAGGCACAAACCCACTGGCCTTGATAATGGCGATGTCTAGAATGTTTCGGCCTGATATTTTAGTCTCTCAAGACAGCAGAAGACGTCTCTTCCCCTGCAGAACAGTTCATTAATGAAGTGTAACAGATGACTCTTGTGCCCAAGAACAAGTTCCAGTGAGTTGGCTAGAAGTGAGAAGGCAGTCACCCCAATTTGATGATTCATTAATAAAATGTCTATATCCTGACTGATAACACGGAGATCTTGGAGACAGCAGATGCTGGAATCTTACGAGTAAAAGAGGCTGCTGGAGGAACTTAATGGGTCAGGCAACATCTGTGGACGGAAATGGACAGACAATAATTTGGATCTGAACAAATGTCTCGAACTGAAATGTTACATGTCCATTTCTCTCCACAGATGCTGCCTGACCCACTGAGTTCCTCCTGCCGACTTTTTTTAACACAAAGAACTTACAGGCCGCTACAAAAAATATTCAAAGATGGGTGAAATAGATGGTATGTTTATCCTTCATTGTGTATGGTGAAATCATGAAGTAAGGAGTATCTTTATTTAGTTAAATGATAACAAGTGGATATGCTGACAAAAAGGGCTGAAATGTTATTACATCCTAGCATGAACACTTGATTGAAAACCTGTTCCTTTATTTGAAGAAATAAGATGTGAGGACAAAGGTTAAGCAGATGAGAAGATTTAATGGATACACATCGACAACTGTCACACCAGTCCCCGAGGACTTTTCTGAATGTAATCTTTTTTCTGCGTACAGCTGGAAACACAGTTCTTCAGGTGAAGCTGGTGCTGCAGTGTTGTTGAGTAGGGAATTCCAAGTCTCAGACTCAACAAAAACTGGCCATGTATCAGGAGGTTCATGCCTTGGTGTGTAACCTGAAACATGGCATTTCACATTCCTGGTCAAGTTCTCTTCATTGACAGCTCCCTCAGGTATTCAATACATTCTACGAAGCACTCACTCTGGGTGACAAGATTATATTTCAAAATATTTCATGGATACAAGGGCTTGAAAGCCCAGACATCCAGACTTTAGTTTAGTTTAGAGATACAGAGCGCAAATAGGCCATGAGGCCCATCGAGTCCGCACCGACCAATGTTCCTTGCACATTAACACTACCCTACATATACTAGGAACAATTTATACTTATACTAAGCTAATTAACCTACAAACCTGCACGTCTTTGGAGTGTGGGAGGAAACTGAAGATCTTGGAGAAAACCAACATGGGGAGAACGTACAAACTCCATACAGACAGCTCCAGTAGTCGGGATGGAACCCGGGTCTCCAGAGCTGTAAGGCAACAACTCTACCGCTGCGCCAGTGTGCCGCCCTTAAGCATAGCTTCTTCCCCACTGACATCTGACTCCTGAACCTTTCACATCTTATTCCTGGAGGTGCTGCCTCGTTCTCTTACTCTCTCCTTATTTACTAATTCCATTCTTGTACTTTAATATCCGAGCACTACATGGATTTTACACAACATTCTTGCACGATTCTGCTGATTTTCACTCACGGTTGTATTTCTAATTACTGTATGTATGTATACTGTGCATTCTGGGAGCTTCATGTGAACAAGGAATTTCATTGCACAATAAACAAGTCTAATCTAATCTAATCTCAAAAGAAAATCCAGATTGAATAGACAGGATGCTAAACATTCACTCCCAGCTGCAGATATAACTGGTGAAATACTTGACACTCTTTAGGATTGAGTCCTTACTTCTGTTTGACTGCTAATGTTGGCAAGAACTGCACCTCACTTTAAGTTCCCCCAAGTAGTTTGTAAAAGGTAGCTAACCCTCAAGTACACCATTGCTGCTCTTCATGTAAATGAGATTACTCAGGACCCAGTGAGCAGATCAACAATAAATGCCAAAAATGCAATAAACCTCAGCTGCCATCGACTTTGGGCAGGTGAATAGGCATAAACAGCTTATATCCATTTGCTGCCAAGAAGTTTAATTACCACAATTATACATTGGAACTATATTGAAAACAACATGAAATTTCTGGGCCAAACTTTTGAAGCACTCTTTCATTTAAAAAAAAATTGTATACATGGATGGTTCATAGTTAGACAGTTTTTCTGGCAGGTATAAAAGCTTGCATAATGCTACATAATTGGATAAGCCGCAAAATGAGTTCGAGTTTCTGCAAGCAAAGATAATAGTACGTATAGCATTTAAAAACAGAACAAAAAAGAATCATACTTAAATGTTTAAATTTTGGCATGTTACACAGCAACATTCAGGATCAATTCAGTAATCAACGCCTTCAGGAATCTTGGGAAAATAAAGAAAATGAAACGCTTTGTAATTCTCATGAGAAAGTTCTTCTCTGCTTCTTAAACATTGCAGTGAGCCAGTAACTGAAAGAACTTCACTTTCTACTTTATATTAACTGAGCCAATATAACCAATAAAGATGGTACCACTTTTAATTTACAGCTTCCTTGCATGATAAATCCAATCACCATAGCCTTTATTCACGGCACAAAGCAAGGTCAGGAAATTCCAAAATGCCCCATTGTAAGCCAAATGCCTTTGGTTTCTTAAGATTGCTAATCAAATCTTTAAATCATTTTCAAAGGTTCATTGTGGAAGCATTTTATGGCTCTTAACGAATCAAGACATTATGCTATGACACAAAATGAATAAATTCATTACACCTTTAAGGCACTATATCCTATTTTGCGTTTTTTACAGCCTAAATGAATTTGGAGTATGATAATTATATTGGAATGTCTTGTGCCACCTCTTAGATTTGTTATTTGGTCGTTGCTCAGAGCAACACATGACATTTCTATAACAGTTCAAGATTTTGATAACACTGAGGTTAGGACTGAGGTTAAAACTTCCATTTGTGGAACAACTTTCACAATGCTTTACATTCCAAAGCGCCTGACATACAATAAAATATGTTGTGAAGTACAGACACTGCTACAGGATAGGCAGCAGCAAAATTGCACAAAGCTAGTTCCAATAAAAAGTAATGAGTAAAGATAATCAACAGATAATTTATTTTAGGAGTGTTGCTCGAGGATACACATTTGCCAGGACAGTGGAGAAGACTCTTAGTTTCCTTTGAAAATATTGCTTTAGGATCTTTTACACTCAACTGAAAGAATAAGGAGCCTGATATAACTTTTCATCCCAAAACCTGCATCAGTAGGTACTTCATTGTACTTCAAGTACTTCAGTACCTCACTGAAGTGTAGGGTCAGGATTTCTACTACATTCCAAGTGTGACGAGAACCAACTAATCACCTTTTGCCCCAAGAGCTAAGATTATTACCACTAAGCTAGACGTCACCATATTTCTTTGTGCTGGAGAACACAAGTTAAAGCCTCAGTTAAAACAGGGAACACTTCTAGATAAAATTCTCAATCGCTTTATCCTGCGTGAAAATAACTTTAAGTAATCTAATATATTTTTTCTATCAAGGAAATTACATTCTCTTTCATGAGATGGCATGTTGAATTGGGCAAAGTGCTTTCATGTCAAAGATATTAACAATGTGTAAAAATTGCTGCAGCATGCACATTGAAAAAGCTTGCATGGGGATTAAACATCTTTGTCTGGATCTTCTTGATAGCAAATGATTTCTGAGCTTGTCAACCTCGCCAATTATGCTCTTTAAGTCCTAACTGAAGAGTACTGAAGAAAGCCAGCCTTAAACTATGCTGATAATTGATGGTGTTGCAAACAAATATCCTGACTGGCTCTCCTCCCACCCCGCTTCATAATGCTCACATCCACAAAGAGAACTCCAAGCAAATCGATGTCAGCTAACACATCAGAGACCTTTCCTCTTCTTGGGGCACCATATCAAAGTATCAGGTGCAGATCAAACCCACTGAAGTATGAATGGGAAGGAACTGCACATTCTGGTTTACGACAAAGAAAGACAGAAAAAGCTGGAGTAACTCAGCGGGTTGGGCAGCATCTCTGGAGAGAAGGAATAGGTGACGTTTCGGGTTGAGTCCCTTCTTCAGACTTATTCCACTATAGTTTGCATAGGGTGCTTAAGTTAGGTATTTGAACAGCATGAGAGTTTGGTGCTGAGGTGAAAGAGGGTGTTCGATGGTACGTTCAATGTTTGTGGTGGATTTTAATAGTTTTAACTAACTGAATTCATGAAATAAGAGTGAATCGTGATTGCACAACAGCTGATGTAGTGTCGTTTTAAGACATGGCAGTTGGCAGAGGTCCGATAGTTCCTCGGCAAATACATGTGCAGTAGCAGTCTGGGTCAGCTCAGCTAAATCAAAGTGCAGAGAGAAAGGGAACTGAGCAGCTTGTTGCAGGAGGCAGTCACACCCTGGGTTAGCCAGTCGAGGATTTTGCCAGTGGCCATAGTCAGGAGAATGTAACTGCTAATTAGCGAGGTATGGGTAAGGTGTTATAGAGTCATAGAGTGATACAGTGTGGAAACAGACCCTTTGGCCCAACTTGTCCACTCCGGCCAACATGTCCCAGCTACACTAGTCCCACCTGCCTGCGTTTGGTCCATATCCCTCCAAACCTGTCCTATCCATGTACCTGTCCAACTGTTTCTTAAACGTTGGGAAAGTCCCAGCCTCAACTACCTCCTCCGGCAGCTTGTTCCATACACCCAACACACTTTGTATGAAAAAGTTACCCCTCAGATTCCTATTCAATCTTTTCCCCTTCACGTTGAACTTATGTCCTCAAGACTCTGTGCATCTACCCAATCTATTCCTCTCATGATTTTGTACACCTCTATAAGATCACTCCTCATCCTCCTGTGCTCCAAGGAATAGGGACCCAGCCGACTCACCCTCTCCCTTTAGCTCAGACCATCTTGTCCTGGCAACATCCTCGCAAATCATCTCTGAACCCTTTCAAGCTTGACAATATATTTCCAATAACATGGTACCCAGAACTGAACACAATACTCTAAATACGGTCTCACCAACGTCATATACAACTGCAACATGACCTCCCAACTTCTATACTCAATATTTTGGATGCAGGAGAATAAATCTTAGTTCTTGTCCAACATGTACAATGTACTTACTATACATAGATATGAATAGAGATTATCTGGAGAATCCATCCTGTGTTTGCGAATCATTCAGAAGTAAGGAGGTTGCATTACGAGATCCGTCACAAAATGAAATATTTGTCCATTTTCCAATTGATTTTCAAACTACAGCAGGTGAAGGGAGTATGTTTTTTTCTCCACTACTCGAGAACAATTCAGAACATTTCTATTATTAAGTCGTATTTTGGTGCGAGTTTGGCTGGAAGAGCCTGTTTCCGTGCTCTATGACTTGGCAAGGTTTCTGGTGACAATCAAGTAGTAAGTTTTAAATATAAATATTAGGTTGCAATTCTTCTTGCTCGTCTCTCCAGATTCCAAACATCACAGGCCTGTTCTTAATGCCTTGCTGCAGCGCGTTTTCAGGCAGAGAGGTCATCTTTCGAGATGCGGCCAAGTGTGTGATATTATTGCATTTAAACAAGGCCCTGACTCAATGAAATCAGACTTATTCTGTTGATAGCAAAACATTGTGTTATTTCGCTCATTCTCTTTTTTTTCTAATCCAATTTTCATCATTCCACAGGTATAAATCCCATACAGATTTTAGTTCAGAAACTGAATGTTACCAACTATTTTACTCAATGAACCTCAACCTAATCTAAAGGGCCTGTCCCATTTGGGCGTTATTTGCGTGTCATTTACGCGACACGATGCACGACGCGCGCATGGCGTGCATTACGCGCGCATGGCGCATGGCGCATGGTGAGACCTGGTGGCGTAGGCAGTGATGTGCGGTCACATGCGGCGCCCCAAGATTTTGGAATTCTCAAAATCCTCGCGCGCCACCTGCGTGACGCGCAAATGATGCCCAAGCGGGACAGGCCCTTAACCGTGTTTTCACTCAATGTTCATACTTCCAACAAAAATCAATGGAAATGAATCAGGAGTTTGATATTTAGTAAGAGTATGACTGGGATCAATTGACACAGCAGAGACTAACAAAAGCCTCCTCATCCGAATGACTTGAGTAAACACTGAACAGAATATTTATAATCAGGCTATCAAGAAATTTGTTCACCAATATCTTAGCTAGAGAGCAATTTAAAATGAAAGGGACCTATCATTGTACAGAACAGTAAGAAAATTCAATAAAACTTGTATTGAGATTTTTAAGACTACTCATTATAGAAAGTGTGGGGGCTGAGTGCTTGTGCATAACTCCTCCCAAAGTTAAGCATTGTTCCAATAAACCATATAACGGAAAATTATAGGCAAGAATATTTTCATATTCAGAAATTAAGACCTCTTCATAAATTTGAAATGTGTGAGGCCATTTCACAGTATATCATTTTTATTAAATCAAAAGAATAAGAGACAAATGAAGAAAAGAAAATGGAAAAAAATACACCATTGTTAGTTTGATAGCCAGTGCCAAGAAAGCACAAAACACTCTTGTAAATATTCAGAAGACAAAACCAACAAAATCAATTCTGTCATATCACATTCTGTCCTGTCTACCTCCTTCCCTGTTGTTACAAAAAGGTAATTGTAGATTGGCTATAGCATATTAGCCAATCAGAATGCTTAGTAATTATAACCTCGCCTAATTATAACATTCATAGTGTAAGATCCTACCCACTGTCTACCAGTTAGAGTAGCAGTGTGAATGTGTGATGACCTACTTAGTAGTTAATGACCTGAACAATAAAGATGCTTGTGTTTCAACCTGTGTGAGTCTGGACTCTTTACAGTAATGATCTGAGAATTGTATTCATAGAAGATTTTATCATAAGGTGTGTGTTTTTGTGTGTGCGTGTGTGTTTCTGTGTGTGTGTGCGTATTTATATCTGGACTTTCAAAAACCTTTGACAAGGTCCCACACAAGAGATTAGTGTGCAAAATGAAAGCACATGATCTTGGGGGTAGGATATTGACATGGATAGAGAACTGGTTGGCAGACAGGAAGCAAAGAGTAGGAATCAATGGATCCTTTTCAGAATGGCAGGCAGTGACTAGTGGGGTGCCGCAAGGCTCGGTGCTGGGACCCCAGATATTTAGAATATATATTAACGATTTAGATGGGGAATTAAATGTGACATCTCCAAGTTTGCGGATGACACAAAGCTGGGTGGCAGTGTGAGCTATGAGGATGAGAGGATGCTATGAGGCTGCCTGGTGACTTGGATAGATTGGGTGAATGGGTAGATGCATGGCTAATGCAGTATAATAATAAGATTAAATGAGAACTTACCAGTTCAAAGTTTGATCCTTATTTTATGAGGAGTTACGATGAGGGATTTCGTGAAGACTCCGCCAGCACGCATGCGCGACATTCTTCAAAGCAGCGGCGTGAAATCACAGATAGTAGAGTTGACTGAAGATAGTAAGATAAGAGAACTAACATACCAGTTGACATAATAGAGGGTTGGGAGCGGAGGGCACGAAATCCCTCATCGTAACTCCTCATAAAATAAGGATCAAACGTCGAACTGGTAAGTTCTCGTTTAATTTTACTATTTTACTTCGGAGTCACGTGAGTGACTTCATGAAGACTTCAAAGCTCTGTGATTTCATGCCATGGAAATGAGTCCATGCTCACACACTGCCAATGGAGGAAGTATGTTAACATATTTCAGACTTGAACAGTGCTGAAAAACAACAATGTATTATTTAACAATAATAATAATAACCCCTAATTTCGGGGAAAATTATAATGCAGATATCTCAGGCGTGGCCACAGGTTTGTTATAACCGCTGGAAGTTGCTTCATTAGACCAACCCGCCGTTGTAAGGGTGTGGCCCATAGGAACTTCCATCATCCTCGCTGCACGATGTAGCTGCAGTCATGGTAGAATGAGATTTAAAATATCAGTGTTCACCCCTGCTGCGCCTAACACCACCCTGTGCCATCTTGATATGGTCTGCACGGTACTCTGTGATGAGGATGTTTGAACTTATCAATAGAGCCATTTCCGTTCCCCTGAGACTTTTGGTGACCTCCAGTTAATGTAGAAGGTGGGTCACTATGCATAGGCGTCTATCTACGGGATAGGCCAGGAACTCCAATTTGACGGCAGATGACCCAGGCCTGTTTTGTTTAAGTAACTCATAAATGTGAAAGGTTACCTTATTTTGGGATGTTACCATGGTGTCCAGTCTAGTTTGTGCAGAGACTGGACCCCGCTGCGCCGTTACAAGTGTCATCAGCATCACTATTTTATACATGTTAGTGAGAGAAACGTGGCTGGTGTCCAATCTCTGAATAGGTCAGGACAATGCTAATATCCCAGGTCTGGGAATATTGAGGCCTGGGGGAATTTGAGTTAGATCGGAATCCATGGCTCTGACCATGTCGAGTACCACAGCGTACCATGGCTGAGTAGGCCAATTGGGTACTCACAAAATACCTGATGCGGAGTCTTGTTGAATTTTTTGCAAGACCCGACTGATGAGGCAGAAGGGGGGGAAAAATGCATAGAAAAACAATCCCCACCCCCTCCCCCCAGTGTAGCGAGATGCGTCCATCGCTTCTGCCCCAGGGTCTGATTCCCATGCACCATACGTTGGTATCTGGTGATTAAGTCTTGATGCAAAACAATCGATATCTGACTTTCCATACCAAGCTATAATGTCAGTAAAAAACTGGTGGTCCAATATCCATTCGGTGTTGTCATTGAATTTGCGTGACCTGGTGTCTGCCATTGTATTGAGCTTACCCGGAAGGTAAGTAGCTGATATCCAAATGTTTCTTTCTATGCACCAGTGCTAGATTGTATTGATCAATTCATCACAAGATATCGACTTAATTCCACCCATATGATTAATGTATGTCACCACGGTGGTATTATCAATTTGTAGGGGAACGTGCAGATGACGCATGTCTGAAACAGTAAGCCCGAAGTCCATGAATGCTTCCAACATCTTTAGATGATTGATACCTAGTGCCTGAAGTAAGGTTAACTCATGCGTATTCCATCTACCACCGCAACCGGAGGTGGTATTGGTTGCTCCCCAGCCATGAGCGCTGGCGTCAGTTTGTAACACAACCGAAGGGTTTGTGACTGTGATGGGATTTAGAGCAATGTCGAACATTGCTAATCCACCATCGCAATTCCAATTTTGCTTTGGCTGGTAACTGCATTGGTCTGTCAAAATGGCCAGCATGGTGTTTTGAGTGCTGCAGTTTTGGCCCTTTGTAGATTTTGGTAATGTAAGGGTTCAAATTGTGGCTGGGAAAAGGCAGCCACGAGCTTCCCAATTACCCTGGCTATTTGCCGAATAGATGGTTTACTGACGCAAACAAGACTGTTATATGCCTCTATCAAGTCTGTTGCTTTGTCCTTTGGCAAGGTGACAGACATATGAACAGAGTCAATCATGAATCCCAAATAATCCATAGTCACAGAAGGCATTTACTTGGATTTGTCTGGATGGATAATAAACCCCAATTTTTGAAATAGGAGCTTGGTGGCTGAGACAGCCAATTTAGCCAATTCCAAGGTTATCCCCACAATAAGATGTCATCGAGATATGCCATGGCAATATGTTTTTGTTTCCGAAGAAACGCCAAAGCTGGTTTCAATATTTTTGTAACCAGTCTGGGGCTGATGTTAATCCATTAGGCTGCGTTTTATACTGCCAGAGCTACCCCATACAGATAAATTTCAAATATCTGCGGTGATCTTTCTCTATTGGTTCTGAGTAGTATGCATCTTTTAGGTAGATGCAAGCCATGAAGTACCCCTTGGAAACTAGTTGTTTTAACAGTACAAAAAAATTCCATTTTGTACTGGGTGTACTGCACAAAAGTATTCAGTTGTGTCAAATCAAATGATGCGGCATCCGCCATCTTTTTTGTTTTTAGGTGAAGATGTTTGATACAAACTCAAGAGATTCATGTTTGGTTTCCTCTATTATTCCTTTTGTATATAGTCTTAACAGTTCCGCATGACCTTCCACTTTCTCTTTTTTGTGAAAGCACAAACCTTCGGCTAGGTGCATGTTGAACTGGAAAGGAGGAGTTTGTCAACAAATTCAATTTTGTATCGCTGAATACTGTGCAGTATGAAAAGATCAGAAGTTATAGAACTCCATGTATCCCTGAACAAGTGTAATCTTCGCCCAACCTGTGAAGAAGTTACACATGTTATGTTCCGAGGCAACCAGACCCACCCACCTCCATGGTTACCGGTGGTGCTGTGTTGGTTTTCTCCTTCCTTGGTTCCTGGGAGGTGGAGGCGTTGTGGTGTGGTGTTGGCGCATCTTCCAAGAAGGCCGTTCTGGGACATGGCCTGAAAAAGACCTTTGTGTAGGTTGTACGGCCTTCGAGCTTTCACCAGCTTTTCTTTCGGTGTGATAACAGTGGATGCGTAAGGGTGCTGCCGCCAAATATATGAGGACCTGGTAGCGGCTGGCACCTTAATCATGTCGACGGTTTTTGCCTCTTTGTCGAGGTCTTTTACCTGTTTGGGCAGGTTGTCCCCGAATAACAGAGTAGGCGGCTGTGCACTGCTGGTTCTACACAACCCCGCGAACTTGGGGTTTAGTGTAGGTCGGATGGCATTCTTCCTGAAACAGTTGATCTCAAATTGACCATACAGGAGAGTGCCAGGGCTTCCTGTTCCTCCTCAGACATATCTTCCGTCTACTGACCTGGCAAAGCTGTCACACCCGAGGCCAGTAGTTTGAGGATTTACCGCAGGCACATTGAGGGAAATACAGTTTCCTGGAGCTAGATGAGTTAAGTTATTTATACTGGCTGCATGCTGACAACGGTAGCCCTTTTTGTGAGGCATCGCAAACTTGGATGCCATCCCGAGTAGCTCCTCTTCTTGCACCCCTAGCATGTTGTATTCTTCTGCCAACACCCCCTCTTCAGAGTCAGCCCAGACCTGACTCCTTATGCTCCCCTGCGAAGAGGGTGAGACATTTGGCAGCCCCTGTAAAGGGTACTGCCGTGGGTCTGCTAGGAGACCCACAGTGACCAGACTCCTGCTGGAGTGGGTCACGTTGGAGCAAGTGCTCCACCATCCGCTCCAGGGTGAGTCTCCGAGCCCGGACTCAGCCAAGTCAACGGGCTTGCCCAACTTCCAGGTTGCTTTGCCGCCAGTTCGCGGTGCTCCTGCGGGCTGTTACGGGCTAAGTCGGGGCTGCCGCTTGTAACGAGCGGCTGTGGAGAAGTCGGCCGCTGCTGACTGCCCGCGTTCCCGCGGTCCTCCGCAGTCAGTCTCTTGAAGCGGCCCGTTCCATGGTGGGGTACTCTGTTCCACAGAGTGCCTGAAAAACCGACCTCAGGTTAGTTGATCCTTACCTGTAGGTCTGTTCCGGTGGAGGAGCGACCCTCCTCCCTGCCTGTCGCTTCGCAATGCGTTCGACGATATGTCGCGCATGCGTGCTAGCGGGGTCTTCTCGAAGCCAATCACGTGACTCCGAAGTAAAATGTGGATATATATGATGGCTATCCACTTTGATGGCAAGAACAGGAAGGCAGATTATTATCTGAATGGTGCCAGATTAGGAAAAGGGAAGGTGCAACAAGGCCTGGGTGCGCTTGTACATCAGTCACTGAAAGTAAGCATGCAGGTACAGCAAGCAGTGAAGAAAGCTAATGGCATGTTGACCTTCATTGCGCAAGGATTTGAGTTAAGGAGCAAGGAAGTCCTCCTGCAGTTGTACAGGGCTCTGGTGAGACCACACCTGGAGTATTGTGTGCAATTTTGGTCTCCTAATTTGAGGAAGGACAATATTGCTTTTGAGCGTGTGCAGCGTAGGTTCACCAGGTTAATTCCCGTGATGGCCGAACTGACATATGATGAAAGAATGGGTCAACTGGGCTTGTATTCACTGGAATTTAGGATGAGAGAAGATCTTATAGAAACATATAAACTTCTTAAAGCATTGGACAAGTTAGATGCAGAAAAAATGTTCCTGATGTTGGGGGAGTCCAGAACCAGGGGTCACAGTTTAAGAATAAGGGGTAGGCCATTTAGGACTGAGATGAGATAAAATCTTTTCACTCAGAGAGTTGTGAATCCATGGAATTCTCTGCCACGAAGGCAGTGGAGGCCAATTCACTGGATGTTTTCAAGAGAGAGTTAGATTTAGCTCTTAGGGCTAAAGGAATCAAAGGATATGGGGAAAAAGCAGGAATGTGGTACTGATTTTAGATGATCAGCCATGATCATATTGAATGGCGGTGCTGGCTCAAAGGGCCGAATGGCCTACTCCTGCACCTATTTTTCTATTTTTCCATGTTTTGTGTGTTTTGAAGTATTGTGTGTGTGAATATACAACTTTTCAAACTGCCTATATTTTCTGGGAGAAATTGCTACTGCAGCATCTCTTCCACTGAAATGAATATCAAACATTTATAGATCTAGTCACACTTTCATTTCAGCAAAAAATATAATTTGCGACAAAAGAAGCAAATATAGAGGGCAAAAGAAAAAATAATTAATACTCCTGTTGCATTAATGTTTTATAACGCATAATTTATTTTCTATTCTTCACTATCCTCTGAGCATGTTTTAGTTGAAACAATTACATTTCCTTGAATTTGTAAACAGAACAATTAAGTATTGATTGGGGTTTTAATTTTACTGCTTTCTTATGATGTGAGTCAATTAATATTTTAAAAGAAATATGGCTAAATGATTATGCTTGCAATACTTCTGGAAGTAATCCAATTCTTACAAAAGCAAAGCTAATCAACGATTTGGATTGGACACTTAAGCCATTCCAAGACTACAACTCTGTGTCCTGCAAGCTCAAAACTGGAAGTGTAGAGTCACAGACTCAGAGTCATACAGCACAGAAACGGGCCCGTTGACCCAAATCGTCCATATTAAGCAAGATGCTCCACCTAAGCTAGTCCCATTTGCCTGCATTTAGTCCACATCCCTTTAAACCTTTCCTATTCATGTGCCTGTCCAAATGCATTATAGATTAAAAATATACACAATCATGAATACAACTAATGTATTCACCCAGTTACTCATGCCAAGTAAGCTTGTCCAATATGCGATTATTCTGCCAACACAAAAAAAAAACAAAGCTTAACAGCACCCACAGGTTCAATACTGGGTACTTTAAGCCGATTAAAGTCAATAACTATTCCCAAAGGACCAGCTTATTTAGACATCCAGAGAGAGGAAACAGCAAACAGATGATGGGGAAACTCAACATGATCCCTTTACCGCAAGGGAAAACGGCTGAAGTTATTTTTGCCTCATGATAATGAAGTAGCCGGAACATCTTCTGAGACCATCCACAAGGTGTTATGCCATGCACTTAGACAGATAGGATTTAGAAAGGCAGGCAAATGGGACTAGCGCAGAATGCCAACTTGAATGGCAAGGAAAAGGTGGGCCAGCGGGACCGTTACATGTTGTTCAGCGTAATGACTATGACACACAAAAGCAGACCTTGACAGTGAGGGCAGCGTTAGCATTAGCAAGCAGTTTGCTGGCGCCAAAGAGAAATAAAGCACCAAGAAGACACGTAACCACCTCAGGTGTCCAACTGGCAGCAATCAGTATGGTGCAAAGGTGCTGCAGACCCAGTAATACATTGGCTTTTGGACTGTCCATGGCCTGCTAATGGGTCATGCATGATTGAGGACCTTTCCCAGGACAAGATTAAAATTGGACCCAATCATAAAGTATATGGTTGGTGTAAGGACACAAGAAGGTGAATATTACAGGAACGAGGAATGAAAATCAAACAAAATTATAGATACTGGAAATCAAAATTAAAAGTCGAAAATGCTGAAAACATTTTGCAGGTCAGGCAGCTTCTGCAGACGGATAAGCAAGTTGGAGACACTTCATCAGACCGTCTTGACAAAGGCTCTTCGACTAGAACGTTAACTACAGGCTGTGACTAGAGCAAGGCAAGGGACTCATCAATAAAGTTAACATTACAGGAAATGCAAAAAGTTCAGCGTTGGGCTCAGAAAAGGGGGAGATTTGGGAGTGGCTTGACTTGGTGTATAGAAAAATTAGAAGGAACAGCTGGAGTAGTCAAATAATTGGTTTCAATCTCTGTGACAAAGAAATGCAAAAAAAAATCTTTGCACCTTTTGTCAACCAGACAAGGGAACACCATAGGGTGGAATTTTTGGAAGACGTTTGTTAAGAAATGAAGCCAGATTTTATCTTTGCACTCCTGGATCATCTTGCAGTAGTGGTGGCAGTGGAAACTCAGGCTCTTGTAATTAAGTCACATCTTGTGGTAATACTACTTTTAAAATGCCACCTGTTTAATTTTAGAAGCAATCAAAATTATATCACCCGGCAATTTTGAAGAACAAATAAATATTCATATAATACCGCACAATTATTTTATGGTCTTTGTTTCCAATGAAAGCAATTATCAAATGAAATTAATTTTCTATTGCAGCTCTTTTTAAAAAAATATGCCTGTATATACAGTAATATTATGTTTTTTTTGATGAATCATTTCATTTTCTTTGGGAGTATAAAATAACTGTCCTGAGATTATGATAATACTGTCCTGAAATTGATGAGTATGGAAATAGTCACGATTATTTACTAATTTTATTTATAGATACAGCGTGGAAACAGGTCCTTTGGACACTGAGTTCATGCCGAACATCGATCGACTGTTCACATTAGCTTTGTGTTATCTCACTTTCTCATCCACTCCCTACAACTAGGGTCAATTTACAGAGGCCAATTAACTTACAAACCTGCACATCTTTTGGATCTGGGAGGAAACCACGGAAGCACACGGAAGTAAACCACACCATCACAGGGAGAACATGTAAATTCCACATGGACAGCACCCGAAGTCAGGATTGAACCTGGTCTCTCGCATTGTGAGGCAGCAGCTCTACCTCGTAGTTTCCAAAACCTAATGGCTTGTATTAGAGTGCAGCTATCAATGGCACATTAAGTGAAAGTCTACTGCCATGTTGAACATGATGTTAAAGTGAAATAACTATGGATTTTATCACCAGTCCAGTTTCAATTAGCCCGCTCAGCAATATATGGCAAAACCGCAGCAGTCTACATAGACCTGATTCACATTCACAGCCGTCTTTGGATATACAGATAAAATAGTGCTGGAAGTGGATCAGCCTTGACTAAGAGGGATTGCCAGGATGAAGAGAGATTGCCAATGAATACATTGATGAATGATGAGAGCCTTTAAGTGTGTGTGTATGCATGACTTAAAATTGAAAATGTAAAACAATTACATTCAGTCATAAACAACGTGGAGAAGGAGAGATTGGAAAAATATATAATTTTCATGTTCCAGTGAAAGAGATTAATATTACCATGAGTTTAGATAGAATTTTACAGGCATTCAAATTGACCACTGAACAATGAAGATGCTTCTCCATATTAAAATTACATATATTAAATTCACCCTCTTTGAATAAGCTTCCCCCAATTGCTTAGATTTTTTTCATTCTCATGAGCATTAAAAGAATGTTCATATTACAGAAATTAATCTACAGTGCTACTCAATGTATTACATCATACAGCTAAATACAATTTTTCACGTTCATCAACGTTATCTTGTTGCCAAAATGCAGTTTTATGTTCTTTTAATGGCAATACCTTTAACTGTTAGGCCAGATTAATTTGATGCTGACTTGCCTTTGGAAATTACAGATACATAGAAAATAGGTGCAGGAGTAGGCCATTCGGCCCTTCGTGCCAGCACCGCCATTCAATGTGATCATGGCTGATCATCCACAATCAGTGCCCCGTTCCTGCTTTCTCCCCATTTCCCTTGATTCCATTGTGATTACTTAAAAAGCTGATGTGTTTCTGGAAGCACGAGGTCAAATTCATGTATTATATGAATTATCATTACAGTACGTATATTATTAATCTGCAGCTTCATGTGAATAAGAAATGTCATTGTACGCTGGTATACATGACTATGAAATAAATTATGAATGGAAGTTTGATCAATTTAATTTGGGATCATTAGCTCTGCCATGGAGAGGATGATATTTTGTGCAGTGAATGCTAAATATCAAGTAAAAGGAATAATGTAGTCTCACACTGAAGTAGCATTTAGCACCCTGGTGAAGAAAGACATAAATGAGTGTATAGGGGTGCAGCTGTGGGAGTGGTGGAAGAGTGACATTATGAATGGACCAATCCTGGAAAGCAAAAAATGCAAGAATGGCAATGGCTTCTTGCAGATGGGATACAGTTGGAGGAGGTAAATGGGGTCGAAAATGATTAGGAAGCTCAATCCACAGCCGAATGAGAAAGCAAAGTGTTGGGGATGGCCAAACGTGAGAGATCTGATCAGAAACACTATACTGTTGCAGAGAAAAAGAGAAACTATTGTGAAAAATTCGGGGTGAAAGTGGAGGCAGAATTAGGGGATGCAATTCAGGAAGCAGTCAAAGAGGAGAGCGCTGGTGAATTCTGGTGAGTCTTTTCTCCTGACACCTGATTAATCGTGTAATGTACAAGCTCAATGCTTGCTTGCTGCTCGCCGCGGATCCTTATCGGCAGTTGCTGCTTAACCTCTGCTTAAGTATTTATTAGATATCAACTCTCGCCAAAAGATTAAAGGAGAGCAGCTAGTATACTGGCACCTACTAAATCTGCTCAAATATTATTTATAATATGATATTCAAATGTTAAAACTTGATGTGTTATGACTTACTGCTCTCAAGAAATCTCATCGAGTATCATGAGTGGAAAGCATATACAGTGCCCTCCATAATGTTTGGGACAAAGACCCGTCATTTTTTTTTTTGCCTCTTTACTCCACAATTTAGGATTTGTAAAATAAAAATATCACATGTGGTTAAAGTACACATTTTCAGATTTTGATAAAGGCCATTTTAACACATTTTGGTTTCACCATGTAGAAATTACAGCAGTGTTTATACATAATCTTCCCCCATTGCAGGGCATCATAATGTTTGGGATGCATGGCTTCACGGGTGTTTGTAATTGCTCAGGTGTGTTTAATTGCCTCCTTAATGCAGGTATAAGAGAGTTCTCAGCACCTAGTCTTTCCTCCAGTCTTTCCATCACATTTGGAAACTTTTATTGCTGTTTATCAACATGAGGATCAAAGTTGTGCCAATGAAAGTCAAAGTAGCCATTATGAGACTGAGAAACAAGAATAAAACTATTAAAGACATCAGCCAGACCTTAGGCTTACCAAAATCAACTGTTTGGAACATCATTAAGAAGAAAGAGAGCACTGGTGAGCTTACTAATCGCAAAGGGACTGGCAGGCCAAGGAAGACCTCCACAGCTGATGACAGAATAATACTCTTTATAATAAAGAAAATTCCCCAAACACCTGTCCGACAGATCAGAAACACTTTTCAGGAATCAGGTGTGGTTATGTCAATGACCACTGTCCGCAGAAAACTTCATGAACAGAAATACAGAGGCTACACTGCAAGATGCAAACCAATGGTTAGCCGCACAAATAGGATGCCAGGTTACAGTTTGCCAAGAAGTACTTAAAAGAGCAACCACAGTTCTGGAAAAAGGTCGTGTGGACAGATGAGACAAAGATTACATTATATCAGAGTGATGGCAAGAGCAAAGTATGGAGGAGAGGAGGAACTGCCCAAGATCCAAAGCATACCACCTCATCTGTGAAACACAGTGGTGGGGGTGTTATGGCCTGGGTATGTATGACTGCTGAAGGTACTGAGTGTATAGACACATCCTATTTGCTCAAGTTCAAACAAATGCCTCAAAACTCATTTACCTCGAGGGTCAAAGCTAACCACAGAAAATGTGCAGCAATATGGAGTCCCCCAGAGTGTGGGTTGTATCCAAGACACATGGTACTGATCAATATCTCAAAATATTCTTTATGATTAGCTGCATTTTTAGTATTTGGATACATTTTCTGCCAATGTAAATATTTGGTTTATTAATCCAAGCCAGATTAGTCACATGGGTACAGTTAATGACTGCATGCACAAATGGGAAGGCAACTGTGATGGCAAATTCTGGTCCTAAGATACTACTTCTCCTCACTGAAATCCATCCACTACCAGGAGAACACCTTGGCGACCTCCTTGATGCACACACGGAGCTGCTGTGTAACAACGTCCAAAGCTCAGTACGTAGAGAGCCAGTGTCACATTGATCTGCCGTCCAGGCACAAGAACATGACTGAACATCACTCTGCAAGGTTTCATTTATCCCTGTCATGACAGCGTGGTCCACACATACATTAATCTTCAGACAGATCCAGGTAAACTTGGCATCTCAGAAAACTCTGTGGGAATTGGCTTCTCGTTGATGTGCATGTCTTTGTTTGCTGCCCCAGATCCCTTCCCCTCCCTCAGTGATTTGTCAACCCTGCCCTGAAACCAACAGTAATGGATTCCTGTCAGTGGTGTCACTGCTGAGGCGTTCACTAAAACAGTAGCTCAGCAGCAGAAATCTAGGAAAAAAAAACATTCCCTGTAACATGTAGCACGGTTTGTGAACGTTAGAATGTGTTTAAGCAGATGGCAGTCAGTTTTAAAGGTTTAGTGATATCAACGGAGCGTGCTTTTAACCAGCAAGTGAAGCCAGAACATTGCACGCTGTTCTCCTAAAACCGCCTGAGATTGTTCCCCAATGGTCACTGTGTGGATCACTAGGTTCAATTTAGGTGAAAATACGCAGCATGTGACCAATAACTCGTTCTGACCCCCTGCGAAGAAAAGGTCAGGCGTTATAATGCGAGTTGTAACTGGTTCCCAGCCCAATTTCACAATTGTCGTGTTTCCACTCAAAAATGATTACAAAATGATCTAACAGTCAATTTTGATCCAAAAATCAATTTTTGATTACTCAGCACATAAAACAAAACAAGCAATATTTTTTTGGCTTTCATTTGCTGTAATGCTCTTTAGGACGTCTAAAATTGTTGAAAGCACCACACAACTGTCTATCTTTCATCAATGTCTTAATGACTGTTAACAAAAGAACCGTTGGGCTGAAAGCCTGATGGGCCTAGCCCTCTTACTCGACTTTCTCGGCGACTGCCGGCACTTGTCATAGGTCGTTGCCGGTCGTCAAAAATTTTAAACATATTGAAAATCCAGCGGCGACCAGAACAAGTTACGACTCTTTGGGTGACTACTCACGACCATACAGACTTCACCCCGCGACATGTCGCCAGGGTGTCGCCTGTATGGTCATGAGTAGTCTCCTCAGTCGCCCAAAGAGTCGTACCTTGTTCTGGTCGCTGCTGGATTTTCAACATGTTGAAACATTTTCGGCGACCGGCAACGACCTATGACGGGTGCCGGCAGTCGCTGAAGAAGTTGCGTAAGTGAGACAGACCCATGATCCTCTTATGTTTCCAAGCTTTGACGTCACTATTCCGACAGTGCAGCGAACATCACCATTACAAGGTAGACAAAAATGCTGGAGAAACTCAGTGAGTGAGGCAACATCTATGGAGCGAAGGAAATAGGCAACGTTTCAGGTCGAAACCCTTCTTCACTTCTATCACCAATACTATGCCATGTAGCAATCTCCAAGAGTATAAAAGTAAAGTATTCCCTACACAGGTGCACCATTTCCACCTTTTAAAATGGTGGAATAGCTCAGTAGGTTAGGCAGCACTGAAGTGGAGAGAAAAGGTTGTCATTTCAATCGGTGTTTATAAAATGGACTCGTTTGTAGAGCCCGCTGATGAAGGGTCATTGATCTGAAATATTTCTCATTTCTGAATTGTTACATTTTCCCAACATTTGCTTAGCCAGGGGGTTGGATACTTTTATATCTGGCACATATGTGTCATACCATACCAGAGGTGGTGCATCTGACACACTCTCATTCATTTGTTTCAAAGGTAAGTGAAAATAACCTGCACAAAGTGCTGGGGGAACGCAACACGTCAGGCAGCATCTGTGGAGGGAATTGATAAGTGAAGTTTTGAGTTGGGACCCTTCTTGAGACTCCTAGATTAAAGATACATGGTAAATGGTAGGGAATTGAGGAATGCTGTGGAACAGAGGGATCTAGGAATAACTGTGCATAGTTCCCTGAAGGTGGAATCGCATGTAGATAGGGTGGTAAAGAAAGCCTTTGGTGTGCTGGCCTTTATAAATCAGAGCATTGAATATAGGAGTAGGGAAGTAATGTTAAAATTGTACAAGGCATTGGTAAGACCAATTCTGGAGTATGGTGTACAATTTTGGTCGCCTAGTTATAGGAAGGATGTCAACAAAATAGAGAGAGTACAGAGGAGATTTACTAGAATGTTGCCAGGGTTCCAGCAACTATGTTACAGAGAAAGGTTGAACAAGTTAGGTCTTTATTCTTTGGAGCGCAGAAGGTTAAGGGGGGACTTGATTGAGGTCTTTAAAATGATGAAAGGGATAGACAGAGTTGACGTGGATAAGCTTTTCCCATTGAGGGTAGGGAAGATTCAAACAAGAGGGCATGACATGAGAATTAAGGGACAGAAGTTTAGGGGTAACGTGAGGGGGAACTTCTTTACTCAGAGAGTGGTGGCTGTGTGGAATGAGCTTCCAGCAGAGGTGGTGGAGGCAGGATCGATTTTAACATTTAAAAGTAAAGTGGATAGGTATATGGACGTGAAGGGAATGGAGGGGTATGGTCTGAGTGCAGGTAGATGGGACTAGGGGAAAACAAATGGTCGGCACGGACTGGAAGGGCCGAGAGGGCCTGTCTCCGTGCTGTAATTGTTATATGGTTATATGTTATATGGTTATATTTCCAGAAGATAGACACTGATAGCTGGACTAACAGCGGGTCAGACAGCATCTCTGGAGAAAAGGAATAGGTGAGGTTTGGGTCAAGACCCTTCTGACTGAGTCGGGGAGAGGGAGTCTAGAGATACGAAAGGGTTTATTTTCTGATTTTGTTACACTATTTTAGTTTGAAGCGGCACTTTTTCATCTGTTACTGAACATCTCTGTTCATTGGGGCCGTTTGGAAATGACTCACAAGTGGCATGGGCCACCAGAGACCATGAGGGTGCTCCAGGGGTTTATATACCAACCACGGCTGGGCGTTTGCTTGTAGACTTCCTCATTGCAGAACTGGCTGTACACTGGCAACGTTGATGCCACAAGGACTAAATGGACTAAATTGGGCCACACCACAGGCTGAGGTAAGTGCAAACCAATGGTGTAGCTCTCCTTTGTAAAGGCAGTTTGTGGATTTGGCTTTAAGAGTTTTAAATCTTACTTTGATTTATAGTCATCTTTTTTTTTGCCAAAAAAACCCATTACGTTCTCGCCTTGATGGTCATGCGTCTAATTCGATTACGACAATAGACAATTGGTGCAGGAGCAGGCCATTCGGCTCTTCGAGCCAGCACTGCCATTAAATGTGATCATGGCTGATCATCCCCAATCAGTACCCCGTTCCTGCCTTCTCCTCATATCCCCTGACTCCGCTATCTTTAAGAGCCCTATCTAGTTCTCGCTTGAAAGTATCCAGAGAACCGGCTTCCACCGCCCTCTGAGGCAGAGAATTCCACAAGACTCGCCACTCACTGTGAGAAAAAGTGCTTCCTCGTCTCCGTTCGAAATGGCTTACCACTTATTCTTAAACTGTGGCCCCTGGTTCTGGACTCCCCCAACATCGGGAACATGTTTCTTGCCTCAAGCATGTCCAAACCCTTAATAATCTTTTAAAGAAGGAACTGCAGATGCTGGAGAATCGAGGGTACACAAAAAGCTGGAGAAACTCAGCGGGTGCAGCAGCATCTAAGGAGCGAAGGTCTGAAGAAGGGTCTCGACCCGAAACGTCGCCTATCTCCTTCGCTCCTTAGATGCTGCTGCACCCGCTGAGTTTCTCCAGCTTTTTGTGTACCCTTAATAATCTTATACGTTTCAATAAGATCCCCTCTCATCCTTCTAAATTCCAGAGTATACAAGCCCAGCCGCTCCATTCTCTCAGCATATGACAATCCCTCTATCCTGGGAATTAACCTTGTAAACCTACGCTGCACTCCCTCCACAGCAAGAACGTCCTTCCTCAAATTAGGGGACCAAAACTGCACACAATACTCCAGGTGTGTTCTCACTAGGGCCCTATACAACTGCAGAAGTACACAGGTGGTCTAGGGTGAGAACTGTCACAGCTAAATGACATTCGAAAAATAGTCTGGGAACTGACACGAGCCGGAGAATGTGCTTCCACACATTTGTAGATCCATTCCACAACGATCAAGTCGTACCTCAGAGATGTCCTATTTTCTTGGCTATCATGCATTTGATTTTGAACAGCCATCTGAATCCAATTTCAGACATTCTGCAACCCTTCCAAAATTGGTTTGAATTGTTCACTCGCTACTTTGTTTCATGTATCAGGTAATTGGAAGTTGAATTATTAAAGCATACGAAAGACGAACATCAAAGCCTTTTATTGCTAATGCATATAAACTAGTTACCAGAGTATGTCCAGTTTATACTGATTTGCATTGCGCGTACACTCTTTGTACAAACACAAATGAGGTTTGTGGGGTGGGAAATAAGAGTTAATACTACTGGCATCATCATGAGTGTATCCATAGGCATTAGGGGATAACACTCAAGAGTCAACAGTGTGGTACTGCCATATGTCCCAGATAGAACAATGACATTCTTATTTGCAGCAGCACAACAGTTCAGTGTATATTTATACACATACTCATATACACAAACGGGATGACTATGTGTGTGTGTGTGTGTGTGTGTATATATATATATATATATATATATATATATATATATATTATTTATATATATATATAATACATATACACACACACGGGATGAGTGTGTGTGTGTGCGCATGCATGTATATATATATATATATACACACACACACGTGTATATATATGTGGTGATAAGCCTCTTTCGTGTGTGTGTGCGTGTGTGCGCGCATGCATGTATATATATATATACACACACACACGTATATATATGGTGGTGATAAGCCTCTTTCGTGTGTGTGTGTGTGTGTGTGTGTGTGCGCGTGCGTGCATGCGTGTGTGTGTGTGTGTGTGTGGTATCACCACCATGCATGTACTTCCATGCTTTGTTCCAGTTCTTTAAAGCCTCCGGCTAAAGTGCAAGCCTAGATTTATCCAGTTCCAAAGTCTACCTTGTTGCCCAGCTTAAAGCTAAACATTTAACATCATTACAAAGGTGTGGGGTGGAAAATTCAGGCAGTCGAACATCAAGCACAATTCCAACTGGTGTCTTTGCTTGAGGTGACTCGCCAAATCCCAATCATTGCCCCAGGCTGCACCACATCCCCTCCACAGCCCGCGGTCAAGCCCTGAATTCTGCTGCTGGCTGAGCCAATTTAATGAAGCCTCGCATGTAGAATGTTAAACTACGCTGTTCTCTTTCAAAGGTTGGCCAATCTACCATTCACATCAGCATTTCCAGCTTTTATTTTAGATTCCTAGCATTTTTGAGCATTTTTATTCCTTCCACTGATAGAATGTTCTTGTCTCCATCACAAAGCATGATGGCCACCGCTAGCACCACCAATTTAGTTGGCTTTTCTCTTGGAATGCAAGTATTTATCAAACAACGATGCTCTGAAGTATTTTCCAAGGACTACATTTCAGATGTTCTTGCAGTCACGGTGTAATAAGATTGATATTGAGTGTGTAAAATTAATGCTTGGTAAATCAGTTCTTTTAAAACATGGTAATGAACAAAATTCAAAGGAAATTGGAAGGAAAAAATTGGGGGACAATGTATCTACTTACCTGTGATAACTATTTGACCTGAGGGAGATTAGACTGAACTAGACTTCTAAGAAAACAATGAATTAATTATATTTTGCAGTATTGTTATCCCTGTAACTTGAGATGTTTATAAATATTTTAAAGTAATAGCTTTTATTCCTTACCAACGCTACAAAAGTGTGCAGAATACAAAGCAAAAATAATTAATGCAATAGATATCTTCATACAGTAGAGGGAAGAAAGGTTGGAAACAGACTGCTCCATGAAACACAACAAATTGCACATTTTTCAGGTTGAGTAGCAGAGTGATTATGTTAATGCACTATCAACCAGAGTCTGGACTAATGATTTGGAGATGCACATTCATTACTACAGTGGAAGTGAAAATTTAAATTTAGTAAATCTAGAATAAAAAATGAAAAAGGTATTATTATTATAGAGGAACACCAAATCATCAGGCCGTTATTAAAACTGACGACTGCATCTGGTCTGCCTCCTGCATAGAACTTATTGATTTCACTAACTTTACCACCAACTTCCCCCTACTCTCAAATTCACTTGAACTTTCTCGAGCACGTCTCTCCCCTTTCTTGATCTCTGTTTCCATCACTCGTCCTCAGACTATCTTCGATTGGCCTTTATCTTACCCCAAATGGTATTCCCTTATCATGTATCTGTAAATTGTGGATGACTATTATAATCATGTATTGTCTTTCCACTGACTGGCTCACACGCAACAAAAACTTTTCACTGTACCTCAGTACACATTACAATAAACTAAACACAAACTCACAGGGGACAGACTATTGACTGATGTCTATGACAAACCCCACTAACTCCCAGAGTTATCCAGTCTACTGCCTCTTGCAAGGACGTTATACACCACTCTCAATTTGCCCACTGCATCTACTCCTGAGATAAGCCGTTCCATTCTAGGACATCCAAGATGTTCTTTAGTAAACATGGTTTCGACTTCCGGTGGCGCTATGGAGCAGTAAGCCACAGCACCAGCCAGCTCCGCAAAAATTCTGCAAAAAACGGGGATTTAAACAGATTTTAAAAACACTTACCGATCGACTGCTTTCACTATCTGCCGCCTCAACATCGACGGTATCCGGCTGACGTCATCAGCCCTGCGACGAAACATGACGGCACGGAGCCCTACGAGGAAACGAAGGGTAAAAAACCCGGGCGAGAGCGGGAGAAGGCCTGGGAGAAGCCTCGGACTCGAGTAGGGCCAGCTCCGTGGAAGACGTTTCCAGGAAAGCAGACACAGGAGGTGAGGACTTGAGAATTTTTATTTCTCATCAGATGGCTGATTTAAAACGTGAAATGAAAGATATAAAGAAAGAAATGAAAGTAATACAGGAAGATATAAAGGAAGAAATATCTCAAATTAATAATCAGATGGACTTGATGAAAAATCAATGGCGTGAATTTCAAAAAGATATAAAGACGCAAATTGATAATAAGTTCAAGAGAGACTCAGAAATATTGAAGAATGAAATCATTGATATGATTAATAACTTGGAACGCAAGATGGAGGGTAAACTTGAAAATGTTAAAAAAGACTTTAAACATAAGATTGACCCTATTGCAAAAGTGGTCGAACAACAAGTTGACGGCATTAAAAACCTTGAAAAGATAGCGGAGGCTAGTACTGTGTCTACAGCAAAGCTGATAACAGAACAAGAACGTCTACTGGAGTTGTTATCCAAAGTAACAGATAAATGCACGCAGCTGGAAGGCTATCAAGAAGGCAGAACTTGAGGATTGCAGGGATTCCTGAAGGTTTAGAGAAATACGAAGACACTCGAGAATTCACTGCCAAATTACTGCAAGCTGTTTTATCTTTGGATGATATGCCTGTTTTAGCTCGTGCACACCGAGTCGGCAGAAGACAGACCAGTACAAACGCCCCCCCAAGACAAATCATTGTCAAGTTACAATATGATTTCACCCTCGAGGACATTATGCAAAGAGCCTCGAGAACAAAGAATCTGATGTTTCAAGGACAAAGAATCAGTATCTATCGAGACTATCCCCCAGAGGTTGCCAGAAAACGAAAAGCGTTTAACGAAGCCAAAAACCTTATGAGGGGTGTAGAAAACTTGAGATACGGTCTGAATTACCCCGCCATCTTAAGAGTTACTTATAACAACGTGGAACACTTTTTCAAGACTCCAACAGAAGCAATGGAATTTGCAAAGCAGTTTGACACTTGAAAACCATCTACAAGCAAATATACTGCCTTTTTCTATTTTTAAAGACCTAGCACGGTCTCTTGACATTTTATGAAACTCTATACGGACAACATGGAATTAGAAGAAATCAGAAGGAATGGACAATGTCGTATGGAACGAAAGACCTAGCACGGTCTCTTGACATTTTATGAAACTTTATACGACAACATGGAATTAGAAGAAATCAGAAGGAATGGACAATGTCGTATGGAACGAAATGTTTTCCCGGATTGGAAGAAGCTCACCGAACATTGACAATTATTCATAATATACAACTAACATAAACAAATAACACACCTACTAAAATGATAACGCGGTTTTATTATTACTATGACTGTTATTAAACCAAGACTCTGCACCATCGCTAACTAATACTACTAATAATTAATATCTTATGTCCTGTTACATATGGGGATATCCCTTCCTCAATATATTTCTCCCTTTTTTAATAATGACTTCTATTTTTTGTATTTTAAAAAAAAAAAAAAAATTTTTCTTTAACTGTGGCTTTATAATTGGATTTTTTTTTTAAAACTAACCTTAGATATATATACTTTTATGATGTTTAATATCACTCTTTTCATTTCTTTAATACTATATTCCCGTTAAAATATTACTATGGAATAATAATTCCTTAAAATTAGGAGCTGGCTAAATTAATAACATCAATGCCGGAAGCCTTTAGATTAATGGCCAACACAACTTGGCTTTCACAAACTACAAATATTTTATTTGTAGTTCTTCTATTCTTTATACACCTTTCTAAGCTTTTTATTCACTTCTCACTATGTTTTTATGTTTACTATATCTTTCAGTTTGAATGGAGTTATATACTGGAACAATGGAGATACACTCGTGAAGCACATAAGAGAGATCTAAAATTCATACTCGGTGTTCGGGTGTAAGGTTAAGTCTACTGCGCGGACCCTTGGACCCTATTCTAGATTCCCACAAATCTAAAATGCAGGATTTAAAAAGAAATATGGGGAACGAGGGATTAACCTTTTTGCAGTTGGAATGTTAAAGGTATCAATGAACCAATAAAAAGAGGAAAAATATTGACACATTTAAAGGCAATGAAAGCTGATGTAATTTACATCCAAGAAACTCACTTAAAGAAAGACGCTGAAAATAGGCTGAAAGCTAAATGGATAGATAAAATATACCACTCTTCCTTTACACACAAATCAAGAGGCGTAGCAATATTATTTCGTAAAGGTACTTTATTTAAGCATATATCTTACTATATCTGATAAAGATGGCAGATACATTATTGTAATAGGAGAAATAAATAGGGAAAAAAATGATTTTTGTTAACATCTATGGTCCAAATTTTGATAGTCCTTTTATTCTTTAAGAAAGTACTTAATAATATTCCAGAATTAACACACTACAATTTGATAATTGGAGGGAGATTTTAATTGTACATTAGACCCTTATTTAGATAGATCTTCAAAAACAAAGGAAAACTAAATCGCACTCTAGTGATTTATTAAACGCATACATTCAAACGTCTAACATTAAAAGATGTTTGGAGAACAGAAAATCCTACTGGTCGAGAATATTCCTTCTACTCGCCAGTACATAAAACCTATTCAAGAATAGATTACTTCCTAGTAGATGCAAAGCTTATTTCACTTACTTACGAATCCAAATATCATATATTATAATTTCAGATCACGCACCATTAACATTTTAAAATTAAAATAAATGGTAAAACAGGAAATCTAGGACAATGGAAACTTAATCCACAAATTTTAAAAAATAAAACAACTCAGGAATACATCATAACCCAGATTAAGATGTTTTTTGAAATAAATGATCAACCAGAAATATCTCGCTCTTTATTATGGGAAACATTTTAAAGCATATCTTCGAGGAATTATGATTTCTTCACAAGCATTCCATAATAAGAAGATTCGGAAGGAACAACATGACTTAGAAAGGGAGATCAAACAATTAGATATACAGAATGCAACAAAATCAGATATAATAATACATAATAAAATTGTAGCATTGAAGTATAAATTAAATAAAATATATACTGATCAAGTTTTAAAATACTACCAACATACTAAACAATTGTTGTTTGAATTTGGAGACAAACCACAAAAAACTATTGGCTCGACAATTAAGGAAAATTGAAGCGGAAAAAATTATACATAGGATTAAATCACAAAACGGTGAATTATTAATACAACCCAAGGATATTAATGAAAGATTTATGCAATATTATAAAAATTTGTATACTGGTAAACACAACAGTAAATAAAACAGAAATAGATGCCTTTTTTAAATGTATGTAACTTAAAAGAATTAGATTTACAAAATAGAGAATTTTTAAATGCCGATATTTCAATAAAAAGAAATCCAAGAATCTATTAAATCTTTAAAAAATGGTAAAACTCCAGGACCAGATGGTATAGGCTCGGAATTTTATAAAATTTTTCATGCCCAAATGGTCCCATATTTAAAATCATTATATGAACAGATATATATACAAGAGAAATTACCAGACACATTGAACGAATCTATTATAAAACACTTATACCCAAAATAAATAAAGATTTGGATGATCCAGGATCGTATAGAGCAATTGCTTTATTAAATACCGATCAAAAAATTTTAACAAAAATTCTTGCACAAAGACTAAGCAAAATTGTTAATGAATTAATTCATCCTGATCAAACAGGATTTATACCTAAAAGATATTCTTCATATAATTTAAGACGGTTATTTAATATTATATACTCGAAAAGAAGTGATAAAAAAGATTTAGTAGTCATCTCGTTGGATGCAGAAAAAGCTTTTGACCAGGTGGAATGGCCTTATCTATTTTCGGTGATGGAAGCCTTTAAGCTTGGTGATAAGTTTACTACTTGGATTAAATTATTATACGCAAATCCAACAGCTAGAATAATAACAAATTATATGTTATCAACTAAGTTTAGTTTATCTCGAGGTTTAGACAAGGCTGTCCTTTATCACCATTACTGTTTGCGTTAGCAATCGAACCCCTTGCTCAAAGGGTAAGACTACATCCAGAAATATATGGATACGATACTAAAGATACTAAGAATAAAATCTCGTTATATGCGGACGATATACTACTTTATATTACAAAACCGGAAATAAGTATCTGTAATTTGTTAAAACTAATAACGGAATTTGGTTTAATTTCAGGAGTATAGCATCAATTGGAATAAAAGTGAACTTATGCCAATAACCATGAATAATTTACAGATATTACAACAATTTCCTTTCAAGATAACAAATGAAAATATTAAAATATCTTGGTATTTTTGTTACAAAAAGATTTGACTCTTTATTTAAATCTAATTTCCCGTTATTATTGAATAAATTAAATAAAAATATCTTATATTGGAAAAGCTTACCTATCTCAATGTTAGGTAAAATAAACGCAATAAAAATGATTTTCCTCCCACAATTATTATATTTATTTCAATCAATCCCGATATACCTTTCTAAAAATTTCTTTAAAAAAGTAGACTCAATAGTCACTAACTTTATTTGGGACTACAAAAATCATAGAATAAATAAAAAAACATTTATGTAAAGCTAAAATAAACGGGGGTTTAGCTTTACCAAATTTTATGTTCTATTATTGGGCAGTTAATATTAGAAATATGAATTTTTGGTTAGGAGAAATAGATAATAAACCAAATTGGTTAAAAATGGAAAGAGAAGACTGTTTTCCATTTGAAATTAGCTCTATAATATTTGCTAATATTAATGTACCTAAGAAAACTTATAGCGAAAATCTGATAATAGAAAGTGGAATACGTATTTGGAAACAAATAAAGAAAACACTAAAACTAAAATTTATACCGCTAGCTCTTACAATTGCCAATAATTTTACGTTTAAACCATCAATGATGGATAAAGCTTTTATACAATGGAAAAAAATAAAGGAATTCTAAACATAGGGGATCTCTATAAGGATAATTCATTTCTTTCATTTCAAGAATTACAACAAACTTACGGGCTTCATAATAATGAATATTTCAGATATTTACAAATCAGAAACTATATTTCCGCAAATACACAAGAACTTAGAAATAGAAAGAGTGAAATTTTAGATGAATGCTTGAATAAACACCCAAATACAGAAAAAATGATATCATACATTTATAACATTTTGTTGGAAAGTGATATCCCATCATCGGAAATACATAGACAGCGCTGGGGGAAAATGAACTAAGTCAAACAATAAGTCCAGAAATATGGGAAGAAAGCCTACAACATATACATTATTGCTCTTTAAACGCTAAACATGCACTTATACAGTTTAAAATCTTACATAGATTACATTATTCTAAATCTAAACTACATAATATATTTCCAAAACTATCACCTATATGTGATAAATGTCAAATCATGGAAGCAACTTTGTCACACTCATTTACTAATTGTACGAAGATTTTACAATATTGGAATGAAATATTCAAAACAATCTCGAAAGTTATTAATATTACTATGATTTATGACCCAAAGTTAATCATACTTGGAATACCGGAAATGGAACAAATAATTACAAGGAATCATAGAACTTTTATCGACTATTCTTTAATAATTGGGAAAAAATTAATATTAAAATTTTGGAAAGGCCCTGTATCCCCAACAATTAAAATGTGGAATACAGAAATGACGGAGACACTTCACTTGGAGAGATTGAGACTTGTCCTTATGGACAGGTTAGATCTCTTCAAGGAGATATGGTCTCCCTATATTAAATATCTACAGGGTCACAATGGTTCGGCGCAGGGACTTGACTGAGGCCTGAATATCTGAGTGGATGAAGAAATACACATAACAAATCATGAATGTATCTCCAAGATTGGATTACTTAGTAATACTTTAATCTCCATCAAACTTTTCATACCTTCTTTTCTATTTTTATTCCTTTTTTTCTATCTCTCTATCTTTAATTAAGGAAAAAATTATAGAAACATACTATATAAATTTTTAATATGTACACACTTATCTCTGTTTGTATGAAAAAGATTATAGATGTCTTAAACTTGTAATTATATAAAACTATGTACTTTCAATTATACAATAACTATGAAATATAAAAATTAACAATAATACAAACATTATTAATATTTTGATAACATTATGAATATTAAAAAAAAATGTTGTTTAAGATTGGGTACTACGTAGTTAAATTAGCGGGGATTTCTATTTGGTAATTAGAAGAATATCTATGTTTTGAGAAATCTAAGTGTATTACTTATATTAGGAATATACTACATATACCCCCAATTATATAAAATAAATAATAACGGAATGTATAATGGATAATACTACAATTATCATAAATAGTACTAATTAATAATCAATATGTTATAATTTTACACATTGTATAAATCTCAATGTCGTATAAGAGTGTACTTGGTATATACTGTTTCTACAATAAAAAAATATTTAAAAAAAAAAAAAAAAAAAGTAAACATGGTTTCCTCCCTGCTGCCATAGATGAATTCCTCACCTGCATCTCCCCAGTATCCCACAGTTCTGCTCTTGTTCCCCTCCTCTTAGACGGAACAAGGATAGAGTTCCCATGAACCTCACCATCTGCCTATCAAAACTCTTCTCATTTGTATCCACATATTAGGCAAGACTGTGAGAGATTATAAATATACTGCTCTGAAAAGGACAGGCCAACTAAGTATATTTTAATGACAAAGAAAGACACAAAATGCTGGAGTACAGTGGCTTGCAAAAGTAATCATACCCCTTGAACTTTTCCACATTTTGTCACGTTACAACCACAAACGTAAATGTATTTTATTGGGATTTTATATGATAGACCAACACAAAGTGGTGCATAATTGTGAAGTGGAAGGAAATGATACATGGTTTTCAAATTTTTTTACAAATATAAAACTGAAAAGTGTGGCGTGCAAAAGTATTCAGCCCCCTTTACTCTGATACCCCAAAATAAAATCCAGTGCAACCAATTGCCTTCAGAAGTCACCTAATTAGTAAATAGAGTCCATTTGTGTGTAATTGTAATCTAATCTCAGTATAAATACAGCTGTTCTGTGAAGGCCTCAAAATGTTCCTTGGGCATCATGAAGCCCAAGGAACACGCCAGACAGATCAGGGATAAAGTTGTGTAGAAGTGTAAAGCAGGGTTAGGTTATAAAAAAATATCCCAAGCTTTGAACATCTCACGGAGCACTGTTCAACCATCATCCGAAAATGGAAAGAGTATGGCACAACTGCAAACCTACCAAGACATGGCCGTTCACCTAAACTGACAGGCCGGGCAAGGAGAGCATTGATCAGAGAAGCAGCCAAGAGGCCCATGGTAACTCTGGAGGAGCTGCAGAGATCCACAGCTCAGGTGGGAGAATCTGCACTCCACAAATCGGGCCTTTATGGAAGAGTGGCAAGAAGAAAGCCATTGTTGAAACAAAGCCATAAGAAGTCCCGTTTGCAGTTTGCCACAAGCCGTGTGGGAGACACAGCAAACATGTGGAGGAAGGTGCTCTGGTCTGATGAGACCAAAATTGAAGTTTTTGGCCTAAATGCAAAACGCTATGTGTGGCGGAAAACTAACACAGCACATCACCCTGAACACACCATCCCCACTGTGAAACATGGTGGTGGCAGCATCATGCTGTGGGGATGCTTTTCTTCAGCAGGGACAGGGAAGCTGGTCAGAGTTCATGGGAAGATGGATGGAGGCAAATGCAGGGCAATCTTGGAAGAAAACCTGTTAGAGTCTGCAAAAGACTTGAGACTGGGGCGAAGGTTCACCTTCCAGCAGGACAACGACCCTAAACGTACAGCCAGAGCTACAATGGAATAGTTTAGATTAAAGCAAATTCATGTGTTGGAATGGCCCAGTCAAAGTCCAGACCAAAATCCAATTGAGAATCTCTGGCAAGACTTGAAAATTGCTGTTCACAGACGCTCTCCATCCAATCTGACTGAGCGTGAGCTATTTTGCAAAGAAGAATGGGCAAAAATTTCAGTCTCTAGATGTGCAAAGCTGGTAGAGACATACCCCAAAGGACTTGCAGCTGTAATTGCAGCGAAAGGTGGTTCTACAAAATATTGACTCAGTGGGGCTGAATACTTTTGCACGCCACACTTTTCAGTTTTTTATTTGTAATAAAATTTGGAAACCATGTATCATTTTCCTTCCACTTCACAATTATGCACCACTTTGTGTTGGTCTATCACATAAAATCCCAATAAAATACATTAACATTTGTGGTTGTAACGTGACAAAATGTGGAAAAGTTCAAGGGGTACGATTACTTTTGCAAGCCACTGTACTCCAGCATTTTGTGTCTTTCTTTGTCATTAAAATATACTTAGTTGGCCTGTCCTTTTCAGAGCAGTATATTTATAATCTCTCACAGTCTTGCCTAATATGTGATTTCAGAAACACTGCAATGAGTTTTATTTAGTTTATAAGGAGATAAGTTTATCAGAAAATAAGGAGATTGGATAAAGGAGTCAATTTTAGATGAGCAATCAGTAACTAATAGAGGGTCACAAATTATTAATTATTGAAGGATAAAGTATCTACATATGCTGATGATAATAATATAAGTGGTTGGCAAGCTGAGAGAAGGACACAGAGACCTCCCACAAAGTGTTCAGATAGGTTAACTGAGTGGACAAGCAGTTGACAGGTTGGATTTAATGTGGGAACATTTGAACTGATTCTTTTTTAGAAGGAAAAATGAAAAAGTAAATCATGAAATAAATGAAATAAATGGATCAAGACTACAAGATATTGCATTACAAAGAAATTCTGCAGTCCTCATACATAAAACAAAAAAGTAAACGTAGATACAGCCAATAATTAGAAAGTGCAACAAACTGTTAACCCTTCTTCAGACTGAGTCAAGGCAGAGGGAAATTAGAGATATGGAAAGGTACAAAGTGAATTTAAGGTGTGAAAAGGACAGATTAAAGCAGGTGATAACCAAGGAAATGTAGAATGGTTCATAGTTGGCTGAGGGGAAGGCGACAACGAGGCATACAAACAGACAAAATTTAACCAGGGCAGTGAAATTAGTGAGATGGGCGTCTGAAGGGTGTCCACCCAAAATGTTGCCCATTTCTTCTATCTAGAGATGCTGCCTGTCCCGCTGAGTTACTCCAGCATTTTGTGTTTATCTTAAGAATACAGAGTATAGTTTCCAGTTGTAATACGCCTCAGAGTTAAAATGTTGTGGCTGAAAAATTATGTGAATGCAATGAATTTTACTGAGTGCCACATGGAAGTTTATAATCCTTGCAAAAGACACCTATGCTTTAGTTGCTGGCAAGAATGGAGTGCGTTCAGCTCTTTCTGAATTAAATGCATCAGTGGATGAAAAGCTTTCCTTGTTCAACAGTGGGTAACAAGCTGTGATATGTAGCAGAAATCTCTGCCTCCAGCTTGGAAGGAGCCCAAAGAATAAACATCCACGACAGCAGTGACCTTGATAGCTATTGACAAAGCAATCGCCAACCTATGCGGATGATGGAGTTGCGGCTGCATATTTCAGGGCAGCCATCCTTATTGTTCCGCACTGTGGTTCTGGCAAGATCATTGCTCTCTGAAGAGTCTAGGTATCAGATACAAAGCCCTTTCCTTCTTCATCCCATTTACAATGGCAGCTAGTCATGTTCAGTTCATTTCCCCAATAATCAGCAATGTTGCTTTCCAAGAGGAATGGAGCAACGAGAGAGCAACTAGTCCTGAAATACCATCTACCTCATTGGTGACCCTCGGACTATCTTTGATCAGACTTTACTGGCATTACCTTGCACTAAACATTATTCCCTTGTCATGAGTAGGAAAGAACTGCAGATGCTGGAGTAACTCAGCGGGACAGGCAGCATCTCTGTTGTAGGAGGTGCAAGTGAACCTCTGCCTCGCCTGAAAAGACTGTCGGGGTCCTTGGATGGAGTCGAGGGGGGAGGTAAAGGGACAGGTGTTGCATCTCCTGTGGTTGCAGGGGAAAGTACCTGGGGAGGGGGTGGCTTGGGTGGGAAGGGACGAGTTGACCAGGGAGTTGTGGAGGGAATGGTCTCTGCGGAAAGCAGTAAGGGGTGGAGATGGGAAGATGTGGCCAGTAGTGGGATCCCATTAGATGAGGCCCAGCGCAAATTGGAGGAACAGCGCCTCATATTTTGCTTGGGTAGCTTACACCCCAACGTTATGAACATTGACTTCTCTAACTTCAAATAGCCCTTGCTTTCCCTATCTCTCTATCCCCTCCTCCTCCCCAATTCTCCCACCAGTCTTACTGTCTCCGACTACATTCTATCTCTGTCCCACCCCTGACATCAGTCTGAAGAAGGGTCTCGACCCAAAATGTCACTCATTCTTTCTCTCCAGATATGCTGCCTGGCCCACTGTGTTACTCCAGCATTTTGTGTCTACATTCCCTTATCATGTATCTGTACACCGTGAATGGCTCAATTCTTTCCAATGGTTAGCATGCAACAAAAGCTATTCACTGACAATAAATTAAACTGAAAACTGAATGCAGCTGGCTTGTACAGATTTCGGGTCAGGTAAAGGTCATTCAGTATCTTATGCAGTACGACCTGTGAATATTGGTGACATTCAGAACTTACAAAAACTCCAGTCTTCAATAGAATCGTAACTGTTAGCATAAATAAATCAACAATTAACCAGCAACCAACATGTGAATTTCACAAATAAAATCTGCTGTGTTGAGTGGCAGTGTGTGGATGGAAGGAGCTTACTTATGTTGTAAACTCATTTACCCATACAATAGGTATGTTACAAAACTTGCCTTGAGCGGCAGTTCTGCCACTCCCCGTGTGCGCGACTTTGGCGCCTTTCAGAGGGGGGCGGGTTTATAATGCCGTTTTTCTCCAGAGAGGGCAAATCGATCAATCTCAGGGGATTTTGTTGCTGAAGAGAAATCGCTCCGACATTTGTTTTATAAAGATATTTTTAAACTACGCTAGATCATTTATTAGCTAGAGTAATTTAAAAATCATCTTCTAAAGCCGTGAGCGCCGACAACAGGAAGAATTTTACGTAGGGGCTAAAATAAAGCACACAGTTTATTTTTACATAAAAATGTGCTTCTTAGGAAGCCTTTAATCAAATTTTCATCTTGCGAAAAGGGGACAAAAAAAAAAACGAACCGGCAGTGCTTTTCCTGCCAACTGTGGGTTAAATTCACCGCAAACCTCAAGGTTCCAATCCACCACGTTCCACTAAAACCCACTCGCAAGTTGATTTTAATGGCCATTAATTTACTGGAATTAAACACTAGATTCCTTCCATTTGGCCTATAAATTCATGAAAATTAGATTTAAAAATCATGTTATATAGTTAATTATTGTGTGAATGTTATTTGGACACTTAGGCAACTTAAAAATGTTTATCTTTTCTTAAGAAATGGATAGATGTTTAGATCTAGTAATTGAATTTTGTAATTAGCTACAATTGGGTAACTAACTAATGATATGCTTTAATTTCAGGTCATCCAAGTAAGATTGTTTCATATTTGTTTCAGAATGCTTCTATAATAACTGAAAATGTCATTCAGTTCTCTTAATTTTTAAGAAGGTTATGGGCTTTTGACTGTCCTAGATCACAGCTTTAGAGTTAAGTCAATGGAAAGGCAGTGGGGAACAAGATGCTAATTTACGAATATGAAAATGGCCATAACGTTTTTAATACTGAAGATATGAAAGTGAATTAGGTGTCAAATTAAACTTATTTTTATGCTTTATCTGATGGGATAAATTGCAGACTTGAATTTTAAAATCTCAAAATTTTGTAACATTGCTACAAACAAGGTATACAGAGTATGTCAACTGAAACAGTCATAGAGTGTGGAACAGTCATACAGTGTGGAAACAAGCCCTTCGGCCCAACATGCCGACCCATATATCCATCTAAACCTGTCCTATCCATGTATCTGTCTAATTGCTTCTTAAACATTGCGATAGTCCCTGACTCAACTACCTCCTCCGTCAGCTCGTTCCATATACCCACAACCCTTTGCATGAATAAATTACCACTCAGATTCCTATAAAATTGACCTTTAATTTCTAAAAAAACTGGAGTTACATCAATATAGTAAAACGACCGACTTTAGGATAAAAAAGGACACAAAGTGTTGAACACATGGATAGGTGACGTTTAGGGTTGGGATCCTTCTTCAAGATGTTCAGACCCAATAAGTCGCCAATCCATGTTCACCAGAACTGCTGCCTGTTGCGGTGAGTCACCCCAGCGCTTTGTGTCTTTTTTTGAAAACCAGCATCTTTTTTATGCCTGGCATTAGGATACATCTTCGCTGTATACCTCAGTCATGTGTATAAAACAACTGAATTTGAGTAGAAACAGGGAACTGCAGATGCTGGTTTACAAAAAAAGACACAAAGTGCTTGAGTAATTCGGCGTGTCAAGCGGCATCCCTGGGGAACATCGATTGGTGATGTTTCGGGTCGGGACCCTTCTTCAGACGAGACCAGATGGAATTTAGGTAGCCAATTTAGCATCCGCAGTAAATCAACGCTGGTTTGTCAAGTCATACTGTGCTTGGTTTCTGCAAGTACCACAAGTAATTAAAAAAAATCAATTTGCTATTGTCTGAAAATAGAATTAGGTGGCATTTTATGGACTATTTAAATAGAAGGGCAAGTGCAGTAGCACATTTGATGTGCGATTGAAATTTTATTCTTATCGATAAAAAAATTACATTGTACCATATCATCTTCTTTTAACCATAGCAATGTAAATTTGAGAATGAACAAGTAAATGAGAAGAGTGCAAATGAGAAGAGTGCGATGTAATAGGATCTTCTCATTTCCAATAAGCAACAGAAGCAATGAAAACAGAAACAATTAACAATTCCCACCTATTTAAACTGGAGTATTTTGTATAGATAAAAAATTATTATGAATTGCATGCTATTCTAAAAAAGACAAAGAGTGGGAATAAATAGGTTTTTGTCAAGCTGGAAGGAGGGTGAGAGGGAAAAGGGTGAGAGGTGGAGAGAGATTGGGGAAGGGGAGAAAGGGTGTAATTGGAACAGTGAATGAGTGTTAACAAACACTTTTGAGAAAGGGACCGAGATAGAGAGAATTTGAATGAATCCATAGATATTCTGAAATAGCATGGTTGGGTTTCTAAACTACAGTTTACAGCATAATGTTGTTGTCAAATGTAGAGTTCTCATGGCCTTTTGACATCGAGTTGAACCACAAATTTAGAAACAGTCCAATTATAGATTTTGGACAGGCAAACAAGTTTATAGGTAGAAAAAATAGGTTTCTTTGATTTTAAACAGGTTATTACACTGTAAACTTAATGGGCGAGAACATTGTAAAATGTTATATCAGAACTATTGCACAAAAAACATATTGGTACTACAGTAAATCATAGTGGCCTCACTACACTACTTTTATGGGACTGGAGACTTGTCTCCCAGAATGATGCTGGACCGGGCAGGGTCAGCTCAGAGGTTAAAGTTAAAAAGACGTGAAGCTGAAACCGCAACACATTTTGGTTTTAATGGTGGCAAGACAAATTGCAGATGGTCACTCTGTTCACAAATTATGGGGTGGTTAATTAAATATTTATTTCAAGTCTGTGCCTTTGTTTTAAAAATCACTCCATATTTAACCATGGCTGGGATTTCATACCGTAGCACAAATGTAAGGAGTTGGGAAGAGCTAAATCAATTTTTACTTATATATCATATCAAAAGGGTGCTTCTTCCAGCTCCCCAATTAATCATATCTGCCTTATCTGCCATCAGACAGCACTCTCTACTTGCAACCACCGGCTCCCCTATATCCCCACTGGCTCTATCCCAACTACAATCAGACATTATATCCCAACGTCACCCATTCCTTCTCGACCCGATGATTGATGTTTCAAGATGATTGATGTTTAATGATGTCACCCATTCCTTCTGGGAAGAAGGGTCTCGACCCGAAACGTCACCCAATCCTTCCATCCAAATAAGCTGCCTGTCCAGCATTTTGTGTCTATCTTCGGTATAAACCAGCGTATACCGTCCCTTCCTACACATTATACCCCAACGCCACCCCTAGAATAGAATATGCAAAGGATCTTAGAGCTAAGACAGCTATTAATAAACAAATGTGATTTGCCAATATTTTTAACACGTATAGTTCATATTGTAGGAGCTTGTTTAGAAAAAGATTAAGTGGTAGGGGAAATGAAAATATCTGAGACATTATTACTCATATTACTAATCTTTATTACTGAATGCTATCCTCAGTTAATCTTTTGAACAAATAGAAAGACCCAAATGCAAATCCCAAGTTTTAGCCGGGTGTTTTTCGAAAAGCCCCAGAAAGCGTTTCGTCCTTGTCACTGAATGATCACGATCATGATCAGTCAGCTCATTAATTCATGTCCTCCACAGCTTTAAGGAATATGCACTTCTTTACAGAATTATACTTCATAATGTAATCACTGAACTCAAAAGTCATCCCATGTTATCCACAGTTAGGACAGAAAGAACCACAAAACTACGTGCTCGACAGAAATTGCATTTAATTAAAAAATGTCCCACACCTCAACACTTTTTCAAGTTATTTATATTTAATTTTTTACTTTTGAATTAATTCAAAAGCCTACTTGTACGCAGCAAAATTATCTGACAAACAAATGGAATGCGTGACCAGTCAATCTAATTTTAATGACACTGGGTGAGAAATCTATGCTGATTAGAAAGCAGAGAGGCAGCAGGATTCTGTTCTTTGCGTAGTGACATGGGTCATTCACATCTATCTGAACAAATGGAACAAAACTTCAGATTAATATGCATCCTAAAGACAATCCTACTTTTAAGTTCCCCCCCCCTCTAACCATGAGGTCAGCTGACATCTTCAAGCTTGGACGAAGGCTAAGATTAAAGACAAAACTAACAGTCTAGTACTCGCTAAACGCAGCATTTTATTGGAGTCTGTACACTGGGTAATGTTCAAGGAATCAGCAACGGACCTGAATGAATTTGCCACAGTCGTTACAGACTTCATAAAGAAATGTGTGGAGGACTGTGTTCCAACAAAAACCTTCCGAGTGTTTCCTAACCAGAAGCCTTGGATGAACCATGAGATCCGCATTCTGCTAAAGACCAGATCCTGGGCATTCAGGTCTGGTGATGCAGAGGTCTATAAGAAGTCCAGACACGACCTTGAAAAAGGCCAAAAGGGACTTCTGCTTTAAGCTGGAGGATGAGGCAGATGTTCGGCAACAGTGGCAGGGCTTGAATACCATCACCTCCTACAAGGCAAAATCAGGAGGCAGCTCAAACGACAGCGAAGCATCACTCCCTGACGAGCTCAATGCGTTCTACGCACGCTTTGATAGGGAGAACACTGATGTGCCTTAAACCCCTGTCTTACGGTGCGAGCCGACCCACGCGTGACTCCGAGTTTAAAACAAATTAAACTCGTGGTAATCACGTACAATTAACTCGTGGACGCAATTTAGCGACTCGTGGCGCTAACAGCAGGTACCCGTGAAACTTGTTAACTCCTGAAAAATTGTTTAATGTTTAAAGTTTACCACGAGTCAAATTTACTCTTGAAGTTAAAATTTGAAACATTTAAACTCGTTGTAAGAAAGCAGTAGCCCGTGAGTTTACCTTAATGATTCGTGAATCTACCGTGGGCACTCATTAATTCAGTGGGACAGGCAGCAGCTGTGGAAAGCATCTTGTCCGGAAATATTACAATTTGGTTTGGGAATTGCTCTGCCCAGGACATGAAGGCTCTGCAGAGAGTAGTGCGTTCGGCCGAACGCACTATGGGAACTTCTCTCGCCCCTCTGCAGGAACTATACATCAGGAGGTGCAACTCCAGAGCCAATAAGATAATGGGAGGCCTCTTCCACCCCTGCAACGGACTGATCCAGCTGCTACGGTCAGGCAAAGCCTCCGTTGCCATGCTGTGAGAACGGAGAGGATGAGAAGGAGTTTCTTCCCAGAGGCCATTCGGACTGTAAACTCCTATCTCACCAGGGACTAACTTTAGTAACTTTACTGTACCACAATATTTAATATGAAAAAGAACATGTGATTCTGTTCCATTCTGTTTGTAGTTTGTTGGTTTGCTTGTTTGTTTGTTTTTTGCACAAAGTCCGCAGGCACTGCCACTTTTCATTTCACTGCACATCCCGTATGTGTATGTGACAAATAAACTTGACTTGACTTGAGCAGCTCTAGAGAGAAGGAATGGGTGAAAGGATGACATTTCCAAAATTCTGCTGCGTCTTTGTGTTACTCCAGCACCGTGTGTCACTTTTTGTCAACTAGCATCTGCCCTTTCTTGTGTCTGACATTATTTGTATCCATGGCAGTTGATTGTCGCTCCCTTCAATTTCCCAGGGGGTCGGGACGGGATTTGAGTTGGGAGGGAAAGGTGGGGGGGGGGGGGGGGGGGGGGGGGGGGGGGGGGAGGGGGAGGGAGAGGATGAGAGTCGGGGGAGTTGGGGTTTCTTAGTACAGTAAACAGGTGTATGATAGGTGTACTGACACTTTGGTAGTGATTGCCGATGGGGAGAGAGGTAGGAGAGGTAGGGGAGAGTGGGGGACAGCAAGAGAGATGGTGTGAGAGAGACAGAGAAAGAGAGAGACAGAGATGGGGAGTGAGAGAGAATGGAAGAGACAGAGTGTGTGTGGCAGAGTGAGTGAGGGACAGAGAAGGAGGGGGGCAGAGAGAGAGAGAGAGAGAGAGAGGAGAGAGAGAGAGAGAGAGAGAGAGAGAGAATGCGAGAGGGAGGCAGGGTTGAGCAGCTCCCAGCCCAGTGCCACCGGCAGTGTGGGTCGCTCCAGTCCCCGCTCCGTGTGAGGCCGCTGCCGGCTCCTTCCCTCACTCACACCGCCCGCCCGCTGCCCCGGGTACTTCAACATTGGCGGTGTCGGGGCGGGCGGAGGCAGAAAGTGAACCCGGGACGAGAGGTAGGGTTTGTTTTACTTGGAGTGTACACAAGACACCCTGAAACATTGCATCAAGATTTCTAATTTACTAAAAATGCCAGGAAGATCAGAGTTAAATACTGTCTAAACCAGAGAGACACAGTGCTGGAGTAACTCAGCGGGTCCGACAGCATCTCTGGAAAACGGGGATAGATGATGTTTCGGGTCCACACCCTTCTTCAGACTTCAGTCACTGTGGACATTATTATATCAGACATTACTCCAATGAGTCTGAAGAAGGGTCTCGACCCAAAACATCACCTATTCCTTCTCTCCAGAGATGCTGCCTGTCCCGCTGAGTTACTCCAGCTTTTTGTGTCCATTTTCGGTGTAAACCAGCATCTGCAGTTCCTCCCGGCAAAAAAACCCAGCCTATTATTGATGCTAGATCTTGAACAAATGCAGTTCAAATAGACTTTTGAATGCAATTTTGGAAGGATTGTTTCTTGAAACAAACTGCTCTAAAAGTTTGAAGGAAGGAATTGCAGATACTAGTTTAAACCAAAGAGAGACACAAAATGATGGACTAACTCAGCTGGTTAGGCAGCATCTCTGGAGAAAAGAAATAGGTGATGTTTCGGGTCGAGATCGTTCTTCAGGCTAGGTCTTTTTATAGTGAAAAAAAAACTGTATGACATTACTTTTACCATGTGATAATTTTTCCACACGTCGGTAGACGTTGTTGGCTCAAGAGTAACTCGGGAGAGGAACTTGGTAACTCCGGAGACGAACTTGGAACATCTCAGAAATGAGAAGTAAGCGGCAAACTTAGACATACCCGTGGGAACTCGGTTAAACTCTTGAACATAAACTTGGAATCTCGTACAAAACCATGAGTCTGTTTTTTTTCTTTCACTCGGGGTCACTCGTGGGTGGACTCGCACCGTGAGACAGGGCCACTACCGAGCCCCCATTCGCCCTGATGGTATTACAGTCACAGTCACAGAGGCTGAAGTCAGAAGATCCTTCAGGGGGGGTGAACCTTCGGAAAGCGCCTGTGCAAACCAACTGACTGGAGTTTTTGCAGACATTTTCAACCTCTCACTTCTGAGGTCTGAATTTCCCACCTGCTTTAAGAGGGCATCAATAATACCGGTGCCCATGAAGAGTAAGGTGACGTGCCGTAATGACTATCGACCAGTGGCACTAACGTCTGTTGTGATGAAGTGCTTTGAGAGGCTGGTTATGGGGTATAACAACTCCTACCTCAACAAGAAACTCGACCCACTACAGTTCGCATACCGCCACAACAGGTCCTCGGAGGATGCGATCTCACTGGCTCCACTCCGCATTGGACAACTTGGACAATAAAAACGTCAGGCTGTTGTTTATAGACTACAGCTCGCCGTTCTTTACCATCATCCCGTCTGGTTACGCGAGGAGGGGTGGTGATTAGGAGCTCCCGTCCAGACACAAGAACTAGTGTGTTTTATCATCTTTATGGAATTCAGAGGAGATACAGCGGTACTTTAAACATCTGTGTGTATCGCTGCGACGCTGCAGACTTGTTTTAAAGTTTTTGGCTTGTTTTGGGACTGCGAGAAGTCTTATCAATTGACTGCGTAGCTCCCACTACGGTGGCTGGCAACCTGCCAGGAAACTGTTTGTGAACCAAGAGGGGAGCAAAAAATCTTTCTGGACTTGTACAACTGCGTCCAGAACAACCACTTGCTGCCTCGTCAGTGCTGACCGGCCCGGTCTGGTTTTCGTGTGGTGTGGGAGGTTTTCAACACCTCCATCTTTTGCGGCCTTGGAGCTTGGAACTTACGACAAAGCCTCCTATCTCTCGGGAAGACCGAGGAAGATAAGAGGCTTTCCAACAACAAGACTGCAGGCAAGTCCCTTTTGTTGCTGTAGGAGCGGCGAAGAACAGCTGGGATTGCCTGCGAAGGTCAGCAGCTCACCAGGGAACGCAGGAGAGCAGAGATAATCCAGTGAAGAGGTGGTGATGCAGCAGTTTTTCGTGCGAGCCGCCATTATCAGCGTTTGAGGCGACAACACTTTGCCTCCTCTTCTGAACTGTTCCATTTGTATTTGTCTTAGGTCTTGGCCTCCTGCCATTTGGACTGTCTGTGTCTCAGGCTTTATACAAGTGATATGTTTTCAATTGTAGCACCAGGTGCCATGCTGGGTCAGTGTTCTGGGGGATCGGGGCCTTCCAAGAGCTATGTAAAGGTGGCTGGTTCGGCCGCTGCCCTGGGGGCCCGGTTCTCCATGAGGAATCTGCCTTTCGAGCATGTAATGAGGTGGTACTTGCCCCCTCATATGAACCTGGAAGACTGCTCGGCTGCTGTGGCCGTGGCGGCCAAGCCAGCAGGCGTCCTGCACATAGGCAGGATGTTTGGGAAGGCCATGTTCTTCCTCGAGCCTGTTGAGGGGGTGAACGCGGCAGTGAGTAAAGGGATCTCAGTAGGGGGAACATTCCTGCAGGTTGAGCCCTTAGCGACCACTGCGCAGTGGGTGGTCCTGTCCAACGTCCCACCCTGCATCACAAATGAAGCCCTACTTCCCCACCTTCACATCCTGGGGAAGGTACTCACGGACATCACCCCGATATCCCAGGGGTACCGCAGGAAGGAGCTGCGGCGCATTCTTTCCCTCCGGTGCCAGCTGATGATGTTGCTGGACCGGGAGGAGGCAGTTGACGGGCGTTTCTGTGTCCAGCAGGATGGGTGTGGCTTCACCATCTACAGGACATCGGAGCACCCAAGGTGCCGTGCCTGTAAGAAAGTAGGGCATATCTGCAAGCCCCATAATCCAGCCAGGGGAGGTGGGGATCGGGCGGGAGGAGAGGGTGCCACAGAGGAAGATTGCTCAGATGACCCCAGAGTCTGTGAGCTCTTCCCCATCGAAAAAGAAGATGGAATCTCTCTAGAGAGGAGCGGAAGGGGGACGAGCGGGAATCCACCAGGGGGGAGGGGAGTACTGTGGTGGAGGAAGGCTCCCGCCTCTGGTTCGGACCCCGGTCCAATGTTCTGGAGGGTATTCTGGGGAGGGTGGTGATGGGGACCATTCAGGTGATATGGAGCAGGGGGAGATTCCTGTTGGGGAGGGAGTCCCGCATCAGGCACCCGAGGAAGCCCAGGGGCAACCCATCCAGGATGAGGCGCAGAGCACGCCTCTGGAGGTAGAGACTAGGCGGGGAAGAGGTAGGAGAAACCACCCCTTCTCTCCCTCAAGACCTGGCTCCAGAGGGACTCCCTGCGTCTGGTGCACCAGAGTTCACTCTGGGCCCAACTGGGGGAGGGATAGTCGATTGTCTTGACTCTCCGGGTATATCTGGGGAAGGCCCCACTGCCACTGGCCCCAGGGTTGGGACTGAGGTGGACGAGAGACCAGCGGGTGGGGAAGAGGCAACCACCACACACGGTGAGGCGGGAGTATCGAGCACTAAGGGTGAGCCCGGGATGGGGATGGTGTCTCCATCTGCAGCGAGCAGGTGGAAGGGGACTCCTCAGACAATAAATCAATGGATATTCTTGCTTCCCCCGATGTCACTCCACTCATTCCAGTGGAGGAAATCCGCGAGTTCATCCAGGCCACTGAAGGAGCCCAAAATCGGCCCAGACATGCCTCCCTACCCGGGCTCACCAGCTCGCTGATCCACATCCTCAGAAGGAGGGGGAGGGGCAAGGGGGTGAAGGGGAACGACCGGCGTCAGCTCAGGTCCTTATTGTACGACCTGGAGAAAGACTCCAAGACCAAGACCTGATGTTGAGAGTTACACAAAAAGCTGGAGAAACTCAGCGGGTGCAGCAGCATCTAAGGAGCGAAGGAGATAGGCGACGTTTCGGGTCGAGACCCTTCTTCAGCCTGATGTTGAGAGCCAGGTTGTTGTGCTGCCACCATTTGGTCGATCGGTCAATCTCACTTCTATACTCTGACTCATCACCATCTGTAATTCGCCCAACAACAGTGGTGTCATCGGCGAACTTGATAATGGAGTTCGCACTACACAGTCATGGGTATAGAGTGAGTTAAGCATGGGGCTGAGCACGCAGCCTTGAGGTCCTCCCGCACTGAGCATGCAGCCTTGCGGTGATGCCATACTCACTACCCTATGTGCAATAAACTTGCCCTACATGTCTCCTTTAAACTTTGTCTCTTTAAAGCTTTGCCCTCTAGTATTTGATATTTCCATCCTGGGAAATAGCTTCTGACCAACTAAGCTGCTTATAATAATATATACTTTATCAGGTCTCGCCACAATCCTTGATGAATAAAGAACACAATCCAAGTCTGTGCAACCTCTCCCTGTAGTTAATACCCTCTATTCCGGGCATCATTCTGGTAAATGAGTCTGAAGAAGGGTATCCACCCGAAACGTCACCCATTCCTTCTTTCCAGAGATGTTGCCTGACCGACTGAGTTACTCCAGCATTTTGTGTCTATCATTCTGGTAAACCTCCACATCCATCCTGTAATGCGGCGACCAGACTGCACACAATACTCCAAATGCAGCCTAACCAAAGTCCTATAAAGCTGCATCATGACTTCCTGACTCTTAAACTTACTGCCCCAATAAATGAAAGCTAGCATATTGTATGTCTTTTCTAACTATTTGTGTTGCCATTTTCAGGGAGTTATGGACTTGGGCTCTAAGTTTCCTCTGTACATCAATGCTGCTAAGGGTGCTACCATTAATTGACGATTTTCCCCTTACATTCATCCTCCCAAAGTTAACACCTCACACTTGCTTGGATTAAATCCATCTGTCATTTCTCCACCCATTTCCATAGCTGATCTACATCCTGCCGCATAGTTTGACATTCTTCCTCATAGGATGATAAGTTAATTGGCCACTGTAAGTTGCCCCTGGTGGGCAAGTGAGTTGTAGAGTCCAGCAAGAGTAAATTAGAATATAGGGAGAATAAAAAATCTGGGATTCACACGAATGAGTGATAGATGGTCAACACAGGCACGATGGGTTGAAGAACCTGCTTCAGTGAGGCGTGACTCTGATTCCAACTCTTTAACAATAGCAGAGCCATTGAGAAAGGGTGGGAGGAAGAGTAGTTCAGGTAGCTGTGGGAGTCAGTTGGTTTGTAGTGGATGTCGGTCAGGAGTGTATCACCTGCAATAGAGATGGTGAGGTCAAGGAATGGTAGGGAAATGTCGGAAATGGTCCAAGTGTATTTGAGTGCCGGATGGAAGTTGGTGGTGACTCCCACAGCTACCTGGACTACTCTTCCTCCCACCCTGCTTCCTGTAAGGACTCCATCCCCTATTCCCAATTCCTCCGTCTACGCCGCATCTGCTCCCAGGATGAGGTGTTCCACACCAGGTCATCACAAATGGCCTCATTCTTCAGAGAACGGGGATTGCCCTCCCCCACTATTGATGAGGCTCGCACCAGGGTCTCCTCCATACCCCGCAACACTGCCCTCCTCTCCCCCCATTCCCCCCCCACTCGCAAACAACAGGGCAGAGTCCCCCTGGTCCTCACCTTCACCTTTCACCCCCACCATACCGGCAAATACAACACATAGACCTCCACCAGTTTCGCCAACCCACCAACGGAAAACCCCTTCACCCGCCACATCTTCCCCATCTACCCCCCCTGTCTGTCTTCCGCAAAGACCGCTCCCTCCGCAACTCCCTTGTCAATTCTTCCCACCCTTCTCCGCCTTACGCTCTAAACCCCTTCCCCGGGCACTTTCCTTGGAATCGCAAGAAATGCAACAAACACTTGTCCCTTCACACTGCCCTCCTCCACTCCTTTCAGGACCCAAGCAGGTCCTTCAGGTCCGACAAAGGTTCACCTGCATCTCCCCAAAACCTTAACTACTGCAAACCGCTGCTCCAGAGCCAGATGATCTATATCGGTGAGACCAAGCTGAGGCTTTGCGATCGTTTCGCCGAACACCTCAACCTCCCGCTCGGTCCCGCAATAACCACAATAAACGACCTCCCGTGTTGGCTCAGCACTTCATCCCCCCTCCCATTCCGTATCCGACCTCTCGGTGCTGGGGCCTACCTCCACGGCCAGAGTGAGCAACACCGCAAGTTGGAGGAACAGCACCTCATATTCCGTCTTGGGGAGTCTGCATCCTTTGGGGGCTTCTCCATTGGGCTCTGTAATTCTCTGAAATTTTCTCAATTCTGTTAATTCTTGCTGTCTCCTCCCCTTCCCACCTCTCCCTCAGACCCTCGGTCCCTCAGGGCCCTGGCATTCCCTCTATCTCTATCTCATCCCCCCCACCCCTAGTCGCACTAGCTTCTCATTTTCACACCACAAACAGCTTACAATGGCTTGTTCCCTTTATCATCGATACTTTTTTGGCATATCTTTCATTCATTGTTCTTTATCTCCCTCCCACACAACATCACCGCTAATCTCTCCCCCCCGTTTTTTTTTTCCCTGATCCCTGACCAGTCTGAAGAAGGGTCTCGACCTGCCAAAAAAAAAAAATCGAAACGTCGCCTATCCTTCCTTTGCTCCTTAGATGCTGCATGCTGCACCCGCTGAGTTTTCCAGCTTTTTTGTTTAAACCCACGATTCTCCAGCATCTGCAGTTCCTTCTTTAACAATAGAAAAAACTGGTGCATCAGTTCCCAGAAAGGTGGAATCGCATGTAGATAGGGTGGTAAAGAAAGCCTTTGGTGTGCTGGCCTTTTATAAATCAGAGCATTGAATATAAGGAGTAGGAAGTAATGTTAAAATTGTACAAAGGCATTGGTAAGAACCAATTCTGAAGAGTATGGTGTACAATTTTGGTCGTCTAATTTTTTAGGAAGGATGTCAACAAAATAGAGAGAGTACAGAGGAATTTACTAGATGTTGCCTGATGCAAGCAACTATGTTACAGAGAAAGGTTTGAACAAGTTAGGTTTTTATTTTCTCTTCTGGAGCGCAGAAGGTTAAGGGGGACTTGATTGAGGTCTTTAAAATGATGAATGAGGGATAGACAGAGTTGACGTGGATAAGCTTTTCCCATTGAGGTAGGGAAGATTCAACAACAAGAGGCATAGACATGAGAATTAAAGGGACAGACGTTTATAGAGCGTAACCGTGAGGGGGAACTTCTTTTTCTCAGAGGGTGGTGGCTGTGTGGAATGAGCTTCCAGCAGAAGTGGTGGAGGCAGGATCGAATTTTAATATTTAAAAGTAAAGTGGATAGGTATATGGACGGGAAGGGAATGGAGATGTATGGTCTGAGTGCAGGTAGATGGGACTTGGGGAAAACAAATGGTCGGCATGGACTGGAAGGGCCGAGAGGGCCTGTTTCCGTGCTGTAATTGTTATATGGTTATATGATATTAATCTGTGGGTAAGCTTCAGTAATATTTCTTGATGTTATAATTAAAAATGTCACTGCCGCCATTCTGAAAGGGACCCGTTAATCCCTACTGTTTGTTTCCTGTCTGTGAACCAATTTTCTACCCATGTCAGCACTCTATCCCCAATACCATGTGCTCTAAATTTGCCCATTAATCTCCCATGTGGGACCTTATCAAATACTTTCTGAAAGTCCAGGGACACTACATCTACTGGCTCTCCCTTGTCCATTTTCCTAGTTACATCCACAAAAAATTCCAGAAGATTAGTCAAGCATGATTTCCCCTTTGTAAATCCATGCTGACTCGGACCGATCCTGCTACTGCTATCCAAATGTGTTGCTATTTCATCTTTTATAATTGACTTCAGCATCTTCCCCACTACCCATGTCAGGCTAACTGGTCTATAATTCCCTGTTTTCTCTCTTTCTTAAAACGTGGGATAACATTAGCTATCCTCCAATCCACGGGAACTGATCCTGAATCTATAGAACATTGAAAAATGATCACCAATGCGTCCATGATTTCTAGAGTCACTTCCTTAAGTACCCTGGGATGCAGACCATCAGGCCCCGGGGATCTATCTGCCTTCAGTCCCATCAGTCTACCCAACACCATTTCCTGTCTAATGTGAGTTTCCTTCTGTTCCTCCGGCACCCTTGATCCTCTGGCCACTAGTACATCAGGGAGATTGTTGTGTCCTCCTAAGTGAAGACGGATCCAAAGTACCTGTTCAACTTGTCTGCCATTTCCTTGTTCCCCATAATAAATTCACCTTTTTCAGCCTTCAATGGTCCAACTTTGGTCTTAACTATTTTTTTCCTCTTCACATACCTAAAGGAGCTTTTACTATCTTCCTTGATATTTTTGGCTAGCTTACCTTCGTACCTCATCTTTTCCCCCCATTTTGCCTTTTCAGTTATCTTCTGTTGCTCTTTAAAAGTTGCCCAATTCTCTGGCTTCCCGCTCATATTTGCTATGTTATACTTCTCCTTTATTTTTACACTGTCCCTGACTTCCCTTGTCAGCCAGGTCGCCCCTTAGTCTCCTTGGAATCTTTCTTCCTCTTTGGAATGAACTGATCCTGCAACGTCTGTATTGTTCCCAGAAATACTTGCCATTGCTGCTCCTTCTCTATTCAAATCACCTTACCAGATGGCCTTCCCAATTGCAGCTGATGGATCGGTAGATGATAGCTCAATTTTTCTTTGCAAATTTTTATTATGTTAAATTTGCAATTTAAATTGACATTATTGTTCAAATGAATGAATTATGGGAAGAGAAGGTCCGAGTATATATCAGGAATATGTCTGTTTTTACAGTGGTTGAGTGAATGTGGAGATTTAAGTTTTACTCTTTAAAACCGGATTACACCTTTTTGAGAATGTCTCATGAAACTCAAACAAGTACTGTCAGTTTTTCATCCAGAGGGATGAACTGAGAATAGTGATTTAAATTTCCATCTGCTGGAGTTTTCAAATGCCATCTTGTCTCTTTTGGTAACGCTATTACCTCTGTATTAGAAAAGTTCAATATGCACCACAGACAATTGAATGTCCAATCTAAACTGACATTTCAGTGCAATGCTGATGAAATCCTGCAAGGTTGAAGGTGCTATATTGCAGCTGAGATGCCCAACTAAAGTGCTGCCTGTGTGCTCGGGTAAATATTAAATACCTTCTGCCTCTAGTCAAAGGAAAGGAAGTAGACTACTATACTACTGAACATTTTCAATCACCACCACAAGAGCTAGATTTACCAGATAAGTAAACCCTTTGGTATTTTTGGGTCTCAGAATGCAAACTCAATGATTGAATTAGCCTTAAGTTAGACACGAAATGCTGGAGTAACCCAACGGGCCAGGCAGCATCTCTGGAGAGAAGAAAAGGGTGACATTTCGGGTCAACACACTTCTTCAAACTGAATTAGCCTAATAGGTATGACATTTTAGGAGTAGCTGAACTGCTTTATTTTGAATGTATTACATTCTTCCTAAAAGTCATTTCCCATTGATATTGTTGAAGGCATAGTCATACAACACGGAAAAGGGCATTCAGCCCAGTCAGTGATGACCACCAAGCAGCTGTTTACACTAATCCCATTTTATTTTCCCTACATTTTCATCAATTTACTCTCTAAATTCCAGCTAAAGCTGCCAAAGATTAAACAGTCTGCACGTGGATGTAGGGAGGAAAACTTTGTCTTCTACCTTGATTTATACCTGGGCCCCAGAGGTGAGGAACAACTTGTATTAACTTTGCCGAGAAAATTTCAGCCTTCGTTGTATGTTTATCCAATTTTAATTTAACAAGCTTGCTTATTGAAATAACCTCTGACGTAACACAAATTATAAAATATTTCAAGTCTAAGCATCATTTTTATTTAATGAATCCATATTCCACAGGGATGTTGACCAAACAGCAATTATATTATTTCTAATAGTTTAAGTATTCTGTAGATACAGCTCCGTGTTTTCATTTCTAACTAAATATATTTGCATGTGTTAATTATGTCTAATTAATACCCGTAACAATATTGCTCAGAAACTCTTCAAAATGTTTCTGAAAATAGGATTTATTTTCAGTTATCAGATGATACATAATTTCAATTAACATTATTCACAAATTTATCTCAAAGTTTTTGAATGCTAATTAAAACTGGAAGAACGAGCAGCGATTCCACTGGCTGGCAGTGAGCAAAATAAATTGAGCAAAATGAAGAATAATGCATTCAAAAGTGCAACTCTTCCTCCTGCTCGTCTCTGGCTATTCCCATATCCATGTACTAAGAATATGGAACAATACTTTTGTTTTTGGGTTATTAGTAACTATCACATTTTTGATCCTGGTTTTGGACGTGCCACAAATGGAAGCAACCTCTCTATCTTAAACCCTTCATGATTCTGAACACCTCCATTTAGGTCACCTCTCATTCTTATCTGGTGAAAACGGTTGCAAGCTGTTTTACCATTCTCATACTTAAACCAATTCTTATAGAATCCTTATAAATCTTCTGCGGTGCCATCCGCACCGTCTCTATATTATTTTCCCAATATTGCACCATAACAGGGCATTGTACTGACAGTATGGCCTCAAGATTGAAAGTGTACTAGACCAAGTGCGGACCCATTGGGTCCCGTTCCCCCAATGCAATAGTTCACCAAACTGCGCACGTGCGGCCTGACGGGTTCCCGTTGTGAAACCAGAGATCCCCGTTGTGACACGTTTCACGGCAACCGTCCCCCAACTGCGCAGGCGCGGCCGGCAAGTGTGAGCACGACTGCAACGTTTTTAAAGTTCAAAATGGCAATAACTTATAAAGTATAAGATCAATGTGAACACATCTAACTCCCCCTCTTCAGTCCCCTATTCCCCTCCTCCATTATCCTCCTTCTCCCCACCCTCCATCAACCCTCCTCTGCTTCCTCCCCTCACCCCCTCCCTTCATTCCTTCCTCTTCCCCCTCCCCTCCTCCATTTCTCTGCCTACCCCTATCCTCGTCCATTCCCCCTCATCCTCCAGCACGCCCACCCTCTCCTCCTCACCCTCCCTCTTCTTTCCCCTCTCCACCTCCCTCCCCCACTCCCTCCCTCACCTTAAAATGTCAATATAACATCAATCTGAACAAAACTTGCTACAACGCATCACAGGACAATGGTGAGTAAGGTGGGTCAAAAATTGATATCATGTCGAGAATACACGCACACGCATGCATACAAACAATACGAGGTTTTTAGTAACATATACTAGACCAAATGGGACCCATTGGGTCTCTGTCACACGGGAGGCCTGGTCCCCAACACAATATTCCACCACTGACCCATAGCCCCCATGGGAGGCCTGGTCCCTCAACGCAACCCGTTCCCCCAATGCAGCATTCCACCACCCCCACGGGAGGCATGGTCCCCCAAAGCAACCCATTCCCAAGACAATATTCCACCACTCACTGTTTCCCCAATGCAACCCGTTCTCCCAACGCAATATTCCACCACTCACCCATAGCCCCAAACTGCGCAGGAGCAGCTTATTTCGCCTTATTCACCCTCCATCATTTTTAAACTTAAAAAAAAATGCAATTGCACTTGCTAGCTGCAGAACTCAGTGTACTGTGACTTTAAGAAAAATACATTTGTACCTGCTAGAGCGAGCAGGACTCAGTGTACATTGATAGCATCAATGTTGCGAGCAGGGCTACAATCCCATTGTGACGTCATAGCTGTAAGCATAGGGAAGACATTTCTCTCAAATTGGGGTTTTGTAAATTTAAAAATATCAATAACTTGTGAAATATAACATCAATCTGAACGAAACCTGACACAATCATCCACATGACCACGGTGAGTAAGGTGGTGCAAAATAAATTAGCGCTATAGTATATAGTTTTGGCATACTTTCAGGATCACAAGATAGATAGAAACAAATAAGATGAGAGTTTTAGTAATATGCTAGCCCAAGTGGGAACTGTTGGGCCCCGTTCCCCAAACGCAATAATCCACCACTCACCCGGGGGCGGCGTTGGAGGAAAGTTCTGGAATCTTTTTTTGTAAAACGTTGGGGGTGGCGTCTGCGCTCCCGGAGCCAATGAATAGACTCGATGTTGGGGGCGGGGTCGGCTCTCCACAGAGCCAATCAATCCTTCCCGGTTGGGGGGGGGGGGGGGCGTCGGAGTAAAGTTCTGTAAAACAGCAATCAATCCTTCCCAAGTGAAAACGCCCACCCCCCATTGCGCCCCTATTCCACTCTCCCTACAATGAAATCCCCCACCCCCCCACAAGGGAAGTTCTGTAAATGAAACCTCTCCCCTATTTCTACCCCCCCCCCCACAATTGAAAACCCCTTGTGTATTTCTTCCCCATCCCACCCCCCCCCACAAGGAATTTGTTTTTATAAAGGAAAGCTTTCCCCAAGAATCTGATTAAAACAGATTTTTTTAAAATCTCACTCCATCCTTACCGCCCTTGAGGTGGAAGCTGCTGATCCCGTTGTGATGTCATTGTGGGCTGGAAGACTGTGCATGGGCAGGTCCCTTTGTAATGTTATAGATCTAACTGACACACTGCTGAATCTTTTCTCAAACTGGTTTCTATCCACCCCCCCCTCACGTCACTACTAACCTGGCCACACCACACACCCCACAAATTGCCCCCACACACTAATCCCCCCACATACAATAACACCCCCTCACCACTCCCACTCAACAACTGACACCCCCCCCCACACACCAACTGAATGACTAACTCCTCACTCACACTAACCCCCCCACACACTAACCCCCCACACACAAACACCCCCTCACTCACTCACCACCCCCACACACTACCCCCCCACATACACTAACCATCCACCAAACACATTAAATCACCCCCCAACACTAACTCCCTGCCCCCCACACTAACCCCCTCCCACACACACTTAAACCCCCCCTTGCACACACTAACCCCCCCCCCACACTAACCCCTCCCACACACACTATCCCCACACACACCTAACCCCCCCAACACACGCACTAACCCTCCCCACACACAGTAACCCCCCCAAAACACACACTAAACCTCCCACACACACACTAACCCCCCAAAACACACACTAACCCCCCAAACACACACTAACCCCCCCACACACTAACCCCCCCAAAAACCCACCCAATCCATCCCCACACATTAACCCTCCCCCACACACTAACCCCCCACACACACAGTTAACCCCACCACACACACACTAATCCCCCTCACGCCACACACTAACCCCCCCCAAACAGACACTAACCCCCCCCAAACACACACTAGCCCCCCCCCCCACACACACTAACCCCCCCAAACCCACTAACCACCCTCCCAACACTAACGTCCCCACGCACAACTCCCCCCCACACACACTAACCCCACCACACACATAACCCCCCACCCCCCATACTCACTATCCCCCCCAACCCCCCACACACACTGTCCCCCCACACTAAACAACCCAAACACACTAAACCTCTCATTACACACACAATACCCCCCCCCCATCACCACACACACACTAACCCCCCCTTGCCACACACACTAACCCCCCCCCCCCCCCCACATTACACACATACTAATCACACGCTTATCCCAATCTGAAGGAAACTTGACACGAACAACCACGGGACAAAGGTGAGTAAGGTGGATGGCAGCTGAGATCCCATTGTGATGTCATTGACGGGTGGCGGAATGTTCACAACAGCGTATGTAAATGAGATCCCATTGTGATTGGAGGAGTGTGAGATGTCATTGTGACGTCATAGATGCAACTGCCAGAAAACTCTCACAGCACAGTCAGTTATTCTTCTCAAAGTGGGCTTTGAAACAAACACGATGAGAGTTTTAGTGCTATTGTTTTCGGACTATTGTGTACCGTTTTGGCGTAGTTCCTTGAACTCACACTCACGCAGACAGATGTCCAAACAAGACGAGAGTTTTAGTAATATACTAGACCAACTGGGACCTGTTGGGCCCCGTTCCCCCAACGCAATAATCCACCACTCACTCATAGCCCCACGGGAGATCTAATCCCCCAACGCAACCCGTCTGTGCTACCTGGAGCCAATTAATCCTTCCCACATGGGGGGGGGGGGGGGGGGGGGGGGGTAGGTGGTCTAATTATAAACTTTAAAAATAATTCAGTGTACTGTGACTTTAAAATATATTTTTTTAATTCACCCTCCCTCCATGTTGCCTGGAATATACTTGCTGCCTGGAATATAAACTAAAAGATTGCAAAAAAGAAGAGAGAAAGAGAGAAAGAGAGAAAGAGGGAAGATGGATGAGTAAAGAGAGAAAGAGGGAGAAAGAGGGAAAGAGGGAAGGGGAAGGAGGGAAGGAAGGAGGGAAGGAAGGAGGGAAGGAAGGAGGGAAGGAGGGAGGGAGGGAGGGAGGAAGGAAGGAAGGAAGGAAGGAAGGAAGGAAGGAAGGAAGGAAGGAAGGAAGGAAGGAAGGAAGGAAGGAAGGAAGGAAGGAAGGAAGGAACAAGATAAGTTTTATTAATAGATAGATAGATAGATAGATCATCTCAAAATTTAACAAAACCTCTCAAATTTTCAATATTTTCTAGAAATGTGCTTTGTTTACATTTCAACATTCTTGTTCCCTTCGTCAATATGTTCAATAGTTTGACAATTTCTATGCCTGAATCTCTTTGCTGCTCCATCCCATTAAACTAGTTAATGTGAAGACACCCGCTTGTAAGTAAAGATGAATAAAAGAAGCTTAACGTGTAAAATTAATTTGATATAGTTTCTTTCATGCTAAACTCCTCCAGCTGTTTTATCTTCATTTCCAAGGCACAAGAGTAAACTAATATTAATTTAGGATTTTACCTTGTAGTCAGCTGGATTAATTATGTAATAATGAATATGGTTACAGGATGTGTTAACGATCTATTTATAAAAGATGACACTAAGATAAAAAGTAATTTTACTTCAATGATTTTCATATAAGTTGATGAGAACATTTTTATTTTACACAGAGAGTGGTTGATATCTGGAACTTACTGCAAGAGAAGATTGTGGAGTCAGTTATAATCATTATGTTCAAAACACATTTGGACAGACACTTAAATAGGCACGGCATGGAAGGAAATGGACCTAATGTGGACAAATGGAATGAGAGTAGATGGTAATGGATGTGGTGGGCCAAAGATCCCATTTCTTCTCTGTGCAACTCTATGACTCTATGGTCTGAAGAAAAACAAATACACTTACAAGAAGCCCCGTCAGAACCTTGGCAATACAGTGTATCAATTTGGATTCATTATATAACTCTCAATCTTACCATTGTTTTGCTGTTTTTTCCAAAAATAGAAAATGTGAAGCTCATAAAATTTCAGACAATTTTTATGCACCATCATTTATAAACCAGCAAATTTTCATAATCAAACATTGGAGAAAAAGCTAAAATGCAAGCTTCAAAAGCTTGAGCATAGCATCTTTATTAGTTGTTATCCAGGATGGTCATTGGCACAATTCATGTTCTAATATAATGCATTTAATTAAAACAAGGTTGACGGTGACGACAGCCAAATGGAACAAGCCAAATGCTGCGATATCTGATTTGCTTCTAGAACTTAAAAAAAAAAGATTTGTTGCTCTTTCCTGGCACTGAACCAGTCAGTTATTATTACAATTAAGTGCAGCTAACAGCAATTTATCATGGTGTAACATTTGCAGAGCATTGCCTTTCTCATTATCGTTCAGCACAGGCTATCTAATATTTCACTTCTTTAAGGCCATTTCACATCAGCATACACATCTGGGAGCTGCACTGGTGATGTCAGTCGTAACTGCTTCACTGGAAAATCAATAAACTGTCATCCTAGTCAACTCCAGCAGCCAGTCAAGAGATATCGGCTTAGGAAAACTTAACACTCATAAAATTGTTATCCATCAGCTCGGTTAAAACATTGTTGAAACTGATTAAAATTTTGACACCTAAACCGTTTTAAAGCTTGCAAGGTGTAATGCCATGTTTCACAGGGTCATGGATATGTCATATAATTTCATCAATACCATATTGCTTAAATTTCCAGCACTTACATTCTCAGCAAAATATGACCACCAAGCCAAATCTGGGCTTAAAAACAAAACAATCGGCTCCATTATGGGTCCGCTGGCCTGAGTGTATGTATACCTGCAGGGATGCCCACTGCATTGGTGGGAATGGAGCTGGATGGGAGAGGAAGCATGAACGAGGAGCTATAAAGGAACACGGCAAGAGTTAGGTGATGTCTGACCTCCAGCAAATGTCTTTTAGAAGACATTTGGAGTACCTCTCCAAATGTCTTCTAAATATTGTTATAGTGCCTGCCTCAACTACCTTTTCTGGCAGCCCGTTCCCCTATCCACCATCCTGAGTAAAAAAGTTGCAGAATGAATTTCTACAACATGGAATGTTGTTATAAAGACCTTCTCAACATTGTTGCTTGATCTTCTGTTGTGCTAAATGTTAATAGTAAAACAATGCAACTTATTTTGTTTTCAGTAACAGTCCAGTACAAGTTGTAAAGACTACTAGCCCTGGTTAATTGTATAATGTTCAAACAATTGTTAACCTTTCACAGCACAGGATTATCTTTAAGTGCACTGTTTTGTGCATGATGAACACGTGGCTGGTCTGCATCAAATCTCCGTCAACAATGAATTTGCAGTCAATAACTTAAAAGTGAAAAACATTTTACATATCTTTAAGTCAAATGGAGAGGCAAGAAACTGCAGATGCTGGAATCTTGAGCAAAACAGAATGCCAGAGAAACTCAGTGGGTTAGGCACCCTCTGTGGAGGGAATGGACAGACGACGTTTCGGGGTCGGGTCAGTCTGGAGAAGGATCCGGACCCAAAACGTTGTCTGTCCATGACTCAACAAATGCTGCCTGAATCGCTGAGTTCCTCTAGCACTTTGTATTTTTAACTTGTTTACTGTCCATTAAACTGGCAATAAAGTTGTTAAACGAGCATCATTCTTTCCATGCATCTCAGTCCGTTTTATATACTTTATAAGGCGTTTCTTTTTCCTATTCTATAAAAACATTGTTACCTCATAAACACTGCGTGTTAAAAATGCTTACCATGGATTCAGCTGCTTCAGAAGACAGCTGCATAGAAAGAGACTATTCCCAGGAAAATTGTCTGATATTTACACTGGAGTGATTCATTCAGCTAACATTCATCCTTATTTCGCTCACATAAATTAGGTGAAACAACTCAAAGTTAATATGTTTCAGTAACCACTTCAAATCATTTGAAAAGAGATCATGAACTAAAAATTCAATTGCATAATGCTGCTTTTTTTCCAGTGGTCTGCAATTGAAAATCATTCTTTCTTCAGATTAGGATGTGATAACAACCACTTCCAGATGAGTTTGCATCTCAGCAGATTGTAATGGGCATTTCCTGGTACGTCACCCTTGTGCCCTGACATGATGTAAATACCTTGCTCAACATTCTTCCTGGAATGTGGTGGCGATATGACTGTCTATGCTCGGGCACTTCCCTAACAAATAGGCTCTCACACTGCAATGTACTATTTCAGATGGTAACTTCAGCCAATGGAAATAAATCCTTACTGCAGATTCTTACTGTTGAGTCTTAACCATATTGCCCACCCAACCTCCATCCCCTGTCCCATGATAGCACAGACCCGATCCTTAAATCCAATCCATCCTTGTTTAGTTTAGAGATACAGCGCAGAAACAGGCCCTACGGCCCACCGAGTCCGTGCCGACCAGCGACCCCCGTACACTTACACTATCCTATACACACTGGGGACAATGCACAATTATACCAAGCCAATTAGCTTACAAACCTCTACGTCTTTGGAGTGTGGGAGGAAACCGGAGCATGCGGAGAAATCTCACGGTCATGGAGAGAATGTTCAAACTCAGTATAGACAAGCACCCGCAGTCAGGATCGAACCCAGATCTCTGGCGATGTAAGGCAGCAATTCTACTGCTGCACCATCATAATCCTCCCAAACTTCTCCCCTCAACTCAATGTGTAGACTCAACCACGTGATCTCCTTGCCTTTCCAGCCGATCAATCCAGAAAGTGTCCTAAGGTTCCACCTGGTTGACCCAATCCTATCACTCTCCCCCTACCGCTTTGATCCAATGATAACCAAGGTTGTTGATGGAAGCAACCAATCTCCAACAGTTCCCACTCCTGAGCCAGTTATGCGCGTCGCTTTCACCCGATTTTTGGCTCTGAAAAACAGTATCGATCTTTCCATACTGCAGGTCAGAAATATGTCTAGCTCCAACTTACATAAAGTGACAAATGCTTAGGGACAAAAAGCAAGTGTTCCATCCAACAGGACCACTTACTCAAATGGGAATCAAGTCTGCAATGAGATAAGCAACCAGGTAAGTAATTTTACTTCGGAGTCACGTGAGTGACTTCGTGAAGACCCCGCCAGCACGTCGTGCGCATTTGCATCGGCAGGCTGGGGGGGGGAGTGCGCTCTCTCCTCGGGCTCCTTCATAAAAGGCCGGTAGGTAAGTACTTACCTTTACTCCACAGGATGGACAAGGGCAAGAGGAAGGCGATGCTGTCGAGGAGCCGAGCTTCGACCAGCCAACGGCCCTTGTCCCCGGAGCTGCAAGCAACACCGGCAGCTTCGAGGCATGTGGGGGCAGGAATGCGGAAGTCAGGCGCTCCCGCTGCTTTAGGGGCCGACTCACCCGAATGGTTTACCGCTCCGGAGCTGGATGCAACGGATCCAGACTTCGAGCCCCCTTCCCCCAAGAAAAGAGGGGGGAAACAGGTACGTGGCAAGGGGTCTCGCTTTTCACAAGCAACCTCTCCCCGAGTTCCAGAAGACCCGAAGGGGCTGGGCCGGGCAACAGCTGCACGACAGGGGAGCCCTGCAAAAGTGCAAAACGTACCACTGCCAGGGAGATCTGCCGTAGTGCAGCCTGGCAACACCACTGCTGCGTTGTGTAGGCCTGCTGGAGCAGATACCGCCGACAAAACACCCCGTTAGGCTGCGGTCAAGGGCGGAGGTGGCAGCAGTAGGCGGTCGGTCAGCTCAGCTCTGGGAGCAGCCGACCATGCGCCTCCACGCTAAAAGATGGGCAAGTGTGGAGGTAAGCCTGCACGAACTCCGGGGAGCCAGGTTCCGGGGGCCGGCGCCGATTCAACTCACTTGCCTTCATATCAGACAGGTGGGCCGCCACAGTCTGGGAGAAGACAGACTAGCGGAGAGTCCGTGCGGGAGTCGTATGATCCTACTTGGGCTGTAGGTCACGACAACCTCCCATTGGACCCTAGACAGCTCCTTACAGAGGTGTGGTCCGATGGTGGAAGCCCCAGTGAGTTTGCAGGGCCTGGGGAAGTCAGCTTGTCCGCTGCACATAGCAGGGACGGTCGCATAGAGCGGTTGGAGCTCTTAGTGGAGCAACTCCTCCAGCGGGACCGGGAACGAGAAGAGCGGGACTCGCAGGCATCCACTAGCCGTGCGAGGATCCCACTCAGCATCTCATCGTCTCCAGCCAGAAGCGTGAGTGATTGCCCAGCTGCTGTGTTTGAAGACGACCCGGGACAGCCAGTGACCGCTGAGCCAGAGCATGAGGAGGATATGCTGGATGTGGTGAGTAAGTTTGCCGCTACCACCCAGACAGGTGAACCTCTGCACCACAAATTGGCGGGCACCATTGATTACCTGACTTCGCACCAACTCCAGAGTCAGGTTCTCAATGATACCTTGGAGAAAATAAAACCGCCCGAGAACTGCATCAACCTCAGTGTGCCCTTGATTAATGCCCAGATCTGGGGACACTTGAGTACGGCCACCAGGATGCAGGATGTCCGCCTCCAGCGCATCTTAAAGGTTCTATCCACGGGCATAATGGCTAGGATCCTGGACGGGGATAATGTGTCCAGTGAACAGCAAGATGCACTGGCACTCCTATGCAACGCCCAGTATGAGATAAACTGCCAGCGTAAGAGCTCCGCAAAGCCCACACTCAACCCCAAATTCGCGGGGTTGTGCCGACCATCAACCGCTCCACCGCCGCATCAGTTGTTTGGATACCTGTCCAAACAGGTGAAGGAACTGGACGAGGAGGCCAAAACAGCTGGCCTCATGAAACCTCCATCGGCCAGACTTCATCCATATCACCGGCAACAGCCAAACACAACCTGGAAACCACGGCTGCCGGACAGGGCACAAAGATCCTACCTACCTCCATCTCAACAAACACAACGACCTTTTTTAGGGCAAGGCCAACAGCGGCCTGCATGGAAGATGCGGCCGCCACCCCGTCAACCTCCACAACGTCCATCCAAAACACCGTACGTACGGAACCGCCGTTAACCATGGAGGTAAGGGGGTCTGGTTCCTCTCACGCCGTAGCATCCCCTCCTGCACGAATAGGTGGGCGATTGCGGGCTTTCTTGGACATATGGAAAACTGTCACCACAGATGAGTTTATTTTACAAAGTGTTCAAGGGTATGTTATAGAATTTATTGGAGGTATAAATCCCCCTACCCAGCATTCGCCTCATAGGAATTTTACTCTAACCAAAAAGAGGTGGAGGCAGGACATGCTGAAATTATACGGCTAGCAGCAAAAGGGGTAATTGGCAAAACCAAGCATGAACCTATTGAGTTTGTGTCTAACATCTTCACCAGAATTTAAAAAAAATGGGGGATGTCGGATTATAATAGACTTAACTGAGTTGAACACTTTTGTACAATATACCCATTTCAAAATGGATACTTTTGAAACAGCTAGGCAGATGCTTTACCAGGGTACTTTATGGCATGCATCGATTTGAAAGATGCATACTATACGGTGCCCATCGCTGAGGCTCACAGGAAATTTCTGAAGTTTGTCTGGAAGGGTCAATTATGGGAATACAAGGCATTGCCCAATGGAATCACCACAGCCCCTAGGCTGTTTACCAAATTGGTAAAACCTATATTGGCTCTTCTCCGACAACAAAATTATATAGTAATGGCATATTTGGATGATATCCTTATAGCGGGTCAGACCCTCCAATTGGCAATTCAAGGAGTGGCTGCAACGAAGGCTCTGTTCGAGAAGCTGGGTTTGTAATCCATCCAGACAAATCAAAATTGCACCCAGTACGGGTCATGGATTATTTGGGGTTCACCCTAGACACTAATTTAATGAAGATTTTACTTCGGAGTCACGTGAGTGACTACGTGAAGAACCCGCCTCACGCTGGTAACGGCATGACGTCGACGCTGACGGCAGAAGGTGGAGCTGCAGTAAGGAGCAGCTCCTCGCAGCGGTCGGAACGGCCCGCAGGTAAGAACAGTAAAGTTGGGTTTTTTAGCGGGCGCTGGGTAGGTCCAGCAGTATAGGAAATTTGTTAAAACAGGTCAGAGTCATATTAGTGCTGGATAAGCACAAATGATGAAGTAAATTTATATTCGCGGGTTAAATGCTTCCTGGGGTGAAAAATAAATATACGGGAAAGCTAGTGCGGAGCCGGTTCCGATACCGGTGGCCGCAGATATACCCGTTAGCGAATTAGTTTACAAAATGATAACCACGGAGAGAAATGCTCCCGAATATGTAAAAATGGAAAATAAAATAAAATAAAAAATCTGAGAGGTCCGTGGTTCTGATGACTCTGACATTGAAAAATCCTCCACATAAGTAAACTATGTGGAACTGATTATGGAGCATATGGAGAAAGTTCTCCAAATAATTATGAGACTAGGGTCATAGTACCCTGAAGGTTCCTAAGGTTAGCCCTGAGGGGTTTAATTATTCTGAATATGGCCATGGGCCTAATTGGAAGTTGGAACTCCGGACCCAGGATTTGGGCCGGAAGAAGTCTCATGGGATGAAATCCCAATTGATTTAGGGCTGCAGAAGGCAGACCTGTTGATGGTGATTTGCATTTTTGAAAGCACACCACAAAATAAAAATAAAAATAAAATGAAAAAATATGAAAAGAGGCCAAAGATGCATGGAATAGCAAAAGGTTTTGCTATATATGAAGGAAGTGGTGAGGCTATGGAAGAAATCCTAGCTGCCAACATATATATATGGTATCTCACCAACTTCATGATTCTGTGATGATTGAAATATTAAAATTGCACAGCACAGGAAATTGTGCCTCATTGGAAAAGCCTACGGTTTATCCGTTAATATGGGGCATTCATGACTCCAAATATGAGAGCGTCAAATAGTGAGGTTTAAAAATCCTCACAAATTACTCTGCTGCTATTATGGCTTTTGGGCAGATGAAAGGAAAACATAAAATAAAGACGCTATTGTGCAATTTTTTTCTATGAACTTTTGTATAAAATAAATGGCTATTTGGCCCATTTTTCACCCAAGGTTGCATACCTGTGTCGAGCAAGTGGTGTTTAAGCTCTTGGTTATCTGTTTGGAATAATCTGCCTAACTTATTGAAATTGGATGAAAAGCTAAAATATTTTAGCTGCATGAAACCTTCGTCTTTGGACGAAAAGGTTATTTTCGCCCAGAAGGGGATTTGATATTGGAAATAGAGGCAGAAATATGTCAAGGAAGTTTTATTGTATTGCACAACCAAATACTTACCCGAATTCAGGGGATAAGGAGACCACCACGCTCATATGCAGAGGAATTAAAGACGTGTTCCCTGCTTAAAGAAACTGCGGATTAATCTCCAGTTAGAGGGAGATTACAAAAAGTTTATTAAGACTGGCTTACTATTATTTTTGATCAGTATATTACGAGCAGTTTCATTAACTACTATTACTTTTAAAAAACAAGAGGTTAATCCTCCTGTACAGAATAAACCTGCTTATGTTTTCGTGTTTCTGCATTGAAAAAGCAGAGTTTTATGTCCACATTGCCTAATTATCTGGAAAAGGGGTAATGGAAAAGATTTTGAACACGAGCATAAATTTGTCTTTAATGTTAGAAGGCATTACAGATGATGGTTGCAGAAGTATTCTGGACCTTACAGGTCTAAATAAGTTTGTAGAATACAAACATGTTCAAATGGAGTCATGGAATACTGCAAAATATTTAATTCAGCAGGTTGTTATATGGCTAAGATTGATGAAAAAGACGCCTATTATTCTGTACCTATGTATCAGGTTTCGGTGATACTTAAATTTTAATTGGTTGTGACAATTTATGGCAGTTAAGCTTTGCCAAATGGACTGAGTTCAGCTTTTTACTCTTTACGAAACTGTTGAAACCAGTTTAGCCCAATTAGAGCACAAAATGCACATCATTATGGCTTATCTCAATGACATTCTGGTCATTAGTGATTATCAGGAGTCAGCTGAGGACTCAGTTTCAGTTACTAAAGCTTTGTGGTAAGCTAAGGTTCTTAATTATCTAATTAAGCCCCAGCTGCAGCCAGCACAAACAATTTACTTTTGGGGTTTGTAATTAACTCAGTGACTATGTTAATATCTTTACCAACAGTTAAAGTCGATGATATTTTGGTAACTTGTCATTATCTCAGTCAAAACCTTATCCTTCCATCCGAGAAATGGTGACAACCATTGGTGAACTGCTAGCAGCATTTTCCTGCATTAGAATTTGGTTCATTACATTTATTGATATCTTCGAAGGTACAAGATACAAGCTCTCAAAGAGAAGGCAGGCCATTTGGACAGGCCTATGTAATTAACAAAAGAAGCTGTATTGGAATTTACAATGGTGGGTTAAAAAAGGAAAATGTCCCACAAGCTGCTAAATAAATATTATGATTAAACAGCCTGAAATGGTTTTACATACAGATGCTAGTGCTCTCGGATGGGGGGCCACAGATTTATCCTCCAGTTGTGGAGGTAGATGGAAAACTGAAGAACAAGTGTTTCTCCAAGAGTATGGTATTAAACTATTGGGAGTTATTGGGGGCCTTTTATGGGCTTAAAGCATATTGTTGTGCTAAACAAGGTCTGCATGTGTTAATACAATTACACAATAAAACAGCTGTGGTTTACATTAATCACATGGGGAGAGTTGGATCAGTATCATGTGATTGTCTGGTCAATGAGATATGGCAATGGTGTATTGGTCGGCAGATATGGATTGCAGTAAGCTATACTCCAGGTAAAGACAATGTGGTAGCAGATGAAAGGTCCAGGATTTTTAAAGATAATACGAAATGGATGTTTAAGCCACCAATATTTAAGAATATTGTTCGACGATTTGGGTTGCCAGAAAATTGATTTTGCATCCAGGCTTAATCATCATTTGCCTCATTATGTGTCTTGGGAACACGATCCGGACGCAGTTGCAGTAGATGCATTTTTATTACACTGGGGAAAAATGTTCTTTTTTGCTTTTCCACCATTTGCTCTGATCCAGAGATGCTTGAAGAAAATAGAGCAAGATTCAGCTTCCGGATTGTTGGTAGGGCCAAATTGGCCAACTCAACCTTGGTTCCCAGTTATGCTGAATATGATTAAAGAACCGTATATGCAGATTCTTAACTGTAGTGATATCTTGACTAATCCAGTAACAAATGAAGATTATCCATTATATGCATATATGAATTTGTTAATCTGCAGGTTTTGACCAGACCACTACAGGAACTGGGATTGTCGGACCAAACTTGACAGTTATTGGCACATCATGACGAGATAGCACACAGAAACAATATATGACACATATTAAGAATATAGGAAGAATTTTGCACACAGTCAAAATATTTCTGATGATTATGTGAATGTTACTCATGTTTTGGAATTCCTTGCCAATTTGCGCTTTGGCCAACATTTAAGTTACAGTGCCATTAACACTGCACGCAGTGCCTTGTCGTCCTATTTAGGACTTATGACTGGTGAAAAATCAATTGGGTCGCATCCATTAATATCACGATTCATGAAAGGAATTTTTCACATGAATCCGCCAAAACCTAGATATACAGAGATTTGGGATGTGAGCATAGTACTTGCTCTACTTAGAGAATGGACGCCAATTGAAGGGTTGTCATTGGATAGGTTAACATTGAAATTGGTCATGTTAATGTCACTGGTCTCAGCCCAAAGAGTGCAAATTTTACAAATGTTGCGTTTAGACTGTATGCATGTGACTACAGATAACGTTGTATTCTATGTTTACGATCTGATCAAACAAAGTAGACCAGGGAGATCTGGAACAAAGGTAACCTTTCAAGCTTTTCATATTGAGCTTGCTTTGTGTGTGGTTAGACATTTGAACCAATGTATTAAAGTGACGGACACTTTTCGAGGAAACGAAAAGACATTGCTGCTTACGCACAAAAAGCCACACACAAAAGCTTCAGTTCAAACTATCTCAAAATGGTTGAAACAGGTGTTGGTTTTAGCGGGAATAGACACTGATGTCTTCAAATCTCACTCCACCAGGGCGGCAGCTACGTCCGCGACGAAGGGGCGGGACGTACCTCTTGAGCATATTTTTAAAAATCGCAGGGTGGAGTAAAGAAGAAACTTTTTCAAAGTTCTACAACAAACCTGTTCACACTATGACAAGCTTTGGACACGCGGTGTTGGGAGCACTATAATCACCTGCTTTGTTTGCTATTAATTGCTTATAATCAGTTGTGTAGTCACTGATATTTTTTGTCACTTATAATCATTTTTTCCCTCAAATATAAGGAGGGTATTATATGGTCTTTCAGCCATTAAAAAACTTGATTGTGAAAAGATCTAACATTTGTGTGCTTTCTCATGTATGTGTTTACTTAGCCGGATTGTCGTACGGATTAATTCTACGACATAAAAAACACAGAAAGCTTTAAAACTCTTCACGTAGTCACTCACGTGACTCCGAAGTAAAATAGTAAGATTAAACGAGAACTCACCTGTTCGAAGTTTGATCGTTATTTTACGAGGAGTTACGATGAGGGATTACGTGCCCTCCACTCCCACCCTCGTAAAATAAATGATCAAATGGTGGTTCTAAGTCTTTTTATGAGCCTTACTATGTTACTCCGGCTTTGGTGTTCTGTGTTTTTCATGCCGTTGCTTTGAAGTATGCCGTTACCAGCGTGAGGCGGGTTCTTCACGTAATCCCTCATCGTAACTCCTCGTAAAATAACGATCAAACTTCGAACAGGTGAGTTCTCGTTTAATCTTACTATTACCATCCCAACTAATAAAGCTACTGCTATAATAGAAGAGTGCCACAATCTTGCTTGCGCCAGGGTACCGACCATTCAGCAAACAGCAAAAGTTATAGGCAAATTGGTAGCTACATTCCCAGCTGCACGATTCGGACCGCTACACTACCAAAATTTACAAAGATCAAAAATCACAGCATTAAAAACAAATGCTGGGCACTTTGATCGGCCAATTCGGTTACCACCGGAAGCTAGAAATGAGCTACAATGGTGGGTTGACAATATTAGAGAGTGTCATAGACCTATCATAGTGAGCAACCCTGATGTTGTGCTACAAACTGACACAAGCGCACAAGGCTGGGGAGCAACTGATACGATGTCCAGTTGTGGTGGCAGATGGAACTCTCATGAGTCTACATTCCTGGAGTCACACGGGATAAACTATATAGAAATGCTGGGGGCATTTCATGGACTGCGGGCTTACTGTACTAATTCACGGGATTTACATGTCCGCCTTCAAATAGATAATACTACAGTGGTGGCTTACATCAATCATATGGGTGGTATCAGGTCGCTATCTTGTGATGAATTGGCTAATACAATTTGGCACTGGTGCATTGAAAGAAATATTTGGATTACTGCGACCTATTTGCCTGGGAAGCTTAATACAGTGGCGGACACCAGGTCACGAGTCTTCAATGACAACATCGAGTGGATGTTGAACCCCCAAATTTTTGGAGATATTATAGCTCACTTTGGGACACCAGATATTGACCTATTTGCGTCCAGGCTGAACCATCAGATACCAACGTATGTGTCGTGGGAACCAGACCCTGGGGCAATAGCAATGGATGCGTTTTCTATCCATTGGGGGGAAATGGTTTTGCTACGTTTTTCCCCCATTTTGCCTCATCAGTCGGGTATTGCAGAAAATTAAATTAGACTCTGCAACTGGCATATTGATCATTCCCGACTGGCCTACACAACCATGGTACCCGATGGTCGTTAAAATTTTAAAACAACCATGTTTGGCGATTGGGAAACACCCCAAATTGATTACTCACCCCATTACGGGGGTTAGTCATCCTTGCCATGGTCATTTAAACTTGTTGGCCTGCAGGTTCTGAAAAGACCACTCATCCGGGCAGGCATCTCATCACGAGCCATAGAACGTATCGCCGCATCATGCTGAGAATCAAGTCAGAAATAGTACCTCACCCAAATCAGAAAGTGGGAGGCATTCTGTACCCGGACCAACAAGTCTTCCAACAAGTCTTGCAACGATACCTGATGTCCTGGAGTTTCTAGCAGGCCTCCATTTCGATGCTGGCCTCAGCTACAGTGCCATCAACAGCGCCAGGAGTGCGCTGTCCTCATACCTGGATATAGGTATCAGCTCCAACCACCTGGTGTCTAAACTAATGAGGGGAGTGTTCAACACCAACCCTCCGCGACCCAGATATACAGTAACGTGGGATGTGGGGATCGTGCTGACCCTACTAAGGAGCTGGGCTCCAATGAATGAGCTACCACTGAAACAGCTCACCCTCAAGGTGGTGATGCTGATGGCACTGACTACAGCCCAACGAGTCCAGACGTTACAAAAACTGCGACTGGACAGCATGGTGGCCACCCCTGGTCAAATAAATTTATTTGTCAAAGAATTATTGAAGCAGCACAGGCCAGGGGCGCATGGGCTGCAGTTGGAATTTCGGGCGTACCCTGTAGATGCCACTCTCTGCATAGTCACCCATCTCCACCACTACATCCGAGTTACCGGAGTTATCAGGATGAAGGAACAGGGGCTCCTCATCAGTCATAAACCTCCGCATCATCGGGTGACTGCACAGACTATCGCCAGGTGGCTCAGGGTGGTGTTGGATGCAGCAGGAGTTGCTACTGACATTTTTAAGTCTCATTCCACCAGGGCTGCATCCACATCAGCGGCGAGGGCCATGGAGGTGCCCATGGACCACATTCTCGCCACCGCGGGCTGGGCCAGTGAAGAAACATTTCAACGGTTCTACAACAAGCCACTGGTCGCCCCTGCGACATTCGCAGAAGCTATCCTGGGAACCGCTCAGTGAATGTCTGTCCCCGAATTAGGGATTATTTGTTGTTTATTTCATTAATAAATTGTGTTGATTTTTCAGCCAGTTTCGACTGAACTCCATTAACAGCCTTCCTCCATCAGACTGGCGGCAGTGTGATAAGCATGGACGTTGTCCAGGAAGTGAAATCACAGAGCTTTGAAATCTTCACGAAGTCACTCACGTGACTCCGAAGTAAAATAGTAAGATTAAACGAGAACTTACCAAGTTTGAAGGTTGATCTGTATTTTACGAGGAGTCGCGGTGAGGGATTTCGGGCCCACCGCTCCCACCCTCTATCATAAGGTCAACCAGGAAGTTCTACGTTTTTCATCTTACTATTTTTAGTCATGATTTGTTTCTGTGATTCCACACCGCTGCTTTGAAGGATGCCGCGCATGCGCGCTGGCGGGGTCTTCACGAAATCCCTCACCACGACTCCTCGTAAAATACAGATCAACCTTCAAACTTGGTAAGTTCTCGTTTAATCTTACTATTAAAAGTTAATCCCACATTAAAATAAACTTGGTTTCTCAATTAACTTGTTCATGGGTAAAATGCACAGAGCAATTTCCACTGTAAATTAATAATCTCACACATTTTTGTTCATATAATAAACAATGAAGACATTAATGCTCCAGGATTTTGGGAAGAATTTATTGCATGCATCCAGTCTTATGTAGCTGACCAGTAATTTAAATGAGTATTGTCTATTTTTCTAAATTTTCAAATGACTGGAACACCAATTCTTCATCTTGTCACTTTTATTATGACAAGATTAGCATTCCGCACTCTATCCAGAAAATTCTTATTTTTGAAAAATGCGTATCATTTTTCAATGTTTTGTTACTGTGGCACAATAAGGAAGATTAATTGCTTTGATAATATACAAATATATTTCTAACATTTCAAGAAAGGTGACAGACTGTCAGTGTTGGAATACAAAACATTTTGTAATGGTATGAATGATCTTACATAAGACATACTGTTCATCAGTGAAAATATCAGATACTTAGGCTGTCATTGCAATGTCTGTAATATCTGCATGGATATTTCTGAGAATCAAACTATATTCTGTGCTCTGGTATTTTTCTCATTGTACTACCTGTTGTAATGTGTGTGGCTTGATTGTATTTCACATCTAAAATCCTCATATAATTTAAATGAGAAAGATGAGAAAAAAGTATTAAGGGAGAGGGCTTGAATAGGACTGAAACATAGAAACATAGAAAATAGGTGCAGGAGGAGGCCATTCAGCCCGTCGAGCCAGCACCGCCATTCATTGTGATCATGGCTAATCGTCCCCAATCAATAACTCATGCCCGCCGTCTCCCCATATCCCTTGATTCAACCAGCCCCTAGAGCTCTATCTAACTCTCTCTTAAATCCATCCAGTGATTTGGTCCCCACCACCCTCTGTGGCAGTGAATTCCACAAATTCACAACTCTCTGGGTGAAAATGTTTTTTCTCACCTCAGTCCTACATGGTCTCCCCTTTATTCTAAGACTGTGGCCCCTGGTTCTGGACTCGCCCAACATTGGGAACATTTTTCCTGCATCGAGCCTGTCCAGTCCTTTTATAATTTTATATGTTTCTATAAGATCCCCCTCATCCTTCTAAACTCCAGTGAATACAAGCCTAGTCTTTTCAATCTTTCCTCATTTGACAGTCCCGCCATCAAAGGGATCAATCTCATGAACCTACGCTGCACTGCCTCAATCACAAGGATATCCTTCCTCAAATTGGGAGAGCAAAAGTGTACACAATACTCCAGATGTGGTCTCACCAGAGCCCTATACAACTGCAGAAGAACCTCTCTATTCCTATACTGAAATCCTCTTGTTATGAAGGCCAACATTCCATTAGCTTTCTTCACTGCCTGCTGTACCTGCACGCCAACTTACAGTGACCGGTGTACAATGACACCCAGGTCTCGCTGCACCTCCCCCTTACCTAAGTTAACCCCATTGAGATAATAATCTGCCCCCTTGTTTTTGACACCAAAGTGGATAACCTCACATTTATCTATATTATACTGCATCTACCACGCATCTTCCCACTCACTCAACCTGTCCAGGTCACCCTGCAACCTCCTAACATCCTCTTCACAGTTCACAATGCCACCCAGTTTTGTGTCATCCGCAAACTTGCTCGTGTTGCTCCTAATTCCCTCTTCCAAATCATTAATATATATGGTAAACAGTAGCGTCCCCAACACCGAGCCTTGCGGCACTCCACTCACCACTGCCTGCCATTCTGAAAAGGACCCATTCACTCCTACTCCTTGCTTCCTGTCTGCCAACTAATTTTCTATCCATGTCAACACCCTACCCCCAATACCATGCGCTCTAATTTTAGTTACCAGTCTTCAGTCTCCCGAAACAAAGACAGTTCCTCATTCGAACAGAGACAGACAGAGTTTGAGCCCATGTGTTCCCAAAGCTGTAACTTTAAATTGTTGGAGAAGTTGTTCAAATTCAGCCAAAGGAGACTGTTGGTGAAGCTGATCTGGTCGAGTCTTTCATTAAAGGGGGGAATGAAGAGTTCCCAGACGATCATGGTATGGAGTGGAGGTGCAGAAGGATTGGAGGACTGTGGTGAAAATATGTTGATTGGAAACATGTAACTGGTAACAGTCAAAGCAGTGGGATGTGCATCTTGGGGAGGAGTTGAGTTGAGTTTAGTTTTTTGGGTTTTGCAAGGTTGGCGAACAATGAGCTGTAGTGAAATCAATTACAGGTACACGATTTTGCCAAGTAAATCAAATACAGTAAGGTCTTTGTTTCACTAGTGCTCTCAAATTCATCACACACTAAGAATGAAACAGAATGGATGTTTTAAATTTTACTTCGGAGTCACGTGAGTGACTATGTGATGACCCCGCCAGCACGCATGCACGACATATCGTCGAACGCATCGCGAAGCGACAAGCAGGAGGAGCCCGCTCCTCCAGGGTAAGTTTAAAAACGGCCCGCAGGTAAGTACTTACCATTCTGAGGTCGTTTGTTGACTCTTTGTGCTGTTGTTTTACAGAGTGCACCATGGAGTCCAGAAAGTCAAGAAGAGCCGCTTCTAAAGTTGCTGCTGAGGAAGGAGGCAGCCAGCAGCGTCCGAGTTCTCCTGAGCTGCTGGTTCAAACCGTAGCCCCCGACTTCACGCCGCTACAGGCCACAGGTACTCCTGGGACTGGCGGCAAATCCACCCGGAAGTCGGGCAGGTCCGCTGACTTGGCTGAGTCCGGACCGGAGGACACCCCGCTCGCGGGAAGCGACGGCGGTCGACTGTCCCGCATGGAGCAGATGGTGGAGCAATTGCTCCAGCATGACCTGCTACAGCAGGGGCAGAGTCACAGTGAGTCTCCTAGCAGGCCCACGGCAGCATCCTTCTCAGGACTGCCAAATGTCACACCCTCTTCGCAGGGGAGCATTAGGAGTCAGAACTGGGCTGACTCTGAAGATGGGGGCATGGCTGAAGATATGATAATGCTAGGGGTGCCAGAAGAGGAGCTTTTGGGTATGGTCACTAAATTTGCATTACCTACCCAAAAAAGGCTGCCGTTACATCCTAAGTTGGCAGCCAGTATAAATTACATGGCGACAAACCAACTACAAGAACAAGCCATCAATGATACGGCAGCAAAATACCTAGCTCCGGAGAATTGCATCTCCCTCAATGTGCCTGCTGTTAACAACCCCATTTGGGGTAACATGAGCCCTGGGATAAGGAGCCAAGAAGTCAAACTCCAAAAAATCTTTAAACTGCTGGCTGCTGGGATTACGGCCGTTGCCAGAACAGTGGATGTAGTTGAGTTTTCCCGAAGAGCTGCAGGACGCGCTAGCTCTCTTATGTAACACTCAATATGAGATCAACAGTTACAGGAAGAGCGTCATCCGGCCTGAACTCAACCCCATGTTTGCGGGGTTGTGCAGACCCAGCAGTGCACAGCCGCCAACATTGCTATTTGGGGACAACCTGCCGAAACAGGTCAAAGCCCTCGACGAGGAGGCGAAAGCTATTGGCATGATTAAGGTGCCAGCTGCCACCAAATCCCCATACCAGCGGCGGCAGCACCCCTATGCATCCACCAGCAGACAACGCTACGGCGATAGACCACCTGCTGGTGAAAGCTCGAAGGCCGGACAACCTGCTCAGCGGTCTTTTTTAGACCATGGCCCAACACGGCCTTCTTGGAAGATGCGCCACCCCCACACCACAGCGTCTCCACACCACAAGAAACAAGGACAGAGGCAACCAACGCAGCACTGCCGCCTACCATGGAGGTAGGTGGGTCTGGTTGCCTCATGAACATCGCATGTCTAGATTCCTCACGGGTTGGTGGACAGTTGCACTTGTTTCGGGATGCATGGAGCATTTTAACTACTGATCCTTTCATACTGGAAAGTATTCAGGGATATAAAATTGAATTTGTTCATGAACTCCCTTCCCCTGTTCAGCATACGCCTAGTCGGAAATTTGTACTTTCACAGAAAGAAAAGACAGAAGGTCATGCTGAACTTCTAAGACTAAATTCAAAAGGGGTAATTGTGAAAAGTAAAAGAGAGTCTCATGAGCTCGTATCGAACATTTTCACTAAAAATAAAAAAGACGGCGGATGCCGCATCATCATAGATTTGACTGAACTGAATACTTTCGTGCAGTATGCCCATTTCAAAATGGAAACCTTTGTCACGGTCAAACAACTAATTTCCAATAGGTATTTCATGGCTTGCATTGATCTAAAGGATGCATACTATTCAGTACCAATAGACAAGGATCATCGCAGATATTTGTAATTTGTCTGGATGGGGCAGCTCTGGCAGTACAAAGCACTACCTAATGGATTGTCATCGGCGCCAAGACTGTTTACCAAATGATTAAAACCAGCTTTAGCGTGTCTCAGGAAACAAAATCATATAGTTATGGCTTGCCTCGATTATATTTTAATCGTGGGAAAAACTTTGGAGTTGGCCAAACTGGCCGTCTCAGCCACCGAGCACCTATTTCAAAAGCTGGGATTTGTCATTCATCCAGATAAATCAAAATTGATGCCTTCTACTACTACGGACTATTTGGGTTTCACAATTGATTCTGTTCATATATCTGTCACTTTGCCACCAAACAAAGCGTCAGACTTGATAGAAGCATGCAACAGCCTTACTGGCATCAGGAAACCATCTATTCAGCAAGTAGCCAGGGTGATTGGGAAGTTAGTGGCTGCCTTTCCAGCCACACAATTTGGCCACTACATTACCAAAACCTACAAAGGGCAAAAATAGCAGCTCTCAAGCACCATGCGGGCCATTTGGACAGGCCAATGCAATTACCAGGGAAAGCGTAATTAGAATTACAATGGTGGATAGCCAATGCACGACATTGCTCTAACCCCATCACTATCATAAATCCCTCGGTTATACTACAAACTGATGCCAGCGCAAAAGGTTGGGGAGCAACTAATACCACCTCCAGTTGTGGTGGTAGATGGCGTGCACATGAATTAACTCTACTTCCAGCATTAGGAATTAATTATCTAGAAATGCTGGGAGCATTTCATGGACTCCGAGCTTACAGTTCGGACATGCACCATCTGCACGTACATTTACAGATTGACAATACCACTGTGGTGGCTTATATCAATCATATGGGTGGAATAAAGTCGATATCCTGTGACGAATTGGTCAATACAATCTGGCACTGGAGCCTAGAAAGGAACATTTGGATATCAGCCACTTACCTTCCAGGAAGGCTAAATACAGTGGCGGACACCAGGTCATGCAAATTTAATGACAACACCGAATGGATGTTGGACCAAAAAGTGTTTGCCGACATTGTAGATTGGTATGGAACACCTGATATCGACTTTTTTGCATTCAGACTCAATCACCAAATATCAACATATGTTGCATGGGAACCAGACCCTGGGGCAGTAGCGATGGACGCTTTCTCGCTACACTGGGGGGGATTTGTTTTTCTATGCATTTCCCCCCTTCTGCCTCATCAGTCGGGTCTTGCAAAAAATTAGACAAGACTCCGCATCGGGCATTCTGGTTGTTCCCGACTGGCCTACTCAACCATGATTCCCTGTGGTACAAGACATGGCCACAGAATCCCAATAAATAAACGTCCGAGCCTATTGGCACACCCTGTGACTGGGGAGAGTTACCCGTGCCATGACCGGATAAACCTGTTGGTTTGCAGGATTTGAAAAGGCCACTTCTGGATTATGGACTCTCTGACCGAACAATCAATGTCATCACAGCATCATGCAGGGAGTCCACCAGAAGACAATACCTCACATACGTGAAGAAATGGGAGGTGTTTTGCTCAAAAACGAACACCACATATGGCACAGCCACCATTACGGAAGTGCTGGAGTTCCTGGCAAGCCTTCATTTCGATGAGGGCTTGAGCTATAGTGCTATCAACTGTGCCAGGAGTGCCCTATCTAACTATCTTGGGCGAGGGTGCGATCACCTTGCAGTGGGATCTCACCCTTTGGCGTCAAAATTAATGAGTGGTATATTTAATTCAAATCCCCCCAGGCCCAGATATTCCCAGACTTGGGATATCAGCATTGTATTAACCATGCTCCGAGGGTGAGCACCAATAACGGGTCTTTCATTGGATAAACTGACCTACAAAATGGTCGTGCCGATGGCACTCGTAACGGCACAACGGGTCCAGTCCCTACATAAGCTAAGGATGGATGCCATGAACATATCAAATAGCAAGGTAACTTTCTCTATACAGGGGTTACTCAAGCAAGACAGGCCTGGTTCATCTGGCCAAAAATTGGATTTCCTGGCCTATCCCGTAGATTGCCGTCTATGTATCGTGACCCACATTTTACGCTACATAGAGGTCACTAAGAGTCTCAGGGGCACTGAGAGGGCTTTGTTCATTAGCCACAAATGCCCTCACCATAGAGTCACCGTGCAAACCATCTCCAGATGGTTAAGGGTGGTATTGGGTGCAGCGGGGGGTGGACACTAACGTGTTTAAATCTCACTCCACCAGGGCTGCATCCACATCAGTGGCAAGCATGATGGAAGTTGCAATGGACCACATCCTTGCAACAGCGGGTTGGAGTAATGAAAAACCTTTCAGCGGTTTTACAAATAAACCAGTGGCTGCACCTGAGACGTTTGCGGAAAAAATATTAAGTTCTGTTTTATAATTTCCCCGATGTATTGTTTGGTATTGTGGAATAAATACCTATTGTTTTTCAGCACAGTTTCATGTCTGAAATACGTTAACATACTCCTCCATTTCTCGTAATGGCAGTGTGTGAGCATAGACTCGTTCCAGGGCATGAAATCACAGAGCTTTGAAATCTTCATGTAGTCACTCACGTGACTCCGAAGTAAAATAATAAGATTAAATGAGAACTTACCAGTTTGAAGTTTGATCTTTATTTTATGAGGAGTTACAATGAGGGATTACGTGCCCTCTGCTCCCAAACCCTCTATTATAAAGGTATGCTAGTTCTCTTATCTTACTATGTTAGTCAACTCTGGTATCTGTGATTTCACACCGCTGCTTTGAAGAATGTCGCGCATACGTGCTGGTGGGGTCTTCTCGTAACTCCTCATCGTAACTCCTCATAAAATAAAGATCAAACTTCAAACTGGTAAGTTCTCATTTAATCTTACTATTAAACATAAGTAGTAACAAAATGTTGAAGTAAGTCAGCGGGATAGGCAGCATCTCTGGAGAGAAGGAATGGGTGACGTTTCAGGTCGAGACCCTTCTTCAGACTTTTAAAGTAAACATAACTGTTTCACCTGGAAGTTATTCCCATAAAAGTGGCCTTGAAATATCTTGTTTTATATTCAGAAAATACCTGGCATACACAGGCTGTTTTCAGTAGGCAAGCATTGTCCTTAGAAATGGAGAGATTTCAAACCTCAGTCTTTAAGAGGAAAATTATTGGAGCATTGAATTTTTCTCGAAAGTAAATTAAATCTTGGAAACATGTTTAACCAATAGTAATTTTTACCCATGGCCATAGTTGATAGGATCATAACCTGTCTTTCTCTACTCAACCTCCAGTCCTCCCACCCAGAACAAGTACAAAGATCCCCCGGCCCTCACATTCCACCCCATGTGCCAACACATTCAAGGTCATCCCCTATAATTGCGGCCACTGTCAAGGCAATACTACACCTGACAAACATTTCTTTCCTCTCTCCTTTTGGAATTCCAAAGGAAATGTTACTTCCCCATTTTACTCCTACATCTCCACCCCCAACCCCACAGATGCAATGCCTGCCCTTGCACCACTTCCCTTTGCACTATTCAAGGATCTAAGCACTCCCCACTGAGGCAATGGTACACTTGGCTTTGACCCCTTCAATTTGGTGTCATGGATTTGGTGCTCATGCGGAATCAAGGGATATGGGGAGAAGGCAGAAACTGGATACTGATTGTGGATGATCAGCCATGATCACATTGAATGGCGGTGCTGGCTTGAAGGGCCGAATGGCCTACTCCTGCACCTATTGACTTTGTCTCTGCAACCTCTATTTTTGTGTTGTAGAACACAGTTCAATCTACAAGGATAACCCTGAGCTTCCAGTTTCCTGAATCTTTATTTCTCCATCACACTCCCACTTAGACTTCCATATATTTGACCTCTTTGTGCACTGTAAAGAACTTTAGTATCACCAAACTTGTGAAAGGCAACGTAAGCTTGAAGAACTGTCTTTAGGACTAAATCATGAATTCAACAATTTCAAGTTATCAAGCCTTTTCGGTTTGTATCAAAGGTAGACAATTCCTTTGAACAGTCATTAACATGTAAAGATAATTCGGTTTTATTCTTTTCAGAATTACAACTTGACATGCTGGGAATTTCCAGCAATGTATTTTACGAAGAGAAATCTCATTCCCTCTGCTTTCTCCACCCCTTCCCCTTCTCTGCAACTTAAATATGCTTGCTTCCTAACTTTATCCTGTTCTAAACAAAGCTCTGAGATATTAATCTCTCTCCACGGAAGCTGTTTGACTTGCCCTTGCACTTTCTGCTTTATTACTGGAGTGGAAAGAGCTAGACATTCAAAACCAACCTACCAGAGTCATGGTTAAATGCACTGCAATTTTTTTTTTCAGACATAACAAAATCTTGCTGTTTTTAGCAAAGCATTAAGTTGAAACCAATTGACACTCTCTGGACTGGAGTGCTAGAATGCCAAAATGTATCTAGTGAACTGTGAAAATTGATTAAGAAATTTTGAATGCTGCAGAATAGGAGAAAGGACGTGCCACGAGTTAATACGTTGAGGCACAAGGAACTGCAGATGCTGGAATCTTGAGCAAAACAAAGTGTTGGAGGAACTCAGCAGGTCAGGCGGCAGCTAAAGAAGGAATGGACAGAGAAGGGTTCAAACTCGATGCATTGCCTGTACATTCTCTCTCATGATGCTGCCTTACTGCTGAATTCCTTCAAGCACTATGTTCCTAATGTCATAAGGGAGTAGAATTAGGCCATTCGGCCCATCAAGTCTACTCCTCCATGCAATCATGGCTGATCTATCTCTCCCCTAACCCCATTCTCCTGCCTTCTCCTCATAACCTCTGACACCTGTACAAATCAAAAATCTATCTCTCTCTGCCTTATGTTTGACCCTGGTACAGTATAAGAAGGTAATCTTACGAATCTACAGATGTCTAGCATAATAGCATATTTCAAAATGCACTTCATTATCTGTAAAGAAATTTAAGATCTTCAAAATTTGTAAAAGGCAATAGGTTAATTAAGTCTCATATTTAATCAGGGTAGCTGTAGGTACACTGCCATTTCAACAACGGCTGATGCAACAATCACATTAAAAGTTACAAGGGTAGATAGAACATAGAACAGAACAGCACAAGAATTACCCCTTTGTCCCACAATATTTGTACTGAACATGATGCCAAGTTAAACTGATCCCATCTGCCTGTACATGATCCATATCCCTCTATTCTTTGCATTTTCATGTGCCTACCTAAAAGCCTCTTACATGCCATTATCGTATCTGCTTCAATTGTATGTATATAGCTGCAACTGTATGACATACTCTGCTTCAGAAATTTGATATGTTTGAAGTCAATGGGGTAAAGTGTACAGTCACGTGCATTATGTTCATTAACTGCATGCATCCATGATCTATTCTATCACTGCCATTCTGATTGACTAATTTGCAGTCATCCAAATTCAAACGATTTCCTTCAAATCATTAATAATCTGCATAGCAAAGTAGCTATCAGTTTACTCATCAGGTCTCTGATAATTAGCACCAGATCTCTAGAGAGCTCCCCTTTGATCCCCATTACTTGCTACACATTACAAAATATTATAAATTATTTATATTACAATATGTTTCCAGACAGACCTTCCATCTCAGCATCTGCTTATTTTATTGAATAGTGCATTAGTAAAAAACTTACTATCTTTCCCTTGCAGCAATCATTTTGCAGAATATATTCATAATCAGCAGCAGTCAAATCCAAAATATTTCTTTCCATTGTCTTAAATATTAAGTCATCCCATTGTAAATTCAACTGCAAATATCCCAAATTAAACATCGCAGTCATAACAGCAACTTCTTTCTGTTTATTAAAGCCAGGCATTTTGGAAGTTAAGACTTGATAGCGACAACGTAGGGCTCCGTAGCATATTGAGAATAACAGGCTAAGCCACAAATGCTAAATTCACAGCTTGTCGGATGAATTAAGCAATGTAAGATTAATGACTGAATGGTTTATAGATGAATATTTAAAAACATTCATACCTACAAATTTCCATAATTTAATATATTAAAACAACCCATTAACCAAACAAGGAACTGAACATTTCATATCTCTTCCAAGAAAGAAATGATGCATTTTTCTTTGAAATTGTAACCATTTTAATGGTTACTATTCAGTTCTCTAAGATAACAAGGAAATCAGTAAAAAATAAGAGATAGACTCTGCAATTTACAAAAACATTGACTTACAGCAGTTTAATAAGTCATGCTGGGGCTTTAAAACACCTCAATGCATTCATTGTGACCAAGATGAAAATGGAAGGAATTTCCTTCAAAGTTATTGACGTGCGGTACCCATTGGTCCAGTTGCAATACAGACCCTGATTAGTTGTCAGCAAGAAAAATAAATTGTCAATTATCAAAGAAAAAAACTAAAGTAACAAAAACTGCCTAAAATTTATTATAGCACACTTTCAATTTTAGTATTTTAAATCTTAATGGAATAACGTTGTGATTTTTGTCAAGGAAAAATCACAAGATTATAACTAAATTACAACAATAGCGACTTCTGAAAGCGAAGCACTACACACAACCCAATATACATTGATGGCACTGAAGCAGAAATGGTTGAAAAGTTCAAGATTTTTGGAATAAATATTCACCACAATTTGTCCTGCACCAGCCACATTGAAGCTATGGCCAAGAAAGCACACCAATGTCTCTACTTCCTGAAAGGCTTAGGAAGTTTGGTATGTCCCCAACAACCCAGCAACTTCTTTTTGTTAAATATTTTTATTAGACGTAAATACATATTAATAGAGTATACTTCTCACATACATTCGTAATTTTATTAATATTAACAATTATGTCTTATATATTTCTATACTTTTTTTTACAGGTAAGAAAAGATAGAGAAAAATAAAGTAAGAGTAGAAATGAATGGAGTATTAAAAAAGTTATCCATCATTGGAGATATATCCATGATTTGTTATACGTGATTCTTCATCTATTCCATTATTCAGGCTTCAGTCAGGCATATTCCTCTGAAAAGATCCAACTTGTCCAATAGGACAAGCCTTAATCTTTCCAGATGAAGTGTCTCCGACATTCCTGTAATCCACATTTTGATTGTGGGGGATGTAGGACCTTTCCAGAATTTCAATATACATTTTTTCCCAATTATTAAACTGTAATCAATAAAAATTATTTGATTCGTTGTTATTAATTGATCTGTTTCTAATATTCCCAGTATTAGTAACTTTGAGTCGGGGATCAGATTCATATTAACAACATTTGAAATTATCTTAAATATTTCTGTCCAAAATGTAGTAATTTTTACACAATTTGTAAATGAGTGCGTTCAGTTAGCTTCTCAGTGCTGACACATATGGGAGATACATTTGAAAAAATACTATGTAGTTTGGATTTTGAATAATGTAATATTTTAAATTGTATAAGAGAGTGTCTAGTATTTAACGAGCAGTGGTGTATATGTTGTAGACTTTCATCCCATATTTCAGGTCTAATGATTTGACCTAATTCGTTTTCCCATGATTGCCTATATATTTCTGTCACTGGGACATCGTTTTCCAGTAAAATATTATAAATATACGATATCAATTTTTCTGCGTTCGGGTGTTTATTTAGGCATTCATCTAAAATTTCTGTCTTTCTATTTCTAATTTCCTGTGTATTTGCTTTTACATAGTATTTGTAGATATCTAAAGTAATCTTTTGAATGCAATCCATAAATTTGTTGTAATTCTTGAAATGAAAGGAAAGAATTTTCCCTGTAGAGATCTCCCATCTTATTAATTCCATAGTTTTTCCATTGTACAAAACCTTTGTCCATCATTGAGGGTTTAAAAGTAACATTATTTACAATGGTAAGGGCTAGTGGTATACATTCCAATTTCCGTGTTTTCTTTATTTGTTTCCAAATATGCATTCCACTTTCTATTATAAGGTTATCACTATAGGTTTTCTTACCTATTTTAATATTGGCGAATAAAATCGAACTAATTTCTAAAGGCAAACAGTCTTCTTTTTCCATTTTTAACCAGGTTGGTTGTTTATCTGTCTTTACAAACCAAAAATTCATATTTTTAATATTAACTGCCCAGTAATAAAACATAAAGTTTGGTAGTGCTAGGCCTCCATTTATTTTTGGTTTACATAAATGTTTTTTTGTTTATTCTATGGCTCTTATAATCCCAGATAAAGTTGGTGACTATAGAATCAACCTTCTTAAAACATTTTTTAGGAAGCTATATCGGAATCAATTGGAAAAGATATAGTAATTGCGGGAGAAAAATCATTTTTATTGCATTAATTCTACCTACCATTGAGATAGGTAATATTTTCCAATATAAAATGTTCTTATTTAATTTATTCAATAAAAGTGAAAAATTGGATTTAAATAAAGAGTCAAATCTTTTTGTTACATGAATTCCAAGATATTTGTTTTTTTCGTTTGCTATCTTAAAAGGAAATTGTTGTTGTATATGTAAGTTATTTACCATTATTGGCATAAGTTCACTTTTATTCCAATTAATACTATATCCTGAAAATAATCCAAATTCAGATATTAATTTTAGTAAATTTGGGATACTAATTTCCGGCTTTGTAATATAAAGTATTATTACCCATATCACACATCTGAGGTATGCTTTTACAAAATTGTATTCCCTTCGTTTTTACTGCCAGCAGGGGTAACAGGGGAATATTTTCTTGTATTCCCCTTTCTTGCGAACGCCTATGGACTTTACCTGTTAAAACAGCGGGGAATATAGTCTTATATTCCCCTGGTCTCACATCCGGGAACTTGGCAACGTGACGGCAACGTGACGCTGCGTGGGAAATTTAGAATATTCAAACGGCAGACAGGAAGACTTCCGCGTCCATTTTGGTTAAATTTTACGTGGAAGTCCGCCGAGCTGAGATGTCAAATTTTCCTCTAGATGTCTGATATGGGTAATAATAACAATATTGACTGTCCTCTTTCGGGAGATACGACATATATTGCCCTCACTAGATCCATATTGCCCTCGTCTTCGACTCGGGCAATATGAATCTACTTCAGGCAATATATGTCGTATCCCCCTCAAGGCCAGTCAATATTCTATTAATACATCATCTGCATATAAAGAAATTTTATTTTCAGTATCTCTGGTGTCATATCCATATATTTCAGGATGTAATCTCACCCGTTGAGCTAAAGATTCTATTGCAAGTGCAAACAGTAGTGGGGATAGAGGACAACCTTGCCTGCAGCCTCGGAATAGATTAAATTTAGTTGATTGCATTTGATTTGTTATTATTCTGGCTGTTGGATTAGTGTATAATAATTTAACCCAAGTAATAGACTTCTCTCCCAACTTAAAAGTTTCCATAACCGAGAACAAATAAGACCATTCCACCTGGTCAAAGGCTTTCTCCGCATCTAACGAAATAATTACTAGATCTTTATTAATAGCTCTTTTTGAATATATAATATTGTATAATTGTCTCAAGTTATATGAGGAATATTGTTTTGGTATAAATCCTGTTTGATCGGGGTGAATTAATTTATTAATAACTGTACTTAGTCTTTGTGCTAATATTTTGGTTAGTATCCTTTGATCGGTATTTAAAAGAGCAATATATCTATATGATCCTGGGTCATCCAGGTCTATTTTAGGTATAAGTGTTATAATAGATTCATTTAACGTTTCTGGTAGTTTCTGGTGAGTATAAATGTATTCATAGAGTGTCTTCAATCGTGGTGCAATCAGATCATAAAATGTTTTATAAAACTCCGGGCCTATACCATCTGGTCCCGGTGTTTTACCATTTTTTAATGATCTGATAGATTCTTCGATTTCTTTTACTGAAATTTCAGCATTTAATGATTCTCTATTTTGTGAATCCAGCCCATTCAAATTACATTTTTTTTAAAATGCTTCTATTCCTATCTTGTTTTCTGTCGTTTTAGCTGAAAATAATTTTTTATAATATTGCAAAAATCTCTCATTAATATCTTTAGGTTATACTAATGGTTCGCCATTATATGATTTAATCCTATGGATTATGTTTTCTCCCTCCATCTTTCTTAATTGACGAGCAAATAATTTTTGAGGTTTATCTCCAAATTCAAATTGTAATTGTTTAGTGTATTGGTAGAGTTTTACAATTTGATCTGTGTATATTTTATTTTATTTATATTTCAGTGCAGCGATTTTATTAAGTGTTGTTATGGATGGATTAGCAGCGTTCTCTGCATCTAATTGTTTAATCTCCTTTTCCAATTCCTGTTGTTCCCTCCGATTCTTTTTATTATAAAATGCTTGAGAAGAGATCATAATTCCACGGGCACATGCTTTAAAAGTTTCCCATAATAGGGAAGAGGATATTTCCGGTTTATCATTTATTTCAAAGAAAATCTTGATCTGTTCTATAATATATTCCTGAGTTGCTTTGTTTTTAAAATTTGTGGATTAAATCTCCATTGTCCCCGTTTTTCCATTTTACTATTTATTTTAATCATAAATATTAAAGGTGCATGATCTGAAATTATAATATTATGGTATTTTGAATTGTAAGTAAGTGAGATAAGTTTAGCGTCAACCAAAAAATAATCTATTCTTGAATAGGTTTTATGTACAGGTGAATAAAATGAATATTCTCGTCCAGTTGGGTTTTCTACTCTCCAAACATCTTTAATATTGCTAGTATCCATATATGCATTTAATAGGTCACTGGAATGGGATTTGGTTTTCCTTTGTCTTGTGGATCTGTATAAATAGGAATCTAATGTACAATTTAAATCTCCTCCAATTATTAAGTTATGTTGTGCTATTTCCGGGATGTTGTTAAATATTTTCTTAAAAAACAGTGGACTATCAAAGATTGGTCCATATACATTGGCAAGAATCATTTTTTGTGCATTTAATTCTCCTATTACAATAATGTATCTGCCATCATTATCAGTTATAGTTGATGTTTGTTTGAATAAAGTGCCTTTACGAAATAATATCGCTACGCCTCTTGATTTGTGTGTAAAAGAAGAATGATACGTTTTATCTATCCATTTAGCTTTCAGCCTATGCTCGGCATCGTTTTTTAAATGTGTTTCTTGAATGAAAATTACATCAGCTTTAATTGCTTTTAAATGCGCTAATACTTTACCTCTCTTGATTGGTTCATTAATACCTTTAACGTTCCAGCTACAAAACGTTATTCCTTCATTCCCCATATTCATTTTTAAATCTTGCATCTTTTGTCTATGGGGATCTATAATAGAGCCAATGGTTCAGTTCGACAGACCCGACCTTACACCCGAACTCCGAATAGACGAATTTTAAGCCCCTTAACTGTCTCTCACGTGTATATCTCCTTTGATCCAATTTGTAACTCCATTCAAAATGAAAATAATAATGATAGTTTATAATAGTAAAGAAAAGAGGATAGATTAAGAAATTAGTATTGTGCACAAAGAAGGAAAAAAACTACATCTAGTATTACTGTAGTTAGTGCTAGCCATACTAGCATGGCTAACCATCTACCGACTTCCGTAGTTGATGTTGCGAACTTAACAGCCCCTTTATATCTTGGAATTTTTATTCCATATCAATATTTTACCGGGGTTATTAAATTTTAAAATATTCGGATTCCAATAGTCGGAAATGTGAGGATACAAATATTTAAAACTTGTTTGAAAATCTAATTTAAAAAAAAACAAAAAACAAAAAACGAAAAGAAAGGAAGAAAGAAAATAAAAATGAGAATTACTAGTAAAAAAGAAAGAAGGTTTCCATAGAGGACAAATGAAATAAAACTCTATATTTGACTCTAATCATTCCATTATAAGTAAATATTGGTCATTAGTGATAATTATTAATTCTGATTAGTAAAAATACAACGGTATAATTTTAGTATTTATTAGTTATTTGTATTAGTAGTGCATTTATACTAATTATTAGTATCCATGGGAGAGTTTCCAATCCACGTCTTTCTCCAGCTGCCTTAGTCATCACTTCAATTCCATCCAGTCCTGCACAGTCAGTTTATTCCGTGGTGAGGGATCAAGCATCCTCTCAAGCCTTAATCTTCTGAGCAAAGTCCAATGCTTCCACAGGATTGGTGAAGAAATGTTCGTTCTTGTTGTACGTGACTCTTAGGGTGGCTGGATAGCTCAGACCATATTTCAAATTCTCCACTTCCCTCAGGATACTTTTTTTCTCATTAAATGCTTTTTGTTTCCTGGAGACCTCTGCTGGGTAATCTTGATAAATACTGATCCTGTGTCCTTCAAATAGAAGATTTCTGTTTCTTGATGTTTTTTGCATTATTTCCTCCAAGACGTGGTCGTACTGTACTTTTATTATCATTTGTCTTGGGGGAGCATTTTGTCTTGTCTGGCGTCTCATCACTCTATGTGCTCGGGCTTTTGATCCAGAGATAAAACCTTTTGCAGTAAATTTGCAGTGAATTCACGGGGATCTTGATCTTTCTCTTCCCCTTCTGGAATACCCGCAATTCTTAGGTTCTGTCTTCTCTGGCGACCTTCCAATTCAGTACATTTCTCGGTTATTTTGCCCAGTAATTCAGTTCAACGTTGATTTTCAGTAATAAGCTTTGCTGTAGTCAGAGCGCTTGTTTCGGCTAGTTGTTCAAGGTCTTTTATAACAGTCATCTGCTGGTTCAGTGCCAGTTCCACTGGATTCAGCCTTTGTTCAAAGCCAGTTTTCACATTTTTGATTTTATCATTCGTCTCCTTTGCCATTTCAATCATTATTTCTGCGATTTCTTTTTTCAACTCTTCCGATGTATTCTTAGTTGTGGTATTAATATTGGTATTAATTTCAAACTTTAAGTCCATCATTTCTTCCTTGATATTTTTTTATTTCTTTCCCAATGTTCATCAGCTTTATTTCTTCCCTTAAAGCAGCAATTTCACCTGCAATAAAAGTTTTGAGATCTTCACCTTTCGATTTTTTCGCCGTTTTTTCCGTCACATCTTCTTGGGATAACGTCCTACCTGAGCCCGAGGCTTTAGTCAGGCCTTTTTCTTGTTCCACCGTTTTCTGCCTAGCAACAGCACGAGTTGTCGGTTTCTCCGGGAGGGGGCTGCGCTGCATAGACATGATAAGTCGCGCGCCTGATGACGTCACTCACAGCAGTCGGTACAGAAGCAGCAGGCAGCAGGTAGGTCGTTTTCTCCCCGGTTTTTCAGCGTTTTTTTTCACGGAGCTGGCTGGCATTACTCCTTAGCCCTCCATAGCGCCACCGGAGACAACCCAGCAACTTCTTCAGGTGCGCCTGCGAAAGCATTTTATCGGGATGCATCACAGTATAGTTTGGGAACAGCTCCATCCAAGACCGCAAGAAATTGCAGAGTTGTGGACATAGCCCAGAACATTACTCACACCAACCTCCCCTTCCATTGACTCTACATTTCACACTTCCTTGGCAAGGCCACCAGCATAATCAAGAACTCTCCCATCAGGCAAGAGTTACAGAAGTTTCAAAACAGACACCTCCAGATTCAGGAACAATTTCTTCCTAGCTGTTATCAGACAACTGAACCATGTTCTCACCAGCTAGAGTGTAATCCTGACCTCTCATCTAGCTCATTGGAGACCTTTGAACTATCTTTAATCGTAGTTTATCTTGCACTGAATGCTCTACCCGTTATCCTTTATTTGTTCACTGTGGACAGCTTGATTGTAATCTAAAGACTATCCATAGTATTTTCTTTGACTGGAGAGCATACAACAAAAGCTTTTCACTGTACCTCAGTACACGTGGCGATAATAAACTAAAGTGGCCCATACAAGTCATATAAGTAGAATACAATAGAAATGAGATTTACAATCACACTGATGCCGACTGCATACCTATTTAAGCATTATAGTTTTCATCAAAGAACAATGTGATTGTGAAAGTAAGGCACATATTTAATCTAAATATGCCATTCTTAATGATTGAATGTCGATAGAATTGTGCATGATGGTTTTAATGAGAGCAATTAATTTAAACAAATTGACTAGATTTCCCAAAATAAACCAGATTGTGGTTCACGATTCAGTTTGCCTGTCTTAGAATCCACATTTGAAACCTGTTAACACATAGACTCATGCCATAATTGCTCACATTTTGTACACATGATATTCACCAATCAAGCAATTCATCCAATCGTAGAGAAGAAAACAGAAAAATAATAGCACGGTGTGTTTGTCCACTGGGCATTAAGTTACAGGACAAAGCAAATACATTGAATTAGCATTGAATTATAGTTTTCATGCCAGCCAGGAATATTTACTTTTTGCAGTGGTTCAATTTGCCAGCTCACATAGCATGAATTCAGTCTTCAAAAGGGAAAGGAGTGAGTTTCTTTCAACCGCAGATATTGATTGATATTGAGTGAAATGAATTTGAGAACAACTAGAGCTCATTATAATGCCTTTGAGGTCAAAGGGAAAATATCACACATTATATTATTTTCACTGAAATGGTCCGATTTTTTTTCCAATGCTTTTTACTTCTCTCAAGAGGGATTACATGACTGCTGGTCGATGAGGGCCATTACGGGGTCATGATATTTGATTGCAAGAAGACTCTCATGGACTCAATGTACGAACTTGCCCTTCCCTTACCCATCATTTTCATCTGTTCACTGAACATCCCCATTGCTCCAATCAGTTCAGTGAGTTGCGATGAGGCTTAAAAATGCATCAACACTTGAGCCCAAGATGAACATGGAACAAAAACTAATCTAACTGTATCTTTAGAAGCTCTTCAGCTGTGATGCCCATAGGTAAAATTATCAGGGCAGTCCAGTTGTAATACAGACCCACCTTTAAGCCAAGCAAAAAATTGGATAATATACATAATTTTTAAAAGATACACTGTTTAAGATTCGCTGGGATTAATCTTTCCTTTTCTCAGAAAAATCTGAGAAAAGAAACTCCATCTGAATTTGCTCTCCGTTTTAACCAAATATTCGCTGAAGGTAAGCAAAATGCAAAAAAATGCTGGAGGAACTCAGCGGATCAGGCAGCATGTGTGAAGGGAATGGACTGGTGTCTCTTCGATTGGGACCCTTCTTCAGGCACCTTTTTTCTTTGTAACTATAATGTAACTGTAATGTTATAATGCTGCAGTACTTATATTCTGCACTCTGGCATTGTTCTCTTTGCTCTTCCTGTTGTATCTGATTGTACTCACGTATAGTATAGGCAGCAAAATTTGTAGCTCGGTATAAGTATAATAATAAGATTAAACGAGAACTCACCTGTTCGAAGTTTGATCGTTATTTTACGAGGAGTTACGATGAGGGATTACGTGAAGAAGAGCCCGCCTCACGCTGGTAACGGCATACTTCAAAGCAACGGCATGAAAAACACAGAACACCAAAGCCGGAGTACATAGTAAGGCTCATAAAAAGACTTAGAACCACCATTTGATCATTTATTTTACGAGGGTGGGAGTGGAGGGCACGTAATCCCTCATCGTAACTCCTCGTAAAATAACGATCAAACTTCGAACAGGTGAGTTCTCGTTTAATCTTACTATTTTACTTCGGAGTCACGTGAGTGACTACGTGAAGAGTTTTAAAGCTTTCTGTGTTTTTTATGTCGTAGAATTAATCCGTACGACAGTCCGGCTAAGTAAACACATACATGAGAAAGCACACAAATGTTAGATCTTTTCACAATTAAGTTTTTTTTTTTTAATGGCTGAAAGACCATATAATACCCTCCTTATATTTGAGGAAAAAATGATTACAAGTGACAAAAGATATCAGTGACTACACAACTGATTATAGCAATTAATAGCAAACAAAGCAGGTGATTATAGTGCTCCCAACACCGCGTGTCCAAGCTTGTCATAGTGTGAACAGGTTTGTTGTAGAACTTTGAAAAAGTTTCTTCTTCACTCCACCCTGCGATTTTTTAAAAAATATGCTCGAGAGGTACTCCCGCCCCTTCGCCGCGGACGTAGCTGCCGTCCTGGTGGAGTGAGATTTGAAGACATCAGTGTCTATTCCCCGCTAAAAACCAACACCTGTTTCAAACCATTTTGAGATAGTTTGAACTGAAGCTTTTGTTGTGTTGGCTTTTTGTGCGTAAGCAACAATGTCTTTTCGTTTCCTCCGTCGAAAAGTGTCCGTCACTTTAATCCATTGGTTCAAATGTCTAACCACACACAAAGCAAGCTCAATATGAAAAGCTTGAAAGGTTACCTTTGTTCCAGATCTCCCTGGTCTACTTTGTTTGATCAGATCGTAAACATAGAATACAACGTTATCTGTAGTCACATGCATACAGTCTAAACGCAACATTTGTAAAGTTTGCACTCTTTGGGCTGAGACCAGTGACATTAACATGACCAATTTCAATGTTAACCTATCCAATGACAACCCTTCAATTGGCGTCCATTCTCTAAGTAGAGCAAGTACTATGCTCACATCCCAAATCTCTGTATATCTAGGTTTTGGCGGATTCATGTGAAAAATTCCTTTCATGAATCGTGATATTAATGGATGCGACCCAATTGATTTCTCACCAGTCATAAGTCCTAAATAGGACGACAAGACACTGCGTGCAGTGTTAATGGCACTGTAACTTAAATGTTGACCAAAGCGCAAATTGGCAAGGAATTCCAAAACATGAGTAACATTCACATAATCATCAGAAATATTTTGACTGTGTGCAAAATTCTTCCTATTTCTTAATATGTGTCATATATTGTTTCTGTGTGCTATCTCGCCATGATGTGCCAATAACTGTCAAGTAAGGTCCGACAATCCCAGTTCCTGTAGTGGTCTGGTCAAAACCTGCAGATTAACAATTTCATATATGCATAATAATGGGTAATCTTCATTTGTTACTGGATTAGTCAAGATATCACTACAGTTAAGAATCTGCATATACGGTTCTTTAATCATATTCAGCATAACTGGGGACCAAGGTTGAGTTGGCCAATTTGGCACTACCAACAATCCGGAAGCTGAATCTTGCTCTATTTTCTTCAAGCATCTCTGGATCAGAGCAAATGGTGGGAAAGCCTTAAAAGAACATTTTTCCCCCAAGTGTAATAAAAATGCATCTACTGCAACTGCGTCCGGATCGTGTTCCCAAGACACATAATGAGGCAAGTATGATTAAGAGCCTGGATGCAAACAAATCAATTTCTGGCAACCCAAATCGTCGAACAATATTCTTAAATATTGGTGGCTTAAACATCCATTTCGTATTATCTTTAAAAATCCTGGACCTTTCATCTGCTACCACATTTGTCTTTACCTGGAGTATAGCTTACTGCAATCCATATCTGCCGACCAATACACCATTGCCATATCTCATTGACCAGACAATCACATGATACTGATCCAACTCTCCCCATGTGATTAATGTAAACCACAGCTGTTTTATTGTGTAATTGTATTAACACATGCAGACCTTGTTTTGCACAACAATATGCTTTAAGCCCATAAAAGGCCCCCAATAACTCCCAATAGTTAATACCATACTCTTGGAGAAACACTTGTTCTTTCAGTTTTCCATCTACCTCCACAACTGGAGGATAAATCTGTGGCCCCCCCATCCGAGAGCACTAGCCTGTTATGTAAAACCATTTCAGGCTGTTTAATCATAATATTTATTAGCAGCTTGTGGGACATTTTCCTTTTTTAAAACCCACCATTGTAAATTCCAATACAGCTTCTTTTGTTAATTACATAGGCCTGTCAAATGGGCCTGCCTTCTCTTTGAGAGCTTGTATCTTGTACCTTCGAAAATATCAATAAATGTAATGAACCAAATTCTAATGCAATGGAAATGCTGCTAGCAGTTCACCAATGGTTGTCACCATTTTCTCGGATGGAAGGATAAGGTTTTGAATGAAATAATGACAAGTTACCAAAATATCATCGACTTTAATCTATTGGAAAGGTATTAACATAGTCACACTGAGTTAATTACAAACCCCTAAAAGTAAAATTGTTTGTGCTGGCTGCAGCTGGGGGCTTAATTGATGAATTAAGAACCTTTGCTTACCATATGGGGGGGCAAAGCTTTAGTAACTGAAACTGAGTCCTCAGCTGACTCCTGATAATCACTATGACCAGAATGTCATTGCATAAGCCATAAAGATGTGCACTAATTGGGCTAAACTGGTTTCAAACAGTGTTCGTAAAGAGTAAAAAAGCTGAACTCAGTCCATTTGGCAAAGCGTTCCACTGCCATAAATTGTCACAACCAATTAAAATTTAAGTACCCCCACCTAGACCTGATGCATAGGTACAGAATTATAGGCGTCTTTTCATCAATCTTAGCCATATAACAACATCTGCTGAATTAAAACAAATTTTGCAGTGTATTCAATGTCTCCATTTTGAAATTTTGTATTACTACACAAACTTATTTAGACCTGTAAGGTCCAGAAATACTTCTAGCAACCATCATCTGTAATGCCTTCTAACATTAAAGAACATAATATGCTCGTGTTTCAAAATCTTTACCATTACCTCTTTTTCCAGATAATACTTCGGCAATGTGAACATAAATCACAGCTTTTTTTTTATCAATTGCAGAAAAACACGAAAACAGAAGCAGGTTTATTCTGTACAGGAGGATTAACCTCTTTATTATTAAAGTAATAGTAGTTAATGAAACTGCACGTAATATACTGATCAAAAATAATAGAAGCCAGTCTTAAAAAACTTTTTTGTAATCTCCCCTAACTGGAGATTATTCCGAGTTTTCTTTAAGCAGGGAACATATCCTCGCATATGAGCGTGGTGTTCTCCTTATCCCCTGAAGTTCGGGTAAGTATTTGGATGTGTAATACAATAAAACTTCCTTGACCATATTATCCTCTATTTCCAATATCCAAATCCCCCTTCGGGCAGGATAACCTTTTTCGTCCCAAGACGACGGTTTCATTCAAGCAGCTAAAAAATTTTAGACTTTTCATATCCAATTTCAATAAGTTAGGCAGCTAACTCCAAAACAGATAAACCAAGAGGCTATAAACACCAATCTTGCACGACATAGATGCAACTTGGAATGAAAAAATGGCCCAAATAGCCATTTAATAATTATTGAAAATTTCATAGAAAGAATTGCACAATAGCGTCTTTATTTTATGTTTTCCTTTCATTTGTGCCCCCAAAACATAATAGCAGCAGAATACTTTGTGAAGGATTTTTATACCTCACTATTTTGACGCTCTCCATATTTGGAGCATGGAAAAAATTTGCCCCTCTTAACGGATAAACCGTAGGCTCTTTCCCAATGAAGCACAATTTCCTGTGCTGAGCAATTTTAATATTTTTCAAAACCATCACAGAATCATGAAGTTGGTGAAACCATATAAATATGTTGGCAGCTAGATTTCTTTCCAAAAGCCTCACCACTCCACTTCCCTTCATACTAGCAAATCACCATTTGCTATTCCAAAGCATCTTTGGCCTCTTTTCATATTTTATTTTTCATTTTATTTTTATTTTTATATTTGGATGTGCTTTTAAAACGCAAATCACCATCAACAAGGGTCTGCCTTCTGCAGCCCTAAATCAATTGGATTTCATCCCATGAGACTTCTTTGCTTCCGGCCCAAATCCTGGGTCCGGAGTTCCAACTGTCCAATTAGGCCCATGGCCATATTCAGAATAAATAAACCCCTCAGGGCTAACCTTAGGAACCTACAGGGTACTATGTACCCTAGTCTCATAATTTATTTGGAGAACTTCTCTCCTTATGCTCCATAATCAGTTCCACATAGTTTACTTAAGTGGAGGACTTTTCAATGTCATAGTCCTCAGAACCACTGGCCACTCAGAATTATTTATTTTAATTTTATTTTCCATATTTTTCATATCAGGGAGCATTTCTCTCCCGTGGTTAACATTTTGTAAACTAATTCGCTAACGGGTATACTGCTGCCACCGGTATCGGAAACCGACCACCGCACATAGCTTTCCCTATATTTTAGTTTTTTCAACCCCAGGAAGCATTCACACCCGCAATAAAAATTTACTACATCATTTGTGCCCCCCCCTTATCCAGCACTAATATGACTCTGACCTTTTTAAACAAATTTCCAATATACTGGCTGGACCTACCCAGCGCCCGCTAAAAAAAAAAACCCAACTTTAGTGTTCTTACCTGCGGGCCGTTTCCGACCGCGGTGCGAAGGAGCTGCCTCCTACTGCACTCCACCTACTTCTGCGGTCTCCGTCCGCGTCGACGTCATGCCGTTATACCAGCGTGAGGCGGGCCTCTTCTTCAACGTATCACTCACGTGACCTTCCGACGTAAAATATAAATCACAACATGACAATAATACATCAACATCAACAGATTTTGAAACCACTGAACGTTTCCCCCAATTACATTTCTTCCCATCATTTCACGATCCTCCATACTCATTGCAGATCATATCAGTCTCACTTAATCCAGTCCCTGGTCCTATCCCAAACATTCCAAACTACCAACAACACTCGGACTTGACCTACTCGTGGGTTTGGTTCACAACCCAATTATATTCTACCATGAACCACAACCATAACTGACTGGTCTACCTCTTCCTGAATGCTATTCTGAAGCACATCTTCCACACCAAAGCTCCTCCTGCCCTCAGGCTACCAGGTCACATTTCAAGAGGTTCTACAATTAAATTTTTTCAGGCACCTGGGGAAACTCTACTCTGTTCTAGGATTTTCCTGAGTCTCACAACAACGTTCTCACAAACAACTTGCCTCCAGGCAACAATAACAAGGCCAAGAAGTAAGCCAGTCATAACAGTCCAGCCATTCCAAAGAAAGACAAAGCATACAATGCTTCCAAACCTTGCAGATTATTCCACACACACTGTCAGGAGATAACAATAAACACACTGATGCACGCACTTTATTTACAGTGTGCCTTTAAAGCATTGCGTCAAAGGCACTTACCTCAAATGTTCAGCCCTTTACACCTACCTTCACACATTATAATTTCCAAAATCTGGAAACCTGCAGTTCAATATTGACATGACTATTCTCCATTGTCCCAATAGTTTTCTAAAACTGTATGTGGCACCTCATTTTGATCTACTTCCCTTAAAACCAAGGGAAGGTTCAATCACTGTTTTGAAAATCTTGTAAATTAACTCTGCTGTGATGGACTGTGGTCAAAACTTAAGCCAATGTCTCAATAGCCACATTTACACAAGCAGCGGTCACCCTGGAGACACAAAAACTGCAGATGCTTGATCATACGCAAAACACAAATGCAGGAATGACGCAGGATTAGGCAGCATCAGAGGAGTGGAAAGGACAGACTGGCGTTTTTCGGGTCTGGACCGCATTAACCCCTGCAAACGGGCCCCGACCTGATCATCTATTGTCCATACCCCTCACAGATCCAGCCGTGCACCACACACCCACCATCCACCACCGTCTTCATATCACGACCCGAGACAATTTCACAAATATGAAAACACCAAGAACCCAGCCCACTTAAATAATTATTACCACCATAACATACCTTGGACCTGCCGCAAAAAGCACTATTAGGCTTGAAAGAAAACCCCCCGCTTCAGTTAGGTGTCCCGTCCATTGACTGCATGTAACAAAAAATCTTCCATCCTGCTCTGCTTCCAGCCAACCGAAAGCAGTACCAGATATTGTCACGAGTCATTGGCCCCTGTCTTAGAAACAATATAAAACATCTTAGCGTATAACAATATTAACAAAGATGAACAGAAAATTACCCGATAAGTCCATTAAGATTCCCCTGGATAAATCTTTTCCTTCTGGAAAAAGCAGAGAAAAAGCGATCTGACACTAACGACCTATTAATCCAAATAATCACTGAAATATGCAAAACACAAACTGCTCACAAACCGACATTCCAGTTAATAACCTTCTTCAGGTCAGTTTTTCTCGGTAACTATTATGCTCTAAACACTTGTAAACACACTAACCGTCTACACTTCGGTTGGTATTTTTTAATCTTTGCTCCACCTGCGCAATATTATCATGCCCTCTAAATATTAATTATTTTTTGAATTTTTCAAAAAACACAATTTCTATTAGCTGGTAGGAAATGATGCTGGGAAAAACCGCCTCAAACACCGCGTTAGAAAAAGAAAACCTCATGCCTTTCATTGTTGTGAAGAAAAAACTAATCAGCTCGCACCATAGCAATACACCTGAATCCAACTGGGTTTTTCTGACAGAAGGAGAGGATCGTCACACCACAGGCGAATACTGTTTTTGTTTGGACATTGGCAAAGACCCAGCAAAAAAGATGGAAGCCTCTACGGTTATACAATTCTCACCCAACGAGACATGAACCTTCACCAACAGCAAGCATTGCACATCATTGGAGTTGCAGTTATAGATTATTTGCAAACATAAATGCATGTATTCAATCTTGCAGACATGAGAGCTACCGAATGTAACGAGGACTTAGGCTGGCAGCATACATGTCAGAAGACTACATCCGTGCCACTCCACACCCCACAACCAAACTTTGGCATGGGTTGGTTGTAAGATACATCCATCCAGTTCCTACAGGTATATAAGAAACAGAGTTGTTGAGCGTACAGAGCGTATTCAGAACGAATTCAGACCCCCTTCCCCATTCAGCCCACATTTTGGTAACGGGGGGTGGGGGTTACAGCCTTAATCAAAAAAGGCATCAAAACACCCAAAATCCTATTAACTACACATCACTCTAAGCCCACACTCCCCCAACACTCACACAGAAGCGCCAACCCGGAGAAATCGACACATATAAAGTCCAAGACCATAAAAAAGACCCATCCATACGCAAGACACATTTACATAAGTCTTCAGATCTATTACCTCGGAACTATATAAGCAGAGGCACCTTTGGCAGCGCATACAGCCACAAATTCAACTGGGGTATGACGCAACAATCTTGGGTAATTTCTCTCATTCTTCTCTGCAGATCCCTCAAGCTCTGTGCAGGTTGGATGGCGAGCGTCGATTCACAGCTATTTTCAGATTCAGCTTCTTCTTCTCCAGAATGTATGATCAAGTCACAGGCTCTGGCTGGGGTCTCTCAAGGACATTCACAGACTTAGACATAAGCCACTCCAGCATTGAATTGGCTGTGTTTTTTAGGGTCGTGTCATATTGAACACTTCCAACGGCCCAGGGTCTGAGGTCCATAACGCTCTGGAGCATGAATATACCTCAAGGATCACTCATGTACTTTGTTCCGTCATCTTTCCCTAGACCCCTGACATAGTCTCCCAGATTCCTGCCGCTGAAAAACATCCTCACAGCATGATGCAGGGACCACCACCCATGCTTCAACAGTAGTTATGGAATAGAGCCAGGAGAAGAGTTACGATGCCTCGTTTCCCTCCAGACAAGACGCTTGCATTCAGGGGCCCCAGAGTTTTAATCTTGGTGTTCTATCAGACCATAGAATCTTGTTTCATTCTCCTATTCTGAGAGTCCCTTAAGGTGCCTTTGTGCAAAAACTCCCGAGTTGTCCTGGTGCACGTCTAACTGAGTGGGACCTCCGTCTGGCCACATATACCCAAAGCCTATGAGGTGGAGTGCATTGCAAATATAGTTGTCCTACCTTGAAAGGATCTCCCCATCGAGTCCACAGAGGCCTCTGGAGCTCTGTCAGAGTGCCCATCGGGATTCAGACCAAGAGGCCCTTCACCCCCAGTGCTCAGTTTGTCCGTTCAGCCAACTCTATTAAGTCCAGTTATTCCATCTTTCTTTCCATTTAAGATACGTAGACCACTGTGCTCTTCGGGACCCACAATGTTGCAGAAATTGTTTTATACCCTTCCCCAGATCTGTGTCTCAACACAATCCTGTCTCAGAGGTCTACAGGCAATTCCTTTGTCTTCATGGCTTAGTTTTTGCTCTGACATGGACTGACAACCTATATACAGGTGTGTGCCTTTCCAAATCATGTCCAATCAATTTAATTTACTACTGGTGGACTACAACCTAATTGTAGAAACATCTCAAAGATAATCAATAGAAAAAAGGTTGAACCTAAGCTCAATTTTGAGTGTCATAGCAAAGGGTCTGAATACTTATGTAAATGTGATATTTCAGTTATTTATTTTTAATTACTTTGCAAAAATGTCTAAATGTCCTGTTTTCGATTTTTTATCATGGGGTATTAGTGTACATTGATGATAAAAAAAATGAATTTTAATCCATTTTAGAATAAGGCTGTAACGTAACAAAATGTGGAAAAAGTGAAGGGGTCTGAATACTTTCTGAATGCACTGTATAATTAAACTCCCTAGTTTTCTGTATATCTGTATCAAAACATGGCAGGAACCATGTTCCGAATAAACTGGAGCATACTCGCCATCCAAGCTCAAGGTACCACCTCAAATGGACCATATCTCCAGAATTTAGAACATAGAACAGCACAGGAACAGGTCTTATACAGTGCCCGCCATAATAATTTGGGCAAAAGACCCATCATTTAATTATTTGCCTCTGTACTCCACAATTTAAGATTTGTAATAGAAAAAATTACATGTGGTTAAAGTGCACATTGTCAGATTTTAATAAAGGCTATTTTTACACAATTTGGTTTATCCATACAGAAATTACAGCAGTGTTTATTCAAAGTCCCTCCCCCCCCCCCCCATTTTAAGTCACCATACTGTTTGGGACACAAGGCTTCACAGGCGTATGCAATAGCTTAGGAGTGGTAAATTCCTCCTCCAGCACCTAGTCTTATCCCTCTATTCTTTTCCATCACCTTTGGGAACTGTTATTGTTGTTTATCACATGATGACCAAATGTTGTGCCCATGAAATTCCAAAGAAGGCCATTATGAGACTGAAAACAGAATAAAACTGTTAGAGACATCAGCCAAACCTTAGGCTTACCAAAATCAACTGTTGGGAAACATAATTAAGAAAGAGAGCACTGGTGAGGCTTACTAATACGCAAAGGGACGAGCAAGGCCCAAGGAAGACCACCACATGCTGATGACAGAAGAATTCTCTTGATAATAAAAAAAATCCCCAAACACCTGTCCGACAGATCAGGAACACTCTTCAGGAATCAGTGTGGATTTGTCAATGACCATTTTCGCAAAAAGATTTCTGAACAGAAAATACAGATGCTACACAGCAAGATGCAAACCACTGGTTAGCCGCAAAAATTTTGATGCTGGGTTACCGTTTGCCACAAGTATCTTAAAAGAGCAACCACAGTACTGGAAAAAGGTCGTGTGACAGATGAGACGAAGATTAACTATATCAGAGTGATAGGCACGAGCAAAGATATGGAGGTGAGAAGGACTGCCCAAGATCCAAAGCATACCACCTCATCTGTGAAACACAGTGGTCGGTGGAGTTATGGCCTGGGCATTAATGGCTGCTGAAGGTACGGCTCACTTATTCTTCATTGATGATCCAACTGCTGATGTAGTTACATAATGACATCTGAAGTGATAGACACATCCTATCTGCTCATATCAAAACAAATTCCTCAAATACAAATGGCCGCGACATTCTAAGCAAGACATCAAAGATACGGCTATAGCACAAAGGATTTTTTTCAAATCTAAAAAATGTCAATTCGCGTGGCCAGGTCAATTCACCCGATCTGAAAACCCAATTGAGCATTGCATCGCGTTTTTATTATCTGAAAGAGAAAACTGAAGGGGACTAGCCCCCAAAATACGTTAAAGATGGCTGCAATCGCAGACCCGCAGAGCAATCAGGGGGGAGAGAAGATACCCGCAACTGGTGATGTCTATGAATCACAGATTTCAAGCATTCATTGCATAAGAAAGGATATGCAACAAAATACTAAACAAGACTACTATCATTAACAATGACATTGCTGTGTCCCAAACAGTAACGGAGCCCTGAAATAGGGGGAACTCAGTATAGAAAACCAATTGTTTCAGAATATGATCCTTAGATGGGTTCCTTGGAATTCAGTATCTACGTTTGATCAGTTCCTACTATATTAATCAAACATGATCCAAATAGAACTCTTGTTCCTATTACAGGGAAAGCACATCTGAACCAACCAGCTCTTTTTAATCAATGCAAAGCTCCCACCCTCAAAATGAATTTGATAACAAAAGAGATTAAATTGTTTAAAAGTTGAAATGATTTATCAATCACTTGCCTTCAAAGGACCCCCGCCCACAGCTGTGAATCTCTTTCAGCTGTACACAATATTAACACAACTGTAATGAATGTTCTTTTATATTTGTTTTTTCTTTTGATTTTTTATTTTATATTATTTTTTTTTTTTAACATTTTTATATTACAAATTTTTTTTTATAGCTACAGATGAGAAGAAGAAAGGAGAAAAAGCCAAGAGACGCGAACGTTTAGTGCATGACATCAAAGAGACCCCTCTACAACCAAATTGGTGTAGCCAAAGAGTGCAATAAAGAAATCAAGTACCCATAAATAATATAAAAAGACAAAAACAGAAAGAAAAAACAAAAGCGTGATAAACCCTTTTCGTAACTCTTCCCCACCCATCACACCCAACCCGTACTTCATATAATTCCAAATTCCTGTAGCACCTACTTCCTTGTAATAAACAATTGAATGGTGTCCATGTCTTCGAAAACTGCTCTGGTTTTTCTGCTGACTAGTCTCATATTTTCATGATGTAGTCTCAGACATGTTTGTAATCCACATTTCAAGAGTAGGGGCAGATGTATTTTTCCAGAATTTAAGTATTAGTTTTTTGCCGTTATCAGGCCAGTATTTATTGTTCAACACAGTAAATTTGATCTCATATGAGCTCATGAACAAAAAATATGACGTTCAAATATTAATTATTGGCAAAGATATACGCAAAATGCTGGAGTAGCTCAGTGGCACAGGCAGCATCTCTGGAGAGAAGGAATGGGTGACATTTCGGGTTGAGTTGTGGAGAGTGTTAGGGGTTGAGAGACATTTCGGGTTGAGTCCGTTCTTCAGACTATTGGCATTGGATGTAACAGGAAAAGTTGAATAGAGAATGTCATTATCATGGGGATATTTGGTCAAATCTCCAGTAATACAAAACAATGCTTACATGGACATTAATTCACACTGGGATTTCCATCACGACATAAAAAATGCTTTTCATTGGATTTCTAGGGTAGCATGAAAAAATTGCAGAATTATTCATCGTACTAAGAAAAGCTCATTGGATTTCAATGGAATCTTAGAATCATAGAAAATAGGTTCATTCAATATGATCATGGCTGATCATCCAACTCAGTATCCTGTACCTGCCTTCTCTCCATACCCCCTGGTCCCTTTAGCCACAAGGGCCACATCTAAATCCCTCTTAAATATAGCCAATGAACTGGCCTCAACTACCTACTGTGCCAGAGAATTCCATAGACTCACCAGTCTCTGTGTGAAAAATGATCTTTTCATCTCGGTCCTTAAAGACTTCCCCCTTATCCTTAAACTGTGACGCCTTGTTCTGGAGTTCCCCAACATCGGGAACAATCTTCCTGCATCTAGCCTGTCCAACCCCTTAAGAATTTTGTAAGTCTCTATAAGATCCCCCCTCAATCTCCTAAATTCCAGCGAGTCTATCCAGACTTTCTTCATATGGAAGTCCTGCCATCCCAGCAATCACTCTGGTGAACCTTTTCTGTACTCCCTCTATGACAAGAATGTCTTTCCTCAGATTAGGAGACCAAAACTGTACGCAATACTCCAGGTGTGGCCTCACCAAGACCCTGTATAACTGCAGTAGAACCTCCCTGCTCTTGTACTTAAATCCTTTTGCTATGAATGCCAACATACCATTCGCTTTCTTCACAGCCTGCTGCACCTGCATGCCTACTTTCAATGACTGGTGTACCATGACACCCAGGTCTCGTTGCTTCTCCCCTTTTCCTAATCGGCCACCGTTCAGATAATAGTCTACCCTCCTGTTTTTGCCGCCAAAGTGGATAACCTCACATTTATTCACATTATACTGCATCTGCCATGCATTTGCCCACTCACCCAACCTATCCAAGTCTTACCTTGCAGCCTCCTAGCATCGTCCTCACAGCTAACACTGCCCCCCAGCTTCGTGTCATCCGCAAACTTGGAGATTGCATTCAATTCCCTCATCCAGATCATTAATATATATTGTAAATAGCTGGGGTCCCAGCACTGAGCCTTGCGATACCCCACTAGTCACTGCCTGCCATTCTGAAAATGAACCGTTTACTCCTACTCTTTGCTTCCTATCTGCCAGCCAGGTCTCTATCCACATCAATACTGAACCCCCAATACCGTGTGCTTTAAGTTTGTATACTAATCTCTTATGTGGGACCTTGTCAAAAGCCTTCTGAAAGTCTAGATATAACACATCCACAGGTTCTCCCTTATCTACTCTACTAGTTACAGCCTCGAAAAATTCTATAAGATTCGTCAGGCATGATTTACCTTTCATAAATCCATGCTGACTTTGTCCAATGATTTCACCACTTTCCAAATGTGCTGCTATCCCATCTTTAATAACTGACTCTAGCATTTTTCCCACTACCGATGTTAGACTAACTGGTCTGTAATTCCCCGTTTTCTCTCTCCCTCCCTTTTTAAAAAGTGGGGTTACATTAGCTACCCTCCAATCCTCAGGAACTACTCCAGAATCTAAAGAGTTTTGAAAAATTATCACTAATGCATCCACTATTTCTGGAGCTACTTCCTTAAGAACTCTGGGATGCAGCCTATCTGGCCCTGGGGATTTATCGGCCTTTAATCCATTCAATTTATCTAACACCACTTCCCGGCTAACCTGGATTTCACCCAGTTCCTCCATTTGACCTCCGGTCCCTGCTATTTCCAGCAGATTATTTATGTCTTCCTTAGTGAAGACAGAACCAAAGTAGTTATTCAATTGGTCAGCCATGTCCTTGTTCCCCATGATCAATTCACCAGTTTCTGACTACAAGGGACCTACATTTGTTTTAACTAACCTTTTTCTCTTCACATATCTATAAAAATTGCAGTCCGTTTTTATGTTCCCTGCCAGTTTTCTTTCATAATCTATTTTCCCTTTCCTAATTAAGCACTTTGTCCTTCTCTGCTGGACTCTGAATTTCTCCCAGTCCTCTGGTAGGCTGCTTTTTCTGGCTAATTTGTATGCTTCATCTTTAGTTTTGATACTATCCCTGATTTTCCTTGTTATCCACGGATGCACTACCTTCCCTGATGTATTCTTTTGCCAAACTTGGATGAACAATTGTTGTAGTTCATCCATGCAGCCTTTAAATGCCTTCCATTGCATATCCACCGTCAACCCTTTAAGAATCACTTGCCAGTCTATCTTGGCCAATTCAACGTCTCATACCCTCAAAGTTACCTTTCTTTGAGTTCAGAACCCTTGTTTCTGAATTAACAATGTCACTCTCCATTCTAATGAGGAACTCAACCATATTATGGTCACTTTTGCCCAGGGGGCCACGCACAACAAGACTGCTAACTAACCCTTCCTCATTACTTAGTACCCAGTCTAGAATAGCCTGCTCTCTTGTTGGTTCCTCTACATGTTAGTTTAGAAAACTATCCCGCATACACTCCAAGAAATCCTCTTCCTCAGCACCCCTGCCAATTTGTTTCACCCAATCTATATGTCGATTGAAGTCACCCATTATAACTGTTTTACCCTTGTTGCACGCATTTCTAATTTCATGTTTGATGCCATCCCCAACTCCACTACTACTGTTAGGTGGCCTGTACATAACTCCCACTAGCGTTTTCTGCCCCTTAATGTTTCGCAGCTCTACCTATATCGATTCCACATCCTCCAAGCTAATGTCCTACCTTTCTATTGCGTTAATCTCCTCTCTAACCAGCAACGCTACTCCACCTCCTTTTCCTTTCTGTCTATCCCTCCTGAATATTGAATATCCCTGGATGTTCAGCTCCCAGCCTTGGTCACCGTGGAGCCATGTCTCCGTGATCCCAACTATATCATATTCATTAATAACTATCTGCACATTCAACTCATCCACCTTATTACGAATGCTCCTTGCATTGAGACACAAAGCCTTCAGGCTTGTTTTTACAACACTCTTACCCCTTATACAATTATGTTGAAAAGTGGCCCTTTTTGATTTTTGCCCTGGATTTCTCTGCCTGCCACTTTTACTTTTCACCTTGCTACCTATTGCTTCTACCCTCATTTTACATCCCTCTGTCTCTCTGCTCATGCTCCCATCCCCCTGCCACATTAGTTTAAATCCTCCCTGACAGCATTAGCAAACACTCCCCCAAGGACATTGGTCCCCTTCAAGCACAGGTGCAGACCGTCCTGTTTGTACAGGTCCCACCTCCCCCAGAACTGGTTCCAATGCACGAGAAATTTGAATCCCTCCCCCTTGCACCATTTTTCAAACCACGTATTCATCTGCAATATCCTCCTATTTCTACTATGACTAGCAGGTGGCACTGGTAGGAGTCCAGAGATTATTACCTTTGAGGTCCTACTTTTAAGTTTATCTCCTAGCTCCCAAAATTCGCCTTGTAGGACCTCATCCCGTTTTTTACCTATATCGTTGGTGTCAATGTGCACCACGACAGCTGGCTGTTCACCCTCCCCCTCCAGAATGTTCTGCAGCCGTTCAGTGACATCCCTGATCCTTGCACCAGGGAGGCAACATACCATCCTGGAGTCTCGTTTGTGGCCACAGAAACGCCTATCTATTCCCCTTACTATTGAATCCCCTATTACAATAGCCTTTCCACTCTTCTTTCCCCCCTCCGAAGGATAAGCTAGATAGAGTGTGAGGCTCCTTTTATTCATACATAATATGATCCATATCTGCCAGCATAGACATAGATCTTATGCACTTGTATTTATACAACTATGTCTCTAATGGTCTTTGCTTCAAAGTTAGTGCCCTAAAATCATTCTGTCCTCTTCAGCACATCAATTCATGCCTACTTGATAACGTTTTACTTTTATAATGGACCGTCATCTATGGTATATATATTATAATAAATGTTTTAAACCACAGCTAGATTTAATCTTCAGTCGGTCTGATTGCAAAATATTGACTATAGCCAAGCCATTGATATTAACTTTTCAGGATGTCTAAGTTTAAAGTGTAGTAAATACAGATTGAGAACTGTCAAGAAAATCTTTGGCAATCAGAGGTTTTATTTGAATCAGATATTCCATTTAATCTTTTTTTTTTACAGTGGGTTTTTATATATCTATACAAGAAAATCAATATAAGCCCCGGAATGAAAAATCTGAAGTGTGATATAGATTGCAAACTAAAAACAGGGGAAACTTTCAACTCAGATTCAAGACTCCGCGAGGATTGTTTGTTCAGGCACAATTAGACAACAGAAAATGATAGCTAAACCAAATAACAAATGAGGCAAGAGAACACCTCAACAAATCAGAACTTAAAGACAACTAGAGACTTTTTCCAAGCTCCTAAAATACTATTATTCTTCCCAAGACATCAATGTGGAAACCATCATACAGCAGCTGTGTACAGTTTAAATTGCTGGAGAGATCACCTGAAGGTTTAATGGAAACATACTTTAATCACAGTGTTATGTGACTGAAAACTGTCTTCTCCCAGAGTAATATAACGACCATGTAATGGTCTTGAAATTTGACCAACATTTCCCAGGGTGACGATGCCATTCCCCGTTCAGAACAGAACTGCGGGCTACATGGTCAGTCAATGTGTAATACTCCTTTCAGAGAACTACAGAGGAAAATAGATCAAGTTGTCACAGGACTGCCAATCAATGCACATCATGTTTTACTAACCCAGGACCCAACTGGACATTTGTACACTAAGTTCCATAGTTACCGGAGAAATTATTGAACAAAAGCCGAACAAATTCCTTCCTCATGTTCTCAAAGAGGTGGCTGAGAGATAGCAGACGTATGAATGACATTTCCAACATTCTCTCTATTTTGGAACAATGCCAGCAGATTGAAATGAAGTAAGGCAACATAGGAGTGAGGGCAACATATTATTCTACTGGTCAAAGGATAGATGACAGAATGGGACTAAAAAGCCATTTTCAGGTTGGCAAATGTTATCAATGAATTTTACCCACTCAACAAGCACAAGATCAACCTGTTGATGGTGCACCACACTATCTTCTCACTGAAGGCCAGTGACAAATCGCTGGAAAACATGGACTACTTCCCATTTTCCAGGAGCTACTTCTCGGTGAGATTGCTGATGAAGTTGACCATTGCCTTCAATGTATCAGAGCAGTCTTTGGTTGTGAGGAACATGAGAAAAAAAATAGCTGAATAGACAAAATATTCTGGTTTTAGCTCTCATCTAAAATACTAGACCTTCAACAGCACAGCATTCCATCATTGGCAGTTTAGATTTTGTTATAATCATTGCATGTATTAATCTTACATAGACATGAGAGCTGCCAACCGTCAAGAGAACACAACTGGCAGCATTCATGCCTGAAGAAGAACATACACCGACAACCTTTGTATGGGTTTGTGCATATCACATGCGCCCAATGGGACGTCACTGTGGCCCAGTAGTAGAGCTGCTGCCTGACAGCGCCAGAGACCTGGGTTCGATCCTGACTACCGGTGCTTGTCTGTACAGAGTTTGTACGTTCTCTCCGTGACCTGCGTGGGTTTTCTCCGGTTTAATCCCACACTCCAAAGACGCACAGGTTTGTAGGTTAATTGGCTTGGTATAATTGAAAATTGTCCCTCATGTGTAGCATAGTGTTAGTGTGTGGGGATTGCTGGTCGCCGTGGACTCGGTGGTCCGAATGGATTGTTTCCATGCTGTATCTCTAAACTAAACTAAAGTTCCTCTAGGTATATAGAAACAAGGAACTGCAGATTCTGGTTTACCAAGGAAAGACTCAAAATGCTGGAGTAACTCAGCGGATAGGCAGTATTCCATGCTGCCTAACTTGCTGAGTTAAGCCCCTGTCCCACTTAGGAGACCTAAACAGCAACCTCTGGTGACCTTGCCCGCCACCCAAAAAAAGGTCGAAGTGACCTGCAACATCCTACCACCTTCCACGCACATGTTGAAAACCTTCCTCGACTATGAAGAAAACCGGCTTCGACTAGACCTGCGACTAAAAAATTATCGATTTTTAAAACGGCAACCTATTTTTAGTCGAGTCCGGTTTTAATCATGATGAAAAAATAGCAGCAACCTAGATGAAGCATCGACCACGCGGAAACAACTTTCGACCATTAGGGAGAGTAACCAAAACCTCTGGTAACCTCATGGAAACCTTGGGTGGCGGGCATGGTCACCAGAGTTTGCTGTTTAGGTCTCCTAAGTGGGACAGCGGCTTTACTCCAGAATGTTGTATCTTTCGTGCAGGTATATAGTTAAGGTTGTACAGCGTACAATCAGACTCTCCATTAGACAACTGAACTGTAGCAACACATTGACAAAAGAGCGGAACATTTCTTAAAGTGAATCTTCCACTGGTATAAATTAAGTTTAATAAAATTAATTGCATAAATGGTTCCAATTTTCTCAATCAGTAAAACAAGTGTGCCTGTTGATGGCTAGTTTGATCTTTACAAGATGTATGAATTTTTCTGTTTTAGGCCCAATTGTAGATGGCATAAGCTAGGAGCCTTGTACATCCAGCAAACACCAGCATGCACAGTACATAGCCGCCTTAGAATTACTAGGTTAACATTAGCATGGAAATTGAGCTGCTTGACATTATTTGTGTGTTTATCGTCATGACTGAAGGCAGAGTCACAATTTATAGGCACAATTAACAGCAAACCACTGGACACAAAGTACAGAAATACAGCGGCAATGAGCACGAAAGCTTCAACTCTAAATGCAATGGCGACTCCTTTTCCAAAACAGTCTTAGCCAATGTTACATTCACACCTGAAGAGCTCACCATTAACATTTAATGATCAAACATTTATAATCAGTTTTAAAAATACATTCATTTCTCAGGATTATAAGAATACAAAAGCAAGGATAATGTTTAACAGCCATCTAAATAATGAACAATATGAGGAAAGGGGTCAATAGGTAGTGGGTAGAGAGCGGGCAAAGGCAGCTTAAGGCTTTACTCGAAAGACAGGCAGCAAGCAAGAAAGGAAGGACATTTGCCATCTTTGCCTGGTCGCGGCACTATGTGACTCTAGACTCACAACAACATGACGGGTCTCAACGCCCTCTGCTCTCAATCATGATAGATCTCACAACTCTCTACCTCCAACTTCGACCATCAGCCAGCTCCCGGTCACTACTTAATCTGCCAACAATCTGCACCTGAACCACAATCATAGCCAAGTCTTGCACAGCAGCCGGCAACCTGCCTCACAGTCACAACTGGCTCCCCACAACACAATTATAATCTGCAGCTTGTCCCGTGATTGGAAGCAAACTCATAACATACTGAAGATAGATACACAGTGCTGGAGTAGCTCTGCGGGTCAGGCAGCCTCTCTGGAGAAAAAAGATGGGTGATGCTTCAGATCGGGACCCTTTTTCAGACTAATGTCAAAGTCAAAAGAATTGTTGATCAAACCGGGTTCTTACTTATACTAGAAGGAAGGTCAATGCTGAAGCAGCTTGACCAACGTTGATGGGTGATGCTGAACTCCTGAAGGGATGTCTCTATAATAATTGATCTCCAACTACATTTTTTTCCCTGAGCTATGACTCTAACCAGTGAGTTATTTAGCCCTGTTGCCAGATGACCTGTTCCTGGACACCACACCTGACGGTAAGTGCAATCACACCTACCTCACCACAAGTATTCAGCTCCTTGATCCATACCTGGACCAATGCCACCGTGAGGTCTGGAACTGGGAGATCCAAATGAATCTGAAACTGGGCACCAACAAGCAACTTACGAGTAAACAAATGATGCTCGACAGCAATGTCAACGGCATCTTCTATCATTTGACTGATTGCGCAGTCATAACCTGGATTGAATTTGTCTTGCTTTTTGTAGACAGGAATTCTCTCGGCAATTTTCCAGTTGTGTACTTGCCAGTGTTATGACTGTCCTGGAATAGCACGGCTAGAGCTGTGGCTTATTTGATGGCACAGGTTCTCAGTATATACCAGGGCCCCATCCCCGACCTCTACCTCCGTTACATCGACGACTGCTTTGGTGTCACCTCCTGCACCCACACACAACTGACTGACTTCATTCATTTCACCACCAACTTCCATCCGGCACTCAAATACACTTGGACCATTTCCGACACTTCCCTACCATTCCTTGACCTCACCATCTCTATTGCAGGTGATACGCTCCTGACCGACATCCACTACAAACCTACTGACTCCCACAGCTACCTGGACTACTCTTCCTCCCACCCTGCTTCCTGTAAGGACTCCATCCCCTATTCCCAATTCCTCCATCTACGCCGCATCTGCTCCCAGGATGAGGTGTTCCACACCAGGTCATCACAAATGGCCTCATTCTTCAGAGAACGGGGATTCCCCTCCCCCACTATTGATGAGGCTCGCACCAGGGTCTCCTCCATACCCCGCAGCACTGCCCTCGCTCCCCATTCCCCCACTCGCAAACAGGGCAGTGTCCCCCTGGTCCTCACCTTTCACCCCACCAGCCGGCAAATACAACATATAGTCCTCCGCCAGTTTCGCCACCTCCAACGTGACCCCTCCACCCGCCACATCTTCCCATCTCCCCCCCTGTCTGCCTTCCGCAAAGACCGCTCCCTCCGCAACTCCCTTGTCAATTCTTCCCTCCCCTCCCACTCTAACCCCTTCCCCGGGCACTTTCCCTTGCAACCGCAAGAAATGCAACACTTGTCCCTTCACCTCCCCCCTCCACTCCTTTCAGGGACCCAAGCAGTCCTTCCAGGTCCGACAGAGGTTCACCTGCACCTCCTCCAACCTCATCTACTGCATCCGCTGCTCCAGATGCCAGATGATCTATATCGGTGAGACCAAGCGGAGGCTTGGCGATCGCTTCGCCGAACACCTCCGCTCGGTCCGCAATAACCAACCCGACCTCCCGGTGGCTCAGCACTTCAACTCCCCCTCCCATTCCACATCCGATCTCTCGGTCCTGGGCCTCCTCCACGGCCAGAGTGAGCAACACCGCAAGCTGGAGGAACAGCACCTCATATTCCGCTTGGGGAGTCTGCATCCTTTGGGCTTGAATATTGAATTTTCTCAATTCTGTTAACCCTTGCTGTCTCCTCCCCTTCCCACCTCTCCCTCAGCCCTCGGGCCCTGGCATTCCCTCTATCTCTATCTCCCTCCCCCACCCCAGTCGCACCAGCTTCTCATTTTCACACCACAAACAGGGTACAATGGCTTGTTCCCTTTATCACCGATACTTTTTTGCATATCTTTCATTCATTGTTCCTTATCTCTCCACATCACCGTCTATATCTCTCGTTTCCCTGATCCCTGACCAGTCTGAAGAAGGGTCTCGACCCGAAACGTCGCCTATCTCCTTTGCTCCTTAGATGCTGCTGCACCCGCTGAGTTTCTCCAGCTTTTTGTGTACCCACTATAGTGAGGATGTTGTCTGACCCTATAATCTGCATTCTCTGCCTGGGCAGATTCAGAGCAAGTTTTCTGATAGTGAGTTAAAGAAGGAACTGCAGATGCTGGAGAATCGAGGGTATACAAAAGGCTGGAGAAACTCAGCGAGTGCAGCAGCATCTAAGGAGCGAAAGAGATAGGCGACGTTTCTGGTCGAGACCCTTCTTCAGACTGGTCAGGGATCAGGGAAACAAGAGATATAGACAGTGATGTGGAGAGATAAAGAACAATGAATGAAAGATATGCAAAAAAGTATAGATGATAAAGGGAACAAGCCATTGTAAGCTGTTTGTAGTGTGAAAATGAGAAGCTAGTGTGACTAGGGTGGGGGAGAGAGATAGAGAGAGAGGGAATGCCAGGGCCCGAGGGCTGAGGGAGAGGTGGGAAGGGGAGGAGACAGCAAGGGTTAACAGAATTGAGAAAATTCAATTGAAGGGAGGAGGAGAACTTCTTCAAAGTAGGCATACCTTGAGGAGATATCGCAGTGGAGTAGACAAAGTGTTAAAGAAGGAACTGCAGATGCTGGAGAATCGAGGGTACACAAAAGGCTGGAGAAACTCAACGGGTGCAGCAGCATCTAAGGAGTGAAGGAGATAGGCGACGTTTCGGGTCGAGACCCTTCTTCAGACTGGTCAGGGATCAGGGAAACAAGAGATATAGGCAGTGATGTGGAGAGATAAAGAACAATGAATTAAAGATATGCAAAAAAGTATCGATGATAAAGGGAACAAGCCATTTCTGATAGTGATGTGGAATTCAAATAGAGACTCATGTTCAACTCTGTCAGACCATTTCTTCAGAAATCCAGGGCCTTGAATCCCAAATCCCTTCTACTTAATTTACGAGAGCTAATGTTCAAAGGCTGGATTGCATAGCCCTGAGAGTAGATTTATGTGGAGAATGCACAGATATAACTGAGAAGGCTGAGGGAAACAGATTTATTTATGTACTTGATTAGTTTTTCGTTCCAGTTTCTTTTAGCAGCATCACAAGAGATGCCGCAGTAGAATAAAATCAGCATTCACTTGACTCACCAGGTCCAGTAAAGCAGTACGACTCTTGCAAGGATGCCATTTGCCAATATTCCTTAGAACTCACTATTTATAATACTACTGTAAATAGTATTCATTTCGTACAATTTTATCGAATTGATTGAATAGAATTTAAGTCGGACTACAAAATTGTCGATAAAACAACTTTTATTTGAAGCTTCTGGCCTGTATTTTCATCTGAATTACACATTTGACTGCTGAAGAGGTTAGCTACTAGGCCCAGAGCTGAGCGAGCCGTATCCGCGTGCATCTTTAGCCTGAAATGGACAATCCAGCAGATTGGTTCAGGATAAAATAAAAGTGCACCTGTGAAAGGTTTTAGATTCTTTAAATATGCAACGAGGAGACCGCATTTGTATTTAAGATTGATAGGCCAGAGGCAGCCTGTGTTATCGATACGCCAAGGCTAAATTACCATGGAACCACATGTCAATTTAAGTTAAAAAAAAAAATCACGTGAAAGTGGAAATGAAGACAGATGGGAAAAGTCATATACTTCCAAGAAAGGACACATTGGACAATTTGGAGGAGAACTTGCAAGTGGTGGTGTTCCTGTGCATCCAAAGTGCTTTGTGGTAGATGTGAGTTTTGATAGTGCTATTGGAGTAGCCTAGCCAAATGATTGCAGTTCATTTTGTGTCTTGTACTCACTGCAGCCCAGGCATGTGCTGTGACTAATCAGCCAGGGTAGACAGTGGCTTTTAAAAATCTTGAAACATAGAAACATAGAAAATAGGTGCAGGAGTAGGCCATTCGGCCCTTCGAGCCTGCACCGCCATTCAATACGATCATGGCTGATCATCCAACTCAGTATCCCGTACCTGCCTTCTCTCCATACCCCCTGATCCCTTTAGCCACAACGGCCACATCTAACTCCCTCTTAAATATAGCCAATGAACTGGCCTCAACTACCTTCTGTGGCAGATTACCGCGCATGCGCAGATTATTCTCTCCCCGGTGAGCTGTCAGTCGGCTTTTTTTAAATCTTGAAACTGCACATGCGCACATTGTTCTCTCCCCGGTAAACTGCCGGTCGGCATTTTTTTAAATCTTGAAAACCGCGCATGTTCCCTCCCGGTGAACTGTCATTCGGCTATTTTTAAATCATGGAAACCGCGCATGCGCAGATTGTTCTCTCGACTTTTATCATGTAATTTGTTTTCAATAGGTCCTATCTCTTAATAAAGTATTTAAAAACATATAGCTCAAAAAAAATTACGTACCATATTATTTGTGCACAAAATCCATTCTTCTCTCTTTGTTTGCAGCAAAAATATCCATAAGGTTGCTTCGTGAAACTCTTCAGGTAATCACTATCCACCCTTGAAAATCCCGCTAAGAAACTTGCGCATGCGCATGCGCAGTGTGCAACGCAGCACATGCACACAGTTCACAGTGTAAAGGCAGAGTTTCAGCTGCCTTTACGGACCGTTCCCACTGATGGCTTAAAGCAGCGTCGACGGCACGTGAGTAGCACATACTTCCGCGTTTAAAACGTACTGCTGATGAAAGGCACGGGAGAATTATGCCTCCCAAAGAGATTGATCTCTTAAGGAGGCATAATTCTCCCGTGCCTTTACTATTTATGACCATTTTATATATGTTTCCTATATATTTTATATATATTATATTTATATATAAAATAATTACTATTTTATAATTTTAGTCAGGATAGGTACTGCCTACCTTGCCTACCCTGACAGCACGTGCCTGCTACAGCCGCATGATGAAATGTTCTCTGTCTGCAGGAACTCTCTTGATCCCATTTAAGACACCATCAGTGGAGAGAATGAACGTTTAACATGGTGGTTGGAATTAAGCAAGTGGACTGCTGATTAGTGGCAAGACTTAACATAGAGAGTATTTCCTCACACTCCCAAGTAGTGATTCGCAGATGGTGCAAAATCTTTGGGGCATCAAGTGATGAGTCACACACTGCAAGATATTCAGCTTATTTGATTTTATAGCCACACTGTTTATGTGGCTGGACTGGTTGAGCTTCTGGTCAATGGTGAACCTCCCAGGTGGTGAGGGATGGCAATGCCACTGAGGATTAAGGATAGGTGGGTAGACTCTCACTTGTTGGAGAAAGTCATTTGGTGCCTGAATGTTGTCTAGGTTTTGCTGCATAAACTCCATTTGCTGGAGAGTTGTGAATGGAATTAAAATATTGTGCAATCCTTAGCAAATATCCCACTTCTGACCTTATAATGGAAGCAAGGTCATCAATGCAGCAACCAAAGATGATTTGCAATGGTACACTACTCACTACAACCCCTTGGGCTGGTGTGACTGACGCCCAGCAACCACAATCACAATGCAAATAGTGGAAGTTCATGACCTAATGCCATTACTGTCAGGGCCTTAAAACTTTAATGTTTTAAAAGTGCCTTGTGCTGCTATTGCCCTTCCCAGCACAACTCAAGTAGCCATCTGTAGTTCTAATCTTTATTTTATGGCCAACAGCTTCTCAAAGCTGAGTTGAGACGTAATGCATTAAACTGCCTTCAACTACTTGATGTTCACAACAATCTGGACTATAATTGCTGTTTTAAGATTAAATACATTTCCAAAAGTTATTTAAAATGTATGATAAATGTAATATTTCATTGCTAAGTATAAAATGAGAGTCAGATTATCAGCCTCACCACTGAAAACATAAAATTATGTTCTATCATTGACAATAATATGGTCTCCAATTTAATACAGGAGTTATGTGTTAATTTAATTAAAAACTCCCAATAAAAATACAACAATAATATGCCTGGAAAAATGACTAAATCCCAACATTATACTTGCATTGCTCAATGAAAATTGTGCCTTATCAGCATTGTGGTGCTGTGCCTAGAAATTCAATTGCTTCTGAACAGCAGTGCTAATTTTGCCTTGTCTGGTTGATGCATGCCATGTTCAAATCCAAGATAAAAGACATTATAGAGTGGTGCAGAATATTCTGAGGGAGCAACCAATGACAAGTGATAGACGGAGGTCCTTCAGTCAACCTTAGAAGCCAGGAGGAAGATAAAAAGATCACAAAGTTACGAATCTCTAGATTGCTCTCTAGTCAGTAAAAGAGAATGATCAAGCGGATTAATGTATGGCTGAACATTAATGACACTCTCGTTGGAGGTAGACAAAAATGCTGGAGAAACTCAGCGGGTGATGCAGCATTTATGGAGCGAAGGAATAAGTGACGTTTCGGGTCAAGACCCTTCTTCAGACCTGAAACATCGCCTATTCCTTTGCTCCATAGATGCTGCCTCACCTGCTGAGTTTCTCCAGCATTTTTGTCTACCTTCAATTTTTCAAGCATCTGCAGTTCTTTCTTAAACTTTTATTGGCGGTGTATGTACTGCACTAGTGTTGCACACATGTTACTTGCTACTTATTTGTAACGACTGGACTGGGATCTGTGTCCTAGTAGGGAAAGTTCACTGGTATGACTTGGGAGAGTTTGAACTAAATTGGCAGGGAAATAGCACTAACATGCAGTAACAGAAGAGGAAAACACTGAACAAAAGTGGGAAATTTTACATAAAGAGGCAAGTAAATGGGAGCCAAAATAGACATTGCGAGGATACAAAAATAACTCCAGTGAGAACCAGGCTGAATATAGTCTGAGAGGGAAATGAAAGGAAAATAAAACAAGCAAAGGCCGACCTTTATTGCCCTTCTTCAAAAGCATGAGAAAAGCATGAGTAAAGCATGGCACTGCACAAAGGGAAGCCAAAAGTCTTCAAAAGGCAAATAAATAGTATGTAGTAAAATGAAGGAGGGTTACAATTAAAGGGGAATAATACAGATGGCAGGTCATGATTGGAATACAATATATATATTTTATATCAGTGTTTTCAAGAGGATACTGCAAAAAAGGCTCAGTGCAGGGGAAAGAAATAAAAGGTGAATGGTAGCAAATTATTCATCAGAAGTTTATTGTTGGAAAGGCTGAACAAATTTAGAGTCATCATAGCTGGCCAGATTATATTGAAAGACATGGCTAGAGAATGCAAAGAAGGCTTCCCATTATTTTCAAATCCTCTTAAATACATGATAGGTGGCAGTGAATTGAAAAAATGACAAATATAAGACTGTAAAGGCATGCCAGACAACTGCAGAGAAGTTAGTTTAACTTCTTGGGTGTGGGAACACTTTCAGAAAGCTTTGTTGGAAAAAATAAATCTATAGGCCATTGACAAAGTTTGAGTTTATAAAGGAGAGATAACACATATTTGTTAAATGTGAGTATGTGGTATTTGTGCATAAATACTTGAAAGTGGCAGTGCATGCTGGTGCGTTAATGACTACTGTCCAGTGGCTCCATTATCATTAAGTACTGATGGCGCACATCACAGCCTCCCAGGCAACCTTGATGCCCTGCAATTCGCTTTCCATCATGACAGATCCACGGTAGATCTTACACACATCCCCGGAACATACACTGAAAAAGGACCTGCATGGTCTCTAACAGGACCAGACTTAATTTAATGCAATAACCACACAGCAATCTGAGATAGGTGTCAGCTATTACAGGAACGCTCCTCAATTTCTAACAACTATAATCACCTCCTGCTATACAGCAGTCGGCTCAGCCAGGACCTGAAGTTTTGCTGTTCAGCAACAATACACCCCACTCTTTGTCTTTTCTCTTGCTGCTTGGGCAGTACCTCCTGTTCCTGAGGCTCTGGTTCTGCATGCCGCTGGTCCTCTGCCAGCAGCTTTGGATTAAGCAGTGCTTTCTTTGTGATGGTACTCGTTCCGGCACCTCCAAAAAATTATAAACTAGATTTTCACATTTTGAAAGTTGTATTCACTTTTATACTTTTTAGTTATTAGTTTATTTATTTGGAAGTTGAATGGTCACTAAACCAAAACAGAAGAGGGATGAATATAGACGCAAAAGGTTATTGATAAAAACAACTCAATGTTTATTCGATATGCTGCACCTTTTTGTTGTGTCCAAACCGTGGGAAGGAGAACACTACCATGAAGTCTGCATTCATCGATGATGTATACTGCAGGGCTTCACCGATTCACGTCCACCCCATTGCGGACATTGGACTTTGTCTCAGGACTTGATGCACTACAATGCTGAGAACTACATTCTGCATTCTGTATCTTCCCCCGTTGCTCTATCCATTTTATTTGAGTTTGACTTGATTGTATTTATGTGTGACATAATCTGATCTCATGGATAGCATGCAAAACAAAGCTTTTCACTATCAGTCGGTATATGTGACAGTAATAAACCTAAAACAAAATCATTATTAGTTTAAGCACACACAGTGAACTTTGGACTGTATTTTACAAGCTTCCAGTCTGACCAGAATCTGCCCAGTCAGGTTTTCCACTGTAAATAATGTTACTTTAAATAACAAGAAAGTCAATAAACAAGGACAACGTTTTCTTTGTTGTACTGAGACTGATTGCTGGTTGTACCTTTGAACTCCAATTTATGCCAGGAGCACAAAAAACAATATTGCATGAAAGGTAATTTGCAGGGCTGCAGGGAAAAATAGAATGGGACTGACCAGATTGCTGTATCAGGAATCAGGACACAAATGATTGTGCAAGTTGTCTCTCTCTGTGTCGTTACTTTTCTATGATTCCACAGATGGAAGCCATCGAGCCTCTCTGGAATCAATGGCATATTAATCAGAGTTCTACTTACTGTCATCGTGTCAGGAAAGAAAAAGAGAGATCCCAGCCAGGAACAGATTGGTATTTTCTGTGAACAGAAAGCTTGTTTCAGGGAGCAGACTGCTGCATTGCAGGAGTTTGTCATTGGTGGCATGTTTCCGGAGGCATTGATGATAGTTCAGTCTGAAGAAGGGTCTCGATCTGAAACGTCGCCCATTCCTTCTCTCCAGAGATCCTGCCTGTCCCGCTGAGTTACTCCAGCATTTTGTGTCTGCCTTCGATGGTAGTTCAATGATCTGTATCGTAGCAGACAAGCACCTCATTGTCCGCATGGTCCCAGAGGAGATTCACTGCTCCTAAGATGCATAAACGTACTATCCTTTCTCAAGATGACAACACTTTTCCTTGACTTTTAGGTGTCGCCCTTGCCTGTGCCCTGCAGCTTGCTACCATACAGTGCAGAACATCATGTGGAGATAATACAATCAGAAGCCAGCCTTCGCAGGAGAAGAGCTGCACACAGTCATCCATCACAAATATCTATAATTAACCTAAGTGACAGTGAGTAACCTTCCACCAACCTGGCAACAGACACCAACATAGGACACAACACTGTAATCGTAGAGCTAACAAATATCTCCTGGGTATACACTATTGGCAATTATTCAAAAATGTATGCTGACTTTCATTTCAAATGATAATTTTGCTTCTTTGTGATTTAAAAATACTCAGATGGTTGGGTGAAGAGGATTGCAGGGAATAGAGGTGATATTGGGCGGGAGAGGATTGAAGATAGATGTTCATGGAGATGATCATAGGTGTCATCAGGAAGGATGAGGATCAGGAAAGGGTCAGTTGGGTAATAGAGTAATGCAGCTAGTAGAAGCACTGTCTCACAGTGCCAGAGACTCAGCTTCAGTCATGACCTCATGTGCTGTCTGTGTGAAGTTTGCACATTCTCTGTGACCGTGTGGGTCTCCACTGGATGCTCCACTTTCCTCACACATCCCAAAGACTTGTAGGTTGCAAGTTAATTTGGCCTGTGTAAATTGACCCTGATGTGCAAGTGAGTGACGGAATCTGGGGGGATTCTGATATGGTTGGCACAGATATGATAAGGCCTAAGAACCTGTTTCTGCGCTATACCTTAAAGCTTCAAGAATCCAATTGAAAACATAGATCAAGTGACATAACAGATCTGATTGATGGACTGTAATGCTGTGGCACATTGGAACTTCCATTCTACCTTTAATTCTTCAAAGCTGCAGTACCATGGATGGCAATGTTGTTTGAGTCATCTTTCTATTCCATGTATCAAAGGGATGGATATATTGTAGCATTTTGAGGAATCAAATGACAGATGTCTTTAATGTCAGGAAGCTGCCCAGAAGTCTTTCACAGTATTAGTAACAGATTTCCTCAACCATTTGGGGGAATTAAAAGCGAAAGGTTTCTCACTTGGCTTTCCCCATTACTGAGCAAGCCAGGCATGGTGTTCATTGCCTGTGTATCCAGAAACAGAGCCACTGCAATGTGGGCTGTGCATCCAGAATTGTAGTTAATTCAAGCTATTGCATGGTTTGGAAGTACACCATGGTACTGTAATATGAAGAACTATCATATAAAATTCCTTCCCCACTTGAGATCCTGCTCATTTTGCGCAATCTGTGAGATGAATGTTAATTGGTACTTGAAGCCCTGTGTGAGATTTCTCATTGGAATGATCTTCTCTTCCAGTTGTGTCACCTCTTCAAACTTTTGTCAAGCCACAATGCAAGCTGCCTCAAAAGCCTGTCAGACGGAGAAGCAAGCAACTGCAGATGCTGATTTAAAGAAAGGTCACAAAATGCTGGAGTAACTCAGCTCTGGAGATGCTTCCTGACCCAATGAGTTACTCCAGCACTTTGTGTCATAAGCCTGTCACCTGCATTTACAAGATCTTCTTCATAAATGGAAGCTCCTTTCAAAGATAGACACAAAAAGCTGGAGTATCTCAGCTGGACAGGCCGCGTCCCTGGAGAGAAGGAATGAAGAGAAGGACTTTGGGTCGAGTCTGAAGAAGGGTCTCGACCCAAAACGTCACCCATTCCTTCTCTCCAGATGCTGCCTGTCCCGCTGACTTACTCCAGCTTTTTGTGTCTATCTTCGGTTTAAACCAGCTCCTGCAGTTCCTTCTCACACAGCTCCTTTCAAAGCTCCTGGTAAGCATATTATTTTGGCATGTTATCATATGTCCTGGATCCTGCTCTATCAAACTATGAATTAGGCTAAATTATGAAATTGCCAATATCACTTTCCAAATAAATTTGTTTAGATAAAATCTGTCCGTTCACAGGCCCATTAAATCACTGGGCTAATTAATGCTCTTCTAGACCTGGTCCAATGTTTTGCTTTAAAAAAAATGCAGTCTTTTGTAAACCACTTGCACCTAAACAATCATAAGTCTTTCCATCACCAGAGTGATGGGGAATTAATTGCTGATGACCATTTCTGACATCTGTTACTTTAACAACTCGAAGGGATCTTTTATAACTACACTTAATTTAAATCTGTGATGAATCCTCTCAGAATCCTGCAGGTTTTTTACATCCTTAGGTGATAATGATTAATCGATACCTTGTTTTATATGCCATTGGCAAAGAGATATATACATCCCCTCTATTATAGGAATGCGTGAATAATGATAATCAAGTATTATCTCTCTGTTGAAGCAGCTCAAATATCACGTTAAAACGTACACAATCTTGCTACGTCTTAAACTAAGGACAGAGAAGATGATTTTCAATATGTGAAAATACTTCAGTGGAGACCCACACCCTCACAGGGAGAATGTGCAAACTCCACACAGACACGAGGTCATGACTGAAACTAAATCTCTGGTTCTGTGAGACAGGGACTCTGCTAGCTGCATTACTCTACTACCCGACTGACTTTCTCCTGATCAATTTCTACAAATGTGTAATTAACCAAGGCTCCCTTTCCTTGAGCAAATGGAATCAGCAACTCCAATGTAACAGTGATTCTCAAACTGAAATACAGCAGAGATCTGTGGCTGATAGAAAGATCAGGTGACAGAACTCTTGATCTTCACGTATAGTTGTCCATGTATGGGTGCATGGCGGACACTCTCTGCCCAGAGCTCGCAGATCCCTATTACCGATGAGTTAAAAAAAAACTGAAGCCAGTTTGAGTTTTAGTTCAGAGATTCAGAGCAGAAACAGGCACTTCGGCCCACCGAGTCCGCACCGACCAGCGATCCCCGCACATTAACATTATCCTACACACACTGGGGACAATTTACCAAGCCAATGAACCTATAAACCTGTATGTCTTTGGAGTGTGGAAGGAAACCAAAGATCTCGGAGAAAACCCTCAAGGTCATGGGGAGAACGTGCAAACGCCGTACAGAAAGCACCCGTAGTCTGGATCGAACCCGGGGCTCCGGCGCTGTAAGGCAGTAGCTCAACTGCTGCGCCACCGTGCTGCACATTTCAGTTGGCAAGGCCTCCACCACTGTAGTATGGCCATGCCTGAGCTCAGATCAGACATTGAATGGGCCTCGGGCTACATTTGATACCAATAACTTGGTAAAATAATTTGTGATATTAATCATTTTAAGTTTAGATATTTTAAAATTATTAAATTTGAAGTACATACTTATAAAATTATTGATGTTAAAGCAAAATAAAAGTTAGAGATAGTTTTAAACAGCTTTAAAACATATGGAAAGCAAAACAATTAAATAAATAAATAATAACAACATTTAAAAGACTTTTCGACAGGTGCATGGATAAGAAAGTCATGGCCCGAATGCGGCGTGGGACTAGCTTAGGTGGGACACCAGGGTCGGCATGGATGAGTTGGGCCGAAGCACCTGTTTCCATGTATGACTCTAAATCACATACCTTCTGCTCTATCTTCCACCAGTTTGCTCTATTTCCTAAGGCCTTTTAGCTTAGTTTAGAGATACAGTTCGCACCTACAAGTCCACACCGACCAACAATCCCCGCATATTAACACTATCCTACACACACTAGGGACAATTTACACTAATACCAAGCCAATTAACCTACAATCTTGTACGTATTTGTAGCATGGGAGGAAACCAAAGATCTCGGAGAAAATCCACGTGGTGACGGGGAGAACGTACAAACTCCAGACAGACAGCACCCGTAGTCGGGACCTAACCCGGGTCTCCAGAGCTGCAAGCACTGTCAGGCAGCAACTCTACCGCTGCGCCACCGTGCTGCCTTGTTTGGGGAGAGTTCAACACTCTGGGTGTGTATGATCTTCGGATTCGAACACCACTTCTCCTTCTCCCATATGTGTCCAGGATACATCTTTCCTCTCTTCGAAACCTGCTCAGCATTCGATTTTTGCAGCAGGACCACGGCTATGTGAGAAACAGCAGCCTACCTCAACCCAAACTCACCGTACCCACGAAAGGCTAATTCCGAATCAGAAGGGAGCCTCCAGAGTGTCTTGTAATAGACTGCAAGCTTATCCTCCAAGACTGGAAATCGGGTGACAGATTGTCCTTAACAGAACACTGAAAACATGCTTATCCTGTAAATGACCAGCAGCACTTCTGAATTGGATAAACATGACTCAATTTCCTCTGGCAATAACCTGAACAAGTATTTGCACCAGGGTTAATGTTTTTTGGTGTGAGCCTAGGGCTCACACATAACAGTTACTGAACTAACTAGAGTTCTGGACCATTGACTCAGAGTCACAAATTCAAATCTCACTAAAGCAGCTGGGGAATTTATATTCAAGTAATTAAATAAGTCTGGAATTTTAAAAAATAGACTCAGTATGGCAACCATGAAATTACTGGATTATTATAAAAAGCCATCTGTTCACCAAAGTTCTTCAGGAACAGAAATCGACTGTCCTCCTGTGCAACTAATGTTGACTCTTAACTCCCACCTCATTTAGGGGTGATTAGGGATGAACAATAAATGCTGATATTGCCACTGACATCCACAGCCCACAAGCAGTTAAACAAAATCAAAAACAGAGGATATGTGAGCAGTATTGCCTGGTTACAATTCCTGTTCTTAACCTGATGAATACAGACCCAGTTATCTCACAACTGTTGAGGTTTGCTCCGAGATTATGATTTCCAAGGTCAGATTAAGCCAGTAATAATAGAGATTTATTTTAAACACAGAGAGAGGGGAAAAAAAGCAAGAGAGAGAAAGACAAAGAGAGTGGGGGAGAGAGAAAGAGTGAGAGAGATGGGAGAAAGTGGGGGGGAGCAGAGAGAGAAAGACATGAGATCATGTTGTGATCGGAGGGGGTAATGATCAGAGAGGGGGTGGTGATCAGAGGAGCAGTGATATCAGGGCAGCATGGTGGCGCAGCGGTAGAGTTGCCGCCTTACACCACCAGGGATCCAGGTTCGATCCGAACTACGAGTGCTGTTTGTGTGGAATTTATACATTCTCACTGTGACTGTGTGGGTTTTCTCCAGATGCTCCAGTTTCCTCCAGAGACAATCAGTTTTGTAGGTTAAGTGGCTTTTACAAATTGTCTTTAGTGGGTAGAATAGTGTGAGCGTACAGGGTGAACGCTGATCGGCGTGGACTTGGTGGGCCGAAAGGCCTGTTTCTGCACTGCATGTTTAAAGTCCAAGTATTGTCTAAAGTGATCTGATGCACTGGTGATCAGAATGGGTGTGGTGATCAAAGGGGCGCGATGATCAATGGAAGTGTGGAAATCAAAAGAGGTGTGGTAACCGAAAGGGGTGCGAAGATCAGAATGTGTGGTGGCCAAAATAGGGAGTGGTGGTCAGAGGGGGTGGTGATCCAACTGTAGAGCTGATCAGGTCCGATATATGAAGGAGAAGGTTAAATGAACGTGACAAGCTTGGTAAGGTAGTGGTCCAATATCATGGCTGGGGAGCCGAATGAGGAGCTGTTCAGTAACAACCTGAGAAAATGTTTCTGCATCAGGCTGGACCTGCTCAAGAAACCCCCCACCCCCCTCACCCTGCCAACTTTAAATTATTCCACTGCAGTCCTTTAAAGACATGGATGGATCAGAAGTGACCAGTGACAGACTGGCTCCAGATCTATAACATGGAACTTCTTGCAGCCGTGCTCTACACAAGTATTACACTGGTTATGATGTCATTACATGCAACCTTGATTTGGTTAACACACATCTGCAAAATATGATTCATTCTGTTAGGTGCTCGAATGAACATTCAAAGTAACATGATTCAACCCAGAAAATGTTATCAGATATTCTGAGAAAGGTTGATTTGTACATACTTGGAACTGAAAAAAGCCATTGCTTTGTGACCATACTTTATATAATTATTCCCATTTCAGTCTAAATGTAAAAAGGAATCTATTCCAGATTTCAGGTAATGTAAAAATGCATTAATGACTGGTGCACTTCATTAAGATTTTTACCCTTTTGTGGAGAATCCTTAATTGCTAAACAATTAAGATTTTCTACAAAAGGCTCCAAGAGCAATATATTGCAGATGCCAGAAATTTACAAGGTAAATGAGTCAAACCATGTATGGAGAGGGCACATTTTAGATCATTGACCTTTCTTCAGCTCGCTCATTTACTTTCTCATCAGACGTATTTCCAGATTTAAAAAAAATCTGTTGGGGATTCTAATGGCCCAGACAAACAATGTAAAAGTTAACTGTTTGTACATTGTTGGATATGGGTGTACGGGTAAAGTTAAAAAACTTGAAAATTTGCAGTTAGCAAGAAAGCAATAGACCAAAAGAGGAAATAGAGAGACCAGCAGTGTAGATAGAAAACTGGTGAGTGAAACTTACTGGAGAACTATTAAATGAGACACTTTGGCAAAATGAACGATGAGAGCGAATAAAGCAAAACAGCACAGTTCCAAACATCATACAAGAACAGTGATCTCAATTTGTGCATTATTCCTAATAACTGTGTAGCACATTGAGAGAGCAGCTAATAAAAGTTCATCGAATTCTGACTTTCGTAAATAACGGTAATGATGGCAAAAACAGGGAAATTAAGTAGAATCGTTATTAAAAGATTCAGATTCATCTGCATCCAATTGCATCCAATTCTGATCATCAATCTGAAGAAGAGTCCTGACCGGAAGCATCACCTATCCATTTTGTCCAGCGATGCTGCCTGGCCCCACTGAGTTACTCCAGCATTTGTGTCTACAGTGCATTCAGAAAGTATTCAGACCTCTTCGATTTTTCCGCATTTTGTTAAAATTGTCTAAAATTTATTTTTTAATTCTTTTATCATCAATCTACACACAATCCCCCCTTTAAAAAAAAGCAAAAACAGGTGTTTAGACATTTCTGCAACGTAATTAAAAAGAAATAACTGAAGTATCACATTTACATAAGTATTCGGACTCTTTACTCAGTACTTGTTCAGGCACCTTTGGCAGCGATTACAGCCTCGTCTTCTTGGGTATGACGCTACAAGCATGGCACACCTGTATTTGGGTAATTTCTCCCATTCTTCTCTGCAGATCTTCTCAAGCTCTGTCAGGTTGGATGGGGAGAGTCAATGCACAGCTATTTTCCGGTCCCTCCAGAGATATTCGATCGGATTCAAGTCCGGGCTCTGGCTGGCCCACTCAAGGTCATTCATAGACTTGTCACAAAGCCACTCCTGCATTGTTTTGGCTGTGTGCTTAGGGTCGTTATTCTGTTGGAAGCTGAACCTCCACCCCAGTCTGAGGTCCAGAACGCTCTGGAGCAGGTTTTCATCAAGGATCTCTTTGTACTTTTCCCCATTCATCTTTCCCTCAATCCTGACTAGTCTCCCTGTTCCTGCCGCTGAAAATCATTCCCACAGCATGATGTTGCCACCACCATGCTGCATCGTAGATATATTATTGGCCAGGTGATGAGCCAGGTGGTTTCCTCCAGGTGTGACACTTGGCATTCAGGCCAAAGAGTTCAATCTTGGTTTCATCAGACCAGAGAATCTTGTTTCTCATGGTCTGAGAGTCCTTTAGGTGCTTTTTGGCAAACTCCAAGCGGGCTGTCATGTGCCTTTTACTGAGGTGTGGCTTCCGTCTGGCCACTCTACCATAAAGGTCTGATTGGTGGAGTGCTGCAGATATAGTTGTCCTTCTGGAAGGTTCTCCCATCCCCACAGAGGAGCTCTGGAGCTCTGTCAGTGTGACCATCAGGTCCTTGGTCACCTCCCTGACCATTGCCCTTCTCCCCCGATTGCTCAGTTTGGCCGGCCAGCCAGCTCTATGAAGAGTCCTGGTGGTTCCAAAGTTCTTCCATTTAAGAATGACGGAGGCCACTGTGCTCTTCAGGATCTGCAATGCTGCAGAAATTGTATTATACCCTTCCCCAGATCTGTGTCTCGACATAATCCTGTCTCGGAGGTCTACGAAGAATTCCTTCGTCTTCGTGGCTTGGTTTTTGCTCTGACATGCACTGTCAACTGTGGGACCTTATATAGACAGTTGTGTGCCTTTCCAAATCATGTCCAATCAATTTAATTTACCATTGGTGGACTTCAATCAAGTTGTAGAAACATCTCAAGGATAATCAATGGAAACAGGATGAACCTAAACTCAATTTTGAGTGTCATATCAAAGGGTCTAAATATTTATGTAAATGTGATATTTCAGTTATTTATGTTTAATTATTTTTCAAAAATGTCTTCACTTCTTCATTCTGGGGTATTGTGCGTAGATTGATGATAGAAAAAAATTTAAATCCATTTTAAAATAAGGCTGTAACGTAACAAAATGTGGAAAAAGTGAAGTGGGCCTGAATACTTTCTGAATGCACTGTATCTCTAATCATCAGAGTGTTAAGTATGTGAGGGTTGTTACACAGGGTGAGGAAAAAAAATACTGATGTAGTTCCAAGGACAAGGGATATCAGCTACAAAGCAGACTGGAGAAAGTGGATTGTTCTCCTCAGAGCAAAGAAATTTGATAGATTCAGATGAGATCATAATAGATTTAGCAAGGGTAGAGAGATAGAATCTGTTTCAATTCATAGGTCGTTGAAATACCAAGAGACACTGATTCAAAATGATGGGCAAAACGCACAAGATGGATTTAAGAAGATAGATTTTATTGTCTACAAGGTGGTGAAAAAAATAATTCAAAAGCACCAACTTTGAATTCAAAGAAGCTTTCAAAAGGGAATTACTTGAACAATTGAATGAAAATAATTTGCAAGACCATGGGGAATGAACATGGGAATGGAACTAATTAGATTGCACAACAGAGGTCCATCGATAGGCTAAATGGCCTCCCACTGTACTACAACAGCTCTACCATCGTAAGATAATGTAACAGCAGTAGGGAAAAGGAGCAGCCAACACTAAAATGGGTAGATAATTCTCATGATCATGAGATTAGGAACAATCAATCACCCACAGGAATAGATGATAGTGCATCACAGTGAACAGGAGGTGGAGGAAAGATGTGGAAGTGGTTTAGAGAAATGAATAATAAATACAGAATATTAACCATAGTATATATTTTTAACTAGCCCAATATTAAATGGCCAGACATACGGGCAAAAGGGTTGTATAGGAAGCAACTGCAGACGCTGGTTTAAACCGAAGATAGTCACAAAAAGCTGGAGTAACTCAGCGGGTTGGTGACGGTTCAGGTCGAGGCCCTTCTTCAGACTGAGAGTCATATCTCGTTTCCTTTTCCCTTGAATCTCAGTCTAAAGAAGGGTCCCAACCCGAAACATCATCTATTCCTTTTCTCCAGAGATGCTGCCTGACCCACAGAGTTACTCCAGCTTTTTGTATCTATCTTGGGTAAAAGGCTTTCACACGCTAGCCAGGGTTAATTTTGAAATTATATTTAATTCAATGGGGAATCCTGCAAAACAAGAGTGTTTGGACTAAATTACCGACTCAAGATTACTGTATCTTAATTGCTCCAGACCAACTTGTTTTGGAGGTTAGGTTTTCTCCCAATATCTTTTTACTATACACTAAACGCCTATAACTCAATCATTTTTACTTACACCGAAAACGGTGTCTGAGACGGGCTGGGAAGATCAGCAAGGACCCTTCCCACCCTAACCATGGACTGTTTGCCCTCCTACCATCGGGGAGGCGGTACAGGAGCCTCAGGTCCCGCACCAGCAGGATGAGGAGTAGCTTCTACAATAACACCATCGCACTGCTGAACTCGGAGTCCCGCCGATAGATTCCCACATCTGTATTTATTTATCTGTATTTATCTAAACATTGCTATCACTACGTACTGACACTAAACTGCATTTCGTTGTACCCATACTTGTATCTGTGCAATGACATTAAATTTGAATTGAATTGAATTGAATTGACTTTAACAAATACAAAATTAATTCCCACACTCAGGACATTGCTGTAGAATGGGAATGTGCCAAAGGAAAATGTCAAGTCTCAATAATCCCCAAATTCCAAATTTCATCCTGGCTTCAGGAAAGGGAATTCCACATATCCTAGATAATGGAATTTCAACTCTACTTTTATCCACCAAATCACTTCTTTCCGAATGAATGAAGCTTACTGGAATTGAATTCTTGAACTATCAAGTGAATATTGTCTCTATCTCAATCGATTAGGCACAAAATAAATATGAATGCTAGCACAGAAATGCTTAGAATCCTGTTTAGTTTGGAAGAGTATAGAGGTCAATTGATATCTTCAAGAGTCTCTTCGCTTTAATTAACAGATAAACGCCTATAACTCAATCATTTTCAGTTATTTCTCAAAACAATCTAACTCAGCCATCAAAGACTCCTCCAAGCTTTTCAACAAACGGGTATTTTCCTAGTTATGCATTTCTCTTATTTTCATCTTACATTGTTCACATTGAGTTTTCCGTTGCTTGGCTACCAGGTCACTGTGTCGTTGTGATCATGGCACTACAACACTCTAAATTCCTTCAAGAGCCTTATTGCACCGCTTCCTAGCCTGCTGAGGTTAGATAGAGAACGATCATCGGAGAGCTCTGTTGGATATAACATAGATAAGGGTGGAACCGTTCCAGAATCCGATTAAAATAATTCACTTTATAAAAATCTAACTCCCTACCCCTCAAACACAGAAGTAATCTATCTCAAAGCTTGTTCTCAATTATATTGCAGAAGGTTATCTAAGGATTTAAAAAAATAAAAAACATGTTTGAATGTAATGAACTGTAATAAATGTTTCTAGTTTAATTATTGAAATCAACATTGCTGCCCACATCTTCCTACCATGCCTGGATACATTGTTCATCCAGAGAAGTTCATAAAAATATTAATTTTGATTATCATGGTTCATGATATTTGGAACATGTACTGGATAAGAGCAGAATAATGCTTGTCAAAGTTTAATTTTATTATTTTAACAGATGCATTGAACAAAGTACAGTGCAACTTCAAGATAATATGCGTGCAAGGGACAGAGACAATAGACAATAGGTGCAGGAGTAGGCCATTTGGCCCTTCGAGCTAGCACCGCCATTCAATGTGATCATGGCTGATCATCCCCAATCAGTACCCCGTTCCTGCCTTCTCCCCATATCCCCCGACTCCACTATTTTTAAGAGCCCTATCTAGCTCTCTCTTGAAAGCATCCAGAGAACCTGCCTCCACCGCCCTCTGAGGCAGAGAATTCCACAGACTCACCACTCTCTCCGTTCTAAATGGCTTACTCCTTATTCTTAAACTGTGGCCCCTGGTTCTGGACTTCCCCCAACATCGGGAACAGGTTTCCTGCCACTAGTGTGTCCAAGCCCTTAACAATCTTATATGTTTCAATGAGATCCCCTCTCATCCTTCTAAACTCTTTACATCTTAACTATCTGAGTTAGAAGCAAAATTAACACATAGTTAATTAACATCAAGGGGAGTGATACAATGGTGGCGCTGTGGTAGAGTTGCTGCCTTACAGCGAATTACAGGTTCGATCCCGACTACGGCAGCTGTCTGTACGGAGCTTGTACGTTCTCCCTACGACCTGTGTGGGTTGTCTCCGATATCTTCGGTTTACTACCACACTCCAAAGACGTAGAGGTATGTTGGTTAATTGGCTTGGTAAATGTAAAAATTGTCCCTAGTGTGCGTAGGATAGTGTTAATATGCGGGGATCGCTGGTCGGCGCGGACCTGGTGGGTCCGTTTCCGCGCTTTATCTCTAAACTAAACTAAAATACAATGCGGCTAATATATTTGAAGATGCAATATCACATTGAGGCTGTTCTGTAATCCAAACGCAAAATAATGCAGACGCAGGGAATCTGAAATAACAATGAAAAATGTTGGAAATACTTATCAGGTCGAGCAAAATCTGTTGAGGGAGAAACTGAGTTAATGTTTCAAGTTAGTAACCTTTCATCAAATGAAAGATCATTGACCTGAGATCTTAACTCTGTTTCTTTCTCCACGGATTCTGTGTGGCTGGATGAGTATTTCCAACATATTCTGTTTTCGTTTTAAAAATCTGTTCTGTTGTTGCAGTTGCTTTGTGCGATACATCTGTATGTTTTCTCATCTATTGTTGCAACTGCTTTACGTACTTTCACATAAAAAAAAATAATCGAATTCATTGAAAATTCATTGAAATTATATGAAAATTAAAAACATTGTCTTGCAATTTTCATACTTCACTGGGAAATTTCTCAGAGTATAATATTATAAAACATCTTGATGAAGTGAGTTGAGAGGGCAAGAATGTCTGAGTCAGAGAGAGATGCAGCATGGAAACAGGCCCACCATCTACACTCAACATCAACCACCCATTTTTGTTTAGAAATACAACAGGCCATTTGGCCCACCGAGTCCATGCCAACCACGATCACCCATACACTAGTTTTATCCTACAGATCAGGGACAATTTACAGAAGCCAATTAACCTACAAACCTGCACGTCTTCAGAAAACTATTTTCCTACCAGAAACATTGAAATATAGAAAAGTAAAAAAAAAAATTGATTTTGTATTATGGAAACAAACCAACATTATAATCCTGAGCTGCTGACTAACATTAACAAAACATCCATACAACAACCCAGTACATTATCAGTACTTTTGTAACTGTATAGAAATAGAATCTTATAAGATTAATCAGATGGCGGAACAAGGCCTCCGTTGAGCATGGATGGGCAATAAATAAATGATGGCACAGATCTGTTGAGTAAAACGCCATTGCACTGTTGTAAATTCTGATACACTAAAGGGTGTATCTCACCTTATGAACAATCAATAGCTGTTAAAGTGTACAAGATAAATGGGTGACCTCTCTCCAGTTACCATCTTCGTCACACATTCCTTCTCTCCAGAGATGCTGCCTGGCCCGCTGAGTTACTCCATCTTTTTGTGACCATCTTCCTAGATCCTGTTAATCGTGAATGTTCTCAATAAAGATCTGTCTCCATCTTTGCAAACTACCGCCCATCTTCACTTTGTCTTTCCACTCTGTAAAGACGATTTTGCTTTGCATATCAGTCTCTTATTTCTCGCATTAATTGACATGAATACCATTTTCTTCTCCCCCAAATTCCCACCTCCCTGCAGGATCTACCACTCACTGACATTCTAGCCCATTACCATCTGCACCTCTATGGGATGTGGGAGGAAATCAGAGCATACAGAGGAAACCCAACCAGGAAGAACATACAAAGTCCTTACAGGCAGCATTCGAGGTCAGGATTAAACCTGAGTCTGTGACATTGTGAGGCAATTGTGCATCTATGCTGCCCTGAAATGTCTTCACAGAATATTTTCAAGTATTTTAAAGATCCAAAAAGCAGTTATTAAAATTATTAGTACTTCAAATCTCAGTGCTTTGATTGAAAGACATATATCAAAAATAGTTGTCATTACATTTCTAGATCTCAATAATAGAACAGTTTAATTGTTATTTATCATGGACCTGATAAGGCAATACAGAACTGCAGCCAGGACTTGATTAACTGAACGTTTGATAATTTAATGATCTGCATTTGTTTTATGAGATGTGATGCTGGAAGCTCATTTAGGAACTTATTCAGATGATAAAACCATCCTTGTGTTGTCATAAAAATTAAGAGGTCGTCAATATTTTTGAAGATTGGGACATAAAGAACTAAATTGCATGGAACAGGGATTTTCTAATCCCAAGGGAAGATTTTTCAAGCAACATCTAATTAATGTGCAGGTAGACAGAATGGACTGGACTATGCAGGAAATTAGCATTAATTGATATAAACAAGACAATTGTTCTGACAATGAAAGATGGAATAAAGTATCAACGTCCAATTTCCAAATCAATACATAAAAAGGTAAAAGGGTAATACAAAGTTGATAGCCTGGGCTTTCCCCCCCCCCATCTCCATCTAGTCAATCCCCCAAGTGAATGTGAAGTAAAATGCCATTCACAAAAATCAACCCTCTGTGAAATCGAATATGACCGCAGGTGACACAATGTCAACTCCCATCTGGCATCTGGTTTTGCATTTCCTTGTTTATTGCCCCATGAGATAATATATTGTTTCTGTGCCTTTTTTCTCCATTCTGCAGTTTCCCTCTTCTGATAACATTACATAGATTTGAAAGGGAGAGTATAACCAGGCAACATCTTATGTTGTTTTACTTATTTATTTATTTGGGGAGTACGCTTTGGTCTATAAACTGCTATTTTCTTTTAACATTCTTGTTCGTAAATCTGTCAAACCTGCCTTAAAGCCTTCCTAGAAGTGCTTGCAGAGCGAGTGGATTCACAATGATGGCAAGAATATAAATCTACTCGTAGGCAATGCTGTCATTGTATCTCCGTGTGTGTCACCATTTGAACACATAGCTATAGCTTCCATGTCACATCAATTGAGCCTCTAATAACAAATTGCACAATTTTCACCTAGTTTACAGTGCTCAGGATTTTTAGAAATGTTTAACTGCAAATAATCTCAACAATCAAATTTGAAACTATTTAACCTCAACAAGAGAGCGCAAAGAAGCTTCAACAAAATCCACCAGATTTTGGACATCTCATATTAATTATTAAAATTGATTTAAAAATGTTCTCAGTGCAACATGGAATCAGACCCTTTGGCCACGAGTCCACGCTGACCATCAATCAACACATTCTTGCTAGTTCAGTTATCCCACTTTCACATCCATTCACCCACACATTAGGAGCAATTTACAGCGGCCAATTAACCTATACATCCACGTCTTTGGGATCACATGGAGGAAATGTGAGGGAAGGAACTCCAGATGCTGGTTTAAACCGAAGATAAACACAAAATGCTGGAGTAACTCAGTGGGACAGGCAGCATCACTGGATAGAAGGAATGGGTGATGTTTCGTCACCTAACAAACAGCTAACAATGGCCTGTTTCTTTCATCATCGATATTTTTTTGCATACCTTTCATTCATTTCTATATCTCTCTACATCACTGTCTATATCTCTCGTTTTTCTTTCCCCTGACTAGACTGAAGAAGGATCTCGACCCGAAATATCACCCATTTCTTCTCGCTAGAGATACTGCCTGTCCCATTGAGTTACTCCATCATTTTGTGTTCATCACATGGAGGAAATCTTGGCATCACAAGGAGAACAGCATGATCACATTGAATGGCGGTGTTGGCTCAAAGGGCCGATTGGCCTACTCCTGCACCTATCGTTTATTGTCTATTGTCTTTATAACGTGCAAACTCCACACAGGCAGCACCTGGTCAGGTTTGAACTCAGGTGAAGCAGCAGCTCTACCATTCTACTGTGCTGCCCATATCGTTTAATCTGATGTATTTTCTCACTGTGCAACTCCCATCCCCACAACAGTGGTTAACTTTAATTTTGTTCAACAGTTTTCACGTATGTCTCAGTACCAATCAACTTCAGCTACTTCATCAGTGACTGCCCTTGCATCATGAGGCCAGTAGTGATGATGTTTGCTGATGATAGCATCAAATTCAGTTTCATTCCCAATAAAGGAAGCAGCCTATGCCTGCATGCAGCAGGACCTAGACAACATTCAGGCATTGGCTGTTTAGTGGCAAGAAACGGTTGTGCTATAAAATGGCAGGCAAAAAGAGTGAAACCACAGATCAACCCCTCAAAATAAAACAGAACTGGCTCCCACTGTGAGAATCAAATCTTATGAAAAACTGTTTAAAAATTATTTAAGTGATTTGACAGCATGAGATGGCACAGTCATCCAAACAGTACAAAGTAATTTCTGCTAGAATTCCAGCTCCCAGCAGGTGCAAGCTTTTCTAATTTATAAGTTGTAATTCCACTTGAAAAACAGTGACCACTGCAGCTTTTCTATCTGGTTTTGCAATCCACCTGCCAATAATATAGTGCTGCCTATTTTACAATTACAGAACTGGCAGGATTGTTAATCTTTTCAACGTTTTGATTATCAGACTATGCCCTATGAAAAAAAAATAGTTTAGAAACAAAATCATATGTGCACTGTGCAAACTGACTTCAATGAAAGCTGAAATATGACTGAAAACAGGTGTTTTTTGTGGGTTGCATAGACACAATTTGCGTTCCAGGTCTGCTGTGTGTCTGATAGCTCCTGCACAAAGGGCTTGACACTTCAGACATTCATTGTTTCTGGGAAGCTCACACTATATCATAGTGTTACAGAACTGTTCAGCACAGAAATAGGTCATTCAGCCCACCATGCCCATGGCATCCATCATACTTATCTGCCCCATTTACCTCCAATTGGCCTGAAGCCTGTTGTGCTTCACTTACATTCAAAGCTATTGCTGGGAATCCAAATTAGCTGGGTCCTCAACTATATGGATTCAAAAGCAAAGCACTGCAAATGTAAGTAATCTCGGTAATCTCTTGGAATTGATGTTGACATTTTTCCACTCCAGTTCTTTGGGATCTGAGATGGTTGACCAGGCCAAGGTGAGACCCATGGAGGTTTGACAAAGCAAGAAGGTAGGTAATTTAGGAGGTGGTGCTATTTGTGCTAGATTGTCGTGTGCACCCAATGCGCACTCGTGAGGTTCTTAGTGCCATTTCAAAACCTTTGTTCCCATTTTGAGATGTCATAGGTCAGGAATTCCTACCAATTGGTGGGAATGTTACCTTTGTTATGAATTTTAAAGGAGGCTTTAAGAACATTCTTGAATTATTTTGACTGTGTAGTTGGCAACACTTGCCATGACTAAGCACATAATTCAGAGTATATTTTGGGAGTCTGGATTAGGCATGAAATCAACTTGGCCAGAGTAACACTGTTTGCCCTCTAAATGCTTTGGAAACATAGATTACTGGAGAGATACCCCCAACGCTACTTCCATTAATTCCTCCAAATCCCTCGATGGAATTACTGAACAAATTTCAATTTCCTCCTACAGGCCAGCATCAGCAGTACCGAACACTGTGCATTATACGTTGCTATGCTGTAATCCTTATTTATGATCAGCTATATACAATTAATTTTGAATGCTGAACTTACAGAATTACTAATACTGCAAATTACAGAAACCTTCAATAAATATCCTAACGCACAAACATTAAAGATGTACCTTATGCATAATAAGGAAACCAAATTCATCAAATGATGGCAATCCACACTTAATTATTGCTGCAGTAGTTTGTTTCTTAATTATCATACAGTTAATATTTAAGGATGTACTGGATCAGCCTCAAATAAGTACAGAAAATTAAAATGTAAAATATGATGTTTGCTCCCACAGTTTGTGAATGTGGATTCTAGCATCCCAATGTAATGGTTATATATTTGATAATATATTAAGTTAAAACCAAAGTTATATCTAAATACTCGCGACAAGTTTATACAATTATCTACAAACTGGTTATTAATTCTGCCAGTGTCTGTACTTTAATTCTGTGTATCTCTGATAGATTGTGAAATCATTCTGCATAAGTCTTTGAACATTCTGTCTGATTACAACAATGGATAAAGGAAAACGCAGGCAAAAATCAATAGAAGGTCAGCACTGGCTTTGAAACTTAATCCCATTATATTGGTGCTGCCCATGTAAACAACAAGTGAATGATATATTCCCCAATCATGGGTTATGCTACAAGGTAAAAATCAATCCATTTCAACAAGGGTTAAGGACTACATCAATCCTTAATAAGATGTGGGGCCAAGCTCCCTTGCTTTATTAGGCACAGGTTCAGCAACGTCAGGTTTCAGATGCATGTTGCGCCAATGCCAGTCAAAATTAGACATATCCATATTCATCTATCAAGTGGGCAGACAGGTAATTAACAACTGATTACTCCACAATTCGCATAAATACTGCTGATAGTACCTGTGCACAATTCACATATAATGACTATTAATATTGTTGTCCCAAATTGTGAAAACACAATTTGCATTGCATTGCCCAATCAACCCTGCTAGCGCAGCAGAATGTATTTGTGAATCAATCACATCAGTAGCACATCTTCCCCAATGATAGGAAAGGTCCGTAGAGTCTATCTGAAAATGTTCAAATCCCATTGGTGGCCTGACTGGACAGGCTGAGTTCTCCCACAGCACCACACGATGGACAATTACCATTAACGTTTATTAACAGCTCATGAATGACAGAATGAAGGGGCAAAATTACCTTGGGATGTTCCCTGCGTGCAGGAAAAAAAATGCATCTTATTTCCGTCATTATGATGTATTGAAAAATAACTCTATAAACTAAGATTTAGGCTGAACAATACAAAATGAGGCTCACCATTAGGAATAAATGCATCCATTTATTGACAATTTTCACCTGTGATAATTATTCTTTTCATTCTGAGAAGTCAGTGTCTTGGTACAAATAAATCTCAGTTAATTACTTAGATAGGAGGTGAAATAAATACATATAGACACACACACATCAATATTTGGAAATTTATGCTATTGTTGGTTTAAACCCGTGAAAAAGTGTATATTCGTCAAATAGACATGTTAAACACGTCTTTTATCCAAATGAATTAACTGTTTGTGAAGAAAGAATGGATTTTGCATTTAGAATTTCAAATTTTAACTATTGCTATTACATTTGCTTGGCCATCGTTTTTTGGGTTTTATTTACTCAAGTTTTTTAATCTGGAATAAAGCACTTAAAATTCAATTTGATTATTTGTACATTATATTCAATTGATAAAATTCAATTTGATTATTTGTACATTAACATTGATTACTCTACCACTGTCAAATCACATTATCCATAGTACAGTTCCTCAACTGTTCAATTGGTGAATGAAAGTAACAGTAATGTTTCAAAGAGGGACAAGAATATAAATACCAAAATGACTCATTAAAATAGGATTTTGCAATCTCGATACTTATATATGTCGAGATGGACTCAGTTCCATCTCATTCGAGGGCCTGTGTCAGTCGCAATGATTTATAGTCATGAGGTGCTGGATTTATTGATGGCTTAGCCTAGCTCCAGGTTTTCATAATTAGATGCTGTACTTGGATTGCTTGTTCTCTCGACTACTTGGATATTGATTTAGCATGGTTGTTGCAGTGTTGGTTTTCCTCATTCAGTGCATCACTTAGTAATTGTCACACTACTAAGTCTTGTAAAGGATATATTTCATTTGGCAAAGCCGCCTTGTACTTTTATGTCATCCAGTAGCTCAACTGGTGATTTCATGTCAGTCTTCAGAGCAGTAACTTAGAGCAACAATAAGGAACGTTTGGGTCCTCCTTTGTTTCTCTGTAATTATTAGCGTCCTGGTGATCATTTACATGTACCTCTCCGTAAACTCAGGTGATCTCAGACACTATAGGGATGAGGCCACAATGGGAAATCTGTATCATTCTAGCAGTTTTCTAAATACATTAATAGTAAACTGGGTTCCAATCTCAGGGATCCCTTGCATTGAAAAGTTAATTCAAACTCCGAGTGTTACCATTGTAGTTGATCCTTTAACTGATTGAATGATAAAACATGGAAACAGGCCCTTTGGCTCATCGAGTCAACACCGACCGACGATCACCTATTCACTCTGCTTCTATGTATCCCATTTTCACATCCACTCCCTACACACGAGGGGCAAACAGAGACCAATTACTCTACAATTCTGCAACTCTTTGGGACACGGGAGGAAACCGGAACATCCGAAGGAAACCCATGCAGTCACATGGAGAACGTGCAAACTCAACGCGGACAGTACTTAGGTCAAGATTGTAGCCATGTCTCTGACACTGTGAAGCAGCAGCTCTACCAGTTGCACTGCAGGTCTGATGAATGGGAGCAGTTGTTAAACAACTCTACTGAACTGTATTTGAAAAATCAGCTCCTACAGCATGCCGCAGCTGAAGTGAAATTTCAATCATCAACTACTTTTTTTGTCGTGTGTTTCTGTATTTCTAGCATACTATGAATGCTGACAACATTCTAATTTGAAGTCAATCCAGTATACAGATGATCCAGGCCTCACTCTACCTCTCGCTATACACATATGGGCTTTGTATATTTTCTGCAATATTTTAAATATTTGTTAGTGCACCAATTCTAGATCTAGACAACAGAACATCTTCCATGGAGATTGTCCTGTATATATAAAACAGATTCCTGAGTAGTGTCATAGAGTCATACAGAATGTAATCAGGCCCTTTGGCCTAACTCATCCTTGCTGACCAAGAAACTCCATTTCAGCTAGTCCCATTTGCCTGCATTTTTCCCATATCCCTCTGACCCATTCCCATCCACAAACCTGTCCAAATGTATCTGCCTCAACTACTTCTTCTGGCAGTTGGTTATCTATACCCACCACCCTCTGTGGAAAAAAGTATCCCCTCAAGTTCTTATTAAATCTTCCCCCTCTCACCTTAAACCTATGCCCTCTGGTTCTTGATTCCCTGACCCTGGGTAAAAATCCTCTCTCCTCTCACCCAACTATTCCCATCATGATTTCATAGACCTTCAGAACATCATCCCTCAGAATAAACTTGAAGCCTGTTCAAGCTCTCCCTATAGCTCAGGCCCAGGAGTTCGGATAAATTGTCCGCTCTCTTTCCAACTTAATGACATATTTCCGATAACAGGAAAGAGGTTAGAAGGTCAACATGATGGGAACATGGGAGTTGAGGTCATAACCTGATCAGCCACATTCTTATTAAAGAGCAGATCAGGGGCTGCTCCGTGTTCCTATTTTTAATTTTCTTATAAAACACAAAATAATAAAAAAAAATCAAAGTGAAATAACTGTGGAGGCAAAGATAATGAATATGCATCATCAATGACCTTTCTTTAATCATTAGGTCAGAAGTGGGATGTTTGCTGATGAATGCACATGTTAAATTCTATTCGCAACTCCCCAGTGAATGAAGTAGTCTGCTTGCATGTACAAGACCTTGGCAACATTCAGGCATGGAGTGAAAAGTGGTAAGTAACAGTCTCCTCACAAAATGACAGGCTACGGTCATCTTCAATAAGAGAGAATGTAATCACTACTCTTGACATTCAATGGGATCAGTCTCCAACATCAAAATGGAGTCATCAGGTACAAAGTGCATTATTTTTCGAGGCTACTGTGATAGTAGTTCTCAAAGAAGGACAAGTCAGAAAATGCATGGGAACATCACTACCTTGATTGGGAAATATGTTGCCAATTCTTCATTGTCATTGCGTTAAAAATCTTGGAATTCCCTTCCCATGAGCATTATGTGAGTGCCTTCACCACAGAGCTAGAGCTAAACAACATGGAAACATACCCTTCATCCCGCCTTCTGCATGTGGACTAAGTGGGTATATTGAGCTAGTCCCATTTTCCTGCATTTGGCCCAGAGCCCTCTGAACCCTTCCCAGAGAGGCTGAAGCAGTTAGCCACCACCTTCTTAAGATAAATTAATGCTTGCCTTGCCAGCTATGTATTGATCTCAAAAACAAACTTAATGTAATGTACCTTCTGCTTCGCCTCCCAAATTATTCCTGAAAATCCACATTAAAATCATCGGCATCTTAGATCAGACCTGAAAGACATTTCCACAGCTACACTAAGCTCTACTCCTGGAATACATATTGGCATTCACCAGAGTCTGCTGCTCATCCATTCTCCTTTAAAAACACATAAACGAAAAAGTGGTGTTGCACTCAGATTAGGAGTAACTGTGGAATTTGTCAAAATTACCCCTTGTTAAATTGCAGCTAAACTAGCACCATGATGCTATTTCCAGTTCAGTCCATGCTAAAATTATTTTTTCCAAAGTAAGTTTTACAAAAATGTAAAACCTGTTATTAAGAATGTTTCAGTTGTGAAAGAAAAACCTCAGAAAGAAAGTGTCTATAATTGTATGATTCCTTCTTTGGGCTCAGCCAGCTACTTATTGAGGTTTCAAATGGGAATGTAAATATTCAATGAACTATTCGGATTTACAAACCAAAATCTAAACGTTAACTCCTAGCTAGGCAGAGTAGGGACGCAAGTCAGGGATTTCATTTGATATTGGCATTCCCAATTAAAACCTCCATAAGGAGCCAGCAAGGCCAAGACCAATACAGGTATCATGCAAATAAGGATGTTTCTGTCTGAATCTATTTCACAAATGGAACATTCCCAACAACATGCTTTCCATATTTTGTAAAAATACTCAGGAAAATATAATTTTAGCAAGGACTGAATTGGAAATAGAGGTATGTTGCTTGCCTGAACACACAATAACAATAGGTAATTTTGACAAATTGCATAGTACCAATAAGTCATTTCTAATCTAACCGCAACACCATTTTTCAATCAATGTATTTTTAAAGGAGAATGAATGAGCAAGCAGTCTTTGCCAATACATCAAGGGAATACATAATTTTAAACATATTTTATGTTAGTCCATTTAGAAAACAATGTTCTCAGGATATTTATTTCCATCATTAACTTGAACAGTGCCAGAAGAACTTTAACTACAAGGCGTGCTTAATTTATGCAGCACAATTCAGACTCTCTGGACAGTCAACGTGAATTTTTGCTCATCGATAAATATCTACTTAAGCTACCGTTTTAACCAAATGGGATACACAGCAAACATTCTGTGCAAAATAACATGACTAATACAAATAAATAATTTGTTAAATGCATGCAAGGCGCTCATTATTCCCAGATGCCTGGAAAAAGCAAGATGTGGGAAACACACAATTGTTCAAATGGTTCCAAATTAATGAGTATACACACTTTAAGTGTAGTTGCCAGTTTTCCCCTCTTCCTAGAATATAATTTCACTGCCATTATTTACGGAAAGAGCAAAAATAATTCATGTGAACTATTAATTGCCTCTCAATCTGTAACTAACTTTCTCAACTTTTCAATAGTATACCACGGGTGGCGAATTAAGCTCACAAGTTAACCTCATGTTGGTTCCCAGGATTCTTAATGCAATGGAAGAAGCAAACACGGCCATAGAATTGTAATTCCATGCTACAGGTTTCCTTTGGCAATGCAAACAAATATAATGCATCCAAACACTTGGATGCAGATCTGGAGGGCTTAAATAAATCCACCATTTTTCAGGTCCTGAGAACCTATGAAAGAGCAACACAGGTCAATATCGAGGAGCAACCAGCTGCTGTTCCCCTCTATGGTTACAGTGTACGAGTATAACACTTAGTAGTAAAAATAAAGGGCTGATGGTGAAAAATTCATATATTGCAGAGACATCAAAATACAACCAACTATTCTTTATAAAATGAAAAACAAAATTAAAAATCTTTGCTTTCGGCAAGAATCCAGTTTTGAATATGAATCTATATACGGCACACTCATTTTTCATACCCAAGTATTGAATTTAGAGCAAATCCATGAGTAATTTATCAATATCTTTCAGAGATTATTAAAATCAATGTTTACATTAGGCTGATGTTTGTTCTAAAAGTAACCCATAAACTGAGATAGGTTTTCAATACAAAATATTATTTTATTTTGAACTCATTATAATTTGTAAATTATTTCATGCATGGCATAATGATATTTGCTTCTAAAATATTAACACTGATCTATTTCTTAAACATATATTAGCTGCTAATAGAGGGAGGAAAAAATAGAGAATTGTAAAGCAATCCAGTAGTGAAGTGGATTGGAGAAGCATCAGTAAAGGGCTTGTCCCACTTGGGTGACATTTGGGCGACTGCGGAGCGTCAGTGACTGACACCCGTAAAACCGTCAAGTTGCACGACATACACGCTGACGTATGCTGTCATGCGGGTTACGCCCAGTTAGGGTTGACGCTGTAAAATATTCTTCATTCAATGCATGGATTTTAAACATTAATATATTAATTTTTTTTTTGTAAAATATTTTAATTAGAAGTGATATTAAGAAGAAATAATATAAAATCAAAGAAAAAGAAAATATCATCGTCACATACATTCTTAATATCTTTAAAATTTACAGTCAATCTTATTTATACTTATATTTTTATTTTTATTTTATAACAGTAGGAAATAGAGATAGGTAATAAAGAGAAAGAGAAATAAAAAAGAGATAAATAAAATGAGTGGAGTATTAAACAAGATATTCTTCATTGGAGATATATTCATGATCTATTGTATATAATTCTTCATCTATTCCTTCATTCAGGCTTCAGTCATGGCCTCGAACCGGACCATCTTAACCCTTTAAATATTCATAAATGGAGACCATATTCCTCTGAATTGATCTAACCTGTCCATTAGGACAAGTCTTAATCGTTCCAGATGAAGTGTCTCCGACATTTCTGTAATCCACATTTTGATTGTAGGGGATATGGGACCTTTCCAAAATCTTAGTATTAATTTTTTACCAATTATTAAACTATAACCAACAAAAAATATTTGTTGTGTTGTTAGTTTCTAATATTCCCAATATAATTAATTTTGAGTCTGGAATTAAATTTGCATTAACTACAATTGAGATAATCTTAAACATTTCTGTCCAAAAATTAGTAATTTTTATACATTTTGTGAATGAATGTGTTAGATTAGCTTCTAATTGTTGACATTTATCACATATAGCGGAAACATTTGAGAAAATTCTATTTAATTTGGATTTTGAGAAGTGTAATCTATGTATAACTTTAAATTGTATCAAGGAGTGTCTGGCATTTAATGAGCAGTAGTGTATATGTTGTAAACTTTCATTTCATACTTCTCTACTAATTACTTGACCTAATTCGTTTTCCCATGCTTGTCTATATTTATCCGTATTTGGTAAATCATTTTCCAGTAAAATATTATAAATATATGATATTAATTTTTCTGTATTCGGATGTTTATTTAGACATTCATCTAAAATTTCTGTCTTTCTATTCCTAAAATCTAGTGTATTTGATTTAACGTAATCTCTAATTTGTAGATATCTAAAATATTCTTTAGAGTGTAATCCATAATTTTGTTGTAATTCCTGAAATGAGAGAAATAAACTTCCCTGTAGAGATCACCAATCTTATTTATTCCATAGTTCTTCCATTTAAAAAAACCTTTATCCATCAATGAAGGTTTAAAAGTAATATTATTTACAATTGGAAGAGCTTGTGGTGTATTTTGTAATTGTAAGTTTTTTTTTAATTGTTTCCAAATACGTATACCACTTTCTATTATTGGGTTTCCTCTATAAATTTTCTTATGTATTGTAGTGTTAGCAAATAAAATCGAGCTAATTTCGAAAGGTAAACAGTCTTCCTTTTCCATTTTTAACCAGTTTGGTTGTTTATCTAGTTCTTCCAACCAGAAATTCATATTTTTTATATTAACTGCCCAATAATAAAACATAAAATAAAACATATATTAAATTTAATACAATAAAATCAATTGGGCAAATGAAAAGATGTCTGAGTCGTTCAGTTTTATTTATAGATTATTGGTCCGCTTCCAGATACGATCACCAGGGATAGATTCAGTGAGTGTAGACTGAACTCCCCTCTCCCGCCCCCATCCCACCTTCTCCACTCCCCCCTAACCTTCTCCCCTCCCCTCTCTCCCCCCTTCTTCCCTTCCTCCCTCTCCACTCCCCCCTACCCTACTTCCTCTTCCTCCCTTCTCCCCGCTCTACTCTTCTCCCCTTTACCCCTCCCCTCACATCCCCTTCTCCACCTCCCTTCTCCTGTTCTCCACCCCCCCCCACTTTCCCCAACACCCCCCCCATTTGTCAACCCTGCCTGCGACCTGTGATCCCCCGCACACTATGCCACACACGCTAGGGACAATTTATAAAACCTGTGCGCCTTTGGAGTGCGGGAGGAAACCCAAACCCTAACCCTAACCCTAGCCCTAGCCCTAGCCCTAACCGTAACCCTAACTCCAGGTTGATAGGCTTGGTGCTGGCTCGAAGGGCTGAATGGCCGCCTCCTGCACCTATTTTCTATGTATAAGGATAAATTGTCCCTAGCATGTGTGGGATAGTGTGTGGGGGATCACTGGTCGGTGCGGACTCGGTGGGCCGAAGGGCACTGTATCTCTGAACTAAATGTGACCCAGGGGCCCCAGGAGTTGGACCCGAACCCCCAATGTTCTGCCTGCTCTTCATGGGAACTAAAGTGTTTGCCACGAGTTGTCCCAGAGGCAGATCTCTCTTCCAATGGTCTCTCCAAACCGCCAGAGGCAGCGGGCTTTTCAACTGGGTACAGGCAATGTTGTCAATGTACCAGTGCCACCAACCTGCTCCTGCCACTGGGTCTGAATACCCACCACCCATATAGAAGCAAGGCGAGGGGGCAGAGAGGTGGGGGGTGTTGTTCCCAAATGTCTGCATTTATCCCATAGTCAATGTTACTAAAACAGATGATGTGGCCTTTGTGCAGTACTATTAGTGAGATCAAGCTGCCACAGGCTGGGCCACAAATGGGGGGCGTCGGGGAAAGTGGGGGGGGGGGGTGGAGAATGGGAGAAGGGGGGGTAGTGGATAAGGGGGAGAAGAGTGGAGCGGGGAAAAGGGAGGAAGAGAAGAAGGGGAGAGGGGAGGGGAGAAGGGTAGGGGGGAGTAGAGAAGGAGGGATGGGGGCGGGAGGGGGGAAGAGGGGAGAGGGGAGTTCTGTTTACACTCACTGAATCCATCCCTGTGAAAAGAGACGTTGATCGGATCTGGAAGCGGATCAATACATCTAGATATAAAACGGAACAAATTGATTTTATTGTATTAATTTTAATATATTGATGTTTAAAATCCATGCATTGAAGTAAGAATATTTTACACCCCATCTGTGGTCCCTAACCCTAACCCTAACCGGGCGTCACCCACAGGACAGCATACGTCAGCATGTGACAGGGCGCACGACATGATGAGACACCAAAATGTCGCCCCAGGATTTTGAACATTCCAAAATCCCGGGGCGACAGGAAAGCACTGCACGTTACCGCGTGACGCGTGCGTCACGACGGACGAACCTATTTTCAGGCTGTCGCGTAAATGACGTGCAAATGTCGCCCAAGTGGGACAGACCCTTAATTATACATATCCCCTGGATTGATTCTCATTGTGAATTAGTACAGTAGAGACTAATTGTCCAATTCTAACTTTTTAAATGGAAGAAAAAAAGGAAAACGGTAAGAAAGCTTTAAATGGCGATCAGACTAATGAACCAATCACCTCTTTCACACTCCCTTCCCAGTGGTGCTGCTACGTATTCTTCCTCTTCACTCGACCTCGTTCGGTTCTGTCATTATTGCACATTAGTTTGTTTTGTACTCATTCAGTATGCCCGACAATCTTGCCTTATTCTGCTGTGCTTTCACTCATCGTTGTATTTATTGAATTTATCACTTATTCTATGAGCTTCATGCAAATGTCATTGCTCGTGGTATATATGACATAAACTAATCTAATCTTCATTCCTTACTCTTCACACTTTTGCCTCCGTGAACATGCTTTGGGAAATAACACAATTTAATTAGAAACCTATTCTGCATTTTACCCAATTTTCTTTTTCATTATATATTGTGGAAAAGATAATTGGATAGAGTACTAAACAAACTTATTACTCATTGGTTTGCACTAGCACCCATGGCAAATGCACAATCCAATGTTTCCACATTGTTACAAGATCAGCAACAATGACAAAAAAGAACATCTCTAAATCACCACTGAACCATACAGACTGCAAGGCGCCAAAAATTATCTCTGGTAAGTGCTGATTTAATTTTCCTGAAACCACGAGGGAAGCAAAATAAAATTGTGAAAAGCTACAGTGCAGTAGGCTATTCAACCAATTGTGTCAGTAAGAAAGGGTGACTGTGATTTAAAATTGCAAATATATAACTGCGGGAGCAGGACATTTGAAATAAAAATAGAAAATGTTGGAAACTTTCAGCAGGTCAAGCAGCATGCAAGGAGAAGGAATTAGTTAATGGTTCAGTTTCCAGAGCCTTTGTCATAACCGAGAGAGAGAGAAAAACAAGTTTGTTGTAGTTGTACAGAATGAGGGGGGATAGAAGAAATGGAATATCCCTGACAGGGTATACCAAAAGTATAAATGGGGCTGTCGGAGATTATACATCTGTGTCTCTCGTACAAATTTCATGTTAATTAGTCATTGGAGCAGAATTAGGCAATTTGGTCCATCAAGTCTACTTTGCCATTTATTAATTCCTTCTGCCTTCTCCACATAACCTTTCACACCCTTATCAAGCGAAAACCTATCAATCTCCGCTTTGAAAATGCCCAGACTTGGCCTCCACAGCTGTCTGTGACAATGAATTCCATACATTCACCACCTTCTGGTGAAAGAAATTCCACCTTATCACCTTTTTAAAGGTGAGTCCTTCTATTCTGAGCCTGTGCCCTCTGCTCAGCTCAACATTTCTGTCCTGGGGAAGGGTTGCTGATCCGAAATATTAATTGATTTCTGTCTGCAAAGATGTTGCTTGACTGCCATTTTCTGTTCCCCATGTAGGCTGTGGGCCGAAAATGAGTCTAGCATTTAACATTTGAGACCCATGACTGGTATCTACTTGAAATTCTCAATAAATGAGAAGGAATTCATAACTCGTCAGTGTCAAAAGTTGCACACTAATTAATTAAGCTAATTAGAAAATTAGATCGAAAAAGTAAGCGCCATCTAGTGCGCAATGCACATATTACCCTATGGGGAGCCTAATTCCATGCTGCAGTCTATTAAACCATATATTATTATACTATCTATCTATATATATATATATATATATATATATATATATGACGTGAATATGACTGGAGTTATATATAATTATATTCTATAAAAATAATATAATGAATATAATTGTGTGTACATGTTGAGTGAGACTGCCGCAGAGGTCCGGGTTTCACTGGCTCCTGAACCCGCCTTAATGAGTGAGGGCAGATCCTGTGCGTTCCCCTGTTTACTGAACCCCACTGACTGCCAGTGGGCAGAGAGGGGGTCATGGCCATAGTGGGATTGGGGCAGTGCCGGGCTGGGTGAAGGCTAAGGCATCTTCTACTGAGAGGAATATGCCTAACCCTAACTCGCCCCCCTTTCCAGAGCTGCCCACGGTTGCAGCTTTGGGACCGGCTGTGGCCTCCATACGTGTGACCGCTCAGCGAGTTCACCTCAGCCAGCATGCCCTTCTGGATCATCATGGTGATGATGGTGGGGAGCAGCATTGCCCTGCACACCGCCTGGGCCGCCTTCAGCACCCTCATAGCGCCGGACCCATCAGTCCTCCCGCACGCTCGCTGCAACACCGGCCGGCCGACAGTCCAACCGACCCCTCGCAGCACTCACTGGCCTACCGACAGCCCGACCGACCCTTAGCAGCATCCACCGGCCTACCGACAGCCCGACTAACCGACCGACCGACTGACTGACTGACTGAGCGACCGACCGACCGACCCTAATCCTAACCCTAGCTCTACATTTTTATTTATCATTTTTATTTAACAGTTCACATCATAACTTTGCAAAGATAAATCAATTGTAAAACAAAATTCTCAGCAAGGTTAGCATTACCTTAATTCCTTCCAAACCTTGATATTGTTTTAATGTAATTAGGAGGCAGCCATGATCCCAGAGTGTTCGTCGCCTAGCTGCCGTGAAACAAAGCGTGTGATTGGTCAATTGGCGTCACACGTGCACTGATTGGACAATTACTACTCGGAAAATTGGAGGTTTTTCTCATATTTTTAAAATGTGTGCAGGATTTGGTCTTGACGAGTTTCAGGTATGGTTTCTATAATATTTTTGCACAAATGTCATAAATACAGGTAGATACGTGATTTGGGTCACGAAATGAAATGAAAAGCATCTCGGCCCACAGTCTAATGGCCACTACTTCTCTTGGACTATTTCCCCTTTACCAGTTTTGTTTCTTCACTCCTAATGTTTCTTTGTTTGTCTAAAAGTCGATTATTTGATACTTTATTAAACACTTATTAAATGGTCCTTTTAACAACAGTCTTTCATCAACTATCCCCATAACTTAATTAAAGAAATCAATCAAGGTAGCCATGCATGCTTTATTTTAACAAATTTAGGTTGACTTAATTTATTAGGCAACAATTTTCCAATTGTTAAGTAATTTTTAGTGTAAACGATTTCACATATATATCCCTTGACTGAAAGGCCTCAGGCAGTATGATCCAGCCCTTTCCCTTTTTAGAACAGATTTGTTTTGCTTGCAAGCTTTAGTCTTCTAAAAATCCAAGGAATGAGAAGAATACGTTAGAACCTTTGCTAATTCAATTGTTCTTTTTCAATAATCCAGGATAAATCCTACCCAAACAGGGTATGTTTTTGTAATACTCTGTTTCGCAATGGTGGTCCAGCTAAATGTTGATATGGTTGGGGTTTAAAATGGTCAGATAAACATAATAAGATAATAATACTAAAATATAAATTAAATAAAATTTTATCGGCCAGAATAATAAGATTATTTCAAATTACAAAACAAGAAAATTTTCAATTTGGTGATAAACCTCATAAACTCTTAGCACGCCAACTGAAAAAAAGGGACACAGAAAATACAATTACTAAAATTAAATCAGACAAAGGGGAATTACTAACACTACCTAAATATATTAATAAAAGATTTGCTCAATTTTATCAAAACTTATATACATTGAAAACCTCTGCAAATAATACTCAAATTACAAATTTCTTAGATAAGTGTAATCTTCCAAAATTAAATATGGTGGAACAAGAGGCATTAGGAGCTCACATTGCACTACAGGAAATAGAAGAAACAATTAGTTCGTTGAAGAATGGCAAAACGCCAGGACCAGATGGCTTTAGTAATGAATTCTATAAAAGATTCTACGAGATAATTTCTCCACGATTCCAAGATTTATATATATACACTTTTAAAGAAAATAAACTACCAGAAACACTAACTGAGTCAACTATTACACTTATACCAAAAAAGGATAAAGATCTAGAAGACCCAGGCTCATATAGAGCTATTGCACTCCTAAATACAGACCAAAAAATATTAACAAAGACCCTAGCGAGAAGATTTAGTAATTATATTAGTAAACTAATAAATCCGGACCAAACAGGGTTCATACCAAAGAGATACTCATTTAACAATTTGAGACGGCTGTCTAATATAATGTACTCACATAATACTGAAGAAGAACTAGCAATTATCTCATTGGATGCAGAAAAAGCTTTTGATCAAGTAGCATGGCAATATTTATTCAAAGTATTGGAAAAATTTAACATGGGGATAAATTATTATATGATAAGCCGACGGCTAGAATACTGACTAATAATATATTATCCCCGAAATTCCAATTAGCAAGGGGCAATAGGCAGGGGTGCGCGTTATCGCCCCTGCTATTTGCACTGGTGATAGAGCCTTTAGCTGAAAGTATAAGAAGCCATCCGAATATTCATGGGTATATTACTAAACACTCAAATAATAAAATTTCATTATATGCAGACGACATATTATCATATATTACAAATTCGCAAATTAGCATACCAAATATACTAAATTTAATAGAGGAATTTGGTTCTTTTTCAGGATATAGAATAAATTGGAACAAATGCGAAATTATGACGATAAAACCTCAAGAGTTGACACATCTGTTGAAATTCCCTTTTAGAATTACAACAGAAAAATTTAAGTATTTGGGCATCCAAATTACTAGGAACTATAAATCATTACTCAACGCAAACTATATGCCCTTATTAACTAAATTAAATGGGTCGATTAAATTTTGGAAGACACTGCCGATGTCTTTAATAGGCAGAATAAACGCGATAAAAATGATCTTCTTACCACAAATATTGTACCTATTTCAATCACTACCAATATACTTACCTAAAAAATTCTTCAAAAAAATTAGATTCTTATATTATAAACTTCATATGGGATTATAAATCACACAGAATTAAAAAAAAACCACTTGTGTAAATCTAAAGAATCAGGGGGACTGACACTACCTAACTTATTGTATTATTATTGGGCAGTGAATATTAAAAATATAATCTACTGGTTGGACAGTTCTGCCCAACAGGTAGATTGCATAAGAATGGAGAAAGAGGATTGTTCCCCTTATAATATAGGAGCGATCCTTCTTTCCCCGATAAAACTGAACAATGTAATATACAAGAAGAATCCAATTATTCATAGTATAATACGAATTTGGAAACAAATAAAATTAACTTTAAAATTAAGAATATTATCGCTTCTTTCTCCAATAGTTAATAATCCCTCATTCAAACCATCCATTATTGATAAAACGTTTATCCATTGGGAAAGAATAGGAATTAAAACGATGGGAGATATGTATAAAATGGGAAAATTTTTATCATTCCAACAACTACAACTAAAATATAATTTGAAAAGTAATCAATATTTCAAATACCTTCAAATTCAAGATTATTTGAAAAAGTATATACAAGAATATCAAACTTTAACCCCAGATCTATTGGAGGAAGGAATGAATGGAAAGGCAGAATCAAGCAATTTAATATCTTACTTATATAATATAATTCTAAATATAGAAACACCAACGACAGAGGCAATTAGAAGAGACTGGGAACAAGAGTTATTGATAAAAATTCCGAACGATAGGTGGGATAAAAATTTATTATATGTAAACAAATGTTCAATGAATGTAAGACATAACCTAATTCAATTTAAAATTTTACATAGATTATATTATTCGAAAACAAGACTGAATAAAATATTTTCAAATGTTTCCCCCATCTGCGACAAATGTCTAACTCAAAATGCCACTATAGCACATTCCTTTGTCTCTTGTACAAAACTGTATACATTTTGGAATGAAATTTTTGGAATTTTTACAAAACTATTTAACACAAAATTGAACTCCAATATCGAATTGATTATCTTTGGATCAATGGAAGAGGGAAGTAAACTAACTATATTCCAAGAAGCTTTTCTTAATTATGGTCTAATAACAGCAAAAAAACTTATACTTAAATTTTGGAAAAACGCACCTACGCCAACATTCAAAATGTGGATCTCAAACGTCTGAAATGCTACATCTTGAAGAAATGAGATTCCTCTTACTAGGTAAAGTAGATCAATTCTTAAAGATTTGGTCTCTGTTTATCAACTTTTTACAAGCATATGGTGCAATATAACATAACCTTAGAAATTAAATGGTTTAGAACTGGGTGACGGATGGGTAAAAATATGAGATAGGTAGATCTCTCGTAATCTCTCTTTTTTTAAATTTTTTTTTTACTTTTTCCTTTTCTTTCAATCTTTTAACTTCTCTTCTCTGTCCTTTATTTCTTTTGTTTTCTGTTTCTACTCGCTTGCCTATCTATTCCGACACTCTTTATTTCTTTTTTCTCTCACTGTTATTTTATTATTGAACCAAAAGTATGAAATTGTACAAGAATGAAAATATGTATTTATGTATTAGGTACTTAAGTATCAGACTACTGTACTTACTTCTAACAAAAATAAAAAAAATAAAATTAAAAAAAAGGTCAATTTTCCACTTTATTTGTCCCATTCCGGCACACCTGCAGGGTGCAATGGAACATAGACACAAAATGCTGGAGTAACCCAGCAGGATAGGCAGCATCTCTGGATGGGTAACGTTTCGGGTCTTTCTTCAGACTGGGGTCAGGGGAAAGGGAAAAGAGAGATATAGACGAAGATGTAGAGAGATATAGAACAAATGAATGAAAGACATGCAAAAAAGTGACAATGATAAAGGAAACAGGCCATTGTTAGCTGTTTGCTGGGTGAGAACAAGAAGATTTGGGGAGGGGAGGGATGGAGAGAGAGGGAATGCAGGGGTTACTTGAAGTAAGCAAAGGACAATAGCCAAAAGACAATAGGTGCAGGAGTAGATCATTCCGCCCTTTGAGCCAGCACCGCCATTCAATGTGATCATGGCTGATCATCCCCAATCAGTACCCCGTTCCTGCCTTCTCCCCATATCCCCTGACTCCGCTATTTTTAAGAGTCCAATTTAGCTCTCTCTTGAAAGCATCCAGAGAACCCGCCTCCACCGCCCTCTGAGGCAGAGAATTCCACAGACTCACCACTCTCTGTGAGAAAAAGTATTTCCTCGTCTCCGCTCTAAATGGCTTACTCCTTATTCTTAAACTGTGGCCCCTGGCTCTGGAGTCCCCCAACATCGGGAGCAAGTTTCCTGCCTCTAGCGTGTCCAAACCCTAAACAATCCTATATGTTTCAATAAGATACCCTTTCATCCTTCTAAACTCCAGTGTGTACAACCCAGCTGCTCCATTCCCTCAGCATATGACAGTCCCGCCATCCCTGGAATTAACCTTGTAAACCTACGCTGCACTCCCTCAATAGCAAGAATGTCCTTCCTCAAATTAGGGGACCAAAACTGTACACAATACTCCAGGTGTGGTCTCACTAGGGCTCTGTGCAACTGCAGAAGGACCTCTTTGCTCCTATATTCAATTCCTCTTGTTATAAAGGTCAACATGCCATTCGCTTTCTTCACTGCCTGCTGCACCTGCAGGCTTACTTTCATAGACTGATGTACAAGGATCCCCAGATCCCGTTGTATTTCCCCTTTTCCCAACTTGACGCCATTTAGATAGTAATCTGCCTTCCTGTTTTTGCTTCCGAAGTGGATAACCTCACATTTATCCACATTAAACTTCATCTGCCATGCATCTGCCCACTCCCCCAACCTGTCCAAGTCACCCTGCACTTATCAAATGCTTTCTGAAAGTCCAGGTACACTACATCCACTGGTTCTCCCTTGTCCATTTTCCTAGTTACATCTTGAAAAAATTCCAGAAGATTAGTCAAGCTTGATTTCCCCTTCGTAAATCCATGCTGATTCGGACCGATCCAGTTACTGCTATCCAAATGTGCTGCTATCTCATCTTTTATAATTGACTCCAGCATCTTCCCCACCACCGATGGCAGGCTAACTGGTCTATAATTCCCTGTTTTCTCTCTCCCGCCTTTCTTAAAAAGTGGGATAACATTAGCTACCCTCCAATCCACAGGAACTGATCCTGAGTCTATAGAACATTGGAAAATGATCACCAATGCATCCACGATTTCCAGAGCCACTTCCTTAAGTACCCTGGGATGTAGACCATCAGGCCCTGGGGATTTATCAGCCTTCAGTCCCATCAGTCTATCCAACACCATTTCCTGCCTAATGTGGCTTTCCTTCAGTTCCTCCGTCAGCCCAGATCCTCTGGCCACTACTATATCAGGAAGATTGTGTCCTCCTTAGTGAAGACAGATCCAAAGTACCTGTTCAACTCATCTGCCATTTCCTTGTTCCCCATAATAAATTCACCTTTTTCGGTCTTCAAGGGTCCAACTTTGGTCTCAACTAACTTAGTTAACTAAACTTAAATAATTTAAAGGAACGTCTGGGTAAGAAAAAGATGTAACTTTTTAACACCCAAAAAGTATTCACAGTTCAAGATTTTCAGATCTCATTATAATCAATTGGTAAATAATAGTCTGCACAGTGTAATTACAAAACTGAATTGTGTGGAATTAAAAGAAAATGAATGCTCTCAAAAAGGTGCTCCAGAAGTATACAAAACAAAGCACTGAAAATGAGCTTTATTTACTTGTTACTCATCTCATCTCTCAAACATAAAAAGAAATGTGCCATATCAAATTGCAAACTATTTAGAATGCTTACAAGAATTGTGATGTAGTTTGATAGGTTACACTTACAAAGTGATTTTCCACTGGAGTTTCACTACCTTCTTGCACGATTCTGCTGCATTTGCACATTGTTTTGTTACTCTATCAATCCTATTTACTCTGTGAGCTTCATGTAAACAAGGAATCTCATTGAACCCTGTTATATGCAACAATATGTAACTGATCTGAATTTAATCCGAGTTCTTCATATTTTACATTTATTCTGTGATTCAATGTTTTTCATCCTCATATTTTAAAAGAAAATCACTGCAGTAAAGAATATTGGGTAAAATGGTTATCTTTTTGAGAGGACCTAAATCTGATTATTCAACCCAGATTTCCAAATGACCAGGAATATTTAAGTTGAAAATGCTAATATCAATTTCATCAAAATTAAAAAGGCAGAGATAATAAAGTAAGTTTCTTGTCGCAGTAAAATAGATGTTGGAGCGATGAGAACAAGAGTAAAGTTTATGAGAGGGTGAAAGGAAGGAGAGATTAAATAGCAGAAGTGATGATATCAGAAGCGATAAATCAATGTTGAATGGAGAATGGAGAAGTTGAATATAAATGGCAATCAACCAGAAAGGAAAAAAACCCTCTATATGTTGGAAATATGAGATATAAAGTGGGGATAACATATTATCAGAACTGGTGAATTCAACATTAAGTCCACAAAGCTATAAATTGGAAGGTGACCTGCGGTTCCTCAAGATCACACTGGGCTTCAGCAGAACAGTGCAAGAGACCAAACGCAATAATCAGGGTTAGGGGAAGGATGGAAAATAAAAGTGACTGGCAGCTGAAAACTTGACATCAAGTTTGCAGACTGAACAGAGGTGATATGCAAGGCATCTGCAGTATTTTCCTTTTGGATAAATGTTGCAACATCGGGTTTACAATTAATTTTAAATATTCATCTCTGCTCAGTGGTAGGAGAACTCTGTGTTCAAGCTTTATTCCAGGGGTTTGAAATCCAAGCATACACTTTGTCATAAGTAATATAATTCAGGTGAGATGTACATTTTTCACATTTCCTTACGATGTTGGACACAATTAGACAGACCCATGAAGTCTATGCCAACTCTCCAAGCAGACATTACAAAGAGAACGCCAGAGCTAGATTTACAGAAGATTCAAATTCAAAGATAATCAAAGAGCTCTCTTTGTCTTGCCCAAAATGTATCCCCTGGGTAACACCAATGTAATGTGACCCTATTTCAAAACTGGCTGTTTTAACTGTCTCCATTATGAGTAATTATATTGTGAATAATTGCAGAATGTCCTAAAGACATTAAAGATACGATATAAATGTAAATCTATTTAATTTAACTTCATCCTTTATGTTAAAAACATGCTTCACTGAGAATTAAAATGCTTCAGCAAAAATAGATTACATTTATTTGTGCACAAGTTAAAGACAATAATATTGCATTAATTAATAGAAATAAGAGTGCTTTCCTGTTCCACCGCAATTTACAACTGCGTTAGACATTTGCAAAAAATGTTTATATCAAAGAGGTGCAATTACTGTGAAAATTAAATTGCCTTCTAAGAGCCTGAGGATTAAGTTTTAGATGAGTAACTTAAAAAGATAACAATAATTTTTAATAAAATGAGTTTCTGTATCATAATTTATGTGTGGATGGGCATAAAATATAAATGTAGATAAGGAATTGACTATCTGATGAATTTGTTGGCAGAAAAAGTAACACAGCTCCAAATCAGCTCGCATAAATGCTGATGCACTGATGTCATGCCATATATGTCGAAAACTCCATTACTTGGCAAAACTCCAACTGGACAGAGCAAGTCAGGTATTTCCTTCATATAACTATGCTGAAATCAAATAACTCCAAGAGAGAGATACAAGATTGATGCAATAGATTCCTGGCATACATATCTCCAATTTTAATTGAGACTTATTTAAAGTAGTTTGGAGGACAACGATTATTTTAGGCTTTGTTCAAGAATTATGATGAAAAACAAAATACACAAATAAACAGGGATGATGGAAGTGCTACCAAAATTCTAAGAAATTCTTAAAAACATGTTCAGTTCCTCAGCTTGTTTTCTAATTTCTCACAGGCACCATTATGTTACTTCAGAATGATATGTATACATTTCTACATACATAGCAGAAAATATCATAATTTGATACTTTTAATACTCCCGTTGTGGATCAATTTGAATCCATACCCATAATGACAATAAGGAACCATAAAAAGAGCTGAAACAGGTTTGATCTGCCAAAAAATCATCTAACTTTATTACACAAGCCTTTTCATGCAACCTCACTCAAATTATCGCATTTTGAATTTTTTTTTAATCAATAATTCAACCTAGATATTTTTTTTTTCATGATTTAGGCTCTGGAATGGAACTAACTTCCGATACCGACACTCTCTGCCACCAGTCAAGCCTTCGGCTGACTAGAAGCAGTTCTGTTTGTTAGTTGTGATCGATTTAGGGACTACTAGACTAAGTGGAAGCCAGCTTCACATGGGAGGGCTGGTCCCCCAACGCAATATTCCACCTCTCCACTAATTCCAATATTGCTGACCAATGGGAGGCAATATTCTGGAACGCTAGCATGGTGTTGTGGGCTGAAGGGACTGGTTTCCAGACGGCTAGTATGGACATTGTGGGCTGTATAGATTCTTGGGCTGGCAGTTCAGTCACTGAGACCACTCACACACACACTCACTCACTCACACACACACACACACTCACACACATACACCCCCACATAGAGACACTCACAAACACACACACACTCACAAACACATACACACACACATTCACTCACAAACACACACACACACACTCACAAACACAAACACTCACTGACTCACACACCATATATATGGCAGTAAACTTTCTTGAATACTCACACGGCTGAGCGCGGCCTCTCCACTTTGGGGCTTCCGCAGTCAGCGGCACTCTCGTAATCAGCGTGACCTCTGCACTTACCGGAAATTACGCAATCAGCGCGACCTCTGCACTCACCGGAAATTACGCAATCAGCGCGACCTGTCCACTAAGCGGAAGTCACGAAATGAGCGGGACTTTTGAACCAAACACAGTCGGACCTAATAAAGCATTTATTTCTTCCAAACACAGTCGGACCTAATAAAGCATTGCAGTTTCAAGCACAGGCAAGGCAGCAGGCCAAACAACTCATGGCATTGTCATTAGGGGCTAACAAATCAGTTGTTGTAAGTACATTGTAGACTCACAGTTCAGTTGATTCACAGCATGGAATGAGAGTCTTGGCTTCTCCCTCGCGATATTGCAGAGTGACTGAGTCACATCCAGGCATCCGGGGTTTTATAGTCCTGCCCCCCCGGAAGGGGCGTTACCTTCATCGAGGTGATTGACAGGTGAGAGGGTCTCAAGGTTTTTTAAACACTCATAACTTTTTTTTATGAGTTATTATTTACATCAATGGGAAAAATCCTCGGGGCCTGCTCAGCGGAGGAGGACTGTGAGTAAGATGGCCAAAAATCATAGCGATATATGGTAGCGTTTTTTCTAACATTAAAAGTATACAGCACAGACAGGAAGTGGTCAAGATGAGACTTTTAATTATTTAGATGCTTTTACCTGGTTTTCCTTCACCTCTTTCTATTTGCTGTTTCAGTTATGTTTGTAATTGCAGTATAACATGCTTACTGTTGATCCACTGCACTGAACCTGCCAGAACCGTACCGTTTTCCCATTGTATCCAAGAATATTGTTATCAGACAATAAGCCAGTTCGGTATTCCGACTGCGCATGCACAGGTCATAGGTCGCTCGGGCTAAACACTCGAGGCAGTCATGCCGTTGCATGGGTGCAGACCTGCGTCTTGTCCCTATCTACCCGCCGCTGGGCCGTCCCCCTCCCCTCCTGAGGGTCCCGTCCAGGAGTGGTGGGTGGAGGGGAGGGTGGGGCGGCAGCTCGAGCTCGGCTCTGTCTGTCTCGGCGGGGTGCTGGCCCATCACTGCAGCGGGCCTGGCAAAGTCGAGCTGGGGCTGGCGCCTCCCCTCCTCGCTGCCTGCGGGCCTGGGCTGACACTCCCGTCTGCAGACCTTTGGATAGAAGATCCTCCTTCAGATTTTCTACACATTAGACTTTTGTGCTATAGTTGGGATGGATGGGAGGAGGGATTTCCACGGGCGCAAATAAATGACATAAAGTTTTTGTTGAGTGAACTGAGTGTTCTTCACCTCCTCGTCGTACACCGGCGTTTTGTGAGTGGTTGGATCCCAGCTTCAACTCAACTAACGTCGGTCACATTATCCGGACAGGTGGCGGCGGATCAGGAGCTGAAGTGAGGCATCGGCGATGCTCTGGACTCCTAGACAGCCACCGCCGAGCAGCGGAGTCGAGGAGGCAGCGCCCGACCCGGGGAATAGAGGTGTCAGTTCTTCCAGCGGAGAGGCACCAATTACCAAGGGCCGCTCACCTGTCGGGCGCTGACTCCTCGATCCCGGGAACCAATCACTCTCACAAAACGCCGGTGTACGACAAGGTGGGTAAGAACACTCAGTTCACTCAATGCAAACTTTAGGTCACTTGTTCCTTGCGCCCGCGGAAATCTCCAGCCCGGTCAAGATGAGGGGGTTCTGAAGTTGCATTCTCTCGATAGAGGACATTTTTTCGACTCTCCTAAAAGCAATGAGCCATGGCTTTACCAGTGGTTGGCTGTCTAACTGAAACCACTCTCCCCCACCTCTCACTGTCTCTCCTTGTCTCCCACTCGCATCTACCCCCTCTCCCTCTCTGTTACACCACGGTCTCCCCTGCTACCAGGCACCCCATTCGCTTTTTTAAAATTCTCGAATGACCTTTGAAAAATTCCATGATTCCTTGCGTTTTTATGAATACCGAACTGGCGGCAGCCATGGAACTGGATATTCAAATATAGAAACAAGAAATTCAATGCCAAGAATGTGCTAAGCATAACCTCCCTTGTTCATACCCACTGGTGATCTCTCATTTGTGCACAGCTATTCTCAAGTACAGACTTAAAAGGATTTGTACTCGAGCAAGACCTTGATTTAACTAAGCCAAGAACAAATGTCCTTCCACTCACAGCCCACCCCCAATGCCAAGTTCTCAGTCGGACACTTATGATCTGATTTACTCTTGTAGAAAGTGCTTGGGGAAAGAAAGACCCAGTAACAATCCAGCATCATTAAGTCAATACAGCCTTGCCAGGCTTCAACCTGTTTACTGCATGCCTGATGATTTTGTCTGAATAAATTTAAACATTAACATGCTTGGCTTTTGAGAACATGGCTCCACCAGTGTACTATCTGAATGTAAGGCCACAATCTATTTATCTGTATTTTCTACGGTTGCGATAGTTGAGTTGGTGGAAAAACTGTACCATGTCTCATTTTATGCTGCAGTTCTCTAACTAACCAGCAGCGTCACTCAGCCACACATTTTGACAGAAAATGAACAAATTTCTCCTAATACACCTGTTTGCTTGTTCTCGAGGGAGTAGATCCATGAACGTGGTGTCTCCCGTGGCATGCCAATTATGGGGACCCAATCTGGTTAAGCCAGACAGAAAGAGTTCACAAATTAATAATTAAACAGAATATAGCAACCAATGTTTAAACACCCCAAGACACTTAGATTATTATATTTCTGTAACATGCGAAAATGAAACACATTTTCTGGAAATCCCAAGCTCCCAATCAAGTTAAAAGGCACGAGGTACTGAGACAAATCACAAGGAGGGTTCAGTTTATCACTTCACCGAACTACCAGCACAATCCTCAGTAACACATTGTACTTTCTATTAGCTTTCCTAGCCAGAAACAATTGTCAAGGATACTCATATCTGCTCACTACTGTCTAAAACAATGGTCCGAAGTTTAATTGCAATTTTCACCCCAATGTGAAGACACTTTGCCAATTTCTGAGTGCTCTTTGCCAATTGTAATGAAATTTAAAAAATGATTAAGTCTGCATGATGACTCTGAACATGGATGTTCCTGAGCTTCCATCACTATTATTTTCCATCCCATGTTTGAGGTATGTTTGAGGAACAGCATATCATCATCCAACTTGGCAGATATAATAGTCCCAAAGACTATTGAACAATTTCAGACAACCAGTTTTTCCAGTGTGCATCAATACTATTCAGATGAATACTCAATGTCCATTCAAGAACTGAACACATCTTCATAACGTGGAACTTTGTGCAAATTATATATTATTTTGATAAATACTGAGTATGGCATTCTGCGAGTGTCAAAAGCTATTAGAAAGAGTGATTGCATATTGTACAGTAAATTTGCCACAAGATGTTTGCCTCAGGTTCAAATGCAAACAGGTGAAACCAAAAGCTCACATCAATTATTTGTAACACAATCAAATTAGGAACGGATGTAAATCTACAGGAGAACCAGCTTTTTAGCAAAGGTGGGGAGTGGAAGGTTGACTGGAATGATAGAATTTTTTTAAATCTTGGCTTGTCTTATAGGAGTTTCTTTACCTCATTGATCAGATTAAGATTAAGAATATCAGATGGTTGGAACAAGGCCAGAGATAAAACTGATTTGAAGATTTGTTGATTGTGAAGTCAGGGGTTGGAAAGTAGCAGGAAGAGGAGGGAGAAGTAAGGAGGGGAGAAATAAGTGGGACTCCAGGTTGGGCACAGGGGATTAGCTAAGGTTACCTAAAATTGGAGAATTCAACGTTCATACCACTGGCTTGTAAGCTACCCAGGCAGAAAATGAGGTGTTGTTCCTCCACATTGCATGTGACCTGGAATAGTGGAGTCCCAGGACAGAAAGGCCTGTGTGGGATTGGGAAATGGAGTTAAAATGGTTAGCAACTGGGAGAACCAGTTAGCCTTGACAGACCGAGCAAATTGTTTCATTCTTCTATTGTGGGTACATTTGACAATGAAACTCTTGACTCTTGATTGAAGATTTTCTCCAGAATTGAAACATTGAGAAAATAAATTAGCATCAAGTTGCAGAGAAGATAGGGGAAGAATGGTTAGGACAAAGGGGATATATCTGATATGGTGAGGCCCGGGTTGTTGTGGTGATGAGCTGTTGATTAAATTCTCTACTTGGTGGAGAGAGAAAGCAAAAAGGAACAAGTAAAGGCTGTGACATGCTAAACTTTAGGAAATGCAAACAGATTTGACCAGCAAATGCAGTTATGGTCTTGAAATACACTATCAGAGGGACACTCTTCATTAATATATCATTAAGAGAAATACTAATGTGAAGAGTCACATTTGATTTTGCTTGACAGTGAAAAATATTCCCAAATATTTATTTCTACATTCATTCATTTATTTTCCAGGTGATTCTCATTAAAAGTCAGTGATTTCTGGTTTGTGATTTATTTCTTCAAGCAACATTGGTTTCAATTTGTAGCAGAATGATGTAAGTATTTTTTAACTAATCTAATTAACCTATAAATAATAGATGGTAAGTAATTGCAGAAAATATTAATTTCTCCTTTATAAATAGCTATGACTCACCTCATCCATGTCAGATGAACGTGCAAACAACTGATAAAATCAACAACTTATAAGTTAGTATCAAAACAATGTTCCTTCCTAATGAACAAAACAATATTTGACACAGATAAATCTTCATGAAAAGACATTGTATTACACATGAAATTTCAAGAGACAGGTCTGAACCTATTTATTCACTGTTATGATTGCAAAGTAGGAACAACATGGGGCATTGTAACATTACCTGATAGTTATAGCCAAAGATACTAGAGGAGCTCCTCTACAATCTTTGGTTATAGCATGGCAAAAATTCGGTAAATTCAAGCACTTCAGCAGGCTAAGGGAAAATACACTTGGGTGTGAATGGAAAATAAGCCGCTCTTTAATATTTCGCTCAACAACGTTTTGAACTGATGAATTCTTAACTCAAACCATTAAAAACGCAGGAATATCACATGGATGTTTTACGATAGATATTCCTTGCTGACATTTGGCCTTGACTTAAAATGTGTTGTGGAGTGGACTAGTTTTTGAACAAGTTACAGACCATTGGAAGTTGACCAATTCCAGCATGAATTCTGACATTGTTGCAAGTCTTCATCTCTCATCATCTTTGGCTTCACAATGTTTCCTTAAATAGAACTTTTTACTCAATTACCTTAGCTTTCTCTCCTATTCAAGGAAACTTTGGTTCAATTTGACATTTTCCCGTGACTTGGAAGATCCCAGCACCTTGATATTACTAGAGCTTTCTGAAAGAACTGTTCACTTATGAAAACAGAATTGGAGCAGCAATTACTTTTCCAACTCCTTTTTCTCCGTGTAGTTGATTGATCTTAGTTTTCTGTTGATTTAACAATAATTCTGTTCTACACCTTACAGTATTGCCTTTTACATTCATTCATGAAGACATATTGGTTTCTTCCCTGCGTGCCAAGCTTATTTAAATATACATATATTTTTTTAATTCTGTGACTTCTCTTCTGAATTTTTAGAGTACATAATTGGATATCCGCCAAAACCAAGAGCGGAGATTGCTGGCCTGCTGAGTGAAATCTAAGCAATTTGCCAATTCATTGCAGCTGCAGTGCCCACCCAACACTAACCATACAGTTTATTGTCGAGATACTTCAACATGAAGGGGTAACCTCTTCAATGGCTCTCAACAAAAGCTGGAATGCAATGCTTAGATCTCTTACAATAGAGGTGCATTACTGTTGGAGCAGGTGCTGCCAGTTGTTCCATTGATAAAGCTAATCTGGGGTACAGTGAGAAATACACGGGAAGGTTTTTGGTCACTGCAATGGACATCTTGATGTTCGGTTACTGTAAGGGGCCAGGAGATCAAGCAGATATGGTCGCAGTAGAGGTTTTGAGGTTATTGTCAGAAGATAAATCCTGAGGGATAAGGGGGGGAAATAAATGTCTTCTCATCTCAGTCTTAAATAGCTTCCCCTTTATCCTCAGATTGTGAACTGTGGTTGTAGGCTTCACTGGCAACATCCTACTTGCTTCCTACCTGCACTATTTTGTTGCTGAATGATTTGCAGAGATGCCAACCTTCCAGAGCACAAATCAGTAATCATAAGGCTAAAAATCAGTAATTTGGAGACAAAATCAGTAATTTTTTGCGCGAAGCAATTTTTTTTCTGCATGATGGCAAGTGCGGCTCCCACAGGCAAGCGTTAGCGCATAATGTTAACATTAACATACCTGTATGTTCATTTGTTGGTATTACATAAACATGTATTAACTCACCATTGAAAATGCTCTATTGAAAGACTGGATGAACGAGTTCATTATCAATATGTCTTGATATGTTTATACACACACACATATATACGCGCACACACACACACACACACAGACACACTCACACACACAGACACACTCACACACACAGACACACTCACACACACACTCACACATATATACGCGCACACACACACACACACACACACACACACACACAGACACACTCACACACACTCACACACACACAGACACACTCACACACACAGACACACTCACACACACACAGACACACTCACACACACACTCCAGTGATGGAAATGGGTTTAGGAACTAAGGGTACTCTGGGTCCATGAAGCTGAGGTTGGGAAGGGGGGGGGGGGTCTCTGTCTGTGTGTGTGTGTGTTGGCTGCAGCCATCGTCTGCTTTAGTGAGGGAAGCAGGTCGGTGATTGATCAAAAGGCCCCTAGGAGACTGTCTGATTGGCTGCCAAGTGACCAGCGCATTATGTGATTGGACACAATGCCCTTGGAGACGGCGGCTGATTGGGCGGGAGGAGACCGATTTATTGATTGGACGGGAATTTTAAGGGTAGCTGGTCGGTGATTGGACGCAACCCCCTTAGAGACAGTCGTTGATTGGCCACCAAATAATCGGGCGCGAAAAAATAAAAATAGGAAAACAATAAAATCGAAATTACGATTTAAATCGGAAGAATATCATGCCTGATCTGCAGCAAAGATACTAGTATCCGCTCTAGTATCTTTGATCTGCAGTTCCTTCCTATTGAAGAAGAACCCTGGCCCGAAACAACTCCTAATCCATTCCCTCCACAGATGCCGCGAAGCCCGCTGAGTTCCTCCAGCACTCTGTGTTTTTTTATTTAACTCTTGAAATTTAAGTTAGACATACAGCTGGAGTAACTCAACGGGACAGGCAGCGACTGGAGAGAAGACTCTTTTTCAGACTGAACTGAACTCTCGTCGGTGAGAGTACTTGTGATTATCTGCAGAAGGATCTCGACCAGAAAAGTCATCCACTCCCCAGAGCCGGCGCCCGTCCCACTGAGCCACCCCAGCCCCCCCACCCCCCTTATAATTTCCGTACTCTTTCTATAGCTGCCACCCATTTGATGTCATCCTGCACCCTGCTCCTGGTCCTGGCCCGCACTGATCTGCATGTGTGTGTGTGTCGGAGTCTGAGCGGAGAAGCGCCGGCACCAAGAGTGAGTGAATGCATGGACAGACGGACGAAAGCAACCATCGTAGAGCGCAATAGGTGACATTTTGGGCAGAGACCCTTCTTCAGACTGACAATCAAGGGAAAGGGAAACGGGAGGCATATCTTCCATTCGTTTGTCCTTAGTGCCATCTATATCTATTGTTCCTCTTTCCCCTGACGGTCTGAAGAAGGGTCTCAATCCGAAATGTCATCTATGATCGTTCCTTTCGCCCGTCTGTCCGATTGTTCGCTCGTCCTTGGATTAAGTAGCGCAGGATAGAGCTGGGAATTCATGCACAGGATGGAAACTGGAAACTGGAACGTAGGAGAACGTCGTCCCCCTGCGTACCCCCCCATTTCCATCACTGGCACTCACACACTCACACACACACACTCACTCACACACTCCCAAACACACACAACAAGTATGTGCTAACTTAAAATCGGCAAAATCCGGGATTTACGGTATGAAAATCGTACCGCCCGTAATTGGCCAATTTTCCGTAGAAATTACGGGAAATCCGTACCAGTTGGCATCTCTGGATTTGTACTGCCTGTCGCTCTAAGAACGCAAGTGTTCGATGTTTTCAAGAGTTATTTAAAATTGCTTAAGTCAACAACAACCAGGACGTACTTAGCAGGTTGTCATTAAGATAATCTGATTCGTCTCCTTTCTAAGTCCATAACAAATAAAATCATCATCTTGGCATTTGTTACCTCTGGACTTGATCATTTCAATGGATTCTTGCCTGGTTTCGCTCGTACAAGTTGTCAATTTGACCATTCACTACCCTGCTGCTCAAGGCTGCCTGCACCACGTCCTCTTCACACATTAGGCTGTGCTGACTGATGAGCAAAGGCTGGCAGTGAGGCAAGGTCTTCAATTTGAAATGGACAGGTGTGTTTTCAAATCCATCCCTGCTCTCACTTCCCTTTCTTTCCAAGATGTATCCCTCATCACGATATTTGATTATCTTCAAATGTATTTACTTCACCAATGGTACCCCAAGTGTAAAAATCCTCCTCGAATTTTTCCTCACCCACCTTTCTCTCTCTCCTCTTAAGTAATTTATTAAACTATTTCATCATTTTCTGATCATACCTTCAACGTTCCTGTCATACCATGGGAAGTTTAGCTGCGTATAAATGTATAAGTAGAAACCGTTGAAAATATTGATGTTTCATTGCATTAAACTAAAACAAATATGAATATCTAATTGTAAAGTATCCTTCTTAATTCTGTCCATACTGAAACAAATGTTGCAACAAGGAATGTTAGTTTACATGAATATTCATTATATGAATATAACATATAACATTGGCTGTTCCTGTGGTTAAGAAATACTAATTTCTCTTTACAGAACCACACTTCTAGAGATGCAACTGTCTATGATTCTAAACAGCATGTTGATTCCTGCACTTAAAAAATGCAACCTCAGCAAACAAAGCTCTGTGTCGAGTAACTTCTTAAAACGTATGATTTTACATCAGTGTTAAGAAAATCTATCAATGTAAAATAATTCCCCAACAATGGCATGAACAGGCTCACTTACATTCTGTTGCTGGGGATAATCTTCTGGCCATCGCAAAACCACGTCATCTGCGGTTGTGGGTAACTGCTGAGGTTTGGAGATTTTAGTACTGCTGCCTGACCCTGTGATATTGTAATACTCTGATCACCTCCTTCAAAGTTCCCCAAGTCTGCAGATACAAAATTAGAGATTGACTGATTAAATGTGAAAAACTATCAAACATTGCAAAAAATAAAAATACTTAATTTCCTGATATGAAAAAGACATAAACTGATAATCAACTGGAATTTAGGGGATAAACTTCATATGCTATAAATAATAAATAGCTTTTCAAGAGACAATCTAGACAAATACCATCTAATTTATCTCATGTTTTTTTTTGTTTTCCATTCTCAGATCAAAGTGGCTAACTGTTAAAGGTCTGAAGAAGGGTCCCTCCACGAATGCTGCCTGACCGCTGAGATCTTCTCGCACTTTGTGCTTTGCTCATACTCCAACATCTGCAGTCTCTTGAGTCTCTAGCTGCTAAAACATATTTGGAACATCTACTACTGCTTGATACCACTTCCTTGTTAGGAAAGACCTGTGGATATAACCAACATCTTGACTTGGAGTAAAAAATGTATCTACTGTGACACCGTTACACAATTTAACTTTTTATAAGATGCATATAGGTTTCAAAAAACAAAGATTTCAGTAGCTGTACTTGGATTGTCCATCACGGAGTATGCACCGAACGTGAAGAGCGCTGTATTTTTTTTCCACTGTGTCTTCTGCACTTGTTTGTTTAAAATTGTGTAGATTTGTTTTATTTAAACTTCCAAATTCATAGAAAGTATTAACACGATAGTGGCAGTGAGACTTGGGAGGGGGAAGCTGTTATAGTTAATATTTGGACTAGAGAGTCTAGACAATTAGCAACAATGTGGAGGGTAAAAGCATTTCAGCAGCAAACTCGTTAAATGCGTGACATCCCTAATATCTGTGGTTATAAGACAGACTTAAATTTGAAGCAGGTTTCCAGGGGTTTATATTGAATAAAATCTGGGTAAGCTTAAAGGAATTCTAAACTCAAAATTTATACAGATTTTAGAGTTACATTTTTAGGTTGCAAAATGCATTTCAACAGCATATGAAAACCTGCTTTTGAAACATTAATAACCCATGAAAGGGAACATAAGATATAAAAGCAGTAGATTATTTAGTCCCATGTGCCTCTTTCACCATTCTATACGATCATTAGATCAATTACCTCAGAGCCATTTTCCTGTATAGCCTTTGATTGCTTTAAAATCAAAACAATCCAAGATTCCCTGTCTTGAAAGCTCTCTACAACTGTGACTCCAAAGCCCACTTGGTAGCGAATACTAAAGATTCACGACCCACTGGGTGAAGATATCTTTTTTCATATCAGCCCTGAATGGCTGATGCCCCTTTTTGAATCTGTGACCCTTGATTCCAGATACACAAGCCAAGGGAAACATCAACCTCCATTTATGCTGTTATTACCCGTAAAACTTCTGTTCTGTACAGAGATAACAGCCATTTAAACATCATAAAAATCTGCAAGATTGTAACAAATGCATTGGAACAAAACAATCAACCACATATCTTATAGCTGGACAGACCGTTCTAAACTGTTATTTTACTGTAGCATTTCCCTGCTGCACCTGTTATTGGATGGTATAGAAGCAGACACAAGCTCCTCTAGTATCTTTGGACACAAGGCTTTTGAAAACGGTAACATATTCTCTGCTCCTGAACATGTTAAGAAAAATTAGAAATTCCGCCAGTTTAACAATTTGTGACCGTTTTTTCTGCTGTCTTTGTTATATATTCATGTTAATATTCAAGTTTTGAATTGTTTACATTTTAATTCTTTTGCTCAACAGTATTGTAATACACTATGCACTTTTTATTTCCTTTTCCAATAAGGGGGTTGCACGTAAGCTAATCGGGTCAAAGGGCGTGACGCACGGAGCAGCTCAATCCTTCTGGAGGACATGGCAGCCTCCTGCATACACAAGTAACTCACGAAACGTGTACTTTCTTACCTGTTAAAAAAGGCAAAATGGTCAATTTTTGCGCTGTAAGTAATTGTGGAGGGTGACTGAGTGCTCTTAACCAAATGCACTAGTATCTTTGCTCGTAATCCGAGCACCAAGGTGTAAGCGGCTGAAGGAGCGCATCACTCGGGACAGCCCCCACTCTCCCCCCGGGGTCAGCGCTGTCCGGCCACGCCCGCCCTCTGCCCCGTCTCTCCCTGTGGGCTGCACTGTCACCGGCAACGTCCCCGTCAGCTGCAGCAGTGTTGGGGAAAGTCTGGTCCCTCCGCCCACCCAGTCACCGGCATAGATATATATATATGTATATGAAGAGTAAGTGACAAAGACCAGAGGCTAGACACAAAAGGCTGGAGTAACTCAGCGGGTCAGACAGTTCTCTGGAGAAAAGAATGGGCGATGTTTCTTCAGAAGGGTCTCGATCCGAAACCTTTCTCCAGAGATGCTGCCTAATCCGTCGATTTACTCCAGCTTTTTGTGTCTATCTTTGGATTAAACCAGCATCTGCAATTCCTTCCCACACCAAGACTAGAGGCATTTAGGTTGACTTTTTAGGTTGATGGTCTTGCATCAGAAGTGGAAGTTCCTAGCAACTGGGATATTTTAAATTGCAAAGGCAGATAAAGGGTAGAAAGATCCCAATTTTTCCCCCAGACAGAATAGGTGTCATAAACAACAACTCACTATCCTCTCTCAGGTGACACCAATCCATGCCTCCCAGTTACTCTTGGTCTCCACCTAATCAAAGGTTCATTCTCTCCATCCCTCCACCTCTTTCACAATCCAAAATAAAAAGTTTCTAAATGTTCCTAGGTCATCACCACAGACATTAACTTTCTCTCTTCACTCAGACTGAATGACTTGCTGAATATTTCCACCACTTTCGTTTTTTTAGTTTAGATGCACAGCATCTGGAACTTTATGCTTTTTGACCAGTAACTGGTTGATTTGGGGACTTGCATGAGATTCCTCGTAAAAGGTAATTTTTCAAACCTAGACGATAACCGTTAACTCTGCATTGATAACTCATAAAACCAGAGTTTTTCTACAGGGAAGGGCTCTATGGGTCATGATATGCTGAAGCTATGCTCAGCATTTTCCATTAATTAACCCATAAAAACTTTCATAATTAGTGTCCAACAATCTATAAATTATTACAGAAAGATATTATGGCACGGTTTCACTACAAAGGGTTCAGTTTGTAATTTTTCAAAATGGTATTTGTGATTACAAATACCTTCTTTTTTTCCCCCAGTGTGATGATGATAAAAATGATTTTCCAAAGAAAGGATGCAATCATGGCAAACAAATGAAAATGTTAACATTATACAGATGGATTACATTCTAAGCAAAGCCCGTAACAGAAGAAATTTGATGCCAGCAGTCAATAATAATTAGGTCCATTCAAGCAATAACCAGGATAACTCTGCTTTCTTTCTGAAATAAGACTTGATTATGTACCTTGAGTATGCAATGGCTGTAAGTAAACAAGCCATTCCTGAAATTTGAAATTAACTTAAAGGAATCAGATCAGTTAACAAGATAGATTAGTAGCCTACAAGTCTGACTTACAAAGCAAGAAAGAGATCAGACTTAACAGCTCAATACACAAATGTAATGAAGTACATTACTGAATCGAATAGATTGCAACTTATTTAGAGTAGCTTTCAATGCTTTGAAATGAAGTAATATTGAGTGAAAACTAACAAAAACCTGCAATTTCACCTCACATTTTCATGGGTTCTAAATCAATCATAAGTCACTGTTCCAAGCTGCTTCATATATCTATAATGACCCGGGTCACTTCACATCCCATCACACGGTAGAGAAGCTGTATGATGTAGAGCTGACAGACTGAAACCAGGCTGATGCCAGATACTCAACTCAAGCAGATAAATCACTAGAATTATCTCCAAAAGAGTCCAATTAAAGCAATGTAAGTCAGGGATTATGAAGTTCAATAAAGCACTGTGTAGATCCAACACATAATGCTACATAAGGTTGCAATCAAGATTTGATTTCACTCTGCACCAAATCTTATTTCATCTTTACCATCTGGCAAGGATAAAAATCTCAGGAAAAATAATTTCCCTGCATCTCTCCCACTGCTTCTGCTGACCTACAGAACAGAATACTGTGGGCCTAGGAAAGAGTCTTCTGTGTGATCACCAGTATCAAGAGGACAAATAAGTGGAAGGTGATGGGGGTGAGACAAATATTTTCCAAAAATAGAAAAAGCAGTGAACTGAAATATTTTCAGCAAATGTCTCAATGGAAATGTGAATATACCAGTGAAAAGTATTCAAAGATAAATATTTAGTTTGGTTTATTTCATACTTAAATTAAATAGAGTGAACGCTTCTTGAGAGATGAAGGTAAAGTACTGTGTTAAAGGGTCCTTCAGACTTTAAACAGAGTTAAGTCAGGCAACGAGCAAAATGAAATATTTCTCACAACATAGTGCATATGAACTGTTTGGTATAGCCATATGTGATTAAGTGAGAATCTAGAAATGTATATTTTTGATTGGTAAACAAAAATGAAAAAAGACAATGATGTTCAGCTGTAGATACAAGGAACTGCAGAAACTGGTCACAATAAAGGACACAGAGTGCTGGAGTAACTCAGCGGGTCTGACAGCATTTCTGATGAACATGGATAGGTGACGTTTCATCTTCAGAATAATTGTAGTCAGGGGGGGAAAGCTGTAAAAGAGGTGGGGGCAGGATAAGCTTGACAAGTGATAAGTGGATTCAGATAAGGGGGGAGGGCTTACCGGAAAATGGGTAGACAAAGGCTCGAGATGGGAAGAAGCCAAAAAGTTGTGAAAAAAAATGACGTTCAGCTAGTAATTTCAATATATTTATAAATCATAATAAAAATTCAGATGCTGGAATATGAAGTGAACAAGAAAATGCCAGTAACATTCAGCATTTCTGACAGTATAGAGCAGGAGGAAAAAATATAGCGAAGACCCCAGGCTGATCATCCCATCATGAACTGTCACCATGCTGCCCAACAAGCCGACTATCCCCAGAATTTTTTGCTAATACACCAGAACAGGTCAGTTGTGACAGAAACTGGAAAGGCTGGTTATCTGAATTCATTGAATTTAATGTTGAGCCTCAAAATTGGATTTTGCTGGAATGGTGCAAAAGGCTGAGGATACAAGTCAGGATGAGAGTTTCAATGATTGACATGTAAACAATAATGGCTTTGTTCTTAAAAAGGTAATGCTACTTTAATGGTATTTCTTGAAATCACTGTGCATAAAATGTTACCTTTTTCGTTAGTTTATTAATTAGCTGTTTAGACAGTACATAAAAGTGGAGGTGCTGGACAAGAACCGCTGAAACAGCAGTCACATTTTATGATGAGGTGATAATAGCAGTTTCATCTTTGTACACTCATCATCCATCCCCAAGTTCCCCATTTCCCTTTAATCCCCTCTTTTCCCTCTGCCTATTTTCTTCCACCATCCTTTTGTCTTCTGTTCACCTCTAGTGTTTGACATGAAATCCACAGATTTGCCAACCACCTCTGGAGAGGGTCCCAGGAATGAGTGAGTTAACTTATGATGAGCGTTTGCCAGCACTGGCCTGCACTCACTGGAGGTTAAAAGAATGAGGGGGACCTCATTGAAATGTACCGAATAGTGAAAGGCTTGGATAGAGTGGATGTGGAGAGGATATTTCCACTGGTGGGAGAGTCTAGGTCATAGCCTCAGAATAAAAGGACGTTCCTTTAGGAAGAAGATGAGAAGGAATTACTTTAGTCAGAGGGTGGTGAATCTGTGGAATGGGTGTCAGGGGTTATGGGGAGAAGGCAGGAGAATGGGGTTAGAAGGGAGAGATAGATCAGCCATGATTGAATGGCAGAGTATTTGATGGGCCGAAAGGCATTATTCTGCTCCTATTACTTATGACCTTCACCCCCACCCCCTCACCTATATACACCTATAACTTTCATCGTGCTGCCTGACCCACTGAGTTACTCCAGTACCTTGTGTTTTGCTCAAGATTCCAGAATCTGCAGTTTCCTGTGTCTCCAAGTCGTTCACAACTGAAGGTGATGCAAGGACAAACTAACCTGACCAAAATATCATTTTTAGTTCTGACTTCACTGCCATTAATTGAGGTGCAAGGTATTGGACAAAGAAATCAATGAACAGCCTTTGGTAATATGCAATATAGGTCATTGTATCTTGTTCACTTTTCTTAATTTCCTGTGCTACCAGTGAATCAATACCTAATTGTATTGGCAGTTCGAAGAATTAGATCCCACTATATCAGAAGGTGGTATCTTCTTTGGTACTTTTAGATGACATCACACATGGAACATTTCAAATATACAGCTGATAATAGAGCACCTTGATGAACATATGACATGCACTTACATGCTACATGTACTTGTGTCTTCCTCTGCAAAAGTGCTCCACGTCTGTTCCTGACCACACACTGATAAAACCCAGTGTCCGAACGCTGAAGTGATGGGATTACATATCTTGGAAAAAAAGAAATGTTCAGTTTAGTGCTCAAAATAAACCTGACAAACCATCAAGTTCAGTTTCAACAAGCACGGTATTACTAGCACAACCTATCAATTCGCAAGTGAAGTCATTTTATCAGATTGCATCACAGCTTGATTTGGGAACAGCCCTGTCCAAGACCGCAAGAAATTGCAGAGAGTTGTAGATGTAACCAGTCTCTCACACTGTTCAACCTGTGCACCATTGATTCCAACTACACTTCATGCTGTCTTGGGAATGCAGCCAAGATAATCAAGGACCACGGTCATTCCCTTTTCTCCCCTCACCTGTCGGCAGAAGACACAAAAGTCTGAAAACGCATACCACCAAATTTAGGAACAATTTATTCTCCGTTATCAGACTACTGAACCGTCCTTCCGTAAGTTAGGGTGTAGTTACGACCTTCTAACTGACGTCATGACAAACGTTGGACTTTTCCTCTGTTACTGTAACGTCGCAATGCTGTAAAACCATATTCTGCATTCTCAGATTTTCTCTTTATATTACCTGTTGTCCTTGTGTATGGCTTGATTGTACTCAAGCATAATATGATTTGAATTACCGAATAGCACATAAAGTTTTTCACTGTTTCGCAATGTACTTGAAATGAATAAATACAAATGCTCTGACACTGGTAAGTGAGATAAGAGCCTACAAAAGGGAATTTAGGGAATTAGCAGCAATGTTGAAAGACAAGACCTCTAAGAGAGTAATCTCGGGATATAGGAAGTAATGAGTTTAGGAATAAGAAAAGATAACAGGTGAATGCATGACTAAGGAGCTGGTGCAGAGCTTTGGATAACTGGATTCTTTACTGGGGCAGATGTCACCAATACAAGGATGCATCTAACTAGTCGGGGACCGCCATCCTCGCAAAGAGGTTTGCCACTGCATCTCTGGATAGTTTGAACTAGCGATGCAGGGGCTGGGACCCAACAACGTAAAATGAGGGGAGAGAGATGCGTGTGTAGTAAATAGAGGGGGTGGAAGATTGCAACCTTCACGTGGTCCGCCCTGTTTCGACTAATGCAATCAACTCGACGTGCACAAACGGAAGATCAAATAGAACAAGTTGTCCTACAACTTTAGGCTGTGCACACCACAAGAAAGAAGAAGTAAATAGAACACGCAGGTCTCATGGGCAGCGCGGTGGGGGAGCAGCTGAGGCTGGTCGGCTTAACACGTTTACATTAATGCACTGAGCCTTATAGGTAAGACAGATGAGTTGAAAGTGTGGATTATTATATCGTGGCAATCATGGAAATGTGACTGAGCGATAGTATTTTCAGGTGTGACAGGGGGAGAGTTCCTGAAGGATAGAGTGTTGCACTCTTGATCAGGGAGAAGATTATCACCATATGTCTTGGGAGGATCAGTAAATGAACCATATGATTAGAACATAAACATAAGAAAGGGCGATCACTTTGGGTGGAATTATATTATAATCCTCCAAATAGAATGATTTCAAACAACAAATATGTGAACATAGAGCAATAGGATGTAAAGGCATAACGGTTGTAGTAGTGGGTGATTTTAACTTTATTAAGTGGGATGTGTAAGGGGCCTAGAGAGAGTGAAATTTGTTAAATGCAACTAGGAAGTGGGTTTTATGCAGGATGTAGACAGTCCAACTTGTGAGGGAGCTTTACGATCTTATCAGAGAAAGTGAAAATGGGCAAGAGCTGGAAAGTCTGTGATAGAACACCTTGTAAAGAGGGGTGCCTAAAACTAGATAGTCTAGGTTTTAGGGTGTGAGAGGTGTTAGGGTTTAGGGTGAGAGAGGAAATATTTAAGGAAGATCTGAAGGGGCAGGTTTTTCACACAGAGGTGGAAGGTTTATGGAACTACGTGCAAGCAGATATGGTGGAGTCCGGTTAAATCTCAGCATTGAAGATACATTTAGATCCAGAACATGGAGTGGAAAGGAATGAGAGGTTCAGACCCAAGTCTTGTACTTATATGAATGCGAGTGGATGGTTTTAGCTTAGCTTGCCTCCAATCATTTCAAATTCCTAATTACACTAAAGTCAAGGTAGGATAAATTGGCCATTCACACCAGCAAAAGACAGCAGACCAAACAAGATCAAGGTCTTCTAATAGTTGCAATAGACTATTGAGACCACATGCCAGGTCAATATGAAAAGTTGAAACAGTAAATGCTGCTGATAGAAAAGAAGAGTATTCAGTGTAGTTTTGTAATCATAGTAAATTCAGTGTAGTTTTGGGAACATATTGAGGAAATATAGTGGTCATGACACAAATTTACTGGGATGCTGCTTGTAACCTAAATGGCTCCTACACTGTCTATGAGAAAATATAAAGATTTGTAAAATAGTAGATCTTTAATTTGAACAAAGGAGATTACTGAGATACAGTGGTATTTAAAATGCTGAAATGCTTGTGTCGATTAGAAAGATGCAGATTATTCCAGTGGTTTAGTGAACAAGAAGCAGAGAACATAAATATTATTCCTGGCAACAAAAGGATTGACGAATTAAAGCATACGGTATTAGGGGTTCAGTATTGATGTGGATAGAGAACTGGCTGGCAAACAGGAAGCAAAGAGTAGGAGTAAACGGGTCCTTTTCACAATGGCAGGCAGTGACTAGTGGGGTACCGCAGGGCTCAGTGCTGGGACCCCAGCTATTTACAATATATATTAATGATCTGGATGAGGGAATTGAAGGCAATATCCCCAAGTTTGCGGATGACACTAAGCTGGGGGGCAGTGTTAGCTGTGAGGAGGATTCTAGGAGACTGCAAGGTGACTTGGATAGGCTGGGTGAGTGGGCAAATGTTTGGCAGATGCAGTATAATGTGGATAAATGTGAGGTTATCCACTTTGGTGGCAAAAACAGGAAAGCAGACTATTATTTAAATGGTGGCCGATTAGGAAAAGGGGAGATGCAGCGAGACCTGGGTGTCATGGTACACCAGTCATTGAAAGTAGGCATGCAGGTGCAGCAGGCAGTGAAAAAAGCGAATGGTATGTTAGCTTTCATAGCAAAAGGATTTGAGTACAGGAGCAGGGAGGTTCTACTTCAGTTGTACAGGGTCTTGGTGAGACCACACCTGGAGTATTGCGTACAGTTTTGGTCTCCAAATCTGAGGAAGGACATTATTGCCATAGAGGGAGTGCAGAGAAGGCTCACCAGACTGATTCCTGGGATGTCAGGACTGTCTTATGAAGAAAGACTGGATAGACTCGGTTTATACTCTCTGGAATTTAGGAGATTGAGAGGGGATCTTATAGAAACTTACAAAATTCTTAAGGGGTTGGACAGGCTAGATGCAGGAAGATTGTTCCCGATGTTGGGGAAGTCCAGGACAAGGGGTCACAGCTTAAGGATAAGGGGGAAATCCTTTAAGACCGAGATGAGAAAGACTTTTTTCACACAGAGAGTGGTGAGTCTCTGGAACTCTCTGCCACAGAGGGTAGTTGAGGCCAGTTCATTGGCTATATTTAAGAGTGAGTTGGATGTGGCCCTTGTGGCTAAGGGGATCAGAGGGTATGGAGAGAAGGCAGGTACGGGATACTGAGTTGGATGATCAGCCATGATCATATTGAATGGCGGTGCAGGCTCGAAGGGCTGAATGGCCTACTCCTGCACCTAATTTCTATGTTTCTATGTTTCTATGACTAGTCGCTGAGAGATGCACTCATAACCATATAACCATATAACAATTACAGCACGGAAACAGGCCCTCTCGGCCCTTCCAGTCCGTGCCGACCATTTGTTTTCCCCTAGTCCCATCTACCTGCACTTAGACCATACCCCTCCATTCCCTTCACGTCCATATACCTATCCACTTTACTCTTAAATGTTAAAATCGATCCTGCCTCCACCACTTCTGCTGGAAGCTGATTCCACACAGCCACCACCCTCTGAGTAAAGAAGTTCCCCCTCACGTTACCCCAAAACCTCTGTCCCTTAATTCTCATGTCATGCCCTCTTGTTTGAAACTTCCCTACCCTCAATGGGAAAAACGTATCCACGTCAACTCTGTCTATCCCTTTCATCATTTTAAAGACCTCAATCAAGTCCCCCCTTAACCTTCTGCGCTCCAAAGAATAAAGACCTAACTTGTTCAACCTTTCTCTGTAACATAGTTGCTGGAACCCTGGCAACATTCTAGTAAATCTCCTCTGTACTCTCTCTATTTTGTTGACATCCTTCCTATAACTAGGCGACCAAAATTGTACACCATACTCCAGAATTGGTCTTACCAATGCCTTGTACAATTTTAACATTACTTCCCTACTCCTATATGACTGCCAACAAGTTGTATTTCTTGCTGCAAAACACAAAGTGCCAGGGAAACTCAGTGGGTTAGAAGATCTATGGCCAGAATAGACAGATGGTGTTTCGGAATGAGTCCCGTCTTCAGCCTGCACGTCAGATTTTTGAGTCCGTAGAAGGGTCCTGACCCAAAGTCAGCTGTCCATTCCCTCCACAAATGCTGCCTGACCCGCTGAGTTCCTCCTCAGCATTTTATATTTTGCTCAAGATTCCAGCATCTGCAATTCCTTGTGTCTCCTTATTACTTGTTGCTTTTGGGGATCAGTTAGAAAGTCTAGGAACAAAAAGACACAAAAATTTGACTGCCACACTCGCACCAAACAGAGTGGTGCTGTGGTAGAGCTGCTGCCTCACAGCATCAGAGACCCGGGCTAGATTCTAACTATGGGTGCTGTCTGTCCGGAGTTTGTACATTCTCCCTATGAGCGCAAGGGTTTTCCCCGAGTTCATCCCTCATTCCAAAGACATGGAGGTTTGTAGGATAATTGGCTCCTCTAAATTGTCCCTAATGTGTAATGCAAAATTGGGATAACATGGAACTAATGTACAGATAATCAGTGGTCAGCATGGACTCAGTGGGCCAAAGTGCCTGTTTCCACACTGTATCGTTAAAACTAAAACTACTACGTGCTTCATTCAACATCAGTTTATTTCTAGCTCAAGAGGTGTGAACAAGTATAAAAAACAAACTTTTAAGAAATACTCCGGACAAATCTCTTTTATGCAGATAAAATTATGGAATGGATCTTATGTTCATCAGTTGTTGCAAATTATTTTTACCAAGTATTGTGTTCTGGAATTAAATTGGCTTCGAGAGAACATTTCTATTCTTAGAAGATTAAACCAAAGCAACCTTTTGAGGATGCCACCAACATATTATACTTGAGCCAGAAAAATATTTGGTCAATCAGTCTGGCGTGAGAGGAAGGCTAGGATTCTTTCCATTTTGTCTGTCACATCCGTTACAGGGTGTTGGTCAAAAACCCTCAGATGGGCAAGCTGCACTAGTGAAGTTCACTGTCAATTCATCATCCTGACTTCAAAGTTATACTAATTATTTTGTGCCAAAGTACATCATCATAAAATCGTTTTTGCACCAAATTTCAACCAATAATAAAGCTATGAAATAAACAAGTATAAATACAATTATCAGACATTGTTTAAATATCACATAATTGATGTATTGATTATTTTAGTGAAAGCACACTGCTCCTTTCATTACCTGTATTCCCTTGAAAATGCTGTGATAGGTGTATCATTTCGGAACCACTTAAACTCAAGGGGCCAACTTCCCTCTGCTAGGCAAGTTAAGACCAGACGATTTCCCTCCAGGTGTACTTGTGGTGGCCCTGGTTCCGTCTTAAAATATGGCGGGACATCCTCTGAAAGAGAGAATGGACATACAATAAACTTATACAGCTGCAGACAAAAATACGATTTTTTAAATTACAAACATGTTGCATCTACTGCAGTTCAACCGCTCCAGCAGAACCCATTTTAGTGGATTTAATAACACTCTTAATAATACAATAAAACTGCAAGCAAGTTTAAACAGATATATATCTCACTTGCCTATTGTTATTATACATACATGGTGATAACACTGATGAATGTACCACATTCTATGAGGTCCACTGTTGCGCTCCGAAGAATGAATGACAAAGCTACTGCACTCACATTTTGAAATAGCTCCATGTTCTCACAATCTTATTTTGTTTCAGTCACAGTGGTGTAAATTACTTCCCACAATTCTATTCTCCCCCCACCCCTTCTTCCTGCACTCCTTGTTGCAAAATATTGCAGTTCTTGCTCCACCCGTCACCAACGATAACAGGAACATTTACTGCAGTAGCATTGAGGAAAAGCAAACAAAAATACAGGATGTGCAAAATTCACAGGCAGAGAATATTAGAGATGTACATGAGGAACATAAATGCTTTGCCCAAAGGATCATCGGTCGGTGGGATCGGGAACCCGCCCGAAGGCTTGCAGACGGTGTAACTGGGAGGGAGTTGGAGAAGTCGGACGTGAAGAGCAAGGGCCGGAAGGAGGGTGAACCAGGGTAATGACTCCAGTGCCTTCAGGTAGGCTGCAGGAGACTCCTCTGATGCAAAGATGGCCGGGCGAGGAGAGGAGAGGAACGTCGATTTGTGGGATCTACTCCAGTACATCGAGCGCAGATTTGTGGGATCTACTCCAGTACATCGAGCGCACGGGCCAACCGGACTTTGAACTTTGAATAATGGAGCCAAACATGGTGGCACCCACATGTGTGATATATGCAAAATGAATTTCACTGAGCAGTTGCACATGTGGCAAATTAAGCCCTTTTGAACTATTGTGCTAAAGGCCTAAAAATTGGGCTAGATCATGCTTGAACCCTGGTCTTCGGCCCACACACCCACCCCTGCTCTTGCTAATCCCACACTCGCATTTTTAAGGCCTCTAATAATATCAAGCTTCAGGCCTTGCTGCATGGCTATCCCAAGAGAGCCCACCAGGTCTCTGACTGAAGAACCTGAGGCCCTGTACCCCAGGCCAACCTGGTTCCTCATAGACAGCCAATGTTGTCAAAGTTCCTTTTAATTATTGCTAACTAACAATCAGAGATATTTGAAAACAATTTACAGAACTTTAAAAATAAAACACAATAAAATATGTTTACGACATTAAACAGGGTTATGCTGGCATAAAACCATGGGGTCAGGTAAGAAGTGTATCGGGATCTTCAATTCAGCACATCTGAGCTCTGCCCTTGCGTTGAATGAATCAGTGGAGGGACAGATCATATTTCATCATTTATAGTAATCCAATTACGTTTTGTAAACCTTATATATTGCCATAAAACAAGTATTCCGTTTTTTTTACAAGCAGTGTTATTTCACGTCATACAGAATTCGATTGTTAACATATTACTTTAATTTATTTTCAACCACTCGTGCCACGCGAGATATACTGGCAGTTTTCAATCATACCAAATCTTCTGCCACACCATCAGCCTTTGGAAGAACAAGGTGGTGGTGCTCCCATTCTTTAGCTGTTTTTGTCCATCTAGCTTGCAGAAGTTGTGAATATGGAAAGTGCCGGCAAAGGTTCCTGGCACAAATTTTGAATATAGTCTATGCCACTCCCCTGCCATTAGTTTAAACTGAACCAGAGGGTTTACAGCATTATATTTCTATCTGTTTTCGTATATTCTCCATCAGACGAGCCGCCTATTTGCTCTGTAACATCACTTGCACCTGCCAGCTTCTTTTTGTGTTATCTGACATATTTTCAAATGACAAGACTGAATATTCTACAATTCCACACTCAAACCTTTCTTGTGCCTTTTTCTCTTTGGAGGACATACTCAAAAGCTGCTGCCTTGACTGTGCCCATCATAATTTCTCTACGAAGATAGACACAAAAAGCTGGAGTAACTCAACAAAACAGGCATCATCTCTGGAAAAATGGAAAAGGGAATGTTTCGGGTCGAACAATTCCTCTTCTCCAGAGATGCTGCCTGACCCGCTGAGTTACTCCAGCTTTTTGCGTCTATCTTCAGTTTAAACCAAAATCTGCAGTTCCTTCCTACACATAATTTCTCTTCACCCACTTGTGGTCTATCCTTCCTTGCTCATCTAAGAAGCTGCTGGACATTTCTAATCCATGGCACAAGAGTTGCTTTAAATTGTTATTCAAACAAATGCAACAAGACTATGTTTACTGCAAATATCCACAAATTGAAAAAATAAGTAAGTGAGCAATTGATATGTTCCAGTAATCAGAAAACCGAGAGATTCGTTGTTTCTAGTTTAAAATGTGTTTCATCTTGCACATCAGTGATCTGTGCATTATGTAAAAGCTGCTAGGTTATCAGTTTTCGCATTGCCATTTCAAAATAAAAGATGGATTTGTATAAAGAGTGGTTTAAAGAAAATAAATCATGTATCAAATTTGGTACAAGTGCAATAAATTATTTTTAAATTACCAGGGTGACAAAGCGATGTTCACAAATCTGCCATGACATCCACTAATTGTTTTTGACAGGATCCCAGGAGATATGAAATGAAGTAATTAATGTTCATTGAAATCCAATAACTTTCTTAAATTATGGCAACAGACTACCATATACAGATGGAAAATGTGGCACAAATATGCTTTTCCAAATGTCTACAAATGAATTCCGTATCAGATGTGGCATAATCTTAGATCTCATTCATAAGGATGTATAATATCCAACACCATGGGTGGAGAAACTTTACCAACGAGCAGCAGAACACAGTAAAGAGGGAGGAATGCACTCAAAGGAACTGTCTACAGGCATGACCAGCCAAGTTCAGAGCTTTATTACCGAGACACAAGGAGGCAAACTACCTTTGCAGTAATACTGTAATAACACAAAGCACAGGACATTTAACACCCTCCTGAAAAACTCACAACGTTGAAAATATGAGTACTAATGTTTAATGAGTTTGTATTTCCAAATGAGGCAAGAGGAGTTCTTGAGAAATACTGTGAAATCCATAGCTTGGGCAAACTCTTTTCAGTATGCCTCTCCCCCTTTAACCTGGAAAACAGCACCTGATAAACACAGACTCTTCAGAGCAGTACTCAGTTCTTTCTCTTGGATGTCAGATTTGGAGGCTCATTATATATCTGAATAAAAATACCATCCTGGGAGCAGGTTTGTCATCTGCCCAGAAAGAGAGCAATATTCTATGTTGCTTAGTTCATGTTTGAGCCTCAGACTTTTACTTTTCATTCAATTCCAACTACCTATGATTTAGGGACCGAAATCCCCAGCAAATGTCAGCTGATCCCATAATGTACACAGAATACATTGACATTTCTATGTACCGTGTTATTAACGAGACTTTTGGGGACCATTAAAATCACCCATTAAATGTAAACTCAGCATATATTGCAGCCCCATCAATGATGGGAAATCTGCATTTAGAGGGAGGATAGGTCAGAGATAGGGCATCAGCCTGCTCACCTTGACTTCCCAGTACACAGTTCCTTCAAGAGCAGCCACTTATCAGATGATGTTAAAATGCCAAATGTAATGTATGGTTTTTATAGAGACTTTAATGCATCTCAGAATTACAAATGTTCCCGAACACACATCATTCAGTGAGGATTATTGCTTCAGTTTGATTGAGGTACGAGTCCCGGAGAAACAAACTTGCACACTGGATCAGATCTTTCAAAGTATAAGACATTTCAATGATTAAGTTTATCTTGCTGAATTTTAGGTCAACTTGTTGAATGAAAAATAATTGTGCAAGGCAGAATTGCTGGGCCAAATATATTGGCACATCCACTGGTCTGGAGATAAAATAGGCAAACCCTGCAGGTCTACACTGAAGCAATCATAATTGCCACAATGGGGAAAAATATAGATTACAATTAATTCCCCACTTCAGTTCCTGGCATGGTTCACTTACACCAGAATAATCAAGTCTTTGGCCATAACTCTATTCTTTTTATAACCATGATTACAAAGAATGATTTTGGAGAGTATTTTAAAATGTACATCATGTAAGGTGTGAAATCTGGGACGAAAGCAGAATGGGCAGAGCAATGTGCCCACAGTTCCAAGTCCAGAAAAGACAGCCCAACAATTGATAACAAAGTATAAACGGAATGGCTGGGTGCAGCACTGACCAATCATACACATCCAAGCAAATTTATGACCTGATTCATAACTTGCTCCTTCAGATCAGTCCACTGTTATGGACAAATCAATTTTGATATAAATAGTGTTAGGAACAATGTGCAAATTAAACCAAATGTTAAAATAAACTGACGTTAAAATTTATTAAGCCAGCATAATTACAATATACAATAGGTGAAGGAGTAGGCAATTCGGCCTTCGAGCCAGCACCGCCATTCACTGTGATCATGGCTGATCATCCAAAATAAGTACCCTGTTCCTGCCATATCCCCTGACTCCGCTATCTTTAAGAGCGCTATCTAACTCTCTCTTGAAAGCATCCAGAGAATTGGCCTCCACTGCCTTCTGAGGCAGAGAGTTCCACAGATTCACAACCCTTTGTGTGAAAATGTTTTTCCTCATCTCCATTCTAAATGGCTTACACCATATTCTTAAACTGTGGGTCTTCAACATTGGGAACATGTTTCCAGCCTCCAGCATGTCCAAACCCTTAATAACCTTATATGTTTCAATAAGATCCTTCTAAATTCCAGAGTATACAAGCCCAGCCACTCCATTCTATCAACATATGACAGTCCCGACATCTCGGGAATTAACCTTAATCAGATTATAGCTCAGTAGCAGTGGGATTAGAAAGATCCCTTTCAGCTACATCAGGTCCTTCTTAAAAATGTCAACAGACATTAGCATTGCTTTGTGTAGGAAGAAACTGCAGATACTAGTTTAAAATGTAGATGCAAAATGCTGGAGTAACTCAGCGAAACTGGCAGCATCTCTGGAGAGAAGGAATGGGTGACCTTTCGGGTCGAGACCCTTCGTCAGACTGATGTCAGGGGAGTGGGAGGTACATCGATAAGGAAGTGTATAGATATGGAAGTACAAGGTGTCAAAACAGGACAGTGGAAAGGAAGATCAAGGAAAATGTAGAATAGATCATTGTTAGTTGGGAGAAGGTAACAGCAAGGCAAACAGAGATAAAATTTAGTCGGAGGCAGTACGACTGGTCGGAGAACTGGGAAGTAGGAGGGGATGGAGAGAGAGGGAAAGCAAGGGTTACTTGAAGTTAGAGAAGTCAATGTTCATACCGCTGGGGTGTAAGCTGCCAAAGCGAAATATGAGGTGCTGTTCCTCCAATTTGCGTTGGGACTCACTCTGACAATGGAGGAGGCCCAGTTCAGAAATCTATGTACCTCCCACTCCCCTGATATCAGCCTGAAGAAGGGTCTCGACCCGAAACGTCATCCATTCCTTCTCTCCAGAGATGCTGTCTGTCCCGCTGAGTCACTCCAGCATTTTGTAATAGCAATACTTTGACAATAGTTCTACCATACATTTTTCAATGACAAACCACAGATGTCTCACTTTACTTATGTATCTTCCTTGCTCCTCTCTATGAAAGAAATACCAGGAAGATCAATGATTACCAAAACATTGAAACAAAAAGGAAGTGGTAAAAAAGATACGTGTAAAATAATAATATATTAAAATATTATTTATTAAAATAATAAATGAAAAGGAAATCACACTTGACAAATTAGTTCACAATTCCTTGAGGTTGTAACGTAGAATAGATTAAAGCAAACCAGATATTGGACCTTAAGGCTTTCAATACCACACAAGAGGTTATCAAATAACAAGCACCAGACAACTTACCCCAATGCGTTTACCACCGTAGCCGGGGACTTCAACAAAGCCAACCTGACGAAAATGCTCCCTAACTTCCACCAACATGTCTCCTGCAGCACCAGAGGATCAAACACCCTTGACCACTCTGCACGACCATCAAAGACGCCTATCGCTCTATCCCTCGCCCTCACTTCGGAAAATCCGACCATTCAGCGGTGCTGCTTCTTCCTGCCTACAGGCAGCAATTGAAGAGAGAACTCAGAGCTGGTCAGGGGAGGCAGAGGAACAACTCCAGGACAGCTTGGTCTGTAGACTGGGCAATGTTCAGGGACTCGGCATGGACCTGAATGAATACACCACAGTCGTTACAGACTTCATAAGGAAATGTGTGGAGGACTGCGTTCCAACAAAAACCTTCCGAGTGTTTCCTAACCAGAAGCCTTGGATGAACCATGAGATCCGCATTCTTCTGAAAACCAGATCCCGGGCATTCAGGTCTGGCGATACAGAGGTCCATACGGTCCAGATACGACCTTGATAAGGCCATCAAAAAGGCCAAAAGGACCTGCTCGAAGCTGGAGGATGAGACGGATGTTCGGCAACTGTGGCAGGGATTGAATGCCATCACCTCCTACAAGGCAAAATCAGGAGGCAGCTCCAACAATAGCGAAGCATCACTCCCTGACGAGCTCGCTTTGATAGGGGGAACACTGATGTGCCTTCTCGAGCCCCCATTCGCCGGTATTACAGTCACAGAGGCCAACATCAGAAGATCCATCAGGGGGATGAACCCTCGGAAAGCGCCTGGACCTGATGGTATACTTGGTCGAGTTCTCAAGACCTGTGCAGACCAACTGGCGGGAGTTTTTGCAGACATTTTCAACCTCTCACTTCTGAGGTCCGAGTTCCCCACCTGCTTTAAGAGGGCATCAATAATACCGGTACCCAAGAAGAGCAAGGTGACGTGCCTCAATGACTATCGACCAGTGGCACTAACGTATGTGGCGATGAAGTATTTGAGAGGTTGATTATGGTGCACATCAACTCCTACCTCGACAAGGACCTCGACCCATTACAGTTTGTATACCACCACAACAGGTCAACGGAGGATGCAATTTCACTGGCTCTCCACTCGCATTGGACCATTTGGACAATAAAAACACTTACGTCAGGCTGTTGTTTATAGACTACAGCTCGGCGTTAAATACCATCATCCCCTCCTAGCTGGTTACCAAGCTCACAGACTGGGCCTCTACGCCTCCCTCTGCAATTGGATCCTCGACTTCCTCATCCACAGACCACAGTCTGGTCGAATAGGAGGAACCACTTCATCCTCAGTACGGGAGCACCTCAAGGTTGCGTGCTCAGCCCCCTGCTTTACTCACTCTAAACCCATGACTGCGCAGCCGGACATAATGCGAACTCCATCATCAAGTTCGCCGACGACACCACATTGGTTGGACAAATCTGAGATGGGGACGAGTCTGAGTATAGAAGTGAGATCGACCGACTGACCAAATGGTGCCAGCACAGCAACCTGGCTCTCAACATCAGTAAGACCAAGGAACTGATTGTGGACTTTGGTAGGAGAAGGATGAAGCCCTAAATCCTGTTCATATCAATGGGACGATGGTGGAGATGGTCAATAACTTCAAATTCCTGAGCGTGCATATTTCCGAAGGTCTTTCCTGGACCCAGCACACCGATGCAATTATAAAGAAGGCACATCAGCGACACTACTTCCTGAGAAGATTACTGAGATTCGGCATGTTGAAGAGGATTCTCCAAAACTTCTACAGGTGCATGGTAGAGAGCAGTCTGACTGGTTACATCGTGTTCTGGTTTGGCAACTTGAACATCCAGGAGTGAAAAAGACTACAAAAGGTTGTGACCACTGCCCAGTCCATCACCGGCTTTGACCTCCCCACCGTCGCAGGGATCTATCGTAGTGCCATCAGGAAGAAGGTACAGGAGCCTGAAAACTGTAACGTCCAGGTACAGGAACAGCTTCTTCCCTACAGCCATCAGGCTATTAAACACAACAACGAATAAGCTCTGATCTCTAAACTGCAAAAGACTATTATTATTGCACTATATTTATTATTTATTGATTTTTTTTCCTCTTCTCCTGTTATGTACTATGTTTACATATTCACATATTCTGTTGTGCTGCAGCAAGTAAGAATTTCATTGTCCCATCCGGGTCATATGACAATAAAACACACTTGACTTGACGACTTAAAATGCATCGGATTTGAGCAATATACTAATATAGACTAAAAATTAGTGAATAGATAGATTAAAGCAGGAATTGACAGGTTATTTTCAGTTGGGATCCAATAACCGTTTGGCAGTTGTGAGATCAGTGATCCATTTTAATGCAGGGTTTTATCTTCAAGGCAACTATAAAACATACCATTATTTGAAAGTACATAAAATTACAGAAAGATAAACCAAAGAGAATTTTCACAAAGGAAGCAAGTTTGTTGATGATATAAAGCAGGGTGGCAGCATGAGTTACAAGTTTCTGCAGCCCAGTAAAATATCCTTCCCTCATCCAATCTATTTAGTGCTTTATCAGAATGTTGTAATTTTCAATTGGATCCCCTCTCATTATTCTAAGTTCCAGTGAATATAAATCAAATCAAGTCAATTCAATCACTCCTCATATGACTGTGCTGCCAGAATTAGGTCTTTGGAATCTTCACTGCACTTTCTCTGTGGCAGGTATATTGTTTCTTAGGCGAGGAGACAAAAGGTGTACACAATGTTCCTTGACAATCATTGAAGGGTTCTTTAATGGGTATAACACTGATGCTGCTGGCTCTTGATGGGTCCCTGATGCTTGGGTCTCGACCCGAAACGTCGCCTATTTCCTTCGCTCCATAGATGCTGCCTCATCCGCTGAGTTTCTCCAGCATTTTTGTCTACCTTAGGTGAATTCTAAAATCAGTGAAAATGCAATTTCACTCTTTTTTTGTCGAGGAAAGGAGATATGGTGTCAATGTTTCAGTCTTGTAAAGAAACAAGGTGCTGTGTAATACAGATAACGTTTGGGTATACTGACATGCAGTTTAGACAAGATAAAAATAGGAATTCTGTATTTTGAAGATCCAAAGGTTCATTTGTAGAGAATTTAACTTGTTCAGGTTATCAGCCTCCTGACATACAACCAGAGGATTGTGAAAGCAAGTGGGGATTCACTGTGGTCTATGCAACAAGCTCAATCACCCTGGTCCTTTTTGTGTTTTTTTGTTGTAAGCTGCAGAACCCTGCACTAATCTCAATTTCAGTCTTTCAGTCTAAGAAAATAAACAATGGTGTAATAATATAATGTCAGCCTGCCTGCAATGAATGCAGATCCCAGTATTTGAAACACTTTATGTGCCATAGATAATGCTTATATGCCAGCAATAATGCTTATAATTCATTCGCCAGATCACACTTCTGAACTATCTTGGAGACAATGGAACCCCGAACACTTCGGATCAAATCCAATCTTTTGATTTGATTGCTCCGACCAAAAAAGAGTCAAAATGCGAGATGATTAACTTATTTTATTAGTTTCAGAGATGCAAAAATATACCACTTCCTGCATTTGAGATACATTGGGATGACAAATACAGGTGACAGAAAACAATTGAATTTGGTTACTCTGAAGACTTTGACTTGCATACAAAAAAGGAACCTGTTGACCAATTACCCAACTGAAAGAACTTAATCATTAAACAGTTTTTTTGGCAGCAAACAACACTGTTACTGGTATGAGTCATGGCTTGAATCCAAATCTGTGTCAAATTCACAGCTCTCTTTATTCCATAAAATGGCCAATAAAATAAACAAAAATCTGTTTCCTGGTATCTGTCACCAGTAGGCTGTGGGCCGAGCATCGAAAAAGTGTCTCGCATTTACCTTTCGTGACCCATGTCTGGTATCTACCTGAAATTTGGCACAGATTCAGATAAAATATCATTAAGAAGGAATTCGTAACTCGTCAGTGCCAAAAGTTGCACACTAATTAATTAAGATAATTAGAACATTTATTAGAACAAGTAACAGCGCCATCTAGTGCTCAATAATAGGTAGCTTAATATAACTCTATGGGGAGCTGGATTCCATGCTGCGGGCTATTTACTTCCTTTCACACACACACAGACAGACAGAGACAGACGGACAGACAGACAGACAGACAGACAGACAGACAGACAGACAGACAGACAGACAGACAGACAGACAGACAGACAGAGAGAGAGAGAGAGAGAGAGAGAGAGAGAGAGAGAGAGAGAGAGCGCGCGCGCGCTTGGGACGGAGCAGCCAGCCTTCCGCCCAGAAAACACCCGCCACCGCCATCGATTGCCCTGTGCCGAAGGACACCGTGGCTGGTCGGCCGGCAGAAGGCGCTGAGGTGGCGGCCGGTTCTGCTGTCCTGTCCCGGAGGCCGCTCACAGCCACCAGAGATATTTCCCTCCATGGCCACAATGTGGTGGCTCCGCGCCCGGAGCGCCGCAGCAGCGGTTTGTGAATTGCTGCCATGATCTCCGACCCCCTCCTTCTCAACGCTCCTGCCCTCCCCGCAACTTTACCTCTGGCGGCCCAGCCAAGTTTGCTACTTTGTGCAGCCCAGGCTGTGCTGACCCGGGTTTCACCGGCTCCTGAACCCGTCTAATTAATGGGTGAGGCCAATCCTGTGCATTCCCCACTGACTGCCAGTTACTTTCCTCTGGTAAACACACTTGCTGTGGTAACTCAGCGGGGCAAGCAGCATCTCTGGAGAAAATGGATAGGCGACGTTTCGGGTCCAAACCCTTCTTCAGTTTCAGAGTGAGGGGAGAGAGAAACTAAAAATATCCGTGTCTCTCAGTCTGAAGAAGGGACTCGGCCCCAAACGACACCTATTCCTTTTCTACAGAGATGCTGCTTGTCCCGCTGAGCTACTCCAGCATCGTGCGTCTACCAGAGGAAAGTAACTTTGTTTTAGGTACTTTGCACAAACCTGTGTCCAGGATCGCTGGACTTCATCTGGATGAGTAAGTACACTGTTCATTACGTCTTAGCGGCCTCAATCACTGCCTTACCTCGTGCTGTCTCCCAACTCATCTCGGAGAATGAAGCCTGACCCGTGGTATATTTTGGGGACACGGTGAGGCGTATCCCCTCTTTGTACAGCGAGATCATTCCTCACTGCATTGCCGGTACCTGTTAATTAAAATCGATCCAACCACTCACCGTGCACGCTGTAACTGAAATTAACAGGCGGACCTTTCTCATCCCTATGGTAATCGACGAGACGTGTTGTATTCCTCGCTCCCGGGTTTATATCAATTCAGACTTAAACAGCAAAAGTAGACTGTATATAATCATTTATTTTCCCAATCTTTTGGTTCAGATTTAATGAATGGCTAGTTTACAAACAGAAACATTGCATTTTTATTTGTTTATATCTATACACGCGATGTACGAAAGAAACCACTACAATCTCACAATAATCATATCTTGGACCGGTCTCCTTTTTGGAGAACATTGTTACTTTAGTACAGTTGGGTATTCGAAGTATTCTTAGCCAGAGTCTTCCTCAAAGTTGGACTCTTTCAAACGTATGCATGCACAGTAATAGTAAGATTAAACAAGAACTTACCAGTTTGAAGTGTGATCTTTATTTTACGAGGAGTTGCGATGAGGGATTTCATGAAGACCCCGCCTGGCACTCATGCGCGACATTCTTCAAAGCAGCGGTATGGAACTACCCAGAAATTAACTAATATAGCAATATTGAAGAGACTCTATTTATCAGCTGACCTTATAGCAGAGGGTTGGGAGCGGAGGGCACAAAATCCCTCATCGCAACTCCTCATAAAATAAAGATCAAACTTCAAACTGGTAAGTTCTCGTTTAATCTTACTATTTCATTTCGGAGTCACGTGAGTGACTTTGTAAAGATTTCAAAGCTCTGTGATTACATGCTCACACACTGCCGTAATACTGATGGAGGAAGTATGTTAACGTATTTCAGACTTGAAAAAGCTGAAAAATAATAACATTTTTGTTAAGGCCCTTCTATCTGCCCAGGGAATTTACATCGACTGTTATCACTGCAGTCTATGTACCCCCAGACGCTAATGCCAGGCTAGCAATGGAGGAGCTGCAAGCTGCTATCAGCAGACAACTAACTGCACACCCAGAGGGGGCTTTTATTGCTGCAGGTGATTTCAACCACTCTAACCTCAAAACTGTACTCCCCAGATTCCACCAACATGTCTCCTGCCCAACCAGAGGTAACAAGACTCTGGACCTAGTATTCACCAACATTGCTGAAGCATACAAAGCCCTCCCCCTCCCCCACCTGGGACAGTCTGACCACCTCTCTCTGTTCCTGCTCCCCAAATACACACCTCTGATCAGACGTGTGAAACCTTCCGTGAGGTCAGTGAAGGTCTGGCCTGAGGGGGCTGTCTCTGTCTTACAGGAACAGTTTCAGCAAACAGACTGGAGTCTGTTTGCCACCCAGGCCACTTTCAACTCCCAAGTGGACATCAACTCATACACCTCAACCGTTCTGGACTACATAAAATTCTGCACGGACAACGTCACTACACACAAAGTAATAAGGACCTTCCCTAACCAGAAGCCGTGGATGAACAGGGAGGTCAGACTCCTGCTGAAGGCTCGCGACGCCGCTTTTAAATCTGGCGATGCTGAGGGTTACAGCTCATCCAGGGCCAATCTGAAAAAGGGAATTAGGAATGCTAAACTTAATCACAAACGGCGGATTGAGGAGCATTTCCGAAATAACTCTGACCCCAGGCGCATGTGGCAAGGAATCAAATCCATTGCCGATTACCATAAAGTTAACACTCCCCCCCTAGACAATGCCTCCCTTCCTGACGAGCTAAACTATTTCTACGCCCGCTTCGACCGGGACAACAAAACTCCTGCCATCAAAGGTGCTCCACCCCCGCATGAACAACCCCTCAGTCTCTCCACCTCTGCTGTTCAGGATGCACTGAGCAAGGTGAATGAGCACAAAGCTGCCGGCCCCGATGGCATCCCCGGGCGGGTGCTCAGGGCATGTGCTGGACAACTATCCCTGGTCCTCACTGACATCTTCAATCTGTCACTGGCCCAGGGTGTCGTCCCCACTTGCCTCAAGACATCTACCATTGTGCCAGTGCCCAAACAATCAGCGACAGGGAGTCTCAATGATTTCCGGCCAGTGGCACTCACCCCTGTCTTCGCCAAGTGCTTCGAGCGGCTGATCTTGGCTCACCTCAAAGCCAGCCTCCCCCCCACACTGGACCCCCATCAGTTTGCCTACTGGACCAATAGGTCAACAGAAGACGCCATATCTGCGGCCCTACACTCTGCCCTGACCCACCTGGACAGCAATAACACCTACATCAGGCTGCTGTTCATCGACTTCAGTTCCGCCTTTAACACTGTCATACCCGCTAGCCTGATCACCAAACTCAGCGGTCTTGGCATCTCCACTTCCCTCTGCAATTGGACACTGGATTTCCTCACTAACAGACCCCAGTCTGTTAGGATCAACAACCTCACCTCCTCCACTATAACACTGAACACTGGCGTGCCACAGGGCTGTGTGCTCAGTCCTCTCCTCTACTCTCTCTTCACCCATGACTGCATCCCTAAGTTTAGCTCCAACGCCATCATAAAATTTGCCGACGACACCACGGTGGTAGGACTGATCAACGATAACGACGAGTCAGCCTACAGGGAGGAGGTCCAGCACCTGACAACCTGGTGTGCCAATAACAACCTCGTCCTTAACTCCCAAAAGACGAAGGAGATCATTGTCGACTTCAGGAAGAACAGAGGGGGCAGACACACCCCCATCCATATAAACGGGACTGAGGTGGAGCGGGTCTCCAACTACAAATTCCTCGGGGTACACATCTCGGAGGATCTGTCCTGGTCCCTCAACACCTCCAAGCTGGTCAAAAAGGCGCAGCAGTGCCTTTATTTCCTGAGGAGGCTCAAAAAAGCCCACCTGTCCCCCCAGATCCTGACCAACTTCTACCGCTGTACCATCGAAAGCATCCTGACCACCTGCTTTACGGTATGGTACAGCAGTTGCACCGTAGCAGACAGGAAGGCACTACAACGGGTGGTGAAAAACCGCCCAGCACATCATCGGTGCCCCGCTCCCTGCTTTGGATGCCCTCCACCGAAAACGGTGTCTGAGACGGGCTGGGAAGATCATCAAGGACCCCTCCCACCCTAACCATGGACTGTTTGCCCTCCTACCATCGGGGAGGCGGTACAGGAGCCTCAGGTCCCGCACCAGCAGGATGAGGAGTAGCTTCTACAATAACACGATCGCACTGCTGAACTCGGAGTCCCGCCGATAGATTCCCACATCTGTATTTATTTATCTGTATTTATCTAAACATTGCTATCACTACGTACTGACACTAAACTGCATTTCGTTGTACCCATACTTGTATCTGTGCAATGACATTAAATTTGAATTGAATTGAATTGAATTGAATTGAATTGAATTAATACAACAATAAACCCCTGAACTCGGGGACAAACGTTTAGGGAACAGCACCTAAAACTGACTCAGCAAATGTTGCGGGAGCGATCACAGTTTGTTATAAAACCGCTGAAATGTAGTTACACTGGTCCAGCCCGCTATTGCGAGGACATGATCCATGAACACCTCCATGGTCCTCGCCGCTGATGTGGATGCAGCCCTGGGAGAATGACATTTTAAAATGTTAGTGTCTTACCTGCTGCACCGAATACCACCGTGAGCCATCTGGAGATAGTCTGCACCATCACCCTGTGACGTGGGTTTCCATGGCTGATAACAGATCGTCTCCATATTCCTGATGGCCATATTCAGACCTGTAGTCGCAGGTCTGTGTAGTTTAAGCAACTCTTCTATAAAGAAGTTACTTTATTATGTGTCGATCATTCTATCCAGGTATAATTCCTGTAGTCTGGACCCGTTGTGCTGTGTTCAGTGCCATTACCATCACCAGTTTGAAGGTGGGTAAGTCCAGTGGTAAATCCGTCATAGGCGACCAACTCCTGAGTAGGGTCAACACCACCCCTATATCTCAGGTAATATAATATCGTGGTCGGGGAGGGATGGATAGAACATACCCCTCATAGTTTGGATACCAGCTGGTGAGATCCCACTCCAATGTTGAGATAGGATGACAGTGCACTCCTAGCACTGTATACAGCACTGTAACTGAGGGACTCATCATAATGAAGACCCATGAGGATTCCAGCACATTGGAGATCGTAGCAGATTATGTAGGTGGTCTTGGTCCGACTACAGAAACCTCCCATATCCTTATGTAGGTGAGGTACTGCTTCCCAGTGGACTCTCTCTGCATGATGCTGCATGGCGTCCATGGTCCTTTATGTTGCAGAATCTGGTTGCGTTTTCTGCAACACCTGACTGATGAAGCAGAATGGGGAAAGCATAGTAAAAACCCATTTCCCCCAATGTAGCGAGAACTCGTCCATCGCCACTGCCCCAGGATCTGGTTCTCAAGAGACATATGTTGGTATCTAATGGTTCAACCTGGACGCTAGGAGGTCGATATCTGGTGTTCCATACTAGGCTATAATTTTAGCAAATATTTGGAGGTTCAACATCCACTTGATGTCGTTATTAAATACTTGTGACCTGGTGTCCGCCACTGTATTGAGCTTAACCAGAAGGTACGTAGCTGATATCCAAATATTTCTTTCAATCCACCAGAGCCAAATTACATTTTGTTATCCAATTCATCACAAAATATTGACTTGATACCACCGATAAGGTTTAAATATGCCACCTCAGTGGTATTATTTTGAAGACGGACACGCGTATGCTGCAGATTAGTGCATTAAGCCCGCAGCCCATGACATGCTCCCAGCATTCTCGTGCAAATCCCATCTACCACCCCACTGGAAATGGTGTCGGTAGCTCCCCAGCCCTTGGTGCTTGCGTCGGTTTGTAACACGACTAATGGGTTTGATGTAATGATGGGCTTTAACAATCACAAACATTGCTAATCCACCATTGCAGCTCAATTTATGCCTTGATTGGCGGCTGCATAGGCCCGTAGAAAATATCCAGCATTCGCTTTTAATGCCGAGATTTTGCTCTTTGCAAGCTTTGATAGTGTAACGGCCCAATTATGTAGCTAGAATGTAGCTACAAGTTTACCAATTACCTTAGCAGCATGACTAATAGTCGGTTTCCTTGCGCATGCAAGGCTGTTTCACGTCTCTATTATGTCTATTGCTTTGTTCCCTGGGATAGTGACAATCAGAACCCATGCATCCCAGAATGTATGTAACCTCTCTCGTACTTGTGAGGTTATACATGCAACACTTCCAAGAGAACCAGACCCCCTTACCTCCATGGTTACCGGCGGGCCTGACGTTCTGGTTTCTGGTGTTCCGTTGGATTGTGTTGAGGTGCTGCCGGCGTGTAGGTCCTTACTGGTCTTTCAGGTGGCCCCCGAGGTCTTCCATATGGTGTTTGCTTGTGCACTGCCGCCTTGCTGGAGGGAGGTGGGTTCATCAACCCGACTGCCTTCGCCTCCTAATCCAGGTCCTAGACCTGTTTGGGCAGGTCCTCACCAAACAGCTGTCTCGGTGGTGGTGTCGCAGATGCCTTGTACAACCCCACAAATATGGGGTTTGGAGTCGGTTTAATGGCGATACTCCGGGAAGCGTTAACTTCATGACTAATATCGCAAGAGCATCCTCCTGCTCTGCCGTCATTTCCGTACCGTCAACCAACCTGGCAAAAGCAGTAATCCTCGACGTCAGCAATTTCAGGATCTGTTGTAACTTCAGCTCCTGTGCCCTTATCCCCGGACTGATGTTGCGTGTTGACTGTCGGTACATTCAACAATATGCAGTTGTTTGGGCAGCTGGTGTGTGGTGAGGTAGTCTGTGCTGGCCGCTGGTTTGGGCTGCAAAGGCTGACCTGAGTGCTTCAGCTGGACGAACTTGGTGACCACATTCAGCAGTTCCTCCTGGATTTTCCAGGTTCCTGCTCCAACCCTTCTTACGTGTCAGCCAGCTGCTGATCCGTGACATTCCCCACCGATGACGGGGACATGCTGGGTGGCCCAGCCGCATGTCTCCTGGACTGGAGGACATCTGGTCCAGCTGTAGAGATTGCGCTCTAGGATAGGCTCCATCATGCGCTCCATCCAAGCCATGCGACCGCCGGCGCATCTGTGGACGACAAGTCGACTTCCTCAGGTTCTCCTGAACTACTGAGGCTTCTGTCATTGCCCGCACCTCGTCGAGGTGATGACTATGGGTGCCTAGACAGGATGTCACTGCCTGCCGCTCCAGCGGGGCTTAGCGACTCCCGCGCGGACATGCTGCTAGTCCGCAGTCTTCAGGACGGTGGCGGCCCGCCTGTCTGGAAGACATGAGCGGTGGTGAGTCGGTCCCTGTCGCCGAAGCGTGGTACCCCGACGACCGCGCGGACTTGCCGCCTGTCCTCCACTGGGACTAAGGCGACGTTCGGTCACGTCCAGCCGCTAAAGCGGGGTGCGGTGACCGAGATGACACTCCACCGGCCCGCGATCTGGCAGGCTCCCCCGGTGGTGAGTCTGTGCCGGCCGCAGCTGCGGGGCTCCCAGACTCAGGCCTCGATCCCTCACCGGTCCGCGATCTGGCGGACTGCTCCGGTGGCAAGTCGACCCTGGCTGCTACAGCGGGGCTCACCGACTGTTGTGCGGTTCTTCCCCTGGTCCGCCCTCTGGTGACCTGCATAATAGGGGCGACAGAACGTGCCGCCAAGCGGGTCACACGTTTACGCACCTTTGCTTCACTGTCCCTATGCTTAGGTGACAGTAGTAGGGAGTCAGGGTCTTGCCTACCCTGCTCCCACGCGGTGCTCCTACCACTTTGCGGCTCCATGGCCAGCCGTGGTGGAGAATCGGGTCCTGGCTGTGCAGGGCTCCCCGGTTTCCGCGTTCTTATCCTGGCCCACGGAGCGGGTGCTGCGGTGTTGCGGGCAGCTCCAGGAATAGTGGGCGCTGACTCCCATCCGAAATCCCATAGCCCTTGGAGGCATGCTTTGATGCCTTCATTCTGGTCTCCCATCCATCGTTTCTGTAAGCAGAGTCTAGTACAGAAGCTAAACAACTCAAGGTTAGTATCTTGCCTGAGGGTCTTTATGAAGCTTCCGGTGGAGGAGCGCACTCTTCCCCCCCCCCCCCCCCCCCCCCCCCCCCCCCCCCCCCCCAGCCCCAATGGTGACCAGACTCTCATGTGGGACATAGACTGCCGCTAACGGCAAGGCTCCCGCCTGTGTGTGAGTCGGGGCCCCGGCTCTGTCTACTACCTCTATAGGGTAGCATAGCCGTCAGTCTGCGGTATTCCTGCGGCCTGCGGCGTTGAGTCGGAGCTCCTGCTCTGCCTTCGCTACCCGCGAATGGCAGTTTCCGAGCCCGGACCGTCCTGGTCCACGGGCTTGCCCGACTTCCGGGTAGCATTGCCATCAGCCCGTGGTGACCCTGCGGGCTGCGGTGTAGATTCGGGCTGCTGCTCTGCCGTCGCTACCTGTGAATGGCGAGTGTGAGCCTGGACCCTACCGGGTCAACGAGCTGCCCAACCTGCCCGGTGTAGAAGATGAAGTCGGGGCTGTCGCTGTGCCGTCGCTAGCTGCGAACGGAGGGTCCGGTGCGAAGGAAAGCCGTCAGCCCACAGAGTCCTTGCGGGCTGTGGTGCAGAGTCGGGGCTGCTGCTTTGCCGTTACTAACTTTGAACGGCGAGCCTGCAAGCCCCACTCCTTCTTCCATGCCAACAGTCCGCGGTGTTCTGCGGGCTGCGGTGTAGAGTCGGGCTGCCTCTGCCGTCCCTCCGACCGGCGAGTTTGTGAGCCCGGACCGTCCTGGGTCAACGGGCTTGCCCGACTCCAATCTTTGCTGCCGCCGCGGTCCGCAGTCAGTAACAAAGCGGCCTTGAGTACTCTGTACACAGAGTCCCTAAAATGAAAAAAGGACCGAAGGTTAGTGTTTTCTTACCTGCAGGTCCCTGCAGTAGAGGAGCAACGCTCATCACTGACTGTCGCTCACATGCGGTCGACGATATGTCGCGCATGCGTGCCTGGCGGGGTCTTCACGAAGTCACTCACGTGACTCCAAAATGAAATCTGCAGTTCACTCTCTGGCAAAAACCAGATGACAACTTGCTGAAAGTTCACAGTAATCATCAATCATCAATCATACTGCCATGGTTTATAATGGTGTAGATAATCATGTGAGGTTATTTCTATTATTGGTTTGACAGTTAAAACCTCTTGCACGAACCTTCCTTGGAATCTCCCGTCACCATGATCCCAGAGTGCTCTCTGCCTAGCTAACCTGAAACAAAGCGCTGGATGTTTGTTTACATTGTGTATTTTGTTGCTTTTTTTGTCATGACTGCAAAGTACGCAATTTCGTTCAAACTATTGTTAAAATGACAATAAAAGATATTGTATTGTATTGTAAATCTTATTGTTAATTTTTTTTAATTGCCATTTTGAACCTATTATATGTTGCTTAAATTGTATTAATGTTGTGCTCAGTTAAAGCAGTCATTGGATAGAAATGAAGACCACAACTTTTGTTCAAATAACCAGCAAAATTATTTTCTTCGACACTGCCAGCCACAAATATTACTGTATAACTGCCCACCATATTTAAGGCAGCAATAAGTTTTGTGAGGAGGATATTCAAATCTGAAACATCGGCCGTTAAAACGTATTACCGCAAATTACTATTAAAACACAAAGTACTTGTGCAATAACACCAGGATAGGCGCTCAACTAAGAAAACCAAGCACATAGCCAAAGTAGTATCGAAACTGCTTATACACTCTTATGCTCTAGGACAATAACTAACTCCATATGCTCAAAAGTGATAGGAGCAGGATTAGGCCATTCGGCCCATCAAGCCTACTCTGCCATTCAATCCTGGCTGATCTATCTTTCCCTCACAACCCCATTCTCCCCATAACCCCAATAGTAAGCTATCTACATGTTAACATGCACATAAAAACGAATCATGTAGATACCAGTGTATCTTTGGGGTTATCAAATGGGCACCTCCCTTCACTGGTGTTTTGTTGATAGTACTTGCACAATATGGTAATTCAGAATACCGGATAGGTATTCCTTCAGGAGCTCACATATAGAGCTGAACACAATGCCGAGCTGATAACTATCTTACAAGGGAAAAACGTTTTGTTGGATTCCCATTGTTCCAAGATGACATATCAAATGATGAAAAACTGTCACAATTTCAAGCTTCAAAAGATCATTAAAAAAACCCAAAATGAGGTGGATCAATAACAGCTTGGTTCATGAATGTACTTTGGGCTTTACTGGGAATGGGATTGACTCTACACTGTTTCAGGTAACTGAAAACTATTCCCATAGGTAAGATGTCTGTAACCAGACAAGCAGTCATCTATCAGAGGTTTTTATCTGGTACATTTTGTAGGTTTATAGGTTTAAACACCATCAAAACCCCAGTGCACACACCAAGGAGTGTGATCTTTGCCAAATCTGTTAGCTGCTAAAGATGTCAAAATAGGTCCAAAATGTCAACATCAATTTGGCTTGATTTTGGCTTGAGCTCTTAGTAGAAGACTCCAAAGCACATACAAGGAATGTCTGGAGCAAGTTTAATCGCGGATTGTTATCTCAAATGCCAGATAATACTTGGCCAAAGGCTGCACCCCATCTTTATGTTCGGTGCTTCCACCAGATGATCCAAACGCAAATTGTTGCTTAAGAACAAATGCAGCGTCAATGTAATTTTAGGCTTTCAAAGATAAACTTTCCAATTAATATGATATACAACTATTCAAGATCATGCTGCAGCAGCTGTGCAGAGGCCAGAACATATTGGGAGATTTTCTGGGACAGTTTAACAATACTTTGCCAACAAGAGTTTAGAAGATATTATTTTTCTGGAACTCCTCAGAGGACCTCACTTCAAGTGTTGTTACATATTACCTCATATGGTAATCAAAAGGGAATCTGAGTCATTGACACCTTTCTGGATGTCATCCAATGACGGGAAATATGGGAGGGAGGAGGATTCAAAGCCAGTTAAAACCGCAGGAGAGCCAAAGGAGAGCGAGTAGGCATTCTAATCTGCTCTGTGCACTGAGCATACCCACTCCTCAGGATCTACAGTGCTGCATCTGATAACATAAATGGCTGCTCCTGGCACTTCACTGGGTCACACAGCAACAATTATGCAGCCAGAGTTCTCCTTTGCTGGAAATTGGTTCAAGGATCCACATAAACTGTTCCACAAGAATATCATCTATTCAGTATAGGAACAGGAATAGGAAACTTTATTGGTCTGAAGAAGGGTCTCGACCCGAAACGTCGCCTATCTCCTTCGCTCCTTAGATGCTGCTGCACCCGCTGAGTTTCTCCAGCCTTTTGTGTACCCTCGATTTTCCAGCATCTGCAGTTCCTTCTTTAACCTTTATTGTCACATGTGACTAGGCACAGTGAGATTCTTTGCTTGCATACACCATGTATACAAATAGCAGCCACCTACGGCACTGACAAAGTTACAAAGCACGCTGGCTCCTTTTTCATGCACTTATTTTGTTTCAATTCAGATTTTAATTGTTTGAAGTTTATTTTTATTTTCATTTACACTTTTAACAGCTATGTTCACCATTTTCCCAAACGTCTTGTTTTATACTGTTCATTTAATTAAATCCGAAAGAAACTCGAGCAAGTTATGAAATGGGTTACCAATTTATCCTACTGCTGACCAAATCAATCTCCAAGGCTCAAGACATAACAATCCAATGTTATCAAGGTTCTGCTGAAAGTTCAAATCTTCCAGAACTGTGTTTTTCTGCACCACATCACTGGGTTTGTTTACTCAATTAATTCTCATGTAAGCACTTAAAATAAGTTCTCATAAGAGAGTCATGAATTATTCGAATTACTCTTGTTCACTTAACACAAAAGCAGCCTTTCACTGAGTCGTAAACTGTAAGAATTTACAACTCAGTTATGAAATTGTAATTTTTTTTGGTGAATTTTTGTACGTGTAAATGTAAATTGCCTATGCATTCAACACTGACAATAATTGACAGACAGCTGTATGATTGTGGACTCCTCTAAAGCCATATTTGACATCGCTGGTTTTCTGTGAAGGTCGGAGAGAAGCAGCAACCAGAAGCAACGAGAGCGAGTATTGGCTGGAGGTAGGTGAGTCAGAGGGAAAGATATAAAAAGAGCGCCAAAGGCCCAGGTTCGAGTAATTTACAAATTAGCCCTAAAGTAGTTGATTAGGTAACAGATAAAGAAATCCAGCTGTAGTCTTCACCTCAGCCTTGTTGAGGTGAAGTGCCTTGGTGAGTAAAGTGTGAGTCTTTGGCTTGAGAGTCTTCGGCGAGGCTGAGGCAAGGAGGCTACACTTGATCAAAATTTGTGATTTTTGTCCACTGAAGAAATGGCAGGTTAGTTGGTGCAGTGGTTTCCTGCAGGGTGTGGGAAGTCAGGGACACCGCTGACGCTTCTGGAAACTACACCTGCAGAAATTGTGTCCAGGTGCAGCTCCTGAATGATCATGTTGGGGAACTGGAGAAGCAGCTGGATGACTTCAGGGCCATCCGGGAAATCGAGAGTTTCCTGGACAAGACCTTCAATGAGGTTGTCACGCCAAGGATATAGGAAGAGCGAAAGGATACAGGGTGACTGTGAGAAAGAAGAGTAAACGTGGAGTGCAGGAAACCCCGGTGGGTGTGCCTAATGAAAACAGGTTCACCCTCTTAGGAGCTGTCGGGGCAGACAACGCTTCCAGTCCGAGCGGCGGACAGATCAGTTGCTCCAATCTTAGCGATGAGACTTGACCGGCGAGACCGACGTTGTGCTGAGCTGTAGTGGTGAGTGACTCCACTGTCCGAGATGCGGACAGGAGATTCTGTCTCCGGCAGGCGAGACTGAAGGGTTGTCTGTTGCCTACAGGAAAAGTTACACAAGACTCCCAAATTCATGGGCAGAAATCCTGGGGGGGGGGGCACGTTCCCCCCATGCTTTGAGAGGTGCGGGACAATCCCCTACAACTGCTGCATCGAGGCTCCCAATGTTGAAGCCCCCGCCAGCCAGTGAAAGGCCCCACGAACGGGCCGATTCAAGCCCCACGAATGGGGGTGGGTGAAACTGCTGTTGCTGGAGTTCGGAGTCGGTCAACAACCAGGTCAGCTTCCGAAGTTACTGTCCACAGGGCACACGGCAGAAGCCTCGAGTGTGTGCGCATGCATGCGCACGGCCGCCAGGAAATTGTGTCCCCCCCCCCATGTTTTGATAGCAATTTCCGTGCCTGCCCGAATTAATGGGAAGGAAAGTTCGAGAAGGGATACGAGATTAAGGTCAGGCCCAATTGTGACCGGTGTGAGAGGGGAGGTGAATACCGAAGTTAAAGTGCTGTATATGAATGCATGAAGTATAAGAAATAAAGTGGATGAACTTGAGGCTCAGTTAGAAATTGGCACATTATGATGTTGTGGGAAATACAGAGACATGGCTGCAAGAGGACGAGGGCTGGGAACTGAATATTCAGGGATATACGTCCTATCGAAAAGACAGACAGGTGGGCAGAGGGGGTGGGGTAGCTCTGTTGGTAAGGAATGAAATTCAGTCCCTTGTGAGGGGTGACATAGAATCAGGAGATGTAGAGTTAGTATGGATAGAACTGAGGGATTGTAATGGTAAAAATACCCTAATGGGAGTTATCTACAGGCCCCCAAACAGTAGCCTGGATTTACTTTGCAAGTTGAATCAAGAGTTAATATTGGCATGTCGCAATGGTAATGCTACGGTGGTTATGGGAGATTTCAACATGCAGGTAGACTGGGAAAATCAGGTTGGTACAGGACAGGTTGGTAAAGGGAGTTTGTGGAGTGCCTCCGAGATGGATTCTTAGAGCAGCTTGTTCTGGAGCCTACCAGGGAGAAGGCAATTCTGGATTAAGTGTTGTGTAATGAACCGGATTTGATAAGGGAACTCGAGTTAAAGGACCATAATATGATAAGTTTTAATCTATAATTTGCGAGGAAGATGGGAAAATCGGAAGTGTCAGTATTACAGTTGAGCAAAGGGGACTATGGAGGCATGAGGAGCTGTCCAAAGTTGACTGGAAAGAGATGACAGTGGAACAACAATGGCAGGTATTTCTGGGAATAATACAGAAGGTACGGGATCAGTTCATTACAAAGAGGAAGAAAGATTCTAACAGGAGTAAGAGGCAACCATGGCTGACAAGCGAAGTCAAGGACAGTATAAAAATAAAAAAGAAGTATAACATAGCAAAGATGAGCCGGAGGTCAGAGGATTGGGGAACTTTTAAAGATCAACAGAAGGTACGGTAACTAAAAAGGCAATACGGGGAGAAAAGATGAGGTATGAAGGTATCTAGCCAAGAACATAAAGGAGGAGAGTAAAAGTTTCTTTAGGTATGTGAAGAGGAAAAAATTAGTTACGACAAATGTGGGTCCCTTGAAGACAGAAACAGGTGAATTTATTATGGGGAACAAGGAAATGACAGACGAGTTAAACAGGTACTTTGGATCCGTCTTCACTAAGGAAGACACAATCTCCCAGATGTACTAGTTGCCAGAGGACCAAGGGTGACGGAGGAACTGAAGGAAATTCACATTAGGCAGGAAAAGATGTTGGGTAGACTGATGGAACTGAAGGCTGATAAATCCCCAGGGCCTGATGGTCTGCATCCCAGGGTACTTAAGGAAGTGGCTCTAGAAATCGTGGACGCATTGGTGATCATTTTCCAATGTTCTATAGATTCAGGATCAGTTCCTGTAGATTGGAGGGTACCTAATGTTATCCCAATTTTTAACAAAGGAGGGAGAGAGAAAACAGGGAATTATAGACCAGTTAGCCTGCCATCGGTGGTGGGGAAGATGCTGGAGTCAATTATAAAAGATGAAATAGCAGCACATTTGGATAGCTGTAACAGGATCGGTCGGAGTTAGCATGGATTTACAAAGGGGAAATCATGCTTGACTAATCTTTTGGAATTTTTTGAGGATGTAACCAGGAAAATGGACAATGGAGAGCCAGTGGATGCAGTATACCTGGACTTTCAGAAAGCCTTTGATAAGGTCCCACATAGGAGATTAGTAGGCAAAATTAGAGCACATGGTATTGGGGTTAGGGTACTGACATGGATAGAAAATTGGTTGGCAGATTGGAAATAAAGAGTAGGGATGAACAGGTCCCTTTCAGAATGGCACGCAGTGACTAGTGGGGTGTTGCAAGGCTCGGTGCGGGGACCACAGCAATTTACAATAATAATTTAGATGAAGTGATTAAAAGTAACAATAGCAAATTTGCAGAACACAAGGCAAATATGAGAAAGAGGAATATGAGGTAAATATGGGAAAATCAGAAAAACTAAAATGGAGTATTTTGGTCAGCAGGGACGAGTTGGGCCACAAGATCTGTTTCTGTTGTATGTGTAGGAAGGAAATGCAAATGCTTGTTTATACCAAAGATATACACAAAGTGCTGGAGTAAATCAGCAGGTCAGGCTGCATCTCTGGAGAAAAAGGATGGGTGACGTTTCAGGACTGAAGAAGCATTCCGATCCAAAACATCACCCATCCTTTTTCTCCAGAGATGCAGCCTGACCCGCTGAGTTACTCCAGCACTTTGTGTATATCTGTGTTGTTGGACTCCATTTGACGTTAATAAATAATTCATAACTACAGGAGTTCTGGATGAACTCAAGTTTATGGAGAATACAAAGCGAGAGGCAAACTAGAGGGAGTACAATGATGAAGATTTAAGGAGCATGTTAGTTGCAGAGGGCACTGAGATGGAAATATATGTCATAGTGAATGGCACTTAGAGGTGGTCAAAAATAAAGTGGTTAATTTACAATTCTTGCAGTTAGAGAAAATGACAGAAAAATGTTTGAATCCCATCATGGAAACTGGACAATTCAAATTCTGATATGATACCAGGTTTGTGAACAGCCTGGCATCGCCTCAGTGAATTGTCAGGGAGAACCTTGAAAGCATTGGCACTGTAATAGTGACTGTGGCAAGTAGAAAACAAAGGTTTGATCTTCCAAGATTTAGTTGACGGGCCAACTTCCTTACTGGCACTGTAAGTTGACATGCATTGTGGCAGTTTAAAAACAATGAAGGGATAAGGACAGCTGGAGGTGAGGTAGACTTCGATATGAAAACTGAGACTGTTTACGACGATATTGCCGTGAAGAAGGCCACCAAGAAAAATTCCTTGAGAAACATCAGAGATTATGGGATGAAAGAAAAATAAACTATTGGCTATAAATCTTTGGCGACAGAGGGGTAAGAATGAAACCAGATGATTACAGCTCCACCCATCTGGTCCTCTAGTCACTGAAATTATAATTGTCTGTAATTACTACCCTAACATTGCCTGCTCACCAACTAAACTGAGTTTCCCCCAAAACCATTTACAGCTATTCATACCAATAACTTTACTAATTATGTGAATTCCTATGGGTTTTTGAATGATTTTTCATGGCAGACCAATGAGCAGAGCTCTAAATCTTAATTGTGTTTGGCTGCAAAAACGAGGCTTAAGTTCATTTAAAACCCTCGGAATATTAACTAACTCCGCACACACTTCTCTGTCTCAAATGGGATTACATTTTCCAGCATAAATGGAAATGTTGGATTGAAAGGTCTTTCAATTACTCAAGGGCAGGGGGGATTAGGTTTCTGGCACAGCACAATTCTCTTCATAACTTAATATTTTCTATTAAAAAAGCAATATGCTCTAAGTGCTGTCCAATTTAATTCACAAAGTAAAAAAGATTTAATTCCCCTGCGGTGAACCGTACTATCTTATATAGCCAATAGGGTCATTATCCTAACCACTCTGCAATATTTAAAGTACAATCTGACTCACATCCTTTGCTGTTATGTTTCTGAGGTCTTCAGAACTGGAACAGAGGTGATGTCTCCTGTTCTGTCAGATTGATAAGCATAAGAGCAAAACATCTAAGATGTGGAATCTCTTTTTCAAGAAACCTTTCAAGCTATACTATAACTGCAACCTTCCAAGGAACATAAGCAAAACTAGTAATACTTGCTTCTCAGGGTGAACCTATTTTATAAAAGAGATTTGTTGATTTTTATGGGCTGATCCCAAAACAGCAAATTATTAAACCATACAAATATTATTTTATCAATTACATGTATCAACAATTGATCATCTACTTATGCCCTTGTTTGCAAGTCACTGAAGCCAGAGGGTCACAGTTTAAGAATAAGGGGTATGCCATTGAGGACTGAGATTAGGTATGTTACAAAACTTATCTTTAGCGGCACTGCAGTTATGCCACTGCCCGTGTGCGCGACTTTGGCGCCTTTGAGTGGGGGGCGGGTTTAAAATGCGATTTTTCTTCAGACTATTCAAATCAATTTTGAACAGGCTTTTTAGTTGCTGAAGAAAAATCGCTTCAACTGCCGTTCTATTAAGTTTATTAAAATTAGCGCTGGAAAAATTAAAAGCAGGAGTAAATTAAAAATCATCTTTTAATGCCGTCAATGCCGTCACATCGGGACGGACCTTACGTAGGGGACAAAAGAAGGTACACAGTTTATTTTTACATAAAAACGTGCTTCTTAGGAAGCCTTTAATCAAAATTTCATGTTGCGAAAAGGTGACAAAAAATATATACGAACCAGCAGTATTTTTCTGCTGACAGGGGGTTAAATTCACCGCAAACCGCAACGTTCCAATCCATTGCGTTCCACAAAAACCCACTCGCAAGTTGATTTAAATGGCCATTAATTTACGGGAATTAAACACTAAATTCCTTCCATGTGGCCTATAAATTCGTGACAATGAGATTTAAAAATCATGTTATATTGTGAATTCTTGTGTGAATGTTATTTGGACACTTAGGCTTTTTAAAAATGTTAACCTTTTCTCAAGAAATGGATAGATGTTTAGATCTAGTAATTGAATTTTGTAATTAGCTATAATTCGGTAACAACTAATTATATGCTTTAATTTCAGGTCATCCAAGTAAGATTGTTTCATATTTGTTTCCGAATGCTTCAATCTATAATAACTGAAAATTTCTTCAGTTCTCTTAATTTTTAAGAAAGTTATGGGCTTTTGACTGTCCTTGATCACAGCTTTTGTATTAAGTCAATGGAAAAGCAATAGGGAACAAGATGCTAATTTCTGTCAAGCAAGTCACATTTATTTATATAGCACTTTTAAAAAACAACTCTCGTTGACCAAAGTGCTTTACATTTGTTATAAGAGTAGTATACACAAGAAGGCTACATACATATATACAAATAGCCCTCACTCAGAGGACATCAGGAAAGGCTTGGGAGAACAGATACGTTTTTAGACTAGACTTAAAGAAGTTGATGGAGGGGGCAGTTCTAATGGGGAAGGGGATGTTGTTCCACAGTCTAGGAGCTGCGACCGCAAAGGCGCGGTCGCCCCTGAGCTTATGCCTAGACTGCGGGACATTCAGCAACCCCAAGTCGGCCGAACTAAGGGACCTGGAGGTGGTGTAGTGGGTGAGAAGACTTTTAATGTAGGTGGGTGCAAGCCCATTGAGGGCTTTGTAGACAAAGAGGAGGGTCTTGAAATTAATTCTGAACTGCACGGGGAGCCAGTGGAAAGAGGCCAGGATCGGGGTGATGCAGTCCCTTTTTCGGGTGCCTGTCAGGAGTCTTGCTGCGGCGTTTGGGACCAGTTGCAGGCGGGACAGGGAAGATTGGCTGATGCCAGTGTAAAGGGATGTAAAGGGAGTTGCAGTAATCTAGGCGGGAGGAGATAAATGTATGGATGATCTTTTCGAGGTCATCAAACTGGAGGAATTGTTTTATTTTAGCTATCATCCGAAGCTGAAAGAAGCTAGCTTTTATCACAGCATTGACTTGTTTGTCAAACTTCAGTGCTGAGTCAAATATCATGGCAAGATTTTTGACCTGAGGTTTGAGTAGTGGGGTAAGGCTTCCAAGGCTGCCTGCTATCATTTTGATTGAGTCCGAAGGGCCGAGAAGGATGAACTCAGACTTACTCTCGTTTAGTTGGAGGAAGTTCTGGGCCATCCAGCACTTTATATCCTCGAGGCAGCGGGTAAGGTTAAGCAGATTTGATAGTTTTTTGGGCTTCAGGGGGAGGTACAGTTGTGTATCGTCTGCGTAGCAATGGAAGAAAATGCTGTGCCTTTCAATGACTTGGCCTAAGAGGAGCATATACAGGGAGAAGAGAATGGGGCCAAGTATTTCTGAGTATGAAAATGGCCATAACTTTTTTTAATGCTGAAGATATGAAAGTGCATTAGGAGTCAAATTAAATTTATTTTTATGCTTTATCTGATGGGATAAATTGCAGACTTGATTTTTAAAATCTCAAAATTTTGTAACATTGCTGCTGAGATGAGAAAAATATTTTTCAGCCAGAGTTGTGAATCTGAGGAATTCTCTGCCACAGAAGGCAGCGGAGGCCAATTCACTCAATGTATTCAAGAGAGTTACATATAGCTCTTAGGGCTAATGGAATTAAGGGATATGGGGAAAAAGCAGGAACAGGGTACTGATTCTGGATGATCAGCCATGATCATATTGAATGGCGGTGTTGGCTCGAAGGGCCGAATGGCCTACTCCTGCACCTACTTTCTATGTTTCTAAGTACGAGTGTACCATGTTAAAGGTGCAAATGATATGTTGGTTTCTATTAGAAGATTTTAGTATACAGATCGAGATACAGTGCCCTCCACAATGTTTGGGTCAAAGACCCATTATTTATTTACTTGCCTCTGTACTCCACAATTTGAGATTTGTAATTGAAAAAATCACATGTGGTTAAAGTGCACATTGTCAGATTTTATTAAACGCCATTTTTATATATTTTGTTTTCACCATGTAGAAATTACAGCTGCGTTTATACAGTCTCCCCATGTCAGAGCACCATAATGTTTGGGACACATGGTTTCACAGGTGCTTGTAATTGCTTAGGTGTGTTTAATTGCCTCCTTGATGCAAATATAAGAAAGCTCTCAGCACCTAGTCTTTCCATCGCCGTTGGAAACTTTTATTGCTGTTTATCACCATGAGGACCAAAGTTGTGCCAATGAAAGTCAAAGAGACTTTCCATACGTATTTACCTCATATTCCTCTTTCTCATATTTGCCCCATGTGCTGCAAATTTGCTACTCTTACTTTTAATCCCTTCATCTAAAATCATTATTGTAAATGGATCAATTCTTACCACCTCAACATCAGAATTGACAATTACACAAAAAGCTGGAGAAACTCAGCGGGTGCAGCAGCATCTAAGGAGCGAAGGAGATAGGCGACGTTTCGGGTCGAGACCCTTCTTCAGACTGGTCAGGGATCAGGGAAACGAGAGACATAGACGGTGATGTGGAGAGATAAAGAACAATGAATGAAAGATATGCAAAAAAGTATCGATGACAAGTCAAGATATGACAGGATGGGCAGTCTGATATGCTTGTAGGTGATCCCTGAGTAGTCTCAGACTTTCACCTTTCATAATGCAGCTGTGGAAGTCAAAAATGCACAAAAGATAAGGGCCTGTCCTACTATGGCGACCTCATTGGCAAGTTTAGGAGACTGTCATCGCCAAAATCAAAAAGTTGGCATCCTTCGACTTTGTAGAAGACTTCCTACGACCACCATCAACTATGTAGACTGACATCTTCAACCTGTCACTTGCCCAGGCAGTTGTTCCCACGTGCCTTAAAACTACCTCCATCGTGCCAGTGCCAAAACACTCCACTGCGGCGAGCCTCAACAACTTCCGCCCGTTGCACTCACCCCTATCATCGCCAAGTGCTTTGAAAGGCTGGTCATGGCACACCTCAAATGCTGCCTACCTCCCACTCTGGACTCCTATCAGTTTGCATACCGCAAGAACAGGAGCATGGATGATGCCATCTCAACGGCACTCCACTCCGCCCTCTCCCACCTTGACAACAGAAACACTTATGTGAGACTGCTGTTCATCGACTACAGCTCAGCATTCAACACCGTTATCCCCTCTAAATTGATCGCCAAACTCAATGACCTGGGCATCAACACCTCCCTATGCAATTGGTTACTGGACTTTCTAACCAACAGACCACAGTCTGTTAGGTTGGATAACCACTCCTCTTCTACCCTCACCCTGAACACTGGCGTACCCCAGGGCTGCGTGCTGAGCCCCCTCCTCTACTCCCTCTTCACCTACGACTGCATACCTGTACATGGTACCAACACCATCATCAAGTATGCAGATGACACGATGGTGATTGGCCTCATCAGCGACAGCGATGAGTCGGCCTACAGGGAGGAGGTTCAGTTCCTAACAGCATGATGTGCCGACAATAACCTCGCCCTCAACTCCAAGAAGACCAAGGAGCTCATTGTTGACTTCAGGAGATCGAGAGGCTGCACGCACAACCCCATCCATAACAACGGGACGGAGGTGGAACGTGTCTCCAGCTTCAGGTTCCTGGGGGTCAACATCTCCGATGACCTCTCCTGGACCCACAACACATCCTCGCTGATCAAGAAGGCTCACCAGCGTCTCTTCTTCCTGAGGAGACTTAAGAAGGTCCACCTGCCTCCCCAGATTCTGGTGAACTTCTACCGCTGCACCATCGAGAGCATCCTTACCAACTGCATCACAGTATGGTATGGTAACTGCTCTGTCGCCGACCGGAAAGCTCTGCAGAGGGTGGTGAAGATCGCCCAACGCATCACAGGCTCCTCACTCCCCTCCATTGAGTTTGTCCATAGTAAACGATGCCTGCGCAGGGCGCACAGCATCGCCAGGGATAGCTCACACCCCAACCATAGACTGTTTACCCTCCTCCCAACCGGGAGACGCTGCAGGTCCCTCCGCTGCCGTACCAGCGGGCTCAAGAACAGCTTCTTCCCTGCGGCTGTCACACTTCTCAATGCTGCACCTTAATGACTGCCTGTCTCCCAGGCACGTGCCGTCAGGGTAGGCAAGGTAGGCAGTGCCTACCCTGACTAAAATTATGAAATGGCAATTATTAAATATAAATAGTAAAGGCATGGGAGAATTATGCCTATGTAAGAGATCGATCTCCTAGGTAGGCATAATTCTCCGTGCCTTTCATCCGCAGCGCTTGTAACATGCGAAGGTCTGTGCAGCCCACGTGCCGTCAGCGCTGCCTGAGCCATCAGTTTCAAGGGAAGTTGAAGGCAGCTGAAATTCTGCCTTTGCAGCACTGCGCATGCGCAGCAGCCTACTGCGCATGCGCAGCACGAGTTTCTTGGCGGGATTTTCAAATATGGATTGGCATTATTTTAATAGTATCTTAGGAAACAAAGAGTGAATAATGGACAATGTACCAATAACGTTGTAAGTGCATTTTCTTCGTGTTCAATTTTTATAAATACTGTATTTCCCGAGGTGGGCGGAGAGCTCCAATCACAGTGTTTGGGGAGTCTAGCGTTGTGAAGGAGGGGATTGGGATCAGTAACCCACTTGCCACGCTCCGGTCTGAGTGCAGGTAGATGGGACTAGGTGAGAGTAAGTGTTCGGCACGGACTAAAAGGGCTGAGATGGCCTGTTTCCGTGCTGTAATTGCTAAATGGTTTTATTGTGGCCGGGGAGTGAATTAGTTTGGGTGGCTGCCGCAGCGCTCCGGGCACGGACAGCAGAACTGGCCGCCACTTCCGAGGAAAGAAGCAGCTCGGGTGACTGCGAATGGCCGCCGGGACACTGCCACTTCAGCCACTTCAGCCCCTTCTGCTGGTCCCCACTCCCCGCTGGCAGTGCTCTCCGTCTGAACATCTCTCACCTGCCGCTCGCCGGCCGGCTTCCCGCAAATCTTTAAATTCTGACAGCGCGTTCACGGGACCAGTTGAGGTTACTTGGCTGTGAGAATTTAAGGATTTGCGGGACGCAGTTGACATGAGCGAAGCCGGCGAGCGGCAGGTGAGAGATGTTCAGACGAAGAGCACTGCCAGAGGTGATCAGAAGGCGATGAAGGGCAGCCGGTTCTGGTATCGACCCAAGCTGCTTCTATCCCCGGAAGTGGCGGCCAGTTCTGCTGTCCGTGCCCGGAGCTCTGCGGCAGCGGTGAGTGAGTTACTGATATGATCTTCGACCCTCTCCTTCTCAACACTTCTGCCTTCTCGCATCTTTAACCCCTGGCACAGACTCTCCACACGCTGTGAATGGAACTCTCCCTCCAAATGGACCCTTGAATTAGTATTGTCATTCAATAAGATGACAACTGGTTCAACTTGTCCCGGTGAGCTCCCGTTTTTCCCACCATCTCTCCCCCTGCCTTCATCCTCCATCCTTCACCCATTCAGTAATTAAAAAATTAAGGAGATTGAGAAGCCTTGGGGAAATTGAATTGTTACTTTTTTTTTTTAACGAAGAGAACAATCTGCGCATGCGTGATTTACGATTTTTTTAAAAAGCCGGCTGACTGCCTACCCTGAGTAATTACTCACGGCACGTGCCTGCTGTCTCCACACCCTCAACACCCCTCCCCCCCAGACTATCCAATCACCAGCAAATTGCACGGATACCACTGTATATGCATATGTATTACTTGTTTATTTGTAAGTTCGCCCTTCGGCGATACAAACTGCATTTCGTTATCTCTGTATTGTACACTGCACAATGACAATTAAAGATTGAATTGAATTGAATTGAATTGAGAAGACGTTCTACGACAATGTAGAAGACCTCCTATGACCTCCTTCGACTATATAGAAGGCTAGCTTCGACTATCAATGAGCCATTGAAACGAGCAAAGGCGATATACTAAAGGGGCTGTCCCACTCCGGCGACCTAATCTGCGAGTTTAGAAGAGTGTCTTCGACCTTCAAACTCGCAGCATGGTCGACACGTGGTCTTAGGAGGTCCTATGAGGTCGCTGGAGCTCTCCTTCATGCTCGAGGGAAGTTCCTGAATATACGTGGCATCAACTAGGTCGCGGAAAATTTTTTAGCATGTTGAAAAATGTTCCGTGGGTAAAATTTGGTCGGCATGGTTCTTTTTGACTCGTAGTGCAGTGGAGTGGGGTCGCTATTTAGTTACTGGCAGTCGAGGGCAGCCGTAGGCAATCTCCTTCGCTGACCGGGCATTTTGATTGGCTCATTGGAGTGTTCAGGAAGGAACAAGGAAAACCTACCGGTAGGTAAAATGCCCGCTAAACTTTATTATACTTCTTAAAAGTGTCCCCACTCCTTCTCTCCCCCCTTCTCACCCCCATCTCTCCCCTTCTCTCTCCCCTGCTCCCCCTTTCTCTCCCCGCCCCCTCGCGCTCGCTAAAGGATTTACCTTACACTGTGGCAGCCGTTTATCTTCCTCTTCATCACGCAGACAGCGCTCCCCCGCTTTCCCTGGCCCCCGCCTTCGCAATGCGTGTGTGTGTGTGTGTGTGTGTGCGCGCGCGCGCGTGTGTGTGCGTGGTCCGTCGATCCAGCTTGCGGTTTCAATGTGGACGGTCGATCCAGCACCGGGCTTTCCAGGCGAGTGCCCTCGAGCTTGAACGTCGAAGACACTCTTCTTAACTCGCGGATTAGGTCACCCTAGTGGGACAGCCCCTTAACACTATCTACGACTATCTCAACTACCTTCGATTACCTACGATAACATGCCAACCTACTACCAAACCTACGACTACAAATGTATCGATTTTCTCCATGCCGACCAATTTCTGGTTGCAGAAAATGTTTTAACATGTTGAAAATTTTTCCGCGACCATACGAAGGTCATGAGTAGTAACCACTATGCGGGAACTACTCTCGACCATGAAGGAGACTCACCAGAGACCACCTACAACCATGTGTCGACCATGTTGCGTGCTTGTGGCGAGCGCAGTCTCCTAAATTTGCCAATAAGGTCGCCATAGTGGGACAGGCCCTATAGACCAGCAAATGTCTATTGTCACAATTTGCCACAGGTAAAAGAATAAGTCAAGGTAATTTTTGCAATGCTTGTGCATTGATTAGCTCTGCATGGAGTTCATGCTGTATCATTATGGAAATTACACCGAGAGACTGGAATACATATTACAAATTCTTAATTCGCCAAGACCAGAGATGAGAAAGTAAACTTTGCATTTGAGCAGGTAAATCGAAGAAAGGGTGTAATATAGAGAATGTAATTTTCTTTACTCTATTTATGTTACACAAGTCATTCATTAATTATGAATAGTTTCCACAGAGTAAATACCTAATCTGTCCCTGTAACAGGTCAGTGACCAAGGTTAAGGTATATGGTTTGGAGAAATATCAGCACAGTTCGAGCATAGAATTAAGTCTCATTGAAGTGCCTGAGGCAGAGACAATAATGTACTTTGAAGGAACTTTGATAAAAATTTAAGCACAAGACTATCAGGAAACAAGATACAATTGGATTAGTTTTAACTGGATCTGACAAACATCTGGTACTGCCTCACTGAGCTAAATGGTTTACCAAGAGTCTAAAATTAACTACCTTAGTTGGATATACAAAGGACAGTACGCATTAAACTCAGGACGAAATAACTAAAACATAAACCTCCTACATGAAAGCAACCAGACACTGACCAGTGAAATTAAGAAATAACCAAAAGCTATAAATGCAATTAATTTGAAAAAATACGGAGGGGTGAACCCTCGAAAAGTGTCTGGACCTGATGGCATACCTGGTCGTGTTCTAAAAACCTGTGCGGACCAACTGGCTGGAGTTTTTACGGACATTTTCAACCTGTCACTTCTGAGGTCTGAGGTTTCCACCTGCCTCAAAAGGGCATCAATAATACCGGTGCCCAAGAAGAGCAAAGTGACGTGCCTCAATGACTATCGACCTGTGGCACTAACGCCTGTGGTGATGAAGTGCTTCGAGAGGTTGATCATGGCGCAAATCAACTCCTACCTCGACAAATACCTGGACCCACTGCAGTTCGCTTACCACCACAACAGATCAACGGTGGACGCGATCTCGCTGGCCCTCCACTCCACTCTGGACCACTTGGACAACAAAAACTCATATGTCAGGCTGTTATTCATTGACTACAGCTCGGCATTTAACCATATAACAATTACAGCATGAAACAGGCCCTCTCGGCCCTTCCAGTCCATGCTGACCACTTGTTTTCCCCTAGTCCCATCTACCTGCTCCATTCCCTCCATACCTCTCCATTCCCTTCACGTCCATATACCTATCCACTTTACTTTTAAATGTTAAAATCGATCCTGCCTCCACCACTTCTGCTGGAAGCTCATTCGACACAGCCACCACTCTCTGAGTAAAGAAGTTCCCCCTCACGTTACCCCTAAACTTCTGTCCCTTAATTCTCATGTCATGCCCTCTTGTTTGAATCTTCCCTACCCTCAATGGGAAAAACGTATCCATGTCAACTCTGTCTATCCCAACGTATCCACGTCAACTCTGTCTATCCCAACGTATCCACGTCAACTCTGTCTATCCCCTCCAATCATCCACAATCATCCCCTCCAAGCTGGTTACCAATCTCGCAGAACTGGGTCTCTGCGCATCCCTCTGCAATTGGATCCTCGACTTCCTCATTCACAGACCACAGTCTGTTCGCATTGGTGGAAATGTGTCAGACTCGATTACAATCAGCACGGGACCACCTCAAGGCTGCGTGCTCAATCCCCTGCTGTACTCACTCTATACTCATGACTGCGTAGCCGGTCATAGTGCGAACTCCATCATCAAGTTCGCTGGGACGTATCACTGATGGGGATGAGTCGGAGTACAGAAGAGAGATCAAGCGACTGCCCATATGGTGCCAGCACAATAACCTGGTCCTCAACATCAGCAAAACCAAGGAACTGATTGTGGACTTTGGAAGGAGTAGGATGTGGACCCACAGTCCTGTTTATATCAACGGGTCGATGGTTGAAAGGGTCAAGAGCTTCAAATTCCTGGGCGTGCACATCTGTAAAGATCTTTCCTGGTCCGAGAACACAGATGCAATTATTAAGAAAGCTCATCAGCGCCTCTACTTCCTGAGAAGATTACGGAGAGTCGGTCTGTCAAGGAGGACTCTCTCTAACTTCTACAGGTGCACAGTAGAGAGCTTGCTGACCGGTTGTATCGTGGCTTGGTTCAGCAACTTGAGCGCCCTGGAGAGGAAAAGACTACAAAAAGTAGTAAACACTGCCCAGTCCATCATCGGCTCTGACCTTCCTTCCATCGAGTTGATCTACCACAGTCGCTGCCTCAAAAAGGCTGGCAGCATCATCAAGGACCCACACCACCCTGGCCACACACTCATCTCCCTGCTACCTTCGGGTAGAAGGTACAGGAGCCTGAGAACTGCAACGACCCGGTTCAGGAATAGCTACTTCCCCACAGCCATCAGGCTATTAAACATGGCTCGGACAAAACTCTGAACATTAATACTCCTCCATCTGTTATTTGCACTTTATTAATATATTAATTAATGTGTGTATTTACGTATATAATTGTAGTCAATGCCTACTATGTTCTGTTGTGCTATGCAAAGAAAGAATTTCATTGTCCTGTCAGGGACACATGACAATAAATTCTTTTGACTTTGACTTTGACTTCAACGCAAAATACCTTTCTCAATAATTTTGCAGGATTTCTAATGTTGGCACACACTTACTAAGTTCAATAATTAAATTTATACTGCAACCTGTTTATATAATTAGTGAACCTCAACTTCTGTTTCTGCTCACAAGCTCAGACATTACTTAAATCTTTAACATATTCACATGTATATTTGGCTATCGCTTCTGCTTAACTTTAATTTCCCTATTCTCATTTGTTTTTGAATTAAATTCTCTAATATTCTCAGCAATTCAATAAACCATAGATGCATAGATTTATGCAAAATAAAAATAATTACTCGCCAAATAGAATGAGTTATGAGCTTCAATCCAAAACGGCTAAGTGAATTTCAAGAAAATTGTCACTGAGAAATGGTAATTCCTCAATAATTGGATTATTAGAGAATGATTTGAAATACTGAATATGGGAGCGGAAATATTAACATTGGCAACATTTAAATTTTCAACACTTCACAAGTAACTATTTCAGCTTTCAGACAAAAATAGGCAGAAAAAAGAAATCACTGGTGCACAATCTTAATTCACTCATCAGAGGCATGAGAAATAGTCTTTCGCTGCATTTATATTCCCGAGTTCAGAGCCATTTAACTAATGGCTGCATAAAATAGGTCACTGTAACTGCCTATATACTATTCAAATATCCATAAGCATAAATAGCTGCTTTTCTCAAACATTTATGTATTTTAGGATTAGGGTTTAAACAGAATCAGGGATGAGTAGAAACTAAACAGGAATAATAAAATGAATGATGCACAGAGTCTTGCCTAGAGTAGGTGAATCAAAAACCAGAGGACATAGGTTTACGGTGAAGGGGAAAAGATTTAACAGGAATCTGAGGGGTAACTTTCTCACTCAAAGGGTGGTGGCTGTATGGAACAAGCTGCCAAATGAGGTAGTTGAGGCAGGGACTATCCAAACAAGTAAGAAACAGTTAGATAAGTATATGAATAGGACAGGTTTGGAGGGATATGGACCAAATGCGAGCAAGTGGGACTAGTGTAGCTGGGACATGTTGGCCGGTGTGGGCAAGTTGGGCCGCCGAAATTGTTTCCACACTATATCACTCTATGACTCTATGAGGGAAAGAACAACAATTGAGAGGGACAGAGACAGGATTGGAGAGGGTGATACAAAATGGGAGAGGCAGAGTAGTAGGTAGAGGGGGCACAACTGGAGGATGTTGTTGCTCTGAGTGATGATCAGGGAACCTCAGCCGTGAAACATCCAAGCATGAATGCAGCATGAAGAAAAGCACCTCAATCAGGTTTGGGCAGTAAGGTCAAAGAAAGCCATACATAGAAACACCGGAATTCCCAGTGAGTTTAACCCCTCCCTCACCGCCTACCCCCCCTCCCCCCCTCCCCCACCCCCATTCCACCCCCCCCCCCCCCCCGCCACCTTTATGAACAGTAGTTGCCGTAACTTATAAATTATCCAGGTGTCCAGCAGCATTGGTGTAATTAAGCTGGTTGAGCAGCCACACCTCTGAAAAAGTCTCAGAAGGGAAACCAGCAACTAAAAAGCACATTTATTAAAAACTGACATATTTATAAGAAATTACAGATGAGATCAGGAAAGAAACTGAAATATCATGTCTCTTTTAAATGCCAAATAAAAATTGTCTTAAAAGAACTGAATTTTGAAATATTTATCTGAAAGAATGGCAACACACTTTATTCTAAGGCCACTGAATCATTAAGTATTATTTAAAGCTTAGTATGCTATTAAACATCTGTGCAACACAGGTAATATGAAAAATGTTCCGCTTCTTTAACGGCAATAATAATTTGTAAATACCTAATTCTTATCAAATCAGTTATTTCCAAAAAACATTCTGGAGAAGCTGGGAAAGATTAGAAAGGTATTAGCATTTAAATGATGTATTTACCATATAGGTTGCATGGAATATACGTTGCAAGGGTAGAGGCTTTTTAAATAGTGATTTTCCGTTAAATTGACTGCAATTACTTTCAACATTTTATTTTCCCTCTCATGATTCAGTGACCAAATATTGACATTTACGAAACAACATTAATGTGAGCAACTACATTCTAACCAGATTAGAAAACTGATGCTTTCCCTATCAAGGAAATGAGTTGAAGAAATATGTAAGCCAGTGTGGACACAGAATGTAAAACTTGCTGCTTAAATTAACACGTCATGCCTCAATCGAAACTGATAATCATCTCTCAATATGTTTATTCATTCCCTTAAACCTCAGACTACTCTCATAAAAAAATCTCTATGCTCAAAAATTACTATGCTCACTTCTTTAAAAATACTGAAATTATGTACACAAGCATAATTATTGCACCCTTATCTTCTTTTCTTGCAACAATTGGCCACTGCAAATTCTCAGGCACCAGTGACCACCTCAGATCTCATGTGGTTTATCATCTTCTCTGTTTGATTGTGCTGACCACTTGCTTGCTCACACAAATACTGAAATTGTGTTATGGAAGATTACACTTTAAAACCTAGACTCTGGTTATCTGATGATTAACAACTGTATTGACATCAACATCTCATGGGTGACACGGTGGCACAGCGGTTGAGTTACTGAGACCTGGGTTCGATCCTGACAACTGGTGCTGTCTGTACGGTGTTTGCATGTTCTCCCTGTGGCCTGCATTGGTTTTCTCCAGGATCTTCGGTTCTCTCCTACACTCCAAACACATGCAGGTTTGTTGATTAATTGGGTTGGTATAACTGTAAATTATCTCTAGTGTGTGTAGGATAGTGTTTGTGTGCGAGGGTCGCTGATCAGTGGGCCAAATCTCTAAAATCTAAAAAAAATCTAAAAAAACTCAGCTTTCTTCTGGAGAATCATAGGCAAATTTCAAGGGTTACTGCTGACCTGCTTACCTTTGAGCAATTATTCATCAACTTATACATTTACAGTTTCTTATTTCCAAGGTGTATTTGGAGGATTATTACCGATTCCCTTGCTATTTGTCCAAATTTTCAAACTTGCATACTCAGAGTAAGTAATTTGAAACTAACTTAAGACTAACCACCAAACACTAACTATTCAGAGTCAGAAGAGAGCTATTTTGAAAGAGTGGAGTTTACAGATGATTGTCTATTAAATAACTACTTCAATTTCCACCCTGCACACTTCAAAACAATAATTGTGCACATTCTATTCTGTGAAGCAACATTTTGGAAGTGGGGTGACACATGGGTGAGCTGGTGAACAGAAGCAGATTTATCCTGTGGAACAGAAGGGAAAATAGGAGGTAGCAAGTGCCATCAGCAGTGGGTTTAAAGCAGAGAACATCCGAGTTATGGGAACGAATAAAGAGTGGCTATGGAAATTGGTGTGGACAGGAACATATGTCATTGCATCTATGTAGGAAGGAACTGCAGATGCTGGTTTACACTGAAGATAGACACAAAATGCTGGAGTAACTCAGCAGGACAGACAACATCTCTGGATAGAAGGAATGGGTGATGTTTCAGGTCGAGACCTTTCTTCAGACAGACAGATGCCTTTGCATCTGTTTGTTTATGTGGCCAAAGTAGAGAGTAAATACTTTTGTGTATGTTTGTCCACATATGCTTTGTCAGTGTAGAATACTCAGTCGTAGAGAAATACATCATGAAACAGATGTATTCAGCCCACCTTGTCCATGCCAACCAGGATGGCATACTTGTCTACATTTGGCCTATAACCCCCACCTAAACACTTCCTATCCATATATCTGTTCCCATGTCTTTTAAAAGTCATAATCATACCTGCTTCTACAACTTCCTCTGGCAGCACATTCCAAATTTGGATTAAAAAAAATACCCCTAAGGTCCCTCTTAAACCTCTCCTCTCTCACTTTAGTTTTAGAACCCTCTACCAAGTTCAGAGTATAATCGTTTTGGACCTCCTTTCATTCAATTAAGATCTCACTCCTATGATTACACCATTTTTGAGGAATCCTTTGTGCATCTGACATAACTTTTGCATTCAAGAAATAAATTCTATTCAACAGCAAAATGTATAGAAGCCAGCCTCGTTAAAATAATTCACATATAAGTATCTTCTACTGTGTGAAAAGCAGTGATCCACAATACCCAGTGTCTAGATGGAGAGGCCCACAGGAGCCGTTGGAAGAAGAGGAGGAGAGGGAGGAGCGACACCCGACCGTAAGGTTTAAAATCAAGCGCGGGGCTTGTTTTTTCAGAGGCCCACAGGAGCCGTTGGAAGAAGAGGAGGAGGGGGAGGAGCGACACCCGACCGGTAAGGTTTAAAATCAAGCGCGGGGCTTGTTTTTACCGAAATCCATAATATTCCATTTGGAGAAGTGGGTTTTTTTTTGAGGAAGCCGCTGATTGGTGGGAAGTGGACTAGGGAAAGCAGCTGATTGGCAGTCAGATTCCAGCAGTTTGTTGTGTACTTTGTATTGTGTTGATATTGTATCCTGTATAAGGGGGGAGTATGAAGGCAAGGGCAGTGTACTGTTCTGGATGTCAGATGTGGGAGGTCAGGGAATCTGATAGCCCTCCAGACATCCACATCTGCGCCAGGTGTGTTGAGATGGGGCTCCTAAAGGACTGTGTTAGGAACCTGGAGCAGCAGCTCGATGACCTCCGTCTGGTCAGGGAGAGTGAGGAGGTCATAGAGAGGAGCTACAGGGAGGTAGTCACTCCAAAACCACAGGAGGCAGACAAGTGGGTCACAGTTAGGAAGGGCAAGGGGCAGAGGCAGGGGCTAGAGAGTACCCCTGTGACCGTGCACCTGGAAAATAGGTACTCGGGTTTGAGTACGATTGGAGGGGACAGCCTAGCTGGGAGCAGCAACAGCGGCCGGGCCTCCGGCACAGAGACCGGCCCTGATGCTCAGAAGGGTAGCAAAAAGAGGAGGGCAATTGTAATAGGGGACTCTATAGTTAGGGGGTCGGATAGGCGATTCTGTGGACGCAGTCGGGAGACCCGGATGGTAGTTTGCCTCCCTGGTGCCAGGGTCTCGCATGTGTCAGAACGTGTCCAAAAGATTCTGATAAGGGAGGGAGAGGAGCCTGATGTTGTGGTACACATACGTACCAATGACATAGGCAGTAAAAGTGACGAGGTCCTGAAGGGAGAATTTAGGGAGTTGGGGGGGAAAGTTAAGGAGAAGGACCAAAAGGGTAACGATTTCAGGATTACTGCCTGTGCCGCGTGACAGTGAGAGTAGGAATGAAATGAGGTGGAGGATAAATGCGTGGCTGAGGGACTGGTGCAGTGGGCAGGGATTCAAGTACCTTGATCACTGGGACCTCTTTTGGGGAAGGCATGATCTGTACACAAAGGACGGGTTGCACTTGAACCCGAGGGGGACCAATATCCTGGCAGGGAGATTTGCAAAGTCTACTGGGGAGACTTTAAACTAGAAAGGCTGGGGGGAGGGACTCGGGTAGAGGGGGCTAGGGGTCAGGGTGTGGGGCAAGAGGCAGAGAAGGGAAGCACTCGGATCCAAAATATAGGCGAGAAAGATGAAAAAGATAATAGACAGAGAATAAGGGATGGCGGGTTTCTAAAATGTGTATATTTTAATGCTAGGAGCATTGTAAGTAAGGTGGATGAACGTAGACCTGGATTGACACTTGGAAATATGATGTTGTGGCAATCAGTGAAACATGGTTGCAGGAGGGCTGTGATTGGAAACTAAATATTCCAGGATTTCGTTGCTTCAGGTGTGATAGAATTGGAGGGACCAGAGGGGGAGGTGTTGCATTGCTTGTCAGAGAAGATATTACAGCAGTGCTTTGGCAGGATAGATTAGAGGGCTCGTCTAGGGAGGCTATTTGGGTGGAACTGAGAAGTGGGAACGGTGTAGCAACACTTTTAGGGGTGCATTATAGACCGCCAAATGGGGAGCGAGAATTGGAAAAGCAAATATGTAAGGAGATAGCAGATGTTAGTAGTAAGCACAAGGTAGTGATTGTGGGAGATTTCAATTTTCCAAAAATAGACTGGGAAACACATTCTGCAAATGGGCTGGATGGTTTGGAGTTTGTAAAATGTGTGCAGGATAGTTTTTTGCAGCAGTTCATAGAGGTATCGACCAGAGAAGGGGCAGTGCTGGCCCTCCTGTTAGGAAATGGGGCAGGTCAGGTGACGGAGGTATGCGTTGGTGAGCACTTCGGGACCAGTGATCACAATACCATTAGTTTCAATATAATTATGGAGAGAGTCAGAACTGGACCTAGGGTGGAGATTTTTGATTGGAGAAAGGCTAACTTTGAGGGAATGCGTAAGGATTTTAAAGGAGTGAATTGGGACACTTTGTTTCATGGGAAGGATGTAGAAGAGAAATGGAGGACATTTAAAGGGGAAATTGTAAGAGAACAGAATCTTTATGTCCCTGTTAGGTTGAAAGGAAATAGTAAAAATTGGAAAGAGCCATGGTTTTCAAGGGAAATTGGACACGTTTCGAAAAAAGAGAGATATCTACAATAATTATAGAAAGCATGGAGTAAATGAGGTGCTAGAGGAGTATAAAGAATGTAAAAAGAATCTTAAGAAAGAAATTAGGAAGGCTAAAAGAAGATATGAGGTTGCTTTGGCAAGAAAGGTGAAAGTAAACGCAAAGGGTTTCTACAGCGATATTAATAGCAAAAGGATAACGAGGGATAAAATTGGACCATTAGAGAACCAGAATGGACAGCTATCTGCAGAGCCAAAAGAGATGGGGGAGATATTGAACAATTTATTTTCTTCGGTATTCACCAAGGAGAAGGATATTGAACTCTGTGAGTTAAGGGGAAAAAGTAGAGTAGCTATGGAAACTATGAGATTCAAAGAGGAGGAAGTACTGACACTTTTGAAAAATATAAAAGTGGATAAGTCTCCAGGTCCTGACAGGATATTCCCTAGGACATTGAGGGAAGTTAGTGTAGAAATAGCAGGAGCTATGACAGAAATATTTCAAATGTCATTAGAAACGGGAATAGTGCCGGAGGATTGGCGTACTGCGCATGTTGTTCCATTGTTTAAAAAGGGTTCAAAGAATAAAACCTAGCAATTATAGACCTATTAGTTTGACGTCAGTGGTGGGCAAATTAATGGAAAGGATACTTAGAGATAATATATATAAGCATCTGGATAAACAGGGTCTGATCAGGAACAGTCAACATGGATTTGTGCCTGGAAGGTCATGTTTGACAAACCTTCTTGAATTTTTTGAAGCGGTAACTAGGGAAATTGATGATGGTAAAGCAGTGGATGTTGTCTATACGGATTTCAGTAAGGCCTTTGACAAGGTTCCCCATGGAAGGTTGGTTAAGAAGGTTCAATCTTTGGGTGTTAATGGCGGAGTAGCAAGATGGATTCAACAGTGGCTGAATGGGAGATGTCAGAGAGTAATGGTGGATGGCTTTTTGTCAGGTTGGAAGCCGGTGGCCAGTGGGGTGCCTCAGGGATCTGTGTTGGGTCCACTGTTGTTTGTCATGTACATCAATGATCTGGATGATGGGGTGGAAAATTGGATAAGTAAGTATGCAGATGATACTAAGATAGGTGGTGTTGTGGATAATGAAGTGGATTTTCAAAGTCTACAGAGAGATTTGGGCCATTTGGAAAAGTGGGCTGAAAGATGGCAGATGGAGTTTAATGCTGTTAAGTGTGAAGTGCTACATCTTGGCAGGACAAATCAAAATTCAGTCATGGCTGATCTATCTTTCCCTCTCAACCCCATTCTTCTGCCTTCACCCCATATGCCCCGACACCTGTCCTAATCAAGAATCTATCAATCTCTGGCTTAAAAATATCCATTGGACTCCACAGCCTTCAATGGCAATGAATTCCACAGATTCATTACCCTTTGACTAAAGGAATTTCTCCTCATCTCATTCAACACCTTTTGACTAAAGTAATTATTCAGTGTGCAGAACTACAAACACTGTCATCCTGAGAGTCTGTTTAAAATGTGGTCAGCATGCATGAGTTGGGCCGAAAGGCCATTTCTATGCTATATAACTCTAGTCCAGGATTTCCCAATCCTTTCCCTGCCACACAAAATCTGTAAGCTTTCATTCAGATGGACATCTCATAAACGAAACTGAATCCTAAATAGAATTATCTCCGACAGTTAAAATGCTGAAAGCAGCTAATATACCTGATGATTGATCACATTATTAGTGCTATGAATAGTAATTAACTCATTGAAACTTTGAAGGGCAACCAGTGGACAGAGTGGATTGGGAAACCCTGTTGTACCAAAACTTGTGATGGTTCTTGAGAAGTTTTTTGGATTTTAACAAAAAGGAATGCTTTTACAATCTGCAGTTTTCAGGCATGGAGTACGATGCAGCTCAATTATATCAGATGGCAGAGAGCAATGCTCTTTAAAATAGACTATAAATGAGGAGTCTAGTGACACCCCTCAAACAAGAGAAAGAATGTCACTCCAGAGGGCCATACGAGTGGTTTAAAGTCAGGTGCGAACTAAGTATTATACTATTGAATTATTGACAATGAGAACATCTGAAGTGTTTTTTTTTTGCACAGTTGTTCTTTTGCATGTGCTTTTTATTATGAATAAATATTATTAAAAACATTTAAAAATCTGCAAGATTACAACATGGAATGAAGGAGAGTTATTGGCAGACACCACGAGGCAGTAACTCTTGCATGGTGCCAATTGTTTTTTTATGATTGATTAGGTCGATGAAAGCATGTCTAAAGTCTTATCAGAAGACAGCATTGTCTGAGAATGTAAAATTCCTCCAGTACCGCACACATTTGCTAGCAGATTTATTGCTTAGAAGATTATACATAACTTAAAAGTGAAAGTGCGGTATATAACTGCAATATATGAAACTCACCATAGGAACATATGTCCAAAGCGAAATGTATATCGTTAACTTAGTTTATTAAAAAAACATTTGGGTCAAATGGCAAGCAGGGAGCGAGTAAGATGGAGTTAATGTTTATTATCTTCAAACCATGGTTGCACCCCAGAATCCACGTCATCCATTTGATTTTTCATTCCATATTGCTCGTGCATTCAATAACTTACTTTGTTTTTAAATACATTATTAAACTGAGTAAGTGGTAAGGATTATTCCATGTGTGGATAGTTTCACAAGCTTGAAGTTATACAGTGCCCTCCATAATGTTTGGGACAAAGAGCCATCATTTATTTATTTGCCTCTGTACTCCACAATATGAGAATTGTAATAGAAAAAAAATCACATGTGGTTAAAGTGCACATTGTCAGATTTTATTAAAGGCCATTTATATAAATTTTGGTTTCACCATGTAGAAATTACAGCTGTATAGCTGTATAAAATTGTTATAGGGACATCAGCCAAACCTTAGGCTTACCAAAATCAACTGTTTAGAACATCATTAAGAAGAAAGAGAGCACTGGTGAGCTTACTAATCGCAAAGGGACTGGCAGGCCAAGGAAGACCTCCAGAGCTGATGACAGAAGAATTCCCTCTATAATAAAGAAAAATCCCCAAACACCTACCGACAGATCAGAAACACTCTTCAGGAGTCAGGTGTGGATTTGTCAATGATCACTGTCCGCAGAAGACTTCATGAACAGAAATACAGAGGCTACACTGCAAGATGCAAACCATTGGTTAGCCGCAAAATTAGGATGGCCAGGTTACAGTTTGCCAAGAAGTACTTAAAAGAGCAATCACAGTTCTGGAAAAAGGTCTTATGGACAGATGAGACGAAGATTAACTTATATCAGAGTGATGGCAACTGCAAAGTATGGTGGAGAAAAGGAACTGCCCAAGATCCAAAGCATACCACCTCATCTGTGAAACACGGTGGTGGGGGTGTTATGGCCTGGGCATGTATGGCTGCTGAAGGTACTGACTCACTTATCTTCATTGATGATACAACTGCTGATGGTAGTAGCATAATGCATTTTGAAAGACTAGAGGAAAGACTAGGTGCTAAGAGCTCTCCTATGTCTGCATTAAGGAGGCAATTAAACACACCTGAGCAATTACAAACGCCTGTGAAACTATGTGTCTATACATTATGGTGCTCTGAAATGGGGGGAGACTATGCATAAACATTGCTGTAATTTCTACATGGTGAAACCAAAATATATAAACATATCCTTTAATAAAATCTGACAATGTGCACTTTAACCACATGAGATTTTTTTCCATTACAAATCTCAAATTGTGGCGTAGAGGCAAATAAATAAATGATGGGTCTTTGTCCCAAACATTAAGGAGGGCACTGTAGCTTAATCGTTCCTTCCATGTCTCATCTGCTGTTGAAACAATCATCCATGTTTTTGATATCCCCACACGTGACCTGCCACTATCATTCGACTCTATAAACTCAAGCCAATCTAAAACCATTAGATTGTTTGTCCCAATGCACAACGAGTCGTATTTGCCCAATATCCTTGTTGGCTATATTGGCTATCTTGGCTATAACTTGGCTATAACTAGAAGAACTAGTTTTCAAAATTCTAACCCTTACTTACAAATCACTCACAACTCTCTATTTTTGTAATCGTCTTTGGCCCTAAAATCCTTTCGGTTATTTACTTTCCTGCAGCTTTCACAAATTCAAATATTCCACCAATGATGATTACGTCGGTAGCTGCCAAGATCCCGACAACTCTACAATTTCCTCTCGGTCAGCTGCTTTGTCAACTGTTGAGGTATTCATTAAACACTCCCACATTGATCAGGCTGTCCTCATATCAACCCCTTTATCGTTTAAAGAACCCATTTTTGAAGGTTTGATAGAAAAGTAAACAGTTATTGTTTGATTGTGATTTTGGACCGACCAAGATCATAACTTTCTATTTTTTTCCTGTGAGCATCTAACGGAGAGAATCAACATTCTAGCTCTGAAATGCATGGCTAAAGATCCAGAAAGAATATAGGGGGGGAAAAGTAAAAATTAAAAATCCCCCACTTAGTTTTTTTGCATCACATTGTCAGAATTCCAAGAAGAAAATGAATTAAAGGTACACAAAAATGCTGGAGAAACTCAACGGGTGCAGCAGCATCTATGGAGTGAAGGAAATAGGCTACGTTTCGGGCCAAAACCCTCAATTCAATTAACACAGCATGAACCAAAAGTAGTTTTGAAACTAATAATGAAAGAGACTTAGTGGCAAAGCAATGAGCATATATTGTACGACAATGCCTTCAGTAATAATCACCTATGACATAATGTCTGTTTCAGCCCATTTGCTGGTGTAACTCTGCATGGCCCAAAGAAGCCACACAAGAGATAATTCCACATAGAATGTACCATTATCACAAATGATAACTCTATAATGTAAAGACTGAACAACTCTGAATGTAAACAAAGCTATATACTTTTTTGTTTCTTATACATTTTTTATGAATAACTTTTATTATTAAAATTGAGAATTCTTATCAGTTTAATATTTCATGTATCCCTTATCCATAAACCAAATATTAACTTGTTTTTTGGAACAGGGAGATGGAATGGGGATTTGCTCAATCTGCAGTGCATTGATGCAGTAGTGCAACGCCTCAGTGACAAGTACATTACCCTTTTGAGATTTGTGAACTTTAAAATAAGACTGCAGTCCATTGCACTGAATGTGTTGTTCTGCAATGTTGCTTATGTCGGGCAGTAACTTGTAAAGTAGCTGCTGCTGCTGCTATCTGGCTGTCACTGCTGCTTTGGTATCTGGCTGCTTGCTCACTAACATGTTGAAGGTTTTGTGGGGAAGAACTCCAATTGTTGCTGCACCAAACTGACTGCTGACTCCAATGTACCAGCCCCACAACCATGTGAATTGCTCGAAGAAGCGACAAGTGACATTGGTACTTTACAAATAGAATGCATTGACTTGATGGACTTGACACTTTAAATGTAAAGAAAGACACATGTACATTTTGTATTGTATTCCCTGTACTTGTTTTTATGAACTAGGTTTATTTTCGAAATAAAAATATATTTTACTTGTGTCTTCATCATCTTTAGGCATTTTTATTCCTGGCCGATCGTGCATGCTTCATAAATATGAGCTGTATTTCAACTAACATTTCACACTTGGTTCAACGATACTTGTCATCTTCAGGCAATGCTTCTTTTCTGATGTTCCCTAGTTTCCCATAATTGTTGGTGGACTGATAATTACCACCTTGATAATTACAACCATGAACAGATTACTTTGGGTTCAGTACTGGTTGGTGTTGATGTCTCAATGATGACTACATTTTCAGAATTAAGCAACATCACAAGTTCTCACTTAAATACCAACGGTTTTTGGCTATGCTTAGTGCAATACATTCTCATCTCAAAGCCAAGATCTTTGATCACTGCAAAGGCTGCAAAATAAAACAGATACCCAGCTGGGCTGCTTTAGATACAAATATATTAGATCTTTCTAATTTATGTACTCTAACCTTTGGTAACAAAATATCTAATTTGAGGAGCAACAACATTTTCAGCTGAATTTCAAAATTTCACAGATCCTGTTGCTTCTGATCTCAAGCAGTTTCTGGCACTAATATTTTCATGTATAATTGTATTAGAAATAATGTATATTAAACAGATTGTGGATTAGAAAATATCATTAACCCTGAAGAGTATCCCAAGAAATTAAAAAATCACGAAAAAGTCTGAAGAAAGGTCCTCACTTATCCAGTTTCTCCAGAGATGCTGCCTTTTGTGTCTATCCCGAAACATTGATTGGCTTCTCTTTCCACAGAAGCAGCTTGACTGGCTGAGTTCTTGCAGCATCTATTTTTGTATCAAACCAATAGCTTGGTTGGGAAGCTGCAAAACTTGTCGTGTAAGCATTAAATGTGCCTTATAACCTGGTTTAATCTCGGCTGAGAAATATTTTATTGGGATATACCTATTAATGAGAGTAAATCAAATGTCATAAACTAACAAACATACAAATCTGAAAAGTTCAATTTAGCTCTGATGTGTAGTTTTAATCAACATTAGTGATTTACTTCCTCTTGACCCCAGTCTCTAAATAACCATAATGTAATGAAATGTAATAAAACTTAATGGCAAAATGAATACAAGATGATTTAATTTAAATTTATGGCGTTTCTCTGGGTAGATGAGGCTAAACACACTGTCCAACAGCAGGTAATTAGAAATCACCTCGCCCTACTGCCAAGAACCCATGATTAATTACATTGTCAACTATTTTAGCTTTATCCATTGAATGGTGGCAAGACTCTTGTTGATGGGGGCCTACTTCACTTCCAAGTTACCATGGGTATCGTTTCTTCAGACCTGAATGAGAGAGCTGATGCAGCTTTTGGACCAGGTCAAATCATGTTGAGAAGAGATCATCCTCCAAGCAGATTAAGAAAAAAAGGCACAAGAAACTGCAGCAGCGGGAATCTTGAGCAAGTACAGGATGAACTCAACGGGTCAGGCAGCATCTGTGGAGGGAATAGACAGGCAACGTTTCGGTTTGCAGCTCTTCTTACCGATGGGTCTCAATGATGTCTCTGGGCATTTTTAGCAGAACTACCCAAGTGGTATGCAGTTTTGGTTGCTGTTTAATAGGAAAGAGGTAAGTTGGTTAGTTTAGCGGGTTTGAGTTATAAGGTGAGATTGAATTGGCTGGGACTGTTGCCCTAGTTTAAAGGAGACCGAGGGGTGTCCGGAGAGGTATATAAAATAATGAAGGTGCATTGGGAGGATAGATAGTCACATCCATTTTTCCAGGATATGGGGAGTTTAAAACTTCAGTGCATACGTTTAGACAGGAAAACTTTAAAGAGGATTTGAGGGGCAGCATTTGCATTCACAGGGTGGTAGGTATATGGAATAAATTGACAGCGGAGGTGGTAGAGACAAGTACAATTACAATGTTCAAAAGACATTTGGGCAGGTACATGGAAAAGAATGGTTTACAGGGATACGGACCAAACATCGGCAGCTTGGAGACCAAGCTTCGATAGGTTTCTTGGTCAGTATGGGCATGTTGGGCCAAAGGGCTTGTTCCCATACAGTATAATGCTATGACTCTATAACATGCTGAAGGACAATGGGCGGGAATCTGCAGGTATTTCCGTGGCTTCTATTTGATTTGCCATGAGATAGCACAGAATCTGCAATCAATTAAGAGAATTCTGATTGTATAAGATTGTGCTCCAACTGCTTGTGAGCCTACTGAGAGAACAGCGTATATCCGAGGGTTGTGATTAAGGTGGCTAGAATATTGAATATGACTGTTTTTAGCTTGTTGCTTGACTGATGAGGAAATTTGTCCTAATATAGATAGCTGCCCACTGACGTTCATGGGGATGACTATGCATCACTGACAGGGCTGTGCTTAACTTCGCAGCGTTTAAATACAGTGGCCAGGTTAGAGCCAGATGGTCTGTCTGCCTTAATTAGTGCTGTGTTTTATCACAGCAATTTTGATGCAACTGAATGATTTGATAAGCCATTTCATAGGTCAAATAAGAGTCAACGGCAGAACAGGGTATCTTGAGGCCAGATTGGACAAATCAGCAGATTTGATTAATATTTTGCAGTGCTGGGGATTTCCAAAGGGGGTTTGTGGACAAGAGCTTGTTTTGACTACCACAAATTATCCAGTTATGTTGCTCTACATTGTGCAGCTGCTTAATACCTTGCTGGGAGGCTATGAGGCCAGCAAGGGCACTTTCCTGTTTCAGCTGGCAGGTTCAGTGCAATGGGGAAGCTAATTGTCAGAGCTGCCAACTTTTACGCATTGAGCGTGAGACTCACGCATTTGATGAAATTATCACGCTCTCACCCTGATGACAGAAGTTCTCATGCTCAAAAAAAAAAAAAAAATATATATATATATGTATATGTATATTAATATATATTTATATATAAAAATAAAGTCACACTTCTCCACACTTATCAATGGGACTAGTTTTCTGTTGGCGGGTTCCCCGTAAAGAACGAGCAATTTAATTGGCTTAAGCCCATCGCACACAATTTAAAATGGCAAAGTAGACAAAAATGCTGGAGAAACTCATCGGGTGAAGTAGCATCTACGTCTGAGTTTGACCCTTCTTCAGGCTCAAGCATTTCTCCAACATTTTTGTCGACTCATCCGCATTCACATTCCCATGCAGATGGTATGATAGATGAGACACGGCGTTGGTCCCACCACCCACCCCACCCCCCCCACCCCCCTGAGGCACCACTCACGCCTCCCACCCTCACCTCCGGCGGCTCAGTGTCCGGTGGCCGCTCTGTCCACACCGCATGGAGTTTTAACCCCGACCCGGAGCCAGCAGCGGACCGGGTGAGTGGGGGCGTCTCCGCTCGCTCTGGGTGTTGTCGCCGCTTCACTGACACACACCCTCACACACAACCTAACACACACCCTTACACACACACAAGGTTTAAAGGGATATGGACCAAATACGGATACATGGGACTAGTTTAGATGGGGCATCTTATCTCCATGGACAATTTGGGATGAAGGGCCTGTTTCCATGCTGTAAGACTATGACACACTGTAGAAAGGGTGCAATTGCTCTGGAGAGGATCCAGGGGTGATTTATGAACATATTGGCAGGGCTAGAATTTTTGTTTTCCCTTTGAAGAAAGATTTGATAATTGGGATTGTATTCTCTGCAACAACCGAGGTGAAGAAAAGACTTAGCTGAGGTGATTAATATTATGAGAATAGGACCTTTTTCGCTTAACAAAGAGTGTAGGAAGGAACTGCAGATGGTGGTTTAAACTGAAGATGGACACTAAAAGCTGGAATAACTCAGCAGGACAGGCAGCATCTCTGGAGAGAAAGAATAGGTGATGTTTCGGGTCGAGACCTTCATACTGAAGAGGTTGAAAACCCGCCATAAAACAATGACTGGAGATGTGTGTTATCCAACTAACGGCAGAAATCAGAATCATGTGTTCATCTTTATTGACGTGACACCCTAATAAACATATTACAGAAAAAAATAATTTAATGGGGTGGCACGGTGGTGCAGCGGTAGAGTTGCTGCCTTGCAGCACCACAGACCCAGATTTGATCCTGACTACGGGTGCTGTCTGTACAGTATTTGTACATTCTCCTTATGACCACATGGTTTTCTCTGGATATTCTGGTTTCTCCCACATCCGATAGAAGTGCAGGTTTGTAGGTTAATTGGCTTCCATAAATTGTCCCTGGCGTGTAGGATACAACTGGTGTATGGTAGATTGCTGGTCAGCGTGGACTTGGTGGGCCGAAGGGCCTGTTTCCATATATATGTTTTACAATATATCCAGTGACTCCAACTCTCCGGGCGGGAGAAATTATATCTCAAGCGGGAGAGCGGGAGATTTTGCGAAAATGCCCTTTCAGCGGGCGATCTCCCGCCGAAAGCGGGAGAGTTGGAGTCACTGTATATCTTACATATATTTTGCATATATATCTTAATATCATTGAACCAAAATTATAATACAATATCTCAACTCTTTTTACACATTGCTATTAATGCAATTTCTATTAGTTCTTTCCACTTCTAAACAAAAATGTGGTTGGATTATTCAGCATATGATCAACCTGTGTCAATACATCCTGGACCATGGTAACATATACGCTTAACCATGCACACTACATATGTTTAAAGGTGTCAAAACAAATAATAACATTGGGAATTAAAACACATTTGCGATTGGGTAGGGCAATGAATAGATTGGAGGGGGGGAGGTAGATGGGGAGGGGAGCACAGGGGATGTCAGTGAGGACTGTATAGAGGAGGGAATGGGGATCAGTGCGGGATGGAGAGGAGGGGTCCCAGGATAAGAGGGGTGGAGGGGGGGACAGAGGGAGGGAGGGAGGGGGAGAGAGAGAGAGAGAGAGAGAGAGAGAGAGAGAGAGAGGCGGGGAGGGAGGAAGGTCAGTGCTCCTCGGACAACATTGCCCCGCTGTCTTGGCCGTCCGTCCAACCCCAAAGTGCCGGCGCCTCCTTGCCACCGCCTCCCCTCCTCCGCCAGCCGACAGGAAGGTGCGGGGCCGAGCGGTGCAGCTCAAAGATCCTATAGCTATAGGATCTTTGGTGCAGCTGCTTCAGACGGCGGAAGGAGACTTCCCTCTCCCTCGCTCCCTCCCACCCTTATTCCCTCCCTCCCTATTCCCGGCCTCGGCGTGCGAGAGGGATTGTTTTGAAAGCGTGGATTTGCAAGCAGCGACCAGGGCGATAGCAGCCGCTGATGGCAAATCCGCAAAAGGCGCTTTCAAAACAACCCCTCTCGCACGCCGAGGCTGGGAAGGAGAGAGAGGCCTCCTTCCGCTGGGCGGGGTGCGGTGGAGCCGCTGTTGCCGATGTTCAGGGCCCGTCATTCGCTCTGACCCGTCGTCACCCCGCTCCTAGTATCTTTGCCCCGCAATCAAAGATACTAGAGGATTACAGCCGCCGCCACAAGACGTCAGTTCCTATTCTCCAGAGATGCTGCCTGACCCCGGAGTTACTATAGTTTTTTGTGTCTATCTGTATAAACCAGTATTTGCGTGCCATGCCGGGCAAAATGAGTCGGCGTTTAGAATGCCCGGCGGCACTTTTGGTGGCCATTGGCACCCAGGCAACCGCTAATTTCGAGCCCTGTATATGCATAACAGCATGAATAATAGTGAGATTAAATGAGAACTTACCAGTTCGAGGTTTGATCAGTATTTTATGAGGAGTTACGATGAGGGATTATGTGAAGACCCCGTCCAGCACGCATGCACGACATTCTTCAAAGCAGCGGTGTGGATTCACAGAAAAAACACAACAATTGAAATAAATATAGTAATAAATATAAATATAGCTGGGCAATTCCAATGGTGTTTCGACAGCCATGTCGAGGGCCACTGGGAACCATGGCTGTGTAGGCCAATCGGGTATTATCAAGATTCCTGAAGCGGAATCCAATTGAATCTTGCGTAATACCCGACTGATGAGGCAGAAGGGAGGAAAAGCATAAAAGAACATTTTCTCCCAATGCAGCGTGAATGCATCAACTGCTGCTGCCTCAGGGTCTGGTTCCCAAGCGACATATGTTGGTACCTGGTGATTCAGCATGGATGCAAATAGATCGATATCTGGTGTGCCATATTGCTTTGTAATTTCAGCAAATACTTTGGGATTTAACATCCATTCGATGTTATCGTTAAATTTGCGTGACCTGGTGTCTGCCACTGTATTTTGCTTACCTGGTAGGTAAGTTGCTGATAACCAAATATGTCTTTCGACACACCATAGCCAGATTAGGTTGACCAAATTGTCACACGATATCGACTTTACACCACCCATGTGGTTGATATGCCACCACCGTGGTATTATCTAATTGCAACTGGACATGTGCATGATGCGTATTAGATGAATATGCTTTTAAACCATAAAACGCACCCAACATTTCTAAGTAGTTGATACCCCGTGTCTGTAGGCAAGATGATTCAGAATTAGTCCATCTGCCCCCTGTGCTGGATTGCATGTTAGTTGCTCCCCAGCCCAAAGCACTGGCATCTGTTTGAATGGTTAATACTGGGTTGGTGATTATTATGGGACTGGAACTGAGCCTAACCTTCCTTGTCCATCACTGTAACTCTGGAATGGATTCAGCAGTTAAATTCATAACTCGGTCAAAGTGACCTGAGTTTTGCTTTAGTGCATGCACTTTTTCTCTTTGCAAATTTTGATAGTGCAAAGGCCAAAATTGTACAGCTGGAAAAGCTGCTACCATTTTACCAATAACTCTAGCTACCAGCCGTATGGTTGACTGATGTTCAAAAGTTTCCATCTTGAAATGTATATACTTAATAGACTTGTTTAAAGTTCAATGATGATGCGACATCCGCCATCTTTTTAAGTTTTTGTGAAAATTAATATTTAGACACAAATTCCAAAGGTTCATGTTTTGTTCTTTCAATGACACCTTTTGCTAGCAGCCTCATCAGTTCAGCTTGACCCTCTTGTTTTTCTTTGACTGAGAGGGTGAATACCCTTTGGGGTATACGCTGAACTGGCAGAATGTTTTCATGAACAAAAGTCAATTTTATAGCCATGAATGCTGCTGAGTATATACTTGTCATTAGTGATGGATTCCCATGCATCCAAAAACAAGTGCAATCTTCCCCCTGTTAGTATAGAGCCCATACTGCTCATATGCTGAGAGGAACCAGACCCACCTACCTCCATGGTTACTGGTGCTTCTTCTGCCTCTTTGCTGGATGATGAGGCCTCTGCTGGGCTGTAGAGGGCTGCTGTTGATGTTGATGTTGTTGGGGGTGGCACATTTTCCATGGGGTCCGCTCTGGGCCCTGGCCTAAAAAAGGCTTACGGGGAATGGTTGCGGACCCCGAGCTTTCACCAGTCGCATATGGTGGTCGACGCCGTGGGGTACTGCCGTCTGGGTTTGTTAGGTCTGCTCGGTCCCAAACCTGCCCTCACGAGACCAAAGGTCTTGGATTCTTCCTCTAGGTCTTTCACCTTTTTCGGAAGGTCCTTTCCAAAGAGCAGAATTGGAGGTTCTGAACCCGGTGTTTTGCAAAGTCCCGCAAATTTAGGGTTGAGGGCAGGCTTGATGATTTCCTTCCGCAAATTGTTTATCTCATTGAGTGGTGCACAGCAGAGCTAATGTGTCTTGCTGATTTGTGGAGATGTCCACACCATCAATGGACCGAGCATATGATGTTATTCCTCCAGTCAGGAGTTTAAGGATTTTCTGGAGCTTCAACTCCAGGTTCCTGATGTTCTGCCCCAAATGTCCCCAAAGTTGGCTGTTTACAGCTGGTACATTCAATGATGTACAATTTTCTGGGGCTGTATATTGTTCAAGAGCCTCATTGACCACCTGTTCTTCTAGGGGTTCTGAGGACAGGTGGTCAATGCTGGCTGCAAGTTTCGGCTCTAAAGTCCTACCCGCTCATGGAATGAGCACGTAGCGGTTGACCACACCCAGCAGCTCTTCCTGATCCTGTACACCCTGCGTACTCCGGACATCTTCAGCCAACAACCCCTCTTCTTGACCAGCCCAGACCTGGTCGCCAATGCTGCCTTCAAAAGAAGGTGAAGCAATGGCCAGTGCCGTAAAGGGCACTGCGGGAGTGCCTGAGCTCCCTTGGCGAGTCTGCTGCTGCTCTCTCAGCAGATCTCGCTGGACCAATTGCTCCATAAGCCGTTCCATTCGGCTTAGGCGGCTGCCTGTGCCGCTCTCGAGCGGTGTGGCATCTTCATCCGAATCGTCGGATACTACCGCCCGGTTCTGGCTGCAGGTACCTCCAGCCCACTGCTCAGGCTGCACTAGCGGTGCTGGGCTCGGCTCGGTAGTTATTCCTGCCGCCTCTTGCCCCCCCTCCAAAGAACGTTCCCCAACGGAAGACGAACGGGGGCGAGCTGCAGATTTCTTCCCTCTGGTCTTGCTCATTCTCCTGGAACATAAAGCAGACCACAGAGAAAATATACACGGCCACAGTAAAACTTACCTGTCGGCCCGAGTTTTCAATTTATAGCGGGTGCGCCTTGAACTCCCATTCGTCGCGGGTGCACTGCATGAACGCTAATGTCGCGCATGCGTGCTGGACGGGGTCTTCACATAGTCACTCGCGTGACTCCGAAATAAAATAATCTGATTTCCATACATGAATATACTAAGGTCATTCATGTGCTGCATCTGTTGATCAGAGCCTAGCTCTACTGTGGAATGTTATTAGGGATTATTCATACCTAATCCAATTTGAAGCATAAATGTTGTATTCAAGTGTAAGTTAAAAGACTTGCTACAGTACGCGCCAGATTGCACAATTTCAAGCTGAAAAATGCAAAAGCTCCCTACCTCCCACACCCTCCCCCCACGGTCACTACGCTTCCTTGTAATTTCTCACTCTCAACTCTCACTCAGTGTTGGCAGCCCTGTAATGGTGCATCTAACTAAGTAAAATATCGGGCATTAATTGCTTTTCGCTCCATGATTGCTACCTGATCTGTTGATTATTTCCATATTTCCTTACGAGGCCATCAAATCTATGGTGGCCTACAGAGTAAGCTCATTCCCATACTACTACTTATTCAGCCACTACTTATTCCTGTAACTCGTTCCCCCTATATTCTCATCTAGATTCTAGCATCGAACTATTCTCTTCGGACAATTGAAAGTAGTCAATTAACCTACCAACCCGCGTCTTTAGATGTGCTGCCAAATAATTCATTGAGTCGTGGAACTGTATAGTATAGGAACAGCCCTTCAGCCCACATTATCCATGCTGACCAAGTTGGCATGTCGTGCGAGTCACATTTACTTGCATTTGGCCCATAGCCCTTTCAATCCTTCCTATCCACAGATCAGTCCAAATGTCTAATTGTATCCACTTGGTTTAGCTCAGCTACAGCACAGAAAAAGGCCCTTTCGCCCACCTGGTCGAAACATACAATCTCTCCGGGAGAACATACAATCTATGTAGACAAGCACCCGTAATCAGGATCGAACCCGGATCTCTGGCGCTGTAAGGCAGCAACTCTACCACTATGCCATCGTGCTGCCCACTTCTATTGCTTCCTCTGGCAACATTTAACATTCCTGGTAAGGACTACCCTCTGAGTGAAAAGGTGCCCCCGAAAGTCCCCCTTAAATATATTTTCTCTCACTTTAATTACTAACGTTTTGTTGTGGATCAGGTCAGACAGTCCAGAACAGGTCTTTGAGCAGCTGAGTCCACACTGGCCATCAAACATTCATTTACACCATTGCTAAGCCATGATTATTTTCCCTGCACTCCCAATAACTTCTCCCAGGTTCTTACATTTTATGATATGGTAGGGACAATTTTCAGAGGCCAATTAATGTCCAGGGGCCACAGTTAAAGAATAAGTGTTAAGCCATTTAGAACGGAGACAAAGAAACACGTTTTCTCACAGAGAGTTAAGAGTCTGTGGAATTTTCTCCTTCAGAGGGCGGTGGAGGCCGGGTTCTCTGGATGCTTTCAAGGGAGAGCTAGATAGGGCTCTTAAAGATAACGGAGTCAGGGGCTATGGGGAGAAGGCAGGAATGGGGGTACTGATTGGGGATGATCAGCCATGATCACATTGAATGGCAGTGCTGGCTCAAAGGGCCGAATGGCCTACTCCTGCACCTATTGTCTATTGTCTAATCTAGCAACTTGAATGACGTTGAGATGTGGGAGGAAAACCAAACACTAGTCACAGGGAAAATATGCAAACTCCACAACAGCACCGGAAATCAGGATTACATGTGAGTTACTGAGCTGCAAGCAGCACCTCCACCACCTATGCTAAACAGATGCCTTTTTTGTTAAGATTTCGAGCATGCAATGTACTTTGCTAGTCATGTTCACTAAATACATAAAATCTATATCAACTTAAAAATTTTGCACATGTGTGCTCTCATTGATTTCTGGAAATGTTTTAATTTCAACATTTAACTTTTAATTTGTGACAACTGTAATAACATAGCAATATGGGTGGGAATGCGGCAGAAGCACGTACTCCCAAATTTTCAGAACGTGGCTCATTTAAGCTGCACAGTCCTATTGTTCTCCACTCAATCATTGGCCTTGTACGTCAATAGTGAGCTGGTAAGTATGAGGGCACACAGGGGAGAAACAGAAAAGATAAGGAAGGCAAAAAAGGATGTGCATTTCCTAATGTCCCATTTGTTCGTGAGATGTGGAAAACATTAGCAAATAAATATTTATGATCTATTCACCCTAATATTCTGTGGGCATTAAAGTATGTAAATTGTATGAGATTGGAGCCAGGTAGTTTCTCTTCTCTGAAGAGCAATAGCAGATCTTCAGCATTTTTATGACAACTTGGCAGCTTTTTATGGTTCTTTTCTAGTGCTAGCCCAGAAATGTCTCGATTTGTTAAATTCAATTTCACAATTTGTCCTGGTTTAGCTTGAATTTACATTGATAGCTCAATCCCATAAACATTAAGTTATGGCACCCAACACTTCAGGCTCTGGTTATAGACAGAAAGAGAAACCAATGGGAGCAAAAAGAGGGGAACAAAAACATAAGACAAAGAAAGAACTGCATAGACATGGAAGGGTTGAAGAATCCACTCCAACGTCTTCAAATGTTTCCTAGAGTGTGGTACCCAGAAATGAACACAGAAGATAAATATGGCCAAACCAATGTCTTAGAGATTGATCATGACTCCCTTGTTCATGTCCTCTCTATATTCCCATTCCGAACACCCAGGATGTTTTGTCAATATCACATCGAAGAGAGATGAAAATGAGGACAAAATCAAATACATACATATATGAAACTGAAGGAGCTTCAGATGTGAACAGTCATTGAGTCATATAGCATGAATACAGGCCCTTCAGCTCAATATGTCCATACAAATCTCGACCCACTACAGTTCGCATACCGCCACAACAGGTCAACGGAGGATGCAAATTTACTTTCTCTCCGCTCAGCATTGGAACACTTTATGAGGGACTGAATGCAGTGGGCAGAGTGCAGCTGAAGGACTGGTGCAGTGGGCAGGGATTCAAGTTTCTTGATCAGTGGGAGCTCTGCTGGGGAAGGCATGATCTGTGCAAAAAGGACGGGTTGCACTTGAACCCGAGGGGGACCAATATCGTGGCAGGGAGATTTGCAAAGGCTACTGGGGAGATTTTAAACTAGAAAGGCTGGGGGGAGGGACTCGGGTAGAGGGGGCTAGGGGACATGGTGTGGGGCAAGAGGCAGAGAAGGGAAGCACTCGGACCCAAAATGTAGGCGAGAAAGAGGAAAAAGATAATAGACAGAGAATAAGGGACGGTTGGGTTTCTAAAATGTGTATATTTTAATGCTAGGAGCATTGTAAGAAAGGTGGATGAACTTAGAGCCTGGATTGACACCTGGAAATATGATGTTGTGGCAATCAGTGAAACATGGTTGCAGGAGGGCTGTGATTGGAAACTAAATATTCCAGGATTTCGTTGCTTCAGGTGTGGTAGAATTGGAGGGACCAGAGGTGGAGGTGTTGCATTGCTTGTCAGAGAGGATATTACAGCAGTGCTTTGGCAGGATAGATTAGAGGGCTCGTCTAGGGAGGCTATTTGGGTGGAACTGAGAAGTGGGAACGGTGTAGCAACACTCTTAGGGGTGTATTATAGACCGCCAAATGGGGAGCGAAAATTGGAAGAGCAAATATGTAAGGAGATAGCAGATATTAGTAGTAAGCACAAGGTAGTGATTGTGGGAGATTTCAATTTTCCAAAAATAAACTGGGAAACACATTTTGTAAATGGGTTGGATGGTTTGGAGTTTGTAAAATGTGTGCAGGATAGTTTTTTGCAGGAGTGCATAGAGGTATCGACCAGAGAAGGGGCAGTGCTGGACCTCCTGTTCGGAAATGAGGCAGGTCAGGTGACGGAGGTATGCGTTGGTGAGCACTTCGGGACCAGTGATCACAATACCATTAGTTTCAATATAATTATGGAGAGAGTCAGAACTGGACCTAGGGTGGAGATTTTTGATTGGAGAAAGGCTAACTTTGAGGGAATGCGTAAGGATTTAAAAGGAGTGAATTGGGGCACTATGTTTTATAGGAAGGATGTAGAAGAGAAATGGAGGACATTTTAAGGGGAAATTGTAAGAGAACAGAATCTTTATGTCCCTGTTAGGTTGAAAGGAAATAGCAAAAAATTGGAAAGAGCCATGGTTTTCAAGGGAAATTGGACACTTGTTTCGAAAAAAGAGAGATATCTACAATAATTATAGGAGGCATGGAGTAAATGAGGTGCTAGAGGAGTATAAAGAATGTAAAAAGAATCTTAAGAAAGAAATTAGGAAGGCTAAAAGAAGATATGAGGTTACTTTGGCAAGAAAGGTGAAAGTAAATCCAAAGGGTTTCTACAGCTATATTAATAGCAAAAGGATAACGAGGGATAAAATTGGACCAATAGAGAGCCAGAATGGACTGCTATCTGCAGAGCCAAAAGAGATGGGGGAGATATTGAACAATTTCTTTTCTTCAGTATTCATCAAGGAGAAGGATATTGAACTCTGTGAGGTAAGGGAAAAAAGTAGAGTAGCTATGGAAACTATGAGATTCAAAGAGGAAAAAGCACTGACACTTTTGAAAAATATAAAAGTGGATAAGTCTCCAGGTCCTGACAGGATATTCCCTAGGACATTGAGGGAAGGTAGTGTAGAAATAGCAGGAGCTAGGACAGAAATATTTCAAATGTCATTAGAAACGGGAATAGTGCCGGAGGATTGGCGTACTGCGCATGTTGTTCCATTGTTTAAAAAGGGTTCAAAGAATAAACCTAGCAATTATAGACCTGTTAGTTTGACGTCAATGGTGGGCAAATTAATGGAAAGAATATTTTGAGATAATAGATATAAGCATCTGGATAAACAGGGTCTGATCAGGAACAGGCAACATGGGTTTGTGCCTGGAAGGTCATGTTTGACAAATCTTCTTGAATTTTTTGAAGCGGTTACTAGGGAAATTGATGAGGATAAAGCAGTGGATGTTGTCTATATGGATTTCAGTAAGGCCTTTGACAAGGTTCCCCATGGAAGGTTGGTTAAGAAGGTTCAATCTTTGGGTGTTAATGGCGGAGTAGCAAGATGGATTCAATAGTGGCTGAATGGGAGATGTCAGAGAGTAATGGTGAGTGGCTGTTTGTCAGGTTGGAAGCCGGTGACCAGTGGGGTGCCTCAGGGATCTGTGTTGAGTCCACTGTTGTTTGTCATGTACATCAATGATCTGGATGATGGGGTGGAAAATTGGATAAGTAATTATGCAGATGATACTAAGATAGGTGGTGTTGTGGATAATGAAGTAGATTTTCAAAGTCTACAGAGAGATTTGGGCCATTTGGAAAAGTGGGCTGAAAGATGGCAGATGGAGTTTAATGCTGATAAGTGTGAAGTGCTACATCTTCAAAGTCAAAAGAGAGTTTATTGTCATGTGTCTCTGACAGGACAATGAAATTCTTTCTTTGCATAGCACAACAGAACATAGTAGGCATTGACTACAGTTACATACTTAAATACACACATTAATTAATAAATTAATAAAGTGCAAATAACAGATGGAGGGGCATTAATGTTCAGAGTTTTGTCCGAGCCAGGTTTAATAGCCTGATGGCGGTGGGGAAGTAGCTATTCCTGAACCGGGTTGTTGCAGTTCTCAGGCTCCTGTACCTTCTACCCGAAGGTAGCAGGGAGATGAGTGTGTGGCCATGGTGGTGTGGGTCCTTGATGATGCTGTCAGCCTTTTTGAGGCAGGACTGTGGTAGATCCCCTCGATGGAAGGAAGGTCAGAGCCGATGATGGACTGGGCAGTGTTTACTACTTTTTGTAGTCTTTTCCTCTCCAGGGCACTCAAGTTGCCGAACCAAGCCACGATGCAACCAGTCAGCAAGCTCTCTACTGTGCACCTGTGCATCTGTCTATAGACAAGATGCACAGCATCAAGATACTGTGCATCTTGGCAGGACAAATAAAAATAGGACGTACATGGTAAATGGTAAGGAATTGAGCAATGCTGTGGAACAGAGAGATCTAGGAATAACTGTGCATAGTTCCCTGGAGGTGGAATCGCATGTAGATAGGGTGGTAAAGAAAGCCTTTGGTGTGCTGGCCTTTATAAATCAGAGCATTGAATGTAGGAGTAGAGAAGTAACATTAAAATTGTACAAGGCATCGGTAAGACCAATTCTGGAGTATGCTGTACAATTTTGGTCGCCTAATTATAGGACGGATGTCAACAAAATAGAGAGAGTACAGAGGAGATTTACTAGAGTGTTGCCTGGGTTCCAGCAACGATGTTACAGAGAAAGGTTGAACAAGTTAGGTCTTTATTCTTTGGAGCGCGGAAGGTTAAGGGGGGACTTGATTGAGGTCTTTAAAATGATGAAAGAGATAGACAGAGGTGACGTGGATAAGCTTTTCTAATTGAGGGTAGGGAAGATTCAAACAAGAAGGCATGACATGAGAATTAAGGGACAGAAGTTTAGGGGTAACGTGAGGTGAAACTTCTTTACTCAGAGGGTGGTGGCTGTGTGGAATGAGCTTCCAGCAGAAGTGGTGGAGGCAGGATCGATTTTAACATTTAAAAATAAAGTGGATAGGTATATGGGCGGGAAGGGAATGGAGGGGTATGGTCTGATTGCAGGTAGATGGGACTAGGGGAAAACAAATGGTCGGCACGGACTGGAAGGGCCAAGAGGGCCTGTTTCCGTGCTGTAATTGTTATATGGTTATATTATATGGATACTTGGACAATAAAAACACTTAAGTCAGGCTCTTGTTTGCAGATTACAGCTCGGCGTTTAACACCATCATCCGTTCCAAGCTGGTTACCAAGCTCACGGAACTGGGCCTCTGCGCATCCCTCTGCAATTGGATCCTTGACTTCCTCATCCATAGACCAGTTTGTTCGAATTGGAGGAACCACTTCATCCTCAGTAACAGGAGCACCTCAAGGCTGCGTGCTCAGCCCCGCTTTACTCACTCTATACCCTCAACTGTGTAGCCGGACATAATGCGAACTCCATCATCAAGTTCGCCGACGACACCACTGTTGTTGGACGAATCACAGATGGGGACGAGTCAGAGTATAGAAGTGAGATCGACCAACTGACCAAATGGTGCCAGCACAACCTGGCTCTCAACATCAGTAAGACCAAGGAGCTGATTGTGGACTTTGGTAGGGGAAGGATGAGGACCCACAATCCTGTTCATATCAATGGGACGATGGTGGAGAGGGTCAATGACTTCAAATTCCTGGGTGTGCATATTTTCGAAGATCTTTCCTGGACCCAGCACACCGATACAATTATAAAGAAGGCACATCAGCGACTCTACTTCCTGAGAAGATTACGGAGATTCGGCATGTTGAAGAGGATTCTCCTAAACTTCTACAGGTGCACGGTTTTGAGCATTCTGACTGGTTGCATCGTGGCCTGGTGGGTCAACTTGAACGTCCAGGAGCGAAAAAGACTACAAAAAATTGTGACCACTGCCCAGTCCATCACCGGCTTTGACCTCCCCACCGTCGAAGGGATTTATCATAGTCACTGTCTCAAAAAGGCAGCCTAAATCATCAAGGACCCACACCATCTCGGACACACACTCATCTCACCATTGCCATCAGGAAGAAGGTACAGGAACCTGAAAACAGTAATGTCCAGGTTCAGGAACAGCTTCTTCCCTACAGCCATCAGGCTATTAAACATAACAACGAATAAGCTCTGAGTTCTGAACCGCAAAAGACTATATTATTATTGCACTATATTTGTTATTTATTGAACTTTTTATTTTTTTCTCTTCCCCCGTTATGTACTATGTTTACATATTCACATATTCTGTTGTGCTCCAGCAAGTAAGAATTTAATTGTCCATTCCGGGACATATGACAATAATACACTCTGGACTCTTGATATAAAAATTTGCCTATGTTTGGCCCATATCCCTCTAAACCTTTCCTAGCCTTGTGCCTGTCCAAACGATTTCTAAATATTGTTACTATATGCTTCAACTTCTTCCACTGGCAGCTCATTCCATATACCCAGTGTCCTCTGAGTGAAAAAGTTACCTCTCAGGTTCCCATTTAATATTTCCTCACCCACCTTAAACCTATGACCTCTAGTTCTTAATTCTGCTATCCTGGAAAAAAATATTGTGTGCATTCACCCCTTATGCTTTATACACCTGTATAAGATCACTCCTCCGCCTCCTGTGCTCCAAGTAATATTGGCTCAATGGTTTATTTATTGACAAAGTAAAAAGGTACAGTGAAATGCTTGTTCTGCATGCAATTCATATTGTACGAGTACAATCAATCCTCTTCTGGAACAGCACACGATGGTGTCACCACGTGCCGGCGTCATCTTGCAAGTAGAAGTCTCTTATAAGTCTGATCTTGCCTTAGGAGATGTGCATTTTCTTATATTCCCCACTAAGTCCTAGCCTGCCCAACCTCCCCTGAGCAGGGGAAAACCATTCTCTAGAAGATATCACAGGCTACTGTAAAAGCATATAAATAAATAAACATTGTAGGCCAAAAAAAAGATTCAACTTAGCAGCAGGGAATTTAGGATGAAGGTAAACAACATTCTGGCTCACAATTCCTTTATTAAAATACTAGATGGCCTGAAGGGTATTGTATTAGACTGCACACAGACTTTGATCAAATAGAAAAAGCAGAAAAAATTAGTAGTGGAAAATAAATGCAGAATTTGATGGCCAGCATGGACATGTTAGACAAACAGTGTAGGAATAAGCTGCAGATGCTGGTTTAAACCAAAGATAGACACAAAAAGTTTGAGTAACTCAGCAGGTCAGGCAGCAGCTCTGGAGAAAAGGAATAGGTGACGTTTCGGGTCTAAAGAAGGGTCTCGACCTGAAACATCATCTATTCCTTTTCTCCAGAGATGCTGTCTGACCCGTTAAATTACTCCAGCTTTTTGTATCTACATTTGGTGGACAAACGGGCCTATTTCTGGACTATGACTGACTTTAATTCACACATGATCAATGCAGATTGTGAAAGTGATAAACCATAATTGAATAAGCTCTGTACTGTGGAGTTTGGAGAACAGATTCTACTTAAGGCGCATGATATCGCTAATTCAAATTCCTTATTTACTTTAGCAATACAGGCCAATATGCCACCAATCAGAATCTGAGCTTCTTAAACCATACTGGCTTCGCAGTTAACTGTTATTCAGATCAGCTAATATTTAGTAACTACCATCCCTTTAGCAAACTAATTATGAATTCTTATTGACATTAAGATTCTAAGCACATCAATGCTTAAAAATATTTATCAGATCACAAATGACCCACAACCCTTACCCTGCAGAACAAAATTACAATTAAATATCATCAATCACACTGGAAAGTGAATGCAGCATTTTATTCGATAAACATTCTAAATCATATCTTACAGACAGCTCACTCATAAGATTGGCCTATGATTAGTTGGTCCCTGAGATGGATTCATCGACAGGCACACTCCATGCAATAAGTCAAATTAAATTAATCCTGTGATAGCTAGCAGAATTGCACTGCTCACAGAACATGTCAGCACAGTTCTTTATATCCAATAATTTTATGAGTGTCATTAAATATACTGGTGTCCAACAATTAGTGTAGAATGTAGTTTAAATATCACTTTAAAAATAAATAAAGTTCTCTCTTTTCAGTGTCAAAGTGGCAGGTTATAAGCCTCTGAAATAATGGTAATTCAGGGCAGTAGAAAACTGCCCTGAATTACCATTGGTAATTTATTGGTAATTCAGGGCAGTAGAAAACTGCTTCTTTTGAAGCAGACCTTTTGGAATGGTTAAGTAAACTAGATCCATTTTTGGTGACGAGGCACCAGTTTAAAACATCATAGTTGATCACCTGTCTACCCCCTGCAAAAGAGAATCGTTACACATCAACAATACCAACTGCAGAAAAAGGAAAAAAAATGGAATGAGTACTGTTTCAGAGTCATGGTGTCATGGAGCGCAGAAACAGACATTTCGACCCATCATGTTTAAGAAGGAATTGCAGATGTCTACCTTCGACCCATCATGTTCATTCCAATCATCAAGCACTCATCTATATCCATCCCACTTATCAGGACTCGGTTCATAGCCTTCTGTCTTTGTAATCCAAGTGTTTGCCTTAAATGCTGTGAGATTAACCTGCCTCCATGAATACCACCTCCTCAGGCAGTACACGTCAGATTCCAACCATGGTGATTAAAATGTTCCTCCTTCACCACTGCACCCCTACACCTATGCCATATGGTTTTAAACACCTCTACTCTGAAAATCTTACTGCTCATCAACTCAATCCTCATGTAACTCTAGAGGTTAGACAGACAGTTCTTATTGTAAATAACGTGAAAATATCCATCAATTACCACAATTCAGTTTTGTTGCATCATTTAAGCTGGGAGTAAAAACAGGAAATGGTGGAAATGCTTAGTAGATCAGGCAGTATTGATGGAAGTAGAAAAAGGACATTGTAAAATTTAAAAAAAAGGGAAAAGGAATCAGTCCTAAACTGTCAGAAGAGAATTTAAGGGAAGGTCTGCGATTGGGTATAAACAATGAGAGATTAAATGGTACAAATGGTGGTAGTGTTGGCTGACGAGTCAAACAAATAGAAGAAGTATGTCTCTGAAAGGAGTAAACAGGAAATGTGAAATACAAAGCTGAGATGGCTAATTATCTGAAATTGTTGATTATATCACCAAGGGAAGGCTGTAATGTGTGAGGCTAGAAGCTGAGATACTCTTCTCAAGTTTGCAATGAATATTGGAACTATAGTACAGAAAAAGCAGAGTGCAAGTGGGATGGAGAATCACGGTTGCTTTTCCACACTGAAGGGAGGTATTTTCTTAATTCCTTTTCAGGGTTTCAATGTCACAGCTAGTAACAGCTTTTATTGTCCACCCCAATCACCCTTGGGGAAGTACTGCTGAACCACTGTCTTGAGGCTCTGCAGTCTCTGAAAACACCTCACAGCGTTGTAGGGAATGAGCTCCAGAATTTACACTCAACAACAGTGGGACTTTGTTAGATGGGGCATCTTGGCAGCACTGATGGGTTAGGTTGAAGGGCCTGTTTCCATGCTGAATGACTCTAACATTGGCGTAATGGAGAAAATCAATTACAATTACATATAATCAGGTTCTCCCCTCTTCAGATAATTTAATATTTCCTTCATCTCTCCCATTTATTCCTTCCACAGACACATCTTTTGTTATTCAGTCACGTTCACCTTCCGCTCCCGGCCAGAACTCCAAATCTCCACCCTATCACGTTGCTTCCCATTTGTTGTTTCCACCATTTTCTTTCACCACAGGTGATCCCCAACCTGGATTTTCTGTTTTTATTTCACATTTTCAACATCAGTAGTATTTTGCTTTGGATTATTATTTTAAGATATATTCACCTACGTGGGTTAGTTTTAACTTCAGAGCTGATTGTAACTTGCAATATTATGAAAACATAACATATAAGATTATTGTGACAGTCATCAGAATAATGCAAATTGAATCATTTGTAGATCAATATATTTCAGTCAGGAGAAAATTAGAAACACAAATCAACTTCATCAGGGCATAAGCTGTGGCATGACAACACAGCACTTTCATTGGATTTGGTCAATGATTTATTGTTATTGAGGCACTGACTTAGCAAGTTTTGAATGTCTCCATTCTAAATGCCAGTAAATCTGCTTCCAATTTTTAAATAACTAATGAAAACAATTTAAAGACTGTTGCTCCAAAAGATGTTGGAAATACTTAGCGGGTCTGGCAACATCAGTGAAGAGACGGACAGAGGTCAATTAAACCTCTATCAATCCAGAGGGATTACAGAACAACCTCATCATTGAAATTTGTCTCAGTAGTTGAGGATTTAATGTTTTAGATGTCAATTTATCTACAATCAATACTGTATGTACACCTCCTCCACGTGTATACCCATATAACCATATAACCATATAACAATTACAGCACGGAAACAGGCCCTCTCGGCCCTTCCAGTCCGTGCCGACCATTTGCTTTCCCCTAGTCCCATCTACCAGCAATCAGACCATACCCCTCCATTCCCTTCCCGCCCATATACCTATCCACTTTACTCTTAAATGTTAAAATCGATCCTGCCTCCACCACTTCTGCTGGAAGCTCATTCCACACAGCCACCACCCTCTGAGTAAAGAAGTTCCCCCTCACGTTACCCCAAAACTTCTGTCCCTTAATTCTCATGTCATGCCCTCTTGTTTGAATCTTCCCTACCCTCAATGGGAAAAACGTATCCACGTTAAATCTGTCTATCCCTTTCATCATTTTAAAGACCTCAATCAAGTCCCCCCTTAACCTTCTGCGCTCCAAAGAATAAAGACCTAACTTGTTCAACCTTTCTCTGTAACATAGTTGCTGGAACCCTGGCAACATTCTAGTAAATTTCCTCTGTACTCTCTCTATTTTGTTGACATCCTTCCTATAACTAGGCGACCAAAATTGTACACCATACTCCAGAATTGGTCTTATAAATGCCTTGTACAATTTTAACATTACTTCCCTACTCCTATATTCAATGCTCTGATTTATAAAGGCCAGCACACCAAAGGCTTTCTTTACCACCCTATCTACATGCGATTCCACCTTCAGGGATCTATGCACAGTTATTCCTAGATCCCTCTGTTCCACAGCATTCCTCAATTCCCTACCATTTACCAAGTACGTCCTATTTTGATTTGTCCTGCCAAGATGTAGCACTACACACTTAACAGCATTAAACTCCATCTGCCATCTTTCAGCCCACTTTTCCAAATGGCCCAAATCTCTCTGTAGACTTTGAAAATCTACTTCATTATCCACAACACCCCCTATCTTAGTATCATCTGCATACTTACTTATCCAATTTTCCACCCCATCATCCAGATCATTGATGTACATGACAAACAACAGTGGACTCAACACAGATCCCTGAGGCACCCCACTGGTCACCGGCTTCCAACCTGACAAACAGCCATCCACCATTACTCTCTGACATCTCCCATTCAGCCACTGTTGAATCCATCTTGCTACTCCGCCATTAACACCCAAAGATTGAACCTTCTTAACCAACCTTCCATGGGGAACCTTGTCAAAGGCCTTACTGAAATCCATATAGACAACATCCACTGCTTTACCCTCATCAATTTCCCTAGTTACCGCTTCAAAAAATTCAAGTAGGTTTGTCAAACATGACCTTCCAGGCACAAATCCATGTTGACTGTTCCTGATCAGACCCTGTTTATCCAGATGCTTATATATATTATCTCTAAGTATCTTTTCCATTAATTTGCCCACCACTGACGTCAAACTAATAGGTCTATAATTGCTAGGTTTATTCTTTGAACCCTTTTTAAACAATGGAACAACATGCGCAGTATGCCAATCCTCCGGCACTATTCCCGTTTCTAATGACATTTGAAATATTTCTGTCATAGCTCCTGCTATTTCTACACTAACTTCCCTCAATGTCCTAGGGAATATCCTGTCAGGACCTGGAGACTTATCCACTTTTATATTTTTCAAAAGTGTCAGTACTTCCTCCTCTTTGAATCTCATAGTATCCATAGCTACTCTACTTTTTCCCCTTAACTCACAGAGTTCAATATCCTTCTCCTTGGTGAATACCGAAGAAAAGAAATTGTTCAATATCTCCCCCATCTCTTTTCGCTCTGCAGATAGCCGTCCATGCTGGTTCTCTAATGGTCCAATTTTATCCCTCGTTATCCTTTTGCTATTAATATAGCTGTAGAAACCCTTTGGGTTTACTTTCACCTTTCTTGCTAATTTCTTTCTTAAGATTCTTTTTACATTCTTTATACTCCTCTAGCACCTCATTTACTCCATGCCTCCTATAATAATTGTAGATATCTCTCTTTTTTCGAAACAAGTGTCCAATTTCCCTTGAAAACCATGGCTCTTTCCAATTTTTACTATTTCCTTACAACCTAACAGGGACATAAAGATTCTGTACTCTTACAATTTCCCCTTTAAATGTCCTCCATTTCTCTTCTACATCCTTCCCATGAAACAAAGTGTCCCAATTCACTCCTTTAAAATCCTTACGCATTCCCTCAAAGTTAGCCTTTCTTCAATCAAAAATCTCCACCCTAGGTCCAGTTCTGACTCTCTCCATAATTATATTGAAACTAATGGTATTGTGATCACTGGTCCCGAAGTGCTCACCAACGCATACCTCCGTCACCTGACCTGCCTCATTTCCTAACAGGAGGTCCAGCACTGCCCCTTCTCTGGTCGATACCTCTATGTATTGCTGCAAAAAACTATCCTGCACACATTTTACAAACTCCAAACCATCCAGCCCATTCACAGAATGTGTTTCCCAGTCTATTTTTGGAAAATTGAAATCTCCCACAATCACTACCTTGTGCTTACTACTAATATCTGCTATCTCCTTACATATTTGCTCTTCCAATTATCGCTCCCCATTTGGCGGTCTATAATACACCCCTAAGAGTGTTGCTACACCGTTCCCACTTCTCAGTTCCACCCAAATAGCCTCCCTAGACGAGCCCTCTAATCTATCCTGCAATTACATTGTAAAAGGTAGGTAGCCATCATCTTCATGGTGGTAACAAGCGATCAACAAAATAAATAAATGTTTGCCTCTCAAGAGACATATACAGCCTCAGAATACATATTTACAAGAAAAAATAGTAGTATATCCATAAATTCTGGTGTATTCCAGGACAGGATATGCAAACCTCCAAAATAAAGCTCCCAAAACAGAGAGATGGAAGAGAAATGTCACACCAGGGCCGCCAACTCTCACACATTGAGCGGGGGGGCTCAGAACCAGGGTTCACAGTTTAAGAATAAAGGGTAGGCCAGTTAGGACTGAGATGAGGACAAACTCCATGTATCCATCTGTTTCTTAAATGTTGGGATAGTCCCTGCCTTAACTACCTCCTCTGGCAGCTTGTTCCATACACCCACCACCCTTTGTGTGGAAAACGTTACCCCTTAAACGTTACCTCTTAAAAATACTTCAAACAAAGAACATTGAAATCATACTTCTACAATCCACTAAAACATGATTTTAATCCATCAAATTTCAAAAAGGGACATCCCCCTCCTACACCCTCCCCCCACTCAGTTGCTCCACTCCCTCGCCGGGTACCCCCGTGATCAGTGATCGCTCAGCCACTTTCAAAAACGCTCTGTGGCCCCTGGTTCAGACAGAGAGCACTGCCAGATGTGAGCGGGGAACAGAGGCCAGTTGTCCGTGTTGTCTGGATCCCAATGTTCAGCGCTTCGTGTTTCGGAGTTGGCTAATGTTATTGATTTGTAATTAGCCTGATTTGTAATTAGTTGACAAAACCTTAATTTATTAATCCGGAATATCCAGGGAGATGGGATAAGTGTAATATTAATATCACATGCAAGGTGTCCGGCTGTCTGTCACAACAGACAGCCCCAATAACCCATTATTTCCTTCAGTTAAATATTGGTAATATATAAATATAAGGTAGCACTATTGTCATTTGCCACTCAACTATTATGTTTGTTTACCTCACTAACTATTTCTAACCCCCCCCCACCCCCAAATTCCTTTGACAGGTTGAAAAGAAATGTCCCCAATCTCGTTGTTTTATTAATTGAACATGTAGATGAACATCCTCAAGGAGTGTAATCAGATGGAGACTGATTCAGATGCAATGTTTAAGAGCTTGTTCAAAGAAGGGGCATATTTTAAAGGAGTGACAGAGATACTTGCAGGGGAATGTGTGAGGAGGTTATTATTTGTTTAGTTTTAGCTTGAACCAGGACATCTGAAGATTCAAAGTTTAATATAGTAATTGTGCTGATACTGACTCCAATTAGCCACGTAATGAATATCATCCATTTTATTTTCACGTAATGAATATCATCCATTATTTAAATGGCATCAGAAAGGTTTTATTTTACTGATGCCATTTAAACTTCACTTGGATTTCAATCACTTCAATGTAAAATTAATTGGGAATGGGGAGCATTGGAACAAAAAATTGCCCTCGGTACATATTAACTGTAATATAATAATGTATGCCTGTTGGCAATCAAAACAAAGATCTTTTTATCATTGTTGTGTTATGAATACTACAGAAAATATTATGTACTCTCAAGATCACATTTAATAGAATAATATTGCGTAAATATATAATTATTGGACTTTGCATTTCGGAAAAGTCCCAGCTGAGAGGAAGACAGCAAAATACTGAAAATATTGCAATCACAATAATGTGCAATCACAATCACAATAAAGTGCAAGTGAAATGAATTTGCCAGCAGCGGTACAATGAAAAAGAACACACAAAAACACAATAAAAATTTAACACAAACATCCACCACAGCATTCATCACTGTGGTGGAAGGCACAAAATTTGGCCAGTCCTCCTCCATTTTCCCCCGTGGTCGGGACCTCAACCCTCCGTAGCCACCACGTCCAGATGAGTAGACAAGCAAAAGTCCAGGTAAGTCCTGAATCGGTGCCTCCCCACCGAAGACCTGGGCTTCAGGTTGGTGTTAGCCGCAGGCCGGAGGTCGAAGATTTAAAGTTCCCGCCACGCCGCAGCCAAAAGCACCGCAGACTGCAGGGCCGGCGGTCGTTGCTCCCCTCCAGAGATCCCCAGCTAGGGACCCCGCTCAGGATAGTAAGTCCCCGCCGCTCCCGCGGAAGAAGTTGGCTGCGGGCCGGCGGTTGGAGCTCTTCCCCTCCCGGGTCCCCAACAAGGGATCCCAGGCCCAGGACGCCGCGCCAGCTGGAGCTCTGCAGACCGCGGCTTCAGGCTGCCGCGGGCCAGCGAACGGAGTGCTCCCCTCCGGTGAGCCCCAGCGAGGGCTCGCCCGCTCCGCGACGAAAGTCCACGCTGCGCCTGCTGCTGAAGCCCCGGGCACGTCTCCGGGAAAGGCCGCACTGATCCTCGATGTTAGGCCACGGGGGAGGCGACATGGAAAAAGTCGCCTCTCCATGGAAGAGGCGACCGAAGCTGTTTCCCCCTTACCCCCCCCCCCCCCACAAGACACACAGAGAGACACCAAAAACATACATTCAAACACACTAAAAAAACTAAAAAAGTAGAAATAAACTAACACGCTGCTGGCAGGGCTGCCGGCTTGCAGTGCCCCGACCGACCCATGTTGGGGAGAAAATGACTTCAGGACAGTTTGTTAGGAAAATGAAGGAAATGGTAACAGAATACGTATACAGCTGTGTGAGTATAATTTTATGGATGAGAAATTGAGTTCCACCAATTGATGACTTATTTGAGAAAGTAACTAGCATGTTAGATAACAAGGAAGCCAATGGATGTAGCAAATTTTGTTATACAAAATTTGGTCTGTGAAGTTCCCCATAAAAGATTACCGCATTAGATAAGCGCCTGTGGAGTTGAACGTAATGGGTTACGTCCAGGGGGTCAGATATGGGCGGGGCAGATATATTGTTAGTGCAGAGGGGCTACGAGCAAGGCCAAGTGTGCATCCAGAAAAAAGGTCTGGAATAGTACTAGGTGTGCAGTCAAAGCCGGGACATTGGGAGTGTTCAGCACTGGGAACCTAAGCAGGTAAGCAGCTATGATGAGGGTAGGGGGGCAGGTATAAATACAAATACTTTGTACATCACATCTTCCAATAAGATTTAAAAAATACATCAGCTTCCGGTAAGTATATTGCAATTTCTACTGTTCATGTACACGCTGCCAGGATGTGCAGTCCGTGAAATAAGCCAATGCTTCATACTCACTGTGATACAATATACAGCCCAGTTATAATGCACAGTGGTACTGAAGGTGGAATTAGTGGATATGATGTATATGTGGTTCAGCTTCTGAGCCAACACATCTGCTTAAACTCTTAACGGGTAGTTTAGAAAAACAAAATGGGTGCCACGTGCAACAGTATGGATCATGCAGGCACTTCACTACCAGGTTATTGATACCAGCATTTTATTGCATATTTGGTATCCATATGGTGGAGGGAATCGGTCACCAACATGTATAACTGGGACATTAGAGCTAGGGGGGCAGGTATAAAGCTGGGCTCAAGGTCAGGAATGAGAGAAGGTGTGCAACTGGAGTCAGGGTCAGGAGTAATACCAGGTGTGCATTGAGACCCAGATTGGTCAACATGGGCCAAGTATTTGATTATAATCTGATTTTCATACATGAATATACTAAGATCATTCATGTGCTGCACCTGTTCATCAGAGCCTGGCTCTACTGTGGAATGTAATTAGGAATGTAATTTAGCCTAACCTTATTCATAGCTAATCCAATTTAAAGCATAAATATTGCATTCAAGTGTAAGTTAAAAGACTCGCTACAGAATGCACCAGATTGCACAATTTCAAGCTGAAAAATGCAAAAGCTCCGTACCAATGGGAGGGGGGACACCCCCCCTCCCCCTCGGTTGCCACGCTCCCTCAGGCTTGGTCTCACAATTTCTCTCTCCCAACTCTCACCCGATGTTTGCAGCCCTGTGTCACACAAGCCAATGTTCAGAAGTTGAGCAAATGTTCAGGCAGCAAAATAAAAGTTCAGCAAGGTTGGTAAACGGATTTGGTTATGTATCCGTTTCATGCATGTAGGACAAACCTAGGAGCAGATTTTTTTAAATGTTGATATTTAGCATGAGATTGAACTACCATAATTAGCATCTTGTCAGATTTTCTTTGCTGTGAAAAGCAGCAAAACTGTACAAAATGCGAATAATAGCGTGAACAAAATACTAATCACAAAAGACCGTTAAAATTCAATCTCAAATTGTAATTTAAAGGCTGACAGACAACACCAGTCTGCAGAAAGAAAATACCACGGGCTACTTTCATTTGGCTGAAAATGCAGAATATTGGCTATTATTTAGACTATAAATCATTACTTAATGTGAAGCTATGGCATTTAGATATGCTTGGTATTTTGGAGGGAAGTTAAGAAGGGGGATTTTATGTCCCATACATTCACATTTATATACAACACACATTGTTCACAGCCTTAATTAATTTTTGACTAAAGTCTAATCCTTGCCAAGTCATTAAAATTTGCAATGACAGGGGTAAATGTATTAGGAAAAAAGGGTTCATTTTTGTGCACCTGTCAATAGTCCAAATGAAAATCTCATGTGAAAACGCAAATGCCTTGCGCACAAATATTCTGCAAGGATGCTTTCTCCTTTTCAAAGACATTATACTATTCTAACTTACTAAAAACACATTTAAATTCTTTCATAGAGTTGTTTTATTTCTATAGCTGAAGATGAGATATCCTAATTCTTCAAAACGAAATATTTGCATAGCCAAATCAAATCCAGCTTTAGAACACAAACACCTGCGATTCCACAGAAACATTTCTCCTTTCTCACATTAACCATTATTTGCCGAATAGCGTGCCTAGGAATGTTTTGCTCTGCAGGAACTGGTTTAAAATCAACTGATAAGTCAATTAACTTTGGCCTATCGTAATCTAGCACTACAATTTCATTTCAGCAACCTATTATCATAAAATCTGTGCATCACATCTGATTATGCATTTAGAAAACAATTTAGCTTTCGATTAAGAGGGAGGAATACAAAATAAACAGATTGGAGAGTTCAAGAATCGCTGTTGGACTGGGAGAGGTTACATATGCAAGGTCAGAAAATTATTTCAACAGACTGAGAAATGGTGCTGTCATTGGACATGTGATGGATATGTTGGAGCTGATATGTTGTCCGAAATGGACAGCATTCTAGACATTGTTGGTAGCTAGGGAACAAATTGCAAGGACTCTGGTAAAGATATTCTCATCATCTTTAGCCACGTGTGAGGTACAGAATGACTAGAGGGTGGCTAATGTTTTATCTTAATTTAAGAAGGACTGTAAGGGCAAGTCAGATAACTACTGGCCAGTGAGCCTATCATCAGCAATGGGAAAGATACTGGATGGGGTTTCTGAGGAGCAGGATTTGCCAGCATTTCAAAAGGAAATGACTGTTTTGTGATTGTCAGCATGGCATTGTGCATGGAAAACTCTGTCGCAAGAAGATTGACAAGGGCAGGTTGATTGATGTTGAGTACTTGACGAGGTCCTGCATGGTAGGCTCTGGAAGATGTATTTCGCAATATCCGATGATGAAGTGAACATGGTTGTCAAAAATTGCAGCAGGATCTGCAAGGAATGGACCCTTCTGCACCCACTCCTCCCCATTCACCACTTCACACCTACTTAAAGCAAGACTCCAGTCTGAAAAGACTGGACCCTTTCCCACCCCAACCATCACTTCACACCCACTCACAGCCTGACCTCAGTCTGAAAAGACGGGGCCCTTCTACACCCATTCACCACTTCACACATACTTAAAGCAAGACTCCAGTCTGAAAAGACTGGACCCTTTCCCACCCACCCCTCTCCAATCACCACGTCACTCCCAATTACCCACATCCTCTGTGCTTCACAACATAACTTCTCCATCATCAACAATAAAAATAGAGGAGGTAGAGAGGCTTTTCAGAAGACAGAAAAGCCGGAAATCTCCAGGACCGGACAATGTTTCCCCCTCTACTCTCAAGCTCTGTGTCGAACAGCTGGCACCGGTCTACACAGACATTTTTAACCAGTTCCTGCAAACCTGCCTGCATCAAAGTCTCCACTATTGTCCCTGTACCCAAAAAGGCAAGGATTACTGGTCTTAATGACTACAGGCCTGTTGTACTGACCTCTGTAGTCATGATGACCTTTGAAGGGCCTGAGCTGGCCAAGCTGAAAAATATCACAAACCCCCTGCTGGACCCTCTGAAGTTTGCATATCGGGCCAATAGATCTGTGAATGACGCAGTCAACCTGGGCCTGCACTTCATCCTCCAGCACTCTAGACCGCCAGGGGACCTATGCGAGGATTTTGGTTGTTGATTTTAGCTCTGCATTCAACACCATTGTGCCAGAGCTACTACACTCCAAACTTTCCGAGTTGACTGTGCCTGAACCCCTCTGTCAGTGGATCACCAGCTTCCTGACAGACAGGAATCAGCATGTGAGGCTGGGAAAGCACATCTCGGGCCCTCAAACCCTCAGTATAGGAGCACCGCAAGGCTGCGTACTCTCCCCTCTACTCTACTCTCTCTACACCAATAACTGCACCTCCACTGACTGTCAAGCTTCTCAATGTTGCGGATGACACAACCCTGATTGGACTGATTCAGGATGGGGAGGAATCTGCCTGCAGACAGGAAGTGTCACAGCTGGTGCCATCGCAACAACCTGGAGGTCAATGCTCTTAAGACAGTGGAATTGATTGTAGACTTTAGGAGAGCTCCCCCTCCCCTCACCCCACCCACCATCAACAACACCACAGTCACAGCTGTGGAGTCTTTTAAGTTCCTGGGAACCATCAGCTCCAAGGACCTTAAGTGGGGGGCTACCATCGACTCAACAGTTAAAAAGGCACATCTGAGGATGTACTTCCTGCGGCAGCTGAGGAAGCACAATCTGCCATAGGCAATGATGGTCCAATTCTATACGGCCATCGTAGAGTCTATCCTCACCTTCTCCATCGTGGTCTGGTTTGGCTCAGCCACCAAGCACGACACCCGGTGGCTGCAGCGAATCGTCCCATCAGCTGAGAAGGTTACTGGCTGCAATCTTCCCTCCATTGACGAACTGTACACTGCAAGGGCCAGGAAGCGAGCGGGTAAGATCATCTTTGACCTCTCTCACCCTGGCCACAAATTCTTTGAAGCACTTCCCTCTGGAAGGCGACTCCGGACTGTAAAAGCTGTCACAGCCAGACATAAAAACAGCTTTTTTCCACGAGTAGTAGCTCTACTACTCGTGGAAAAGTACTGCTTGACTAATCTTCTGGAAATCTTCGGAAATTTTTTGAGGATGTGACAAGTAAAATGGATGAAGGGGTGCCAGTGGATGTAGTGTATCTAGACTTTCAGAAAGCCTTTGATAAGGTCCCGCACGGGAGACTGGTGACTAGAATTAGAGCACATGGTATTGGAGGTAGGGTGTTGACATGGATAGAAAATTGGTTGGCAGACCAGAAGCAAAGAGTAAGAGTAAACGGGTCCTTTTCAGAATGGCAGGCAGTGGCGAGTGGAGTGCCGCAAGGCTCGGTGTTGGGGCCGCAATTGTTTACCATATATATAAATGATTTGGAAGAGGGAATTAGGAGCAACACTATCAAGTTTGCAGATGACACAAAGCTGGGTAGCACTGTGAACTGTGAAGAGGATGTTAGGAGGTTGCAGGGGGACCTGGACAGGTTGAGTGAGTGGGCAGATGCGTGGCAGATGCAGTATAATATAGATAAATGTGAGGTTATCCACTTTGGCGGCAAAAACAAGGGGGCAGATTATTATCTCAATGGGGTTAGGTTAGGTAAGGGAGAGGTATAGCGAGACCTGGGTGTCCTTGTATACCAGTCACTGAAAGTTGGCGTGCAGGTACAGCAGGCAGTGAAGAAAGCTAATGGAATGTTGGCCTTCATAACAAGAGGATTTCAGTACATGGGTAAAGAGGTTCTTCTGCAGTTGTATAGGGCTCTGGTAAGACCACATCTGGAGTATTGTGTACAGTTTTGGTCTCCAAATTTGAGGAAGGACATCTTTGTAATTGAGGCAGTGCAGCGTAGGTTCATGAGATTGATCCCTGGGATGGCGGGACTGTCATATGAGGAAAGATTGAAAAGACTAGGCTTGTATTCACTGGAGTTTAGAAGGATGAGGAGGGATCTTATAGAAACATAAAAAATTATAAAAGGACTGGACAAGCTGGATGCAGGAAAAATGTTCCCAATGTTAGGTGAGTCCAGAACCAGGGGCCACAGTCTTAGAATAAAGGGGAGGTCATTTAAGACTGCAGTGAGAAAAAACTTTTTTACGCAGAGAGTTGTGAATTTATGGAATTCTCTGCCACAGAGGGCAGTGGAGGCCAAATCACTGGATGGATTTAAGAGAGTTGGATAGAGCTCTAGGGGCTAGTGGAGTCAAGGGATATGGGGAGAAGGCAGGCACGGGTTATTGATAGCGGACGATCAGCCATGATCATATTGAATGGCGGTGCTGGCTCGAAGGGCCAAATGGCCTCCTCCTGCACCTATTTTCTATGTTTCTATGTTACTCAATAACCAAAAATCTGTAGCCTCCTTTTGTTCTGGTATTTTATTTAATTCACATGTTTAATCAATAATGTTTTATTATTAATGTTTAATGTTTTATGTATCATTCGTAACTGTCACTGTATGTCATGTTGTCACTTGCGGGCGGAGCACCAAGGCAAATTCCTGGTATGTGAATACTTGGCCAATAAACGTATTAATTAATTAATTCATTCATTAGTTGGGCAGGTAGGCTGAGGAATGGTTAATGGAGATTAATACAGATAAGTGTGAGGTGTTGCATTTTAGGAATTCTAACCTGGGAAGGACTCGCACAGTGAATGGCAAGGCTTCAGGAAGTGTTGTGGAGCACAGAGATCTAGGAGTGTAAGTACATAGTTCCTTGAAAGTCACATCACGGATAGATAAGGTAGTCAAGTAGGTGTTTGGCACTTTGGCCTTCCTTAGAGTATTGAGTATATAAGTTGGATGGTTATGTTACAGTTATACACATTGGTGAGGCTACAACTGAAGTATTGTGTTAAGCTTTGGTCACCCTGTTACAGGAAAGATTTTGTTGAGTTGGAAAGAGTGCAGAGAAGATTTACAAGGATGTTGCCAGGACTCGAGGGAGAGATTGGGCAGGCTCCGACTTTATTCCTTAAAACGCAGGAGGATAAGGGTTGATCTTATAGAGGTGCATAAGATCATGGGAAGAATAGACAGGGTAAATACACAGACCTTTACCCAGAGTAAGGGAAACAAGAACCAGAGGATATAAGAGGAACATGAGGGGCAACATTTTTACACAAAGGGTGGTAGGGATATGGAATGAGCTGCCAGAGGAGGCAGGGACTATCACAACATTTAAAAAAACATTTCGACAGATACATGGATAAGATAGGTTTAGAAGCATGTGGCCAAACACAGGCAGGTGGAACTAGTGTAGATAGGGCATGTTGGTCAGCATGGGCAAGTCGGGCTGAAGGGCTTGATTCCATGATGTGTGTGTGTGTGTGTGCGTGTGCGTGCGTTTGTGGAGGGGACTCATCGGTAGGATGAAAAAGAGACAAAAGGGTGACAAAAGATAAACCTTTGTGTTTCATTCCCAGGATCTGGTACAAAATGCAAGTGGACTAGCATGAATTTCAATTTAATTACATATTCAAAAGTTACAAATTTTAATATGGATCCAAATTTGACCACAAGATTTAAACTCTCTAAAAATAAATATCTGAAAAAAATGTCTCAGCAAATTTCTTAAGCTCAAGCACTGAAATATATTTGCACTGCAGCAAGATTTTGAAACCCATTTCTCAGCATTCGCACGTACAGCATTTAGTTTTGTTCATCACTAAATTATAATTGTGAAGAAGTCACCCTGGCCTAGGGCTGATCTATTACTCTTTTCTTGCCAAATTCATATTTCTGTTGAGTTTGCAGGAAAGGCACAGAGCAGAAATGCTTCCCCCTCACTGCCACAACAACTATTACAGGAGATAATCAGAGACTCGCGAGCACTTGGAAATATACATTTAACAGCAAGCAGGGAGAGTTATTTTAAAGTCTCTTCCCAAAACGCAAACATCAAATATACCGTAATGAATTTAGCTTCACTCTCTGATTCAGTCAGCACTGCAAAGCCTCTCAGTGTGCTTTAGAGAGATATGGGGAAATGCAATGGTGAGCCAAAGGAGGAGGAATTAATAACAGTACACAACATGTTGGTAAAACAAGGCTTTGAAGAGGGTCTTAAAAGGATAAAAGTGATCTGGTGGGATTGCAGAAGCATAATTCAAGCAGTGAAACATGGGCATCACAGCAAGGTCCACACTGACAGATCATGATAGAAAAAGATAAATGAAGGTAGGGATCTGGGTGGAGGAGCAACAACAGGTAGAAAATAGAGGAATTGGAATTCTGAAGAAGGAGGAATGCTTTCAGGCCTTGGAACAACCAGGTGCTGCACCAAAAGCTCACTCTCTCCATAAATCGTTCAAATTTATTATTAAATGTGGCCAACAGCAGCTTTCAAAAAATCAAATATTAAAATAGAAGACACACCGAAATCTAAAAAAAAGCTTGGATTAATAAATTTTCTTTTACACTTAATTTTCCAATCACTGTAGTCATGTCCATGGTTCAGTAAATTCTTCATACCAAGCCAAGTTGTTATCCATTTAACGTACATGTGGGGATTCAATAGAGAGTTTAACAAAGACTACCCATCAGTGGATGAACTGAAACAAGATCTTCAACCAACTTCATAGCACTGTCGTTCACATTTCACTTTTTTCGATAGAGTGGCTTGTTAAGGCACTTCAAAGGTCAATGCATAGTTGGCCTGAAATCAGGCAGAGTCCAAAATGGGTAGATATTGGAAATTTCCATTCCTTAAGAGCATTGGTGAAAGCTTTATTTATTAACTGAATTTACATTCCTTAGCTGCTATGAAAATATTTGCATAACAAGGGTGCTATCATTTGAATTGAGACAATTTTGATAAGGAACGCAAATAGTTTTACAAGTCAATAATTTATTAGACAAAATAAAGCAGCTCAAATGATAAGGAAAGGGAGTAATACGGACACATCAATTGACATCAAAGCAAACATATAGTCACCAAAAACAGCCAAGTCAGCCCTGTGGTTTGTGCCTGTTACAACCTGTTAATCTCTTCCATCCATTTCATGGACATCAAGAAAATCAAGGTAGATCAGGACATTGGTGTCAACCAGATCCATTACATTTGACCATTTGACCAATGCTTAACACAAACTGACATACAGGCCACATCTTTGTCATGGCCAAACTCCAGCCACATCGAAAGAGATCAAAGATATAGCATCATCAACGACCTTAAACCAACAGGTGTATGTATAGGTATCTTCGGAACATTTGTCACTCATGCATCAGGGTCTCATCCTGTGCCACACCAAGCACCACTGACTACCATCTTTCAAGATAGACAAAAATGCTGGAGAAACTCAACGAGTGAGGTAGCATCCATGGAGCGAAGAAATAGGTGACGTTTCGGGTCGTGACCCTTCTTCAGACTGAAGAAGGGTCTCGACCCGAAACGTCACCTATTCCTTTGCTCCATAGATGCTGCCTCACCCGCTGAGTTTCTCCAGCATTTTTGTCTACCTTCGAATTTTTTTCTAGCATCTGCAGTTCTTTCTTAACCATCTTTCAAGATGTCAAATGGCATTTGTGTTTGTGTCTATCCTTTACATTTCTCACTATGACTAATTACCTGGCTATGTTGTTATACTTTATTTTAGATAACCATCGAGCATGGAGAACAAACCGTTCATTTCAAACGGGTGACTGTATAGCCTCTCAGGATGTATAATCTAATCCATTTAGCAAAATGTCTTTTTCCCTATTGGATTTTACAGGTTGCACACCACTACTTGCAATCTGACAATCAATTTTGCTTTATTTGTTAATTCAATTGAAGCTTACTGAGGAAGATATTTACTGATGAGGTAGGTTATTATCACAACGTTTATAAAACATTTGGACTAGTACATGGATAGGATAGGTTTAGAAGGGTATGGGCCAAAGGCAGGTAGGTGGGACTAGTATAGATGGGGCATGTAGGTTGGCGTGGGTGGGCAAATTGAGCCAAAGGGCCTGCTATCATGTTGTATGACTCTATGATGCTAAGAGGAGCCAGATAAGAAAGCGAGCCAAAAGAAATATCCTTCACTGACATAAAAACGTAAGCAGCAGAGGCCGAAGTATGTCTTATGGTCCTTTAAGAGTCCCTTTACATTCATAAATAACAGCATGCTGATTCTGTGCTTCAGTTCTTTGCTATCCAATCACTATTTCCTTTGATTCATAAAGCCCAAATATTGATTTGCCTTGGGTTTGGATATACGTACTCAACAACTGAGCATTCATTGCCCCCTTTACATAAGAATGCAAGAAAAACAACGAGGCACAGGCACCCTAACACCTCATGCCTGCTCTGCCATGCTGGAAGTTAATGTCTGATCTTTTATCTTACAACAACGTTTCTGTCCTAACCATGGATTTGCATAATATCCAAAATTCTCTCAGCTATATATACTTGGCACTGAAAACTGCACAACCGTCTTTGGTAGAGAATTTTGAGGACTGACTACAATCTAAGTTATGAAATTTCTTCTCATCGCAAGCCTGAAAGGTTGACCATTTACTTTAAGACTCCATTCCCTCATTCTCGGAAATTACCTAGGGGAAACATTTCTGTATTTACCCTGGCATTGTTACATAGTTCAATAAGATCATCTCTCATTATCTTAGATTCTATATTTCATAGGCCCATCTGCATAATCTCTCTTCATGTTATATTTGTTATATATATGTAGTTTTCAGGAGAATGAATAAAATGTATTTATGATTAGTCTACCTTAAATAGATCTGACGGTCAGCAGAGTTCAGACTTTAAACTAGAACGGTTGGTGGGTGGGACTCAAATAGAGAAAGCCAGTAGACAGGGTCTGAGGCAGGAGGCAGAGAAGGGAAGCACTCAGACCCAACATGTAGGGGGGGAAAGAAGAAAAAAATAATAAACAGAGAATAAGAGGTGGTGGGTTTCCAGGGCAAAAATCAAAAGGGACCACTTGTCAACATAATTGTATAAGGAATAAGAGTGTTGTTGAAACAAGCCTGAAGGCTTTGTGTCTCAATGCAAGGAGCATTCATAATAAGGAGGAAGAGTTGAATGTGCAGATAGCTATTAATGACTATGCTATAGTTGGGATCATGGAGACATGGCTCCAGGGGGACCAAGGGTGGGAGCTGAACATCCAGGGATATTCAATATTCAGGAGGGATAGACAGAAAGGAAAGGGAGGTGGGATAGTGTTGCTGGTGAGAGAGGAGATTAATGCAATAGAAAGGAAGGACATTTGCTTGGAGGATGTGGAATCGATATGGGTAGAGCTGCGAAACTCTAAGGGTAATGGTGGAGTTGGGGATGGCATCAAACAGGAAATTAGAAATGCGTGCAACAAGGGTAAAACAGTTATAATGGGTGAATTCAATCTACATATAGATGGGGTGAATCAGATGGGCAGGGGTGCTGAGGAAGAGGATTTCTTGGAATGTATGCGGGATAGTTTTCTAAACCAACATGTAGAGGAACCAACGAGAGAGCAGGCTATTCTAGACTGGGTATTAAGTAATGAGGAAGGGTTAGATAGCAGTCTTGTTGTGCGGGGCCCCTTGGGCAAGAGTGACCATAATATGGTTGAGTTCTTCATTAGGATGGAGAGTGACATAATTAAGTCAGAAACAAGGGTTCTGAACTTAAAGAAAGGTAACTTTGAAGGTATGAGAAGTGAATTGGTCAAGATAGACTGGCAAGTGATTCTTAAAGAGTTGACAGTGGATGTGCAATGGAAGGTATTTAAAGACTGCATGGATGAACTACAACATCCCAGTTCATCCCAGTTTGGCAAAAGAATAAATCAGGGCAGGTAGTGCATCCATGGATAACAAGGGAAATCAGGGATAGTATAAAAACAAAAGATGAAGCATACAAATTAGCCAGAAAAAGCAGCCTACCAGAGGACTGGGAGAAATTCAGAGTTCAGCAGAGGAGGACAAAGGGCTTAATTAGGAAAGGGAAAAACGATTACGAAAAAAAACTGGCACTGAACATAAAACCTGACAGCAAAAGCTTTTATAGATATGTGAATAGAAAGAGATTAGTTAAAACAAATGTAGGTCCCTTGCAGTCAGAAACAGGTGAATTGATCATGGGGAACAAGGACAAGGCAGACCAATTGAATAACTACTTTGGTTCCGTCTTCACTAAGGAAGACATAAATAATCTGCCGGAAATAGCAGGGGACCGGGGGTCAAATAAGGTGGAGGAACTGAGTGAAATCCAGGTTAGCCGAGAAGTGGTGTTGGGTAAATTGAATGGATTAAAGGCCGATAAATCCCCAGGGCCAGATAGTCTGCATCCCAGAGTACTCAAGGAAGTAGCCACAGAAATAGTAGATGCATTAGTGATAATTTTTCAAAACACCTTAGATTCCAGAGTCGTTCCTGAGGATTGGAGGGTAGCTAATGTAACCCCACTTTTTAAAAAAGGAGGGAGAGAGAAAACAGGGAATTACAGACCAGTTAGTCTAACATCGGTAGTGGGGAAACTGCTAGAGTCAGTTATTAAAGATGGGATAGCAGTACATTTGGAAAGTGGTGAAATTATTAGACAAAGTCAGCATGGATTTACGAAAGGTAAATCATGTCTGACGAATCTTATAGAATTTTTCGAGGATGTAACTAGCAGAGTGGATAAGGGAGAACCAGTGGATGTGTTATATCTAGACTTTCAGAAGGCCTTCGACAAGGTTCCACATAAGAGATTAGTATACAAACTTAAAGCACACGGTATTGGGGGTTCAGTATTGATGTGGATAGAGAACTGGCTGGCAGACAGGAAGCAAAGAGTAGGAGTAAACGGGTCCTTTTCAGAATGGCAGGCAGTGACTAGTGGGGTACGGCAAAGCTCACTGCTGGGACCCCAGCTATTTACAATATATATTAATGATTTGGACGAGGGAATTGAATGCAACATCTCCAAGTTTGCGGATGACACTAAGCTGGGGGGTAGTGTTAGGTGTGAGGAGGATGCTAGGAGGCTGCAAGATGCCTTGGATAGGCTGGGTGAGTAGGAAAATGCATGGCAGATGCAGTATAATGTGGATAAATGTGAGGTTATCCACTTTGGTGGCAAAAACAGGAGGGTAGACTGTTATCTTAATGGTGGCAAATTAGGAAAAGGGGAGATGCAACGAGACCTGGGTGTCATAGTACACCAATCACTGAAAGTAGGCATGCAGGTGCAGCAGGCAGTGAAGAAAGTAAATGGTATGTTAGCATTCATAGCGAAAGGATTTGAGTATAGGAGCAGGGAGGTTCTAATGCAGTTGTACAGGGTTTTGGTGAGACCACACCTGGTGTATTGCGTACAGTTTTGGTCTCCAAATCTGAGAAAAGCCATTCTTGCCATAGAGGGGGTACAGAGAAGGTTCACCAGACTGATTCCTGGGATGTCAGGACTTTCATATGAGGAAAGACTGGATAGACTCGGCTTGTACTCGCTAGAATTTAGAAGACTAAGGGGGGATCTTATAGAAACTTACAAAATTCTTAAGGGGTTGGATAGGCTAGATGCAGGAAGATTGTTCCCGATGTTGGGGAGGTCTAGAACAAGGGGTCACAGTCCAAGGATAAGGGGGAATTCCTTTAGGACCGAGATGAGGAAAACATTTTTCACACAGAGAGTGGTGAGTCTCTGGAATTATCTCCCACAGAAGGTAGTTGAGGCCAGTTCATTGGCTATATTTAAGAGGGCATTAGATGTGGCCCTTGTGGCTAAAGGGATCAGGGGGTATGGAGAGAAGGCAGGTACAGGATACTGAGTTGGATGATCAGCCATGATCATATTGAATGGCGGTGCAGGCTCGAAGGGCCGAATGGCCTACTCCTGCACCTATTTTCTATGTTTTTATGTTTCTATGACCCTCAGTTTTCACATAATCATTCTCTTCTCTTCAAACCTATGTATTAACATGATAGTATTCAAATTCAACATCAGCGTTCACCTATTACACAATTAAAATGAAAGATCAGAGTTTGAATAGCAATCACGAGGAACCAAAATGTAGCTTTGCTTCCACAAGGTCCCAGGAAACAAGATCTATTTTCTCAGATGCATCTCCTGCAAGCTATTATGAAAGGTAAAATTCTGCATATTAAATATTCACTTAATTTTCAGCAAGTTACAAGATCATCCTCTTAATCAGCATTTTGAATTACATAGCTGAATATGACTATTAAACAAAAATATCATTTTGGATAGCTTTTCAAAAAATGATAACACAATCCACACGCTTTGACCTCACTTCCTTGCAGTGTAATTTGCAACATCAATTAAATTTTGGTTACAAATGGCAGAAAACAGATAGCTTATTGCGAACCGAGCGGAGGTGTTCGGCGAAGCAATCGCCGTGCCTGCGCTTGGTCTCACCGGTGTAGATCAGCTGACATCTACAGCAGCGGATGCAATAGATGAGGTTGGAATCGCCGAACACCTCCGCTCGGTTAGTAATAACAAACCTGATCTCCCGGTGGCTCGGCACTTCAACTCCCCCTCCCATTCCGAATCCGACCTTTCTGTCCTGGGCCGCCTCCACGGCCAGAGTGAGGACCACCGGAAATTGGAGGAGCAGCACCTCATATTTCGCTTGGGCAGTTTGTACCCCAGCGGTATGAACACTGACTTCTCTAATTTCAAGTAGTCCTTACTGTCTCCTCCCCTTCTCAGCTCTCCCTCAGCCCTCTGGCTCCTCCTCTTCCTTTCTTCCTTGCCCCCCCACCCTCACATCAATCTGAAGAAGGGTTTCAGCCCGAAACGTTGTCTATTCCCTTCGCTCCATAGATGCTCCTGCACCCGCTGAGTTTTTCCAGTTTTTTTGTCTACCTTAGCTTATTAACATTCTGCTTTCTTATTTCTTCCAAGCGGTATTGCTAATTTAAGTCTCACAACCAAATTAAAGGATTATAAAATGAACGTTTGTAAAATCTAGGATTAAAGCAACAATCTATGTAGGCACCTAGTTCAATTGGAGAGTCTGTCAGAAGAGGCATTAAGTTAACATCTTGCTTAATGTCCATCTGTTCAAGTAATTGAAACAAAACTATACCATGGCATAATTTGAACCACACAATGGGTGTCTTACATCCTTGAGGTCTTTTTTTTAGAAATCTAGTGGTGCGGAAATTGGCTGCCATGTTTGCCTTTACAACATGCCTACATTTCAATTCATTGGATCTCAAACAAAACATGGCGGGGCAGGTAGCACGTGTGGAGGGAATGGGCAGATGACATTTCAGGCTTGGACCCTTCTTCAAACTGATTAGAGTAAGGGGTGGGGAGGGAAGACAGCTGGAAAAGAGAGGAGCCGGAGAAAGCATGGCAAGTGATAGGTGGATACAGGTGAGGGGAGGGCGATTGGCAGATGGGTGGTGAAAGTGACATAGACTATTGGTGAAAAGGAGACAAAAGGGTGTCAGATAAGGGCAGGATGGAGGGGGTGTGGAATGTAAAGCCAGAGGGAGGGATATGGGTGGGAGGGGATCAGAAAGAAGGTAGGTAAAAGGGAAATGGAGGATTTTGGGATGGGAGATGAGCATACCAAGAAGGGGGAAGGACCAGGGTGACTGAGGGTAGTGGAAGATTCCAACATCTGCAGTTACTTGTACCTTCAGTAGATCTCAAATGGTTCGTCACATCATGATAATGTGAAAGGTACTACATGTAGGAACATCTTCCTTTAAACTCAGAGAGACTTATTTCAGGTTGTAATTTTGTGGTATTAAATTGGTATTTAATTTGGTATCAAGAATGTGCATACAGATGCATTTTGCATACAAATGCAACAGAACAGGGACAATTACATTCTTACTTGCAGCAATTTTATGAACACATGAAATGCAAATGCACGACAAGTAAAAATATAATAAATTATAAGTAATTCTAGGTAAACCAGATCATGATATCATAGTAGTTCGGTGCTGAGGTAAGAAGCTGTTATTGAACCTGGAGGTAACAGTTCTTCTTCCCAATGGTAGGTATGTTACAATACCTACCTTTAGCAGCGCTGCAGTTCTGCCGCTCCCGTGTGCGAGACTTTGGCGCCATTCAGAGGGGGGCAGGTTTAAAATGCCGTTTTTCCCCAGACAGTCCAAATCGATCTATGTCGGGCGATTTCGTCACTAAAGAGAAATTGCTCCGACATTTCATTCTTGAAGTCATTTTTAAACTACGCTAGATTATTTATTAACTAGAGTAGTTTAAAAATCATCTTCTAAAGCTCTGAACGCCGACAGCAGAACGGACCTAACGTAGGCAATAAAAGAAGCCTCCTTCATTCCTGAGTACTCAAATTAGTACCAAACAAGATCAGGCTGCAAGCACCCAGTATGCTCTCCACCTTACACTGATGAAAGTTCAATAAAGTATTTGGCAACATGCCATATCTACTTAAAGCTCTGAAGTAGAGGAGTTGGTTAGCTTCCTTTATAGTTCCACCCATGAGCTGGGCTCAGGATAATCGTCAGAGATGTGCATGCCCAGGAACCTAAATCTGTTGACACTCTACCTTCATCCCACTGATGAAGACAAATGCATGGTTCCTTGGTTTACCCTTCCTTAAATCAACAAACACCTTCCTGGTCTTGCTAATGTTGTGAGCAAGAATGTTGTTCTGACACCACTCAACCAGATTATCGATCTCCGTCCTGTACTCTGGCTCATGGTTACCGGTTAACTGTCAACTGTCAAGTGAAGTCAAATGTAAAGATGGAGTTGGCGATGTGTCTGGCAACATAGTGATGGGTAGAGAGCAAGTAAAGCAGGAGACTGAGCACACAGCCCTGAGATGCGCCTGTGCTGATGGTCATAAAAGAGGGGGCATTGTTGCCAATTCATACTAATTGACATCTGCCATTGAGGCAATCAAGGATCCAATTGCAATAGGGAGAGCAGTGATCGAGTCAGAGTTTGATAATAGGTTTGGAAGGCATGATGTTGCTGAAGGATGAGCTGCAGTTGATGAACAACAGATGTACATGTTCCTGTTGTCCAAGTTGTCTGGCAAAAAGAGATAAGCCAGCAAGGTCCTATCCACTGTCGGTCCATTGTGGCAGTAGGCAAATTGAAATGGGTCCATGTGAATAGCAGGCATGTTTCATGCAACCATTATTAAAACACTTCAGCAGACAGAGAAATTGAAGATTGTCCAATTGTGTTCTTTTAAAAAAAAGCTTTTCTCAATCTTCAATTGTAATAGAAACAGGAAGGGATAAATGCAAAAGCGGGTATGCTACAAATGCTGATGTTTCAAAAGAGCCTCAATACTGAGCTATAATCACAATCTCAACACCCCTTAACTTTCACTTTTTCTGCCTGAGAAAGCATGTCTGATTTGCAAATAGAAATGCTGTGTAGCATTATTTATAGAACTGAATTTAGTCTGGGAAGTCGTCATTTATCACTCACCTGGGAGCAATAAATTCTTCCCATGCGTAAGCAAATCTTAGTGTCATAGCATAATTTAACATTTTTACATACTGTTACATTTACCTGTCTACTAAAATACGATATAACATTTCAACATGAAATTACAAGCACACTGTAGATTTTGAAAAGGCATGCAAAAAAAAAAGTTCCATAGCTGACTCTCAAGAGCAACATGTTGGCCACTGCCATCTGGCCTCGCACCTGTATCTAAAATTCTAACGACACACTTGCAGTTAATGAATGAGGAGGATCCTGCTTTTACTCTCCTTTATAACGGCTCTTGAAATTAGCCAATTCCACATTACTCAATGGTTGAATGGTTAGTTGAAGCATCATGGCCCAGATTCATTTCCCAGAACATGATAATGACTGGTCTCATGAGAAACGCCACAATTGTTTTCATTATCTGTGAACTTCTGAAGTTAGGCATGAGTCTGTCAGTGACATCAGCCATCAAAGGACTTTAGCCGAACCACAATCTGGTCACTTGCATCCGATTTGTATAAGTATGGTCAGCAAGATTTGGTACAAATTGGTACTTGTGGCTGACATAGACATGATGGACCTAAGAGCCTCTTTCCATGCTAAATGACTCTTTAGGTGCCATAGCCTTCAATATTGTGAAAACAAATATCACTGTTAAATCTACACCATCAGGCTGAGATGTGTACATCTATTAAACATGTAAATGACCCATATTACAAATTAATTCTTAGTTAATAAAGACAAAAATGGATTAAAGTGGTGTTGTCAGAGCAGGAAAAAGGATGATCGTGGCACGGTACCCGGACGTGCCGCCGACGGACGAGAGGCCGAAGCAAAGAAGTCGAAGCCAAAGAACCGAATGGAAACGAGGCCAAAACGTCAATAAATTGAAAGAGTAGGAAGACGAAACGCCTACTAACCGAAAGGATGGAACATCTAAATGCAAACTAACCGTAAGGGCGGGACGCCTAAAAGCCAACGAACCAAAAAGCTGCGCCGCTTAAAAGCAAACTCACGGAATGGCTGCTCTGTCGAAATGCCACGTTCCCGAAAGGTGGCGTCGCCTACAAGACAACGGACTCACTGCCGCTCAACAGAAAAGTCCAATAATGGACATGACATTGCCGGGCTGCGGGACTTGTCAGCGATTGGACCAGACCCCCGCGTCATCACATCACTGTGAAGGGATGAACATTGTCCCACACCTCCGCTCCACCCGACCCGCAGCCCGCGGAAGGTGGCCGTGGGTGAGTGGGGGCTGTCCCGAGGGATGCGCACCTTCGGCCGCTTTCAACTTTGTGCTTGGGTTCAGATTGCCCAGTCACCTATGGCTTGTGTGGGAAAAGTACCCCCCTGTTCCCGTCTCCCCCTTCTCTCTCCCCTCTCTCTCTTCCCCCTCTCTCTTTCCCTTCTCTCCTCCTCTCTCTCCCCTCTTCTCTTTCTCCTCCTCTCTCCACTCTCCTCTCTCTGCTCCTCTCTATCTCCCCCTCTCTCCCTTCTCTCTCTCCCTCCCTTCTCTCCTCCCCTCTCTGCTCTATCTCCCCCTTCTCTCTCTCCCCCATATCTCTGCTCCGTCTCCACCGGCGGGAGCGTCCCACGGTCACTGACTGCGATGCACCGCCATCGGACCCCAACACCCCCCCTGACCGTGACACCCATACCGGATGATTCACCCCGGCCGCAGGGACAGACGGCTCGGGGCAGAGTAAATCGCTTTGAAAACATGGGACCTGCCACATTCTCTGGCGGGTCTATGACAAGTCTGCATGACAACCACTCCCCCCCCCCCCCCCAACAACAAGAAGCACGTTTTATTTATTACCGTCTCGTTGCTTGCGGAATGTACACAAGCCCCCACACACAAAACAGGCAGCATTTCTGGAGAGAAGGAATAGGTGACGTTTCGACCATTCTTCAGACCAGAAGAGTGCATCTGAAGAGTCTACATCCGAAACGCGACCCATTCCTTCTCTCCAGAGATGCTGCCTGTTCAGCTGAGTTACTCCAGCATTTTGTGTCTATCTTTGGTTGTCTCATTCCATCGGCTTTGTGTATTGCGCGCTTTGAAGAGACACTTTACATGCCGCCTGCATCTATTCAAACAAGTGCGCTCAAATTGAAATCTCACATCTTTGCGAGGGAGGGATGGAATGGATATAATCACCAGCCAAAGCAAAGGCCGTTAGGACAGGGAAATAATGCCACCAGTTAATTAACCATGTTCCCGAATGTAAGAACGATTTATACGTAACATTTTTGCTTATAAATTAATGTGGCTCTGTTTTGATTTTTAATGACGAGTTAAAACCCCGTCCCGTGGGAGGGCTTGCGGCCGCTGGTTTCACAGTGCCTTCATTGTTGGTAGGTGCTGTAGTTTCACACGGACCGCTGCCAGTTTTCTCAACTTCCAAAGCCGCTCTGCATATGTGGGGGAGAGAGAGAAGGGGAGAGAGAGAGAAGGGAGAGAGAGGGGGGAGAGAGAAAAGGGGACAGAAAGAGAGAAGGGGAGAGAGAGATGGAGAGAGAGGGGGGAGAGTGGAGGGGAGAGAAGGGAGAGATAGGGGGGAGAGAGGGGGGGAAGAGAAAGGGAGAAGGGGAGAGAGAGAAGGGAGAGAGGGGGGAGAGAGAGGGGGAGAGATAGGAGAGAAGGGAGAGAGAGGAGCAGAGAGAGAGGGGGCAGAGAGAGAAGGGAGAGAAAGAGAGAAGGGAGAGGGGGTGAGAGAGGATGAGAGTGGGGGAGAGATAGAGAAGGGGGACAGAGAAAAGGGAGAGAGAGAGGGGTAGAGAGAGAGAAGAGGGGAGAGAGAAGGGGGAGACGGGAGCGTGGGGGTCCTTTTCCCACACAAGCCATAGGTGACTGGACAATCTGAACCCAAGCACCAAGTTGAAAGCGGGCTGCGGGTCGGGTGGAGCGGAGGTGTTGGACAATGATCATCCCTTCACAGTGATGTGATTGACACGGGGGACTGGACCAATCGCTTACAAGTCCCGCCACCCAGCAACGTCATGTCCGTGATTGGACTTTTCTGTTGAGCGGCAGTGGGTCCATTGTCTTGTAGGCGAAGCCGCCTTTCTGGTAGGTGGCAATTCGACAGAGCAGCCATTCGGTAAGTTTGCTTTTAGGCGATGCAGCTTTTCGGTTCTTTGGCTTTTAGGCTTCCCGCCCTTACGGTTAGTTTGCATTTAGGCGTCCCATCCTTTCGGTTTCTTCTTCGTACTCTTTCGGTTTATTGGTGTTTCGGCCTCGTTTCCATTCAGTTCTTTGCCTTCTATTTGGCGCCACGTCCGCACACGAGTGGCATATTCAGAAGTGCCATACACTTTGCCCTCTCAATGCTGCAGCTTCACAACATCCAACTTGCACATGCAAAAATCCATGAGCATATTCACATTTCTTTCCATGAAAAAAAGGCACCACGTGTGGCGGCACGTTGGCGCAGGGATAGAGTTGCTACCTTACAGCAAATGTAGCGCCGGAGACCCGGGTTCAATCCTGACTACTGATGCTGTCAGTGCATAGTTGTTTGTACGTTCACTCCGTGACCTGCGTGGGTTTTCTCCGAGATCTTCGGTTTCCTCCCACACTCCAAAGATGAACAGGTATGTAGGTTATTTGGCTTGGTAAATGTAAAAATTGTCCACGGTGGGTGAAGGATAGTGTTAATGTGCGGGGATCACTGATTGGGCTGGACCCGGTGGGCCAAAGGGCCTGTTTCCGCGCTGTATCTCTAAACTAAAACTGAACGTGCTGGAGTAACTCAGAGAGTCAGGCAGCACCCATGGAGACCATGGATAGGTGATGTTTTGTGTCGGGTCCTCTCTTCTGACTGATCACCTGTCTATGTTCAGCAAGGATGCTGCCTGACCAGTTGAGTTACTCCAACACTTTGTCATTTTTTTCATGGAAAGATATGTATCTGCAGTTCCTTGTTTCTACCTTTCCATGAAGTTATGTAGCAACATTTAGCATCACCTTTTGCAAGGCCATACATCTTTCTCACTGCCACCATTACTTCCATCCATGAAATAAGCATCATATTGTTCCCTTCTTTCTTTACAAAAGATGATGTACAACAGCAAGGCAAAGAGTGAGACATTCTTCTATAATAACTGGCTAATATCTGCTAAAGAGGCAGCCAAGAAAGAAAGAAAATAGAATGTGGCATTTGAAGATTGATAGATTGGCAACATTCACTATCTTATGATAGATTTTAATATCCAACAAATTCCTTAGATATAATACACACACCTGGACTGGATATCAATGAGTAAAGATGTGTATAAATGTTTATACATTCTTAACTTTAAAGGTTCAATTAATACCTTCAACCTACTATTTTTTTTCAGGTTAAGTCTTTATTCATCCTGCAAATTGAGCAGCAGGAAGACTATAGCTACTTTTAAGGGCCAATGCTCACACTGAGGAAGCACCAACACAGCACTGGGCATCCATGAATGTAGGCTGGTATTTGGATGGAGGTTGAGGGGAAGAGGAGTGGATATGATTGCCATGTGGGTGCAATTTTTCTCCTTCAAGAACCAAATAGAGCTACAGGTCAGGGCACAGAAAAAAAGGTTATGTGTTACACGCCCCATATCTCTACATGTGGACAGTGAAGAAATCATGAGGCAATCGTGAAATAATCTCTAAAGGTATAACTTGACAGCTATGCTACAGTCATCCTGACATCCAAAACAGAGCATGCCTACCATGTCCAGCAAGCAAAAGGGTTTGCTCAACAAAGGTCAATAAATTTGCCAACACCTGACACAACATCCTGTTCCTTGATGGTTGATCTATTGTAGATTAGAATGCCTGCACACGGAATACATCCTATTGTGAGCTGCTCAAGTACCATGTGAGGTAAAGCTATGCGAGGCAGTAGCAGGCTGGCAATGATGCTGAAGATCCTGTGGTCACTAACCCTCACCATTCCTCTGGGTCTCACAGTATTGCTGCATGGCCATCTAACTTCTTCAAGCCTTGATAAAGATAGGCTGGCTGTAGTTTAAAAGGAATCCTCTCAAATTCCTGCACAAAGTCATCAAGGAGTAGACTACCACAACCATTGTGAACAAAGTATTTCCCAGAGCAATTCTAAATAGCAATGTATAATGCTATTAGATCAACAGCTTTTCAATCCCCATTCAATACTGCTCTTTTTGTTCAATGCATTTCACTGGCTGGTTTCACGAGATCCATGAAATCTGTCCAACCTATAGAAAATCTCCCAAAAATGCAATTAAAGTTGTTCTGGATAAGCAATAAGCCTAGTTAAATTAACAGCCTACTTCTCACCTGAAATCTCCTGAGCGCTGCCTGCAGTGGTTGGACTAAATGGAAACATCAGCAAATCTGTAGTGGATTTGAATCAGTAAGATCTGAATTAGGGAAAAGTGATGTACTTTTTTTTCATTTGTCATTCATAAGTGTTTATGTTCTTTCCAGATCCAATAACACCCCCCCCCCCCCCCCCCCCCCCCCCCCCCCCCCCCCCCGTCACATTATTATTATACCTCTCCATCACTATTTATTTTGTTCTGCCACGATTTTCACTATGCATTATTATTGTACATGCATCTCCAAATAAATATACAAGTAAGCACCCTCTAACAATGAAACCCAGCGATTCCTGCTTACTCACAAATGGTCAAAGATTCCCATAATAAACGTATAAACATTTGCAGTCCAATGTGATACACAAAGTTACAATATTTGTTACGGTTAAAATTGTCCAATTAGTAATTAAAAAGTACTATTCATTTTCAATGCCAAATCCAAATGAAGGGTTGATGTGCAAAGAGATCTTTGGGGGAAGTCCGTAGCTCCCTGAAAGCAGAGGCACAGTTGGATAGGATCGCTTTTTCTTGGCTGAGTTATTGAATATAAGAGGAATGTCGTGATGCAGTTTACAATACATCGGTTGGACCACCCTTAAGTATTATGCACAGTTCCACTATACAGGGAGAATGTGGTAGCAACGGAGAAAGGCAGAAGAGAATCAAAGGGTCATTCTTTCCCTCTCTCTCCATCCCCTCCCCAGTTCTCCCACCAGTCTTACTGTCTCCGACCACATTCTACCTCTGTCCCACTCACTTCCCTGACATCAGTCTGAAGAAGGGTCTCGACCCAAAACATCACCCATTCCTTCTCTCCAGAGGTGCTGCCTGTCCCGCTGAGTAAAGGGGCTGTCCCACTGCTGCGACCTAATCTGTGAGTTTAGAAGAGTTTGCCCTCGACTCAAACTCGCAGCATGGTTAACACATGGTCCTAGGAGGTCCAATGAGGTCACTGGAAGTCTCCTTCATGCTCTCCCGCATAGTCACGGCCTCAGTTTGGTCGAGGAAAATTTTTCAACATGTTGAAAAAAATTTTGTGAGTAAAAATTGGTCGGCATGGTTCTTTTGAACTTGTAGTGCAGTGGAGTGGGGTCGCTATGTTGTTATAGGCAGTTGATGGCAGCCAAAGGCAATCTCCTTCGCTGACCGGGCATTTTAATTGGCCCATTGGAGTTTTCAGGACCAAGGAAAACCTACCAGTAATGTTAAATGCCCGCTAAACTTTATTATAAGTTGTCTGGCTTCTTAAAAGTGTCTCCACTCCTTCTCTCTGCCCCCTCCCCCCCCCCCCCCCCTAAAGGACTTCCCGTACACTGTGCAGCAGTCTTTTACCTTCCTGTTCATCATGGGTGTGAATTTCAGACAGTGCTCCCCTGCTTTCCCTGGCCCCCACCTTTGCGATGTGTTTGTGTGTGTGTGCGCGGTCGGTCGATCCAGCTCGTGGTTTCATCGCTGACAGTCGATTCAACTCGAGGTTTTTCAAACGAGTGCCCTCGAGCTTGAAGGTCGAAGAAAGTCCTGAAAGGTCACGTCAGTGGGACAGGCCCTTTACTCCAGCATTTTGTATCTATCACAGGGACATTACCTGAAATTCGGGGAAGTTGTCATTAGAAGGGATTCGATAGGCTGGGCATATTCCCATTGGAACATATGTGGATGAATGATAATAGACAATAGACAATAGGCAATAGGTGCAGGAGGAGGCCATTTGGCCCTTCGAGCCAGCACCACCATTCAATGTGATCATAGCAATCATCCCCAATCAGTACCCCGTTTCTGCCTTCTCCCCATACCCCCTGACTCCGCTATTTTTAAGAGCCCGATCTAGCTCTCTCTTGAAAGCATCCAGAGAACCTGCCTCCACCGCCCTCTGATGCAAAGAATTCCACAGACTCACCACTCTCTGTGAGAAAAAGTGTTTCCTCGTCTCCATTCTAAATGGCTTACTCCTTATTCTTAAATGATGAGGTTAGAGAGGTTTATAAAATTATTAGAGGGAAAGACAGTCAGAAGCCTTTTTTCCCCAGGGCAAGAGAGTTGAACAAAAAGACACACAGAGAGGGAACAAATTAAAGGAGATCTGGTGGTAAATACCTGGAACAAGCTGCCAGAGGAGGTGATGGAGGCAGATACAATTATAATGTTTAAAAGGTATTTGGACAGGTAACTGGATAGGAAAATGTACATGGCAATCAGCCCATTTTGGACAAATGGGATAAGTGTAGCACATCATGGTCAGTATCGACGTGGGCCAAAAAAGCCTATTTCTGTGCTGTACATTTCTCTCATTCAATAAATAATTGATTTGCAGAATTACAGAAAACTTCCAACCCCTCCTTTTCTGCCCAATAATAATCATGCCCTTTTCCCCTCTGAATAATTAAATCACCAAAGTTGTCATGTTAGTTCTGAAACTAACATAAGGTTTTCAATGTTTGCATCTAATATAAAGGAAAGGATGGTGTTCAATATAATATAATATTTTACTTTCGGAGTCACGTGAGTGACTACGTGAAGAGCCCGCCTCACGCTGGTAACGGCTCCTGGATATTTGTTTGGAGAAAATCTGCCGAAACAACTGAAGCAGTTGGATGAAGAAGCTAAATATTTTAGCACTATTAAGCCTTTTGTCTTTGGACAAAGAAAAGGGTTTTTCGGCCCGAAGGAGTTTTGATTTTCGTTATAGAGGCAGAAATTTGTCACGAAGGTATTATCGTGCTACACAGGCCACTGCTTCCCTGCATTCGGGAAAGAGGAGACCATCACGCTCCTATGGAGAGGTATTAAAGACTTCTATCCTTAAAAGAAACTGTGGATGAATCTCCAGTTGGAGGGAGATTGCAAAAATTTTATAATGCCTGGCTTAATATTACTTCTGATCGATTTATATTACAAGCAGTTTTTCAGGAGCTATTATTATTTTTAAAGAAGGGGTCAATCCTCCTGTACAGAATAAACCTGCTTATGCTTATGTGTTTTCTCCAGAAGAAAGAATGGAGATTAATGTGGAAAATTGGCAAATTATCCGAAAAAGGGGTAATTGAAAAAACTTATGAACATAAGCATCAATTTGTCCTCTAATATATTTCGCAGAGATAAGAAAGATGGTGGTTGTAGAATTATTCTAGACCTTACAGATCTAAATAAGTTTGTAGAATACAAACGTTTTAAGATGGAGACATTTAAAACTGCAAAATATTTGATTTCAGCAGGTTCTTATATGGCTAAGATTGATTTGAAAGAACCCTATTATTCTGTTACCAATTCATCATCTTTTTCGGAGATACTTAAAGTTTATTGGCAGGGGCAATTATGGCAGTTCAAAGCTTTACCAAATGGATTAAGTTCAGCTCCTAGACTCTTTACAAAACTGTTGAAACCAGTTTTTAGCTCAATTAAGAGCACAGAAACACATTGTAATGGCTTATCTGGATGATATTCTGATTATTAATGATAGTCAAGAGTCAGCTGAGCACTCAATTTCAGTTACTAAAGCTTTGTTTAAAAGAGCTTGGATTCTTAATTCATCCAATTAAATCCAGCTGCAGCCAGTTCAATCAATTGATTTTCTGGGGTTTGTAATTAACTCAGTGACTATGTTAGTTACGTTGCCAGCAAAGAAGACAAATGATATTTTGCAAATGTGTAATTACCTCATTCACAAACCTTATCCCTCCATCCGAGAAGTGGCAAAAGTCATTGGTACACTAGTGGCAGCTTTTCCGGCAGTGGAATTTGGGCCATTACATTATCAAAATCTTCAAAGGGACAAAGTAAGGGCTCTTAAAGATAAGGCAGGTTCACTTTGACAGACCTATGCAATTAACAAAGAAAGCAGTATTGGAATTGCAATGGTGGGTTGAAAATGTCCCACAAGCTGCTAAGAAGATCATGATTAAACAGCCTGAAATGGTTTTGCAAACAGATGCTAGTGCTCTCGGATGGGGGGCCACAGATTTATCTTCCAGTTGTGGAGGTAGATGGAAAACTGAAGAGCAAGTGTTTCTCCAAAGTATGGTATTAATCTATTTGGAGTTATTGGGGGCCTTTTATGGGCTTAAAGCATATTGTTCTGCTAAACAATGTCTGCATGTATTAATACAATTAGACAATAAAACGGCTGTGGTTTACATTAATCACATGGGGGGAGTTAGATCAGTATCATGTGATTGTCTGGTCAATGAGATATGGCAATGGTGTATTGGTCGGCAGATATGGATTTCAGCAAGCTATATTCCAGGTAAAGACAATGTGGTAGCAGATGGAAGGTCCAGGATTTTTAAAGATAATACGGAATGGATGCTTAAGCCAGCAATATTTAAGAATATTGTTAGACGATTTGGGTTGCCAGAAATTGATTTGTTTGCATCCAGGCTTAATCATCAATTGCCTCATTATGTGTGTTGGGAACACGATCCGGACGCAGTTGCAGTAGATGCATTTTCATTACACTGGGGAAAAATGTTCTTTTATGCTTTTCCACCATTTGCTCTGATCCAGAGATGCTTGAAGAAAATAGAGCAAGATTCAGCTTCCGGATTGTTGGTAGTGCCAAATTGGCCAACTCAACCTTGGTTCCCAGTTATGCTAAATATGATTAAAGAACCATATATGCAGATTCCTAACTGTAGTGATATCTTGACTAATCCAGTAACAAATGAAGGTTACCCATTATATGCATATATGAATTTGTTAATCTGCAGTTTTGACCAGACCACTACAGGAACTGGGATTGTCGGACCAAACTTTGACAGTTATTGGTGCATTCATGGCGACATAGCACACAGAAACAATATATGACACATATTAAGAAATGGGAAGAATTTTGCACACAGTCAAATATTTCTGATGAATCTGTGAATGTTACTCATGTTTTGGAATTCCTTGCCAATTTGCACTTTGGGCAACATTTAAGTTACAGTGCCATTAACACTGCACGCAGTGCCTTGTCGTCCTATTTAGGACTTATGATTGGTGAGAAGTCAATTGGGTCGCATCCATTAATATCACGATTCATGAAAGGAATTTTTCACATGAATCCGCCAAAACCTAGATATACAGAGATTTGGGATGTGAGCATAGTACTTGCTCTACTTAGAGAATGGACGCCAATTGAAGGGTTGACATTGGATAGGTTAACATTGAAATTGGTCATGTTAATGGCACTGGTCTCAGCCCAAAGAGTGCAAACTTTACAAATGTTGCGTTAGACTGTATGCATGTGACTACAGATAACGTTGTATTCTATGTTTACGATCTGATCAAACAAAGTAGACCAGGGAGATCTGGAACAAAGGTAACCTTTCAAGCTTTTCATATTGAGCCTGCTTTGTGTGTGGTTAGACATTTGAACCAATATATTAAAGTTACGGACACTTTTCGAGAAACGAAAAGACATTGCTGCTTACGCACAAAAAGCCACACACAAAAGCTTCAGTTCAAACTATCTCAAAATGGTTGAAACAGGTGTTGGTTTTAGCGGGAGTAGACACTGATGTCTTCAAATCTCACTCCACCAGGGCGGCAGCTACGTCCGCGGCGAAGGGGCGGGACGTACCTCTCGAGCATATTTTAAAATCGCAGGGTGGAGTAAAGAAGAAACTTTTTCAAAGTTCTACAACAAACCTGTTCACACTATGACAAGCTTTGGACACGCGGTGTTGGAGCACTATAATCACCTGCTTTGTTTTGCTATTAATTGCTATAATCAGTTGTGTAGTCACTGATATCTTTTGTCACTTGTAATCATTTTTTCCCTCAAATATAAGGAGGGTATTATATGGTCTTTCAACCATTAAAAAATTTAATTGTGAAAAAGATCTAACTTTTGTCTGCTTTCTCATGTATGTGTTTACTTAGCCGGACTGTCGTACGGATTAATTCTACGACATAAAAAACACAGAAAGCTTTAAAACTCTTCACGTAGTCACTCACGTGACTCCGAAGTAAAATAGTAAGATTAAACGAGAACTCACCTGTTCGAAGTTTGATCGTTATTTTACGAGGAGTTTACGATGAGGGATTACGTGCCCTCCACTCCCACCCTCGTAAAATAAATGATCAAATGGTGGTTCTAAGTCTTTTTATGAGCCTTACTATGTTACTCCGGCTTTGGTGTTCTGTGTTTTTTCATGCCGTTGCTTTGAAGTATGCCGTTACCAGCGTGAGGCGGGCTCTTCTTCACGTAATCCCTCATCGTAACTCCTCGTAAAATAACGATCAAACTTCGAACAGGTGAGTTCTCGTTTAATCTTACTATTATATTATTGTGTTTATTTTGTGTAAACAACAGTGACACCTCCTACTGTGTTCAGTTCTGGGCACCATGTTATAGGAATTATATTGTCAAGGTTGAAAGGGTTCAGAAAAGATTTACGACGATGTTGCCAGGACTAGAGGGTGTGAACTATATGGAGAGGTTGAGCAGGCTGGGTCTCTATTCCATGGAGCGCAGGAGGATGAGGGGTGATCTTATAGAGGTGTTCAAAATCATGAGAGGAATAGATCGGGTAGATGCACAGAGTCTCTTGCCCAGTGTAGGGGAATCGAGGACCAGAGGACATAGGTTCAAGGTGAAGGGGATATGATTTAATAGGAAACTGAGGGGTAACTTTTTCACACAAAGGGTGGTGGATGTATAGAACAAGCTTCCGGAAGAGGTAGTTGAGGTGGGACTATCCCATCATTTAAGAAACAGTTAGAGAAGTAATTGGATAGGGCAGGTTTGGAGTGATATGGACCAAGCGCAAGCGAGACTAGTGTAGCTGGGACATTGAGGACATTGTTGGCTGGTGTGGGCAAGTTGGGCCGAAAGGCCTGTTTCCACACTGTATCACTCGGTGATTCTTGACTCCCACTCATTTCGTCTGTGAAAATACAGACATCACAATTAATATAATATACACGCTAAAGAATTGTTCTTAAGGGGCTTATATCCATAACAACCCCAGGGAGCTGTTTAAGTAAATAAATGCAGATTTACTATTTCTGTACCTTGTAAAAGTGTGCATTCCAAACATTTATTTTGTAGCTGACAATTAGAAGCATGCTCCCTGGATGAATTGAACTCGCCAAATTACAGGCACCCAAGTTAGATACAATTCAACTCTTGCTTCCAATAGTCATTTTGGACTTTCTCTCTTCCAATCTCTGTACCCATTCCACACCCCCATCTCAAAAAGTCTGCAAAAGTGCGAGAGTTGATGTTTAATTAATTGAGTGCACAAATTATGCCAGTGGAACTAGATAAGGCAGGTATGATAACAACATTTAAAAGACATTTAGAACGGTACATGGATATGGCAAAGATCTGCAGGATATAATTATCCAGAGCAGAAAACCTATGAGTTGCAGGACAATTATGCATTTTTGTGGAGAGTGGGTAGTATCCCCTGAGGGAGGTCTCTGTCAGATTTCTATCGAATGGAAGCAAATTTCAAAAGCTAAGTACAACATATAACATCACTAAAGAATGCAACAAAGGACAAATCTGTTGGTTAGATACCAGATACAAGTTTAGCAAAGTGTTTTTCTATTTGGTTAAAGATTGGAAAAGCAAATAATTATAATCTCTCCATGAAACAATTACATTTCGTCTACCCTTTAAGTCAAATTCCCAAACCCATATTCTCTAACACCAGGAAGCCAAGTGCACAGAAACACCATTATTGATATTGGTATTGTTATACTTCCATTACGTCTAATTACCCTCCAAGTAGACAGCATCCTAACTTGGAAACGGAGCAATATGATGGGTAATACATTATGTCAGGGCCGAATGCGACCCGTAACCCAAAATCATCCGGCCTGCAGGTGGATTTTTCCCCAGTAATCATCCAGCCCACCTGGCACCCGAGCAGCATCCAGGCGCCCTGAGCAATAGCGGCCGGGCGCCCCAAGCAGTAGTGCCCCAAGCAGCTGCCGAGCGCCCTGAGCAGCGGTCGGGCACCACGAGTGTGGCCGAGCTGTGGCTGTACCACATCCTGCGCAAACGAGTCGCCTCGTATGCGCACCTTCTGTGAACACGTTTAAGAAAGAACTGCAGATGCTGGAAAAATCGAAGGTAGACAAAAATGCCGCAGAAACTCAGCGGGTGAGACATGCAAGGATAGCATGAGGCTGCCTCACCTGCTGAGTTTCTCCAGCATTTTTGTCTACCTTCTGTGAACATGAGATATGCTGCCTGCAATCCGGGGCGGATGGGGGCGAGATCCCATGTATGCACGTGATAGATGTGGCACGCCATCCGCTCACAGACTTGCGTCCCAGCCCCTATGCAGAACAAGGTTGCCGACCCCTGCATTATGCCCTTGACAGAAACAGCAACATTCTATACCAAAAATATTATTTACTCTGCAATTCATCTTTATATAAATATTTGATTGATTGTGTGACAACAGTGGTGTTGCTCAGCATGATTTCAGAAAAATAAGACCTCAAATTCTTAACTGGATTTAAAAGAACCATTTCCAAGAGATCTTACTGCTGTGGATCAAGTTTCAGTCAAAACCGTAATTTATAGGAACCTTTCACGGTTTTAGAAGAGTACTTGAATTACACTTTCATTATCTTAGTTAATGCTATTGATCAACATTTATTTCACTGAAAAAAATAACACTGCTTCCAATAAAATAGCATTAGGTTGTTTTAGCGACTTGTTCCCCAGAGATCTCAGTGGCATCAATGTTAAAGAATAAAATTGGTTGCTCAATAAACTTGCTAACCTTTTTAATTTGGCAATTAGTACTCCTGCATTTGTTCAAGACCACCCAACATACTAAAAAAAATAATTCAAAGCAGCATGACTGGCATACAGGGGATTAATCTTGAGACAGGGGTCCACTTGCTTCATATTGAAGGATATTACAAATATAAGACTTAAACATTAAGGAAAAGGGAAAAGAGGGCTCTTTACAAAAAGTGTCAATTAGGACGTTAAGATATAAAAATATCTATTTTATTTGTGAAAGATATAAATTCATTCTGGCTAGAATAATATGAAAATTAAACATCTAATGGCACAAACTAAGTTATAGCCTGAAAACGTGACAGAATCTTCTTTACACATCAACACCTAAACTGGATTTTTAAATAGATTATATAACAATAATGGCAACTTAAAATGATACCATAATAAGTGCAACAATTTATTTTGAATAATAATACCAACAAAGAAAATAACATTCATTTGGCCTTTCAGTAGGACTTGGATTGCCAACCAATTAAATATTTATAAAGTGTAATTACTTCTGTGATGTAACACACATGGCAATCAATTTATACAGAGCAGAGTTCCACAGACAGTGCTATGGTAATGACCCTCCGTTTTAACAATTGAGAAATATCTGGCATTGTCAGCCTATTTAAAAGCTAGAGTAAATTATTTTGTTTTCCGATAGCAAAACGGCACACATTGATAAACATTATTAAAGTGGATTTTTAACATAGTTATAGTTAAGTAGAGACTGCATGGATGAACATACAATGGCAGCACACAGCATTCAATAATTGAAGCACAATCATGGATTATAAGCAGCCCATGTAGATTTAAATCATCTTACAAAATTGGTTTTCACTATTTACATGTTACACATTTCCAATACTCTAGCTTTTACAGTGATGGTAATGCTTCAAATTTGTCATAGAATGTGAAGTTTTAACCATCACACTCCACATGTGACAATTATTCCCTTATAACAATATTTGTACCATTATTTAACTGGTGTTTTGGAATTGGGAGAAGAAGAAGAACACCCCAACAAGCTTCATATTGAAATTTTATGAACTCTCGAACTGAGAACCTAATCTAACCCATTTATTAATGCTGGTTCTTGTCCGTGGATTGTCACCTTGTGGACCTGAGATCCTGCGAGCGATGCCGTCTGGAGCGATGCTCCTGGTAGGGCCACGCATGGCGGTAAGGTCGAGAGGGAAGTCTCTGACAAAGAGCAATCCAACCAAGACATCAACGGCAGAACAGGCGGAGGACGATGGCTGAGCTTAGTGGAGCGTCACAACGGCTGGGAAGACGGATGAAAGCTGCAGCAGAATAGGTCTCCGGTCGTCTTGGACTCCATGCCACTGGATCCTGAACCAGATCTGTCAAGGACCGTGGGGTGGCTGTCTGTGCACCAGTCTCCCCACGTCCTCCATATAGGGAATAGCCTGGAGACACCCATGGTCAACCATATTCGAACGGGGCTTAAGAAATCTTGTACTACATTTGATTAAAATAGCAAGCTGTGTGCTGTCTTATCTAAGTGGTAATTTTAGTGCACATGAAACAGTCATGATAATTCAATCAATAAGTGGATATTTAAAATTACGCAGAGAACCACAGTAACCTTCATAATCTCCTTTATAGCTTTCAACTTTACAATTTCCAAAGATTAAGGACAAATGAATATGAGTGAATATTAATATATAATTTTCATTATATTTTAACTTAACAGTCATTACAAATGTAAAACCTTAGTAAAACCCTAAAAGAACAATTGAACAAATGAATACAATATATCAAAAAAGACATCAAAGGAAAAACAAATCTTCATTAAAAAAAAATTGAATTTGTAATCCGATACCAGGACTTTGTTCATTTTGTCATTGATTCTTTTGTCACTGATAAAACTTCAAATGGCACTATATTAATTATACAATGCTGAGAGTTCACAGACTAAATATATCAAAGGATAAAGGGATTTGTTGCAATTTTTAAAAGCATCAATTAGAATAACAGTGTGATAGCATCCTAGAATGTAACTTTGTAACATAATTACAATCCTTGTGCAAGCCTTTGAAAAAGTATAACTTCCGTGCTGAAAAAAACATGAGCATAGTTTACTTTAATAGTACCATCTTAGTAGAACTGCATAAATAAATATGATGAATGTCGCCAATTTCATTATTTATCCCACTCTGACTATCTGCTCCTTTCCTGCTGAAATTTGTCCTTAGCGACTTAAACTAACACTATGCGAAGTCAATGCAATCAAACTCAATCTCTCTCAAAGGAAAGTGCAAACAATTTTTTTAATAAAAGTTAGAGATATTGTTTCTTAACCATTTGAAAAGGTTAAAATAGTCCATTGTGGAAACGTTTTTTGTTAAAATTAACAACCAGCAAGCAGTTTCAAATCTGCTCCAGTCAATTTTAACTTCCACTTATCTACAGAGGTCTGAGACTCAGCTGGAGTCATCTGATTTTCACCTATGCCAAAGGACTACCATATTATCGATCCATTTGTCATCCTGTATTTTTACATCATGTATTTTAACTACCATTATACCAATTTCACCTTCAACCAACTTTCAATTAATCACTGCAAAAGCCATTTACAGTGCTATCAAACAGCACCTACTCAACCTGCTCTCTTATGTTCAGTTTCCATTTCACCAGGGTTACACAATCACAGAACAGATTAGTCTTGAGTGTACAGAAAAACATGTCCAGAAGAATTGAGAGTAGGTGATCTTAATCTCAAGGCAGCATTTGACCAGGGAATGTGTCAAAAAAGCTTTAGTAAAATAGAAGTTGAACGGAATTAAAGGGAAACCCTTCCACAGGTTGATTCTGAGCAGCAAGATTTGGACACTGTCCAACTGGTCAACTGGCAAGTGAGATTTCCCACACAAATATCAGGCAGTTAGGGTTTCCAAAAAAAGACATTCACTTGTATATTGTCGTCACTACATGCAACACTTGGAATGATCATTAACTTGGAATTTAACTAGAACAGCCACAATTAGCAGAGCTATATGAGCACCTCTGAGACTGGGTGTTCTGCAACGAAAATCTCACCTCATAACTCCCTAAACTTCCCACAATCATCAAAGAGGATCATGATACAAAATTATATGCCTGAACAAAAGCAGGTCAAATACATCCACATGAAACAAACCCACATAATTGGCATCTTACCCACTATCTTAGATATTTACTTTCTCCACGCCCTACACATTGCTTACATGATCCAGAAGATGTGTTGCGATAATTCACAAAACTCCTTCAAGGCCTTTGCCCAAACCTGCCATTTCTACCACAGGAACTATAAGCTTAAAGAGCCTGTCCCACTGCGGCGACCTAATTGGCGAGTTTAGAAGAGTTTGCCCTCGACTCATACTCGCAGCATGGTTGACACGAGGTCCTAGGAGGTCTTTGTAACTCTCCTTCATGCTCGAGAGTAGTCCCCGCGTACTCGAGGCCTCAGCTAGGTCGCGGCGTATTTTTCAACATGCTGAAAAATCCCCGCGAGTATAAAAGGACGCCATGGAAAAAAATATTTTTTTACTTGTAGGTTTAGTTGAGGTAGGTCGCAATACTATTCATAAGTAGTCAAAGTCAATCAAAGGTAGTCGAAGGTAAAGTTCGTTGAGAAAAAAAAGATAAGTAATGTTAAATGTCCGCTGAACTTTATTAAAAGCTGTCTGGCTTCTTAAAAGAGTCTCCACTCCTCCCCTCCCCCCCCCCCCCCCCCCCCCCCCCCCCCCCCCCCCCCCCCCCCCCCCCCCCCCCCCCCCCCCCCACGCTCTCTAAAGAACTTACCGTAACTGTGCCAGCCGTCTTTTATCTTCCTGTTCATCGCTGGTGTGAATTTCAGACAGCGCTCCCCCGCTTTCCCTGGCCCCCAACTTTGCTGTGTGTGTGTGTGTGTGTGTGTGTGTGTGTGTGTGTGTGTGTGTGTGTTTGTGTGTGTGTGTGTGTGTGTGTGTGTGTGTGTGTGTGTGTGTGTGTGTGTGTGTGTGTGTGTGTGTGTGTGTGTGTGTGTGGTCACACTTACAATTTCAAGTTACATAATTATTTTAGATGTGAGAGGAAAACTAATCAAATAAGATAATAAAAAGTAAATCAGAATTGGAAAGTGGGAAAAAGTTTAGTTTAGTCTTTTTTTTCCACTTGTACTGATATACAGTGAAAAGCTTTACTTTGCATGCTATCCAGTCAAATCAGGTGTGCAATCATACAGATTAAAGTGTGGAACAATTGTGAGATAATAATAGATTTTCTCTGGAACAGCACGCAGTCTTCATCTCGCACCATTTTCCAACTTTCAGGTCTCAAGGCACTGAATATATCAAGTCTGTAGGAAGGAACTGCTGATTCTGGTTTACACCAAAGATAGACACAGAATGCTGGAGTAACTTAGCGTGGCAGGCAGCATCTCTGGAGAGAAAGAATGGGTGACGTTCCGGGTCGAGACTCTCGTCTGAAGAAGGGTCTCGACCCGAAATGTCACCCATTCCTTCTCTCCATAGATGCTGCCTATCAAGTTACTCCAGCATTTTATGTCTATCTTCACTGAAAATATCAAGTCTGATCTTGGCCTTAGGAGATATGCCTTTCTCATTTTTTTCCGTTTAGAGCCCTGGAAGCACTGGATTGATGATGTAAGGGTCGACCTGGGCCAGCATGGTGCGGTAGGTTCCTTTCAGGAACTCCGTGCAGTTGCAGCAGGCAAAGCTCACTCACCCAGCTGCTTCAGGGCTCCAGCAGCTGAAAGAATAAATATGTTAGATGGTCAAGAGCAGATCAGGAAGGTTAGAAGCCATAGAGCTTACCCATGAAAGTACAGCAATAGATCCAGTTGAATAATCAGTCAATAGTCGCCTAATACTAAAGATAAAACCCGCTGCCTTTATAATTGAAACCTCTCTGAACACTCGATACTTTGATTAAATTAGAAGCCCGGAGCAAAGCTGTTAAGTTCAGACCTCAAATGGATTCTTCAATTTCTTGCAATTTAATAAGCGAGTTCGGTATTCCAAAAAACGCAATGAATCATGGGATTTGGCAAAGGTCATTCGCGATAAAGAAAAAGCGAACAAAGTGCTGGCTGTATAAACTGCGTATAAATTCTTATCTTTATTCATAATTTATGTGTAAAAATATATTTAATCTGAGGAATTCCCTGCCAGGTAGCGGGAGAGTGGGGTGTAACAGCGAGAGAGAGGGGGCAGATGCGAGTGGGAGACGGGGAGAGACTGGACAGGGGGAGAGACTGGACCGGCGGAGAAATATTCTCGACTGCTGCGCGTACATAGACCCGCGCCTCATCCGCAGCCAGGATCGAACCCTGGTCCCTGGTGCCGCAAACACTGCCGAACCGGCACTGGACCGTCCCTATCGTGTCGTCCCCCCTTCCCCGAGTATCCCTTCCCCGTTTGGGGGACGGCCGGAGACACCAGCCCGGAGCAGCGGCGGCCCACAGTCAGCACGGAGAAGATGCGGCAACTCCAGCTCAACTGCGCCTGCCCCGCCGGGCAAACTGACAGCACCGGACCGATGGGACTTCCGCCCGGAGCAGCAGTGGCCCCAGGCCCACCCCCAGAGCAGTGAAGAAGCACCAACTTCAGCCCAACCCCGCTCCAACTCCTGAGGAACCCGCTCCCCAATGGGCCGCGTTCAATCAATCAAAGACTTTATTGTCATTCAAAAATACACCAACAAATGCAAGTCTGAAGGAAATTTTGTTCCATCTGGCTCACCGTGCAACATAAAACAACAAAAATGGATAAAAAGATTAAATAGATAAAATAGATAATAGTTGCGGCACATTATATGGAATTCAAGAGTCTGATGGCTCGGGGAAAGAAGCTGGTTCAAAACCTGGCCGTTCTGTTCCTTACACTGCGATACCTTTTAGAAACATAGAAATTAGGAGCAGGAGCAGGCCATTCGGCCCTTCGAGCCTGCACCGCCATTCAATATGATCATGGCTGATCATCCAACTCAGTATCCTGTACCTGCCTTCTCTCCATACCCCCTGATCCCTTCAGCCACAAGGGCCACATCCAACTGCCACTTAAATATGGCCAACAAACTGGCCTCAATTACCTTCTGTGGCAGAGAATTCCACAGATTCACCACTCTCTGTGTGAAAAACAATTTTCTCTTCTCGGTCCTAAAAGACTTCCCCCTTATCCTTAAACTGTGACCCCTTGTCCTGGACTTCCCCAACATCGGGAATAATCTTCCTGCATCTAGCCTGTCCAACCCCTTAAGAATTTTGTAAGTTTTGTAATTTTGTAATTTTGCCCGAGGGCAGCAGAGTGAACAGTCCATGATGGAGATGTGTGGGTTTTTTTATAACGCTGTTGGCCTTAGACAGGCAACGTTTGCACGCAATGTTCCCGATTGAAGGAAGAGAAGTCACGATTATTTTTTCAGCCGTCCTCACCACTCTCTGCACGGACTTCCAGTCGGAGGCTTTGCAGTCCCCCAACCAGACAGAGATGCAGCTGGTCAAAATGCTCTCTTTGGTGCCCCTGTAGAAAGTGGTGAGGACGGGATGGGGGAGATGAGCTCTTCTCATCCAGCGCAGAAAGTACAAACGCTGCTGCGCTCTCTTAACTAGTGATGCAATGTTTTGTGACCAGGTCAGACTTGTTCGTGATCTGCACCCCCAGGAACTTAGTGCTACTGACCAACTCCACATCGATGTCATTAATGTGTAGTGGTTTGTGACGGTTTCTCCTGAAGTCAATGATGACCTCCTTTGTTTTGTCAACATTCAGGATCAGATTGTTCATGTTGCACCAGTCCACCAGTTGTTTCACCTCCTCCCTGTAAGCCAGTTTGTTGTCGTCCCGGATAAGGCCCACCACTGTTGTGTCATCTGCATACTTCATGATGTGGTTTGTACTAAACCTGGCACAACAGTCGTGGGTCATCAGGGTAAACAGCAGTGGACTCAGGGCACAGCCCTGAGGAGAGCTCAGAGAAAGACCCCCCCTTATCCTTAAAATGTGACCCCTTGTCCTGGACTTCCCCAACATCGGGAACAATCTTCCACCTCTAACATCGGGAACAATCTTCCACCTCTAACATCATCTCAGAGAGATGATGTTAGAAGTGTTGTTTCCAACCCGCACTGGCTGGGGTCTGTCAGTGAGGAAGTCCAGTAGCCAGTTACACAAGGGGGTGCTGAGGCCCAATGAACCCAATTTGCTTACCAAGTGCTGAGGGATGATTGTATTGAATGCTGAACTAAAGTCCACGAACAGCATTCGCACATGTGTGTTCTTCTCCTCTAGATGTGCCAGGCTCAGGTGAAGTACGGAGGATATGGAGTTCTCTGTGGAGCGGTTTGGCCTGTAAGCAACCGGGAACGGGTCAAGTGTGGAGGGGAGTCTTGAGGTAATATGGTCCCTGACCAGCCTCTCAAAGCACTTCATTATCGGAGTGAGTGCTACAGGGCGGTAATCGTTGAGACATGTTATTGCCAATTTTTTGGCACTGGTATGATGGTGGCAGTCTTGAAACACGTTGGGACAACAGCCTGGTTCAGCGAGGTGTTGAAGATGTCAGTAAAGACATGTGCCAGCTGACCCGCACATTCCCTGAGCACCCGGCCTGGTATGTTATCAGGGCCTGCCACCTTCACTCCTTTTAGGGTCCTCCGGACATCCACTGTGTCAAGACTGAGTGCCTGTTCATCATAGTGAGGAATACCTTTCCTGGCAGGCGTGTTGTTGAATGCCTCGAACCGTCCAAAATATTTATTGAGTTAATTGAGGAAGTTTATGTTGTTTTCACAGGGTGGTGGACCAGTCTTATAGTCCGTGATGGTTTTTATTCCCTGCCACATGCGCCTGGTGTTCATGGGGTCATGAAAGAAGCTCTGGATTTTCGGACCGTGGGCACGCTTTGCCAGCCTGATGACTCGGTTCAGTTTGGCTCTTGCGGATCTGAGTGCCACCAAGCCACTGGATTTAAACACGGCATTTCATGCTCTCAACATTCCACGTACCTCACGGGTCATCCAGGGTTTCTGGTTGGCCCATATAGTGATGGTCTTGGTGACACAAACATCCTCTATGCACTTTTCCATGTAAGCAGACACAGACACAGCGTACTCCTCCAGGTTGGTGTGTTGATTGGCAGTTGCAGCCTTCTTGAGCACGTCCCAATCCGTGCACTCAAAGCAGTCCTGTAATGCTGTCATGGCTTCCTCTGGCCAGACACTAACCTGCTTCACAGTAGGTTTTTCTCTGATAAGCAGGGGCCTGTATGCAGGAATTAGCATCACCGAGATATGGTCTGAGGAGCCAAGGTGGGGGGCGGGGGACTGCCTTGAATGCCTTCTTGATGTTTGTATAGGCTAGGTCCAGTGTGTTCACTCCCCTGGTTGCAAAGTAATGTGGGAGAACACTCTTCATGTTGGCCTGGTTAAAATCCCCAGCAACAATGAAAGCACCATCCAGGTGTGTAGATTGCAAGTCACTGATGGAGCGATAAAGAGCATTCAGGGTCTCCTTAGTGTTTGCACTGGGGGGGGGATATACTTTATAGTCAAAAACTCAATGTCTGGGGAGTAATGATTTGAGACCACATAGCTCCCTCAGCCGCACCCCCTGCCCCACCCAGCGGCCGTTGGCCACCTGCCAACCCCCCCCCCCCCAAGCACCGGCGAAAGCCGAGCACCAGCCATCAACGGGGACACACACAAAACTGCAGCAAATCAGCAGGCTCCCCCAGCAGTCCAGGGCTGCCAGCCAGCCCGGCGGAACAAGCAGAGCCAAGCTTGTGCCAGCGTCTCTCCCCTGCACCGGCTGCAAGCCCAGGGCTGCCACCGCCCCGCCAGCCCAGGGCTACCCCAGACACTTCCGGCCGCCCCCGGACAGGGATGGGACACCCGGGAGGGGATGGGGACGGCCCAGCAGCAACTTAATAGCGCCCGACCCCGAACAAAACGGAGGCCTGCACACACGCAGCAGCACAGCTGCCGAGAATGTTTATCGCGAGTGACCTATGACCTGGGCATGCGCAGTCGGAATACCAAACTCGCTTATTAACATGATGTTACACTTGAAAGGAAGCAATGCTGACATTACTTTATAATCTGTAAAAGCTTTATTTTTTACCCAAACCTATCCTAAATTACAGAGTAATTGGTTAAATTAATTTTTGTTGCCATCAAATTCTGAAGTCGGGTGAAAGGGTCACTTATGTAACAACATGAAGCCTACAATGAATTGTGGCTCAGCTTGCAGCAAATCAAAAATGTGCACTTTCTGTCAATTGGGGATACATCTCCACTGAAATCAAAACGATGTATGGATAATTTCCTCAAGGTTTACAGCATTCATTGGTCTCCTAATCAAATGTTTTTTTCTCTGACTTCAGTATAAACAAAATGAAATAGGCGAGAAAAAAAAACTGCTGGAGGAACTCGGCAGATCAGGCAGCCTAGCCCGCTGAGTCCCTCCAGCAGTTTTGTTTTTTTGGTTCAGATTTAGGCATCATCAGTCTCTTGTGTCTCCAATAAACATAAGCTGTCTGATACAAATGTACATTTCAAATGTATGCATGTGCTACACATGTAATATTTGCACAACATGTACATTATTACATACCAGGTCTATTCCTCAATAAGCTATTGATAATGTCTACAAATATAGGTAGTGACCCAGATACAATTGGTAACTATTTATAATTAAAATAATTTGTAATTTTAATAATTTGTGCCAGATAATAATTGGACCTTTTGTAAACAATTGCATGACCATAATTGTTCAAGTAGTGGTATAAAAACAAAATGGTTAATTAACTTCATATCAATTTTGCGTCATACTCAAAATTAAAAAATGCAGCAACATGATGATAGGATGTCCTTAATTGTGGGGGCAGAATGGCTATATCTATATTATATATATATATTTGCAAAATGAGCATCACATTATCCTTGGGTAGAGACCACTGGATTGTAATTGCATATTTCAGTCACTTTAAGGAACTATTTTTAGTTATTGAATTTAAATGTTCCAATTTTCTGAATTACAATTTACAGTGATATAAATATATTCTTACATAGATATCAAGACATGGTTATAGACAGACCAGGATGAAATAAAATTGTGCATTGCAATTGTTTGTGATGGGAAACAACACATCACAATTCTGGATTATGTGGTTATCTACCATGATTAGGACCCAGACATGAAGCAAGTTCTGAGTAGAATTTTGCACGGAAGTGGTCAGATGCCCCAGACGACCTCATGCTGGGCTTTCAATTAAGTGGACTCTGATGGTATTTTTAATGTTGGTTAGTCCACAATATTGGGAGTTCCAAAAACGTTGTGGATACTTTCCAAGACAGTAAATAGTAATTTTGAAATGAGGCACTTGAAGTAATTGTTGTATGAAACAGAAATGGACGGCTGGAAATGACAGGGAAGAGGCGGAGGAGCATTCACGGCACGCAAACTCCACACAGAAACACCAGCAATCAGAATTAAATATGGGTTGCTGGAGCGGTAAGTCTGCAACTCTAGAAGCTGCACCATATACCTTCACTGAACTAAATTACTGACATGTACCTTTTGTTGCGCAATGAAAATTCAACTGAGCTTATTAAATGTGTCAGCCAAATGCTGTATCAAAACTAAAATCAGTTCATTATCCTAAACAGCAGTGTCAGTTTTTAATTAAACTTCATGTATGCATTAAAAAATGTTAATAGCTCACATAAAGTTGTTCTTGTCAGTGCAATGTGTTAAAATAAAAATTTCTCAATCTTTCACAAGGTCATGCAACCAATATTACCTTTACTGCATTAATTACATCAGTCAGCTTGTCAATCTAAAATGCAAAAACACAACTCATCTTCCTTGCTTTGTCTTCTATGATAACCGTGCAACTATAGACATCTATGGTGTCCACCCCTCAACTAAAATACTGTTGATCTCAAACTAAACACTGCTAGCAGAATAAGGTCAGCACCAATTGTACAAAGTTTTTCTACTCGCTAGCATGGCTTCAAGTGCTCCAGCAGGTGCACAGTTGGCTTCTCTGAATATCTCCAATTGTTTTCTCAGTTGAATTAATCATCTCTCTGCGAAGGGAGTTTAATCTCAAGGTGATGCTTTAGTTTATTTGACTTTATGCAATCATTACCAAGAGCATCCACACAAAGGGTCACGGTTGTTCATCAGAATCAATACATGCAAAACCCAAGTCCGATTAAGATTGGCACTTTCTTTTTTTTGACAGGCTTTTTTGCCATTTCGTAACGAAAATCCTGCCCTTTACATTTTAAAAGCACAGCATTATTTTCCACATAAAAAAAAAACTGGTTTAGTTCCATTCAGGATTTAAATTTCAGTTTGTTCCTTCCCTCCTAATGGTCCAGTTGTGGCCTGAGATTTTCATCTATAGCAAGGTCTACCTATTTACTGTTCAGATTTTCACCCCACGAAGATCCATTCACCCCACGAAGATCCATCAATTCAAGGATTTGTTTCTTCATGGCTTAATGTACTCACAGACAAGCATATAAAGCAACTCCAAACTATTGGATCAGTTTTGCCTTGGGTTCAGGCTGCTCGAAGTTCACAATCCAAATCACTTTCTGTTTTGGAAGAAGTAAAGAACAATTATTTTAAGACGTGTAAGCTAAAGGATCCTTGTAAAGCAGACCAGTTCTGATGGACAATTAGCTTGAGTCGATTTTTAACCGTCATCTTGGCACCTTATTAACAATCATCTAGTGCCCTGCTTTTATCTTTACCATACCCTGCAGTTTGAATATGGTTTTATTTATGCAAAATTTATGAATTACATAGCAGGATTTTATGGCACGTGGAAAAGCGTATTAATTTGCAGTGTGTGGTCAGCTTGTAAGAGCATCAGTTGCTCACGAAGCAGTCATTTTGAGTGATAAAAGACGGTTCACTTTATATATTCCACTAAACAGGTAAGCCATAGATTGGGGATCAAGACCTAGATTGTATCATGACGGCAGCTTGGTGGAAAGGGGACTGGGGATCTCAAGGCTTAGGGTCACAAGAAGGAGCCACCGTGAGTGCTATTTGTCATTTATAGAGGACCTATCTGAGGCGAGTTCACAGTGCCCTGGATCTTCCAACTTTAACTCACGACAAAGCAGCATTTGCGAGATACATAGTGCACACAACTGGATGCTGTTGTCCACCTCCAAATACTTCCATCATCACAGATCCCAAGAAAAATGAAAAATGATCTGTCTCAATGACTACCACCCGGAAGCACTTATCATCAACGATCATGAGGTGCTTTGAAACATTGCTAATGGCCCACATTCTAGAGCTTCTGTAATTTGCGTATAGGATAAATACATCAAAGGAGGATGCTATTTCACTCACACTACGTTCAGCCCTGGAATACCTACATCAGGATGCCATTCATTGCCGACAGCGCAGCTTTCAATCCCATAATACCAACTGTCAATCCTCAAACTACTGGACCCTGACCACCATGCCTCCATCCGTAACTTGCCTTTAGTTGATAAGATTGGTCACAACATTTCCTGCACCCTGACCCTCAACAGTGGTGCCCCTCAGCATTGTGTACTCAATCGCTTACTCTACTTGAAGATAGACACAAAAAGCTGGAGTACCTCAGCAGGACATACATTGATGAATGTACCGTTGCTACCTCCTGCACCCATGCAGAACTCATGGACTTCATCAACTTCACCACCAAATTTTATCCTGCACTCAAATTTACTTGGAACATCTCCGACACCCTTTTCTCCCCTTTCTTGATCTCACGGTCTCCATCACAGGAAACAGACTATTGACTGACTCCACTGCCTTCACAACTATCTCGATTACACTTCTTCCCACCCTGCTCCCTTCAAAGACTCTACCCCCTACTCCCAATTCCTCCGTCTACGCCGCATACACGCCCAAGATGAGGTGTCCATGCCAGGGCATCCAAGATGTCCTCATTCTTTAGGGAATGGGTGTTCCCCTCTCCCATCATAGATGAGGCGCTCATGTCTCCTCGGTACCCCGCAGCTCCGCCCTTGCCCCACCTCGCCCTCGTCGCAACAGAGACCGAGTACCCCTAGTCCTTACCTTCCACCCCATCAGCTGTCGCATACATCACATAATCCTCTACAATTTCCGCCAGCTCCAACGGGATCCCACTACTAGCCACATTTCCCGATCTCCACCCCTTTCCGCCTTATGCAGAGACCATTCCCTCCGCAACTCCCTGGCTAACTCATCCCTTTTCACACAAACCACCCCCTCCACAGGTACCTTCCCCTGCAACCACAGAAGATGCAACACCCGTCCCTATATCTCCTCCCTCGATTCTGTCCAGGGACCCCGACAGTCCTTTTAGGTTAGGTGTAATCCATTGTCAGAATGAGGCTAAATGCAAATTGGAGGAATAGCATCTAATATTTTGCTTGGGCAGCTTGCAGCCAGTGAAATGAATATTGATTTCTCTCACTTCAGGTAGCCCCGGCATTCCCTCTTTCTCTATCCCTCCCGTCGCATTAGTTTCTCGTTTTCACCCTACAAACAGCTAACAATGGCCTGTTTCCTTTATCATTGTTACTTTTGTGCATATCTTTCATTCATTGTTCTTTATCTATCCACATCACGGTCTATATCTCTCTTTTCCATTATCCCTAACCAGTTTGAAGAAGGGTAAGGTCTTGACCCGAAACGTCACCCATTCCTTCTCTCCTGAGATGCTGGCTGTCCTGTTGAGTTACTACAGCTTTTTGTGTCTATCTTTGGTTTAAACCAGCATCTGCAGTTCCTTCTTACACACCCTTGCTCTACCCCCTGTACACTATGGCTATAAAGCTAAGTTAAATGCCAACTCAATTTTTAAATTTGCCAATTAAACGGCTGGATTTAAAGAACCATCATGTCACAGTATCATGTCAATGACCCAGCTGTTAACATCAGCATGAGGAAGAAAATAGTTTTTGACCTAACAAAGCAAATGGGTGAACACAACCCTGTCTTCATCCATGTCCTGCTGAGGAGATGGTCAATGGCTTCAGGTCCCACAGGCATCCCCATCATCAGCAACTTAATCTGGTCCCTTCACATTGTTGTGGTGATCAAGAAAGTGCATTAGCATATTTACTTTCTTAATTGTCTGAGAAGATTTGGCATGTCCACGAGGATTCTCTCAAACTTGTATAAATGCACTACAGAAGGCATTCTGATAAGACGCATCTCAGCCTGATATGGCAACTGTTCTGCTCTTAACCACCTAAACCCGCAGAGAGTGGTGAACATGGCTAACATTATCACAGGCTTGTCTCTTCCATCTAGTTCATCTTCACAGTGCGATGCATTAGGGAGGCTGGAAGAATTGCGAAGGATGCCCACCATTCTGACCATTCACATTTCTGCCTTCTACCTTCTGAGATATTATAAAATGGTTTGAAAGAACGGATTCCCAGGCTTGAGAAAAGCTTCTTCCTCACTGCTATCTGATTCCTGAACTAATCACCTCTTTCATAGCCCATTGCCAGAGGTGCTGCCATGTCCGCTCATTCTTTATTTAAATAGGTTATTCCATTATCGTACGTCAGTATTGTTTTGCACTATTTCTGATTGCACTACAATCTTGGTCCACAAGTTTGGCACCTGCTGTGTTATTATTCTATTTATCATTACTGTATCTATCTATACATAACTAAAATTTTGATCTTGTGTTCTTCCGATTTCCGCGTTTTTTCTCTATACGCAAAAACGGTACGTGATAGCACTATGATTTTTTGTCAGCTCATACACCGTTCTCCTGTGCTGCGAGTGCAGCAAGTTTCGTTCCGATCAGTTGCATATTGTTAAAGTTAACTAGGTTTAAATATAGTAAAAACCACGCGTGTGCAGATCGATCTCCTCTCCTGCCTGTCAACGCCACGCGGATTTGTCTCTTCTACTGTCACTTCCCGAGATGGTCTGCCCCTTCCTGCGCCATCGCATCTTGACTGGAGCTGAGGATGGCCAGCGGAGGTCTCCAACCGGACACAATTTTCGAAGCGGCCCGGCCCGGCAGATGTCGCCAAATGGAAAGCAGAGAGTCTGATCTCGGCGGGGGAGAACGTCCAGCACCCGCTGTGAGTCCCAAATGCACTGCCGTTGCAATGCCCCGCAGTGCCGGCCCCTTCCCCTCTGGTCCCCCTCGCTGGCTCCTACCCCCCTCCTCCGTGATACCCCCCTCTCCCCCATGGCTCTTCCCCCGTCTTTTCTCTGAACTCTTCCCTCCCCCACACCCCCTCCCGCCCATACGCCGGTGCAGCCGAAGCTGCTGGTGCTTCCGGGGCTTGGCTCTGAGGGCGCTGACGGCTGATGCTCTTCCGAGGCACGCAAGGAGTGCCAACCTCGAGATCCTGGGGAGGGAGAGTGGGGAAGGAGAGGGGATAGAGGGAGAGGAGTGGAGTAGGGAGGGGAGAGGAGTTATGGAGGGAGGAAAGGAGAGGGAGAGAGAGGTGCGGGAAGGATTGGGGGAGGGGTGGAGAGGGGAATTAAGAGGGAGGGTGAAGAGTAGGGGGAGAGAGTGCTAGGGATGAGGGAAAGAGCTGCGCCTGTGCAGTTGGGCGCTATGGGTGTGGTGGAATATTGCATTGGGGGACCAAGCCCCCTGTGTGACAGGGACCTGGGTCACACTTAGTTTAGTACTGTTTACTTTGTGAGCTTCATAGGAACAAGAAATTTAATTGCACCCTGGTATATGTTTAAATTAATCTGAATACTTCATGCCTCTGATTTTCCCTTGAAATATTTTCATTGAATTTGAATTATAAAAGCATATAAACTCTGCCATTATTTTTGCCTTTGCCTTTTTTGATTTAAATTGTCTGTTCCATTTTAAGAATAATTGAAGTTTTGACTTTTAGCAGAGTGTTTAAACTAATTGAATGTTTAGTTTAGTTTAGTTTAGAGATACAGCGTGGAAACAGGATCTTCGGCCCATTGGGTCCGCGCCGACCAGCGATCCCTGCGCATTAACACTATCCAGCACACCAGGGACAATTTAAAGTTTAAACTGTACGTCTCTGGAGTGTGGGAGGAAGATCTCGGAGAAAACACACGCAGGTCACGGGGAAAATGTACAAACTCCGTACAGACAGCACCCGTAGTCGGGAGCGGCGTGGCAAGCACTGTAAGGTAACAACTCTACCGCTGCGCCACCATGCCACCGAAATGTTAGATTCAAATGCCTTCGAAATTTTATTTGGTAAAGTATATGCTACTGTTCAATGTTGGGACGAATATCTTATATCCCTACCAAAGGAAAATGTCACTTTATTTTCATGATTCTCCAGTTTAAATGTTATTTTGTAACCAAGAGTACTATAATTTTTCTTCTCAAAATCTCTTTCTAAATTTAACCATTTTTTGCTGCTACCTCAGATGTTGCTGGCATCAACATTGATTTGAATGCAATTAGACACAAGGAAATAATTAAGTGTGGTGTATACTAGTCCAGGGTAATCACCATCATCACATGACTGCTACTGTCATATATGTTGCTGCATTGCAGTGTATTTGTTTGCCTCCCAGAACTACAATAGATTGGCCACAGAATGTGCAACAAACACACACATATATTAGTCTTTAATGCAAGAAAATGTTTAATAGATATTATTGGATATTTATTCAGTATCTTCTACCATATTGAGGTTGTTTTTTGGAAGTTAATGCTCCATAAACCGTTTTGCCAAACACATCGTTAGTATTGGATTTCTCTGTGATTCCTCATGTCACTCATGATTTGAAATATGTTTGAACAAATTCAACACAAATTTGACAATACCTCATGCAGATAGGCTTACTAACTGGCTGGATCTAATATTTATATGCAGTAACACGAGTTAGATAAATGTTAATTTAATTAAACAAGTTTATACCAAATCTAATTTTTAACATACTTTTAAAACAGTTTCTTCGAAGAATTTATGCAGGAAAAACACAGACGGCATGCTAACAAATTGCATGACATTATTTGGAATAAAAATGTCAATTTGAATTTTCTATTTATATTGAGTGATAATTTTATGAATAAATTATGTTTTCGGGAAAAAATGAAACCAAGAACAATATCTTGACATCAAATACCCCAAAATGTGAAGATTAATATCAGTACAGTATTAATTTCAACAGGTCCCTGTATCTTATATTTCCAACCTGTACAATACCTCCTTTCTTTACCCCCATCCTCAATCCGGATTATGTTCGTGGAAGATATCAAACACGGGCACAAAGTCCAGAATTCCACCTAATCTCTCACGTTAATATTTTATTCAACCATGAATGAAATGTTAATTTGATACTGCATTGGGAAAAAAACTGCAATAAAGACAATTGTGTGCAATGCACCACTTATAACCCCATATGTCTTTTCAATTCAAATCGTTAACAAGCCAGCAGGGTTTAATCTTTTAACTACAAATTCAGCAAAACATCACTTTATGATATGACTACAGCAGGGGTTCCCAACTTTTTTCATTCCGTTTACCCCTGGAAACTTTAATAGCACATAACAATGTTATTTCACTTATTTATGAACAACTAATGATGAACAGATACCAGAACCAAACACAGCCAGTCAATGAGAAAAAATGTACAAATCCAGAATCAACAGATTTACCCCCTGAGTAGACTAAATTTACCCCAGGTTGGGAACCCTTGCTCTACAGCATGAAATAGTAAACAGTAGTGATCCAGTGGATTAAATTAACCAGCTAAAAACAACCCTACCCTCACTCCATCATCCACTGTACTGATAAGTAACGGAAAAACAAACGCAGAGATCACAATGCATGATTACCTACGCACACTGATTCAATACAGTGTACTAAGTTTATGGCATTAATTCTTAACATGGCTGCTCCACGCTGTGCTCTAACTATGCTATTCTAAGGTAGGTGGTATTGTATACAGTGAAGATGGCTAATAGAAATTTCAGGAGCACCTTGATTAGCTGGGCAAGTGGGTTGAGGAATGGCTAATGGAGTTTAATGCAAATAAGTGGGAGGTGTTGCATTTTGGGAGGTCAAACCAGGGCAGGACCCATCACAGTGACTTGCATGACCTGGGGAGTGTTGTAGAGCAGAGGGATCTAGGGTTACAGTTACAGTTCCCTGAAACTGGTGTCACAGGTAGATAGAATGGTAAAGAAGGCTTTTGGTAGATTGGTCTATATTAGTCAGGGTACTGGGTGCAGAAGTTTGAACATTATGTTACAATTGTACAACATGGTGGTGAGGCCACACTTGGAGTACTGTGTTCAGTTTTGAATGAGTTAATGAATTCATTAAGTTTATTGGCCAAGTATGTTCACCTACAAGGAATTTGCCTTGGTGCTCTGCCCTCATATGACAACATGACATACAGTGACAGTTACAAATGACATAAAACATTAAACATTAATAATAAAACATTATTGATCAAACAAGTGAATTAAATAAAATACCAGAGCAAAAGGAGGCTGCAGATTTTTGGTTATTAAGTAGAGCTACTACTCATGGAAAAAAGCTGTTTTTATGTCTTTATGTGGCAGCTTTGACAGTCCAGAGCCGCCTTCCAGGGGGAAGTGATTCAAAGAGTTTGTGGCCAGGGTGAGAGGGGTCAGAGATGATCTTACCCGCTCGCTACCTGGCCCTTGCGGTGTTCATCAATGGAGGGAAGGTTGCAGCCAATAACCTTCTCAGCTGGGGGTTACACAAAAAGCTGGAGAAACTCAGCGGGTGCAGCAGCATCTAAGGAGCGAAGGAGATAGGCGACGTTTCAGGTCGAGACCCTTCTTCAGACTGGTCAGGGATCAGGGAAACGAGAGATATAGACAGTGATGTGGAGAGATAAAGAACAATGAATGAAAGATATGCAAAAAAGTATCGATGATAAAGGGAACAAGCCATTGTAAGCTGTTTGTGGTGTGAAAATGATAAGCTAGTGCGACTAGGGTGGGGGAGGGAGATAGAGATAGAGGGAATACCAGGGCCCAAGGGCTGAGGGAAGGGGGCGAGACATCAAGGGTTAACAGAATTGAGAAAATTCAATGTTCAAGCCCAAAGGATGTAGACTCCCCAAGCGGAATATGAGGTGCTGTTCCTCCAACTTGCGGTGTTGCTCACTCTGGCCGTGGAGGAGGCCCAGGACCGAGAGGTCGGATACGGAATGGGAGGGGGAGTTGAAGTGCTGAGCCACCGGGAGGTCAGGTTGCTTTTTGCGGACCGAGCGGAGGTGTTCGGCGAAACGATCACCAAGCATCCGCTTGGTCTCACCGATATAGATCATCTGGTATCTGGAGCAGCGGATGCGGTAGATGAGGTTGGAGGAGGTGCAGGTGAACCTCTGTCGGACCTGGAAGGATTGCTTGGGTCCCTGAAAGGAGTGGAGGGGGGAGGTGAAGGGGCAAGTGTTGCATTTCTTGCGGTTGCAAGGGAAAGTGCCCGGGGAAGGGGTAGAGCGGGAGGGGAGGGAAGAATTGACAAGGGAGTTGCGGAGGGAGCGGTCTTTGCGGAAGGCAGACAGGGGGGGAGATGGGAAGATGTGGCGGGTGGAGGGGTCACGTTGGAGGTGGCGAAACTGGCGGAGGACTATGTGTTGTATTTGCCGGCTGGTGGGGTGAAAGGTGAGGACCAGGGGGACTCTGCCCTGTTTGCGAGTGGGGGAATGGGGAGAGAGGGCAGTGTTGCGGGGTATGGAGGAGACCCCGGTGCGAGCCTCATCAATAGTGGGGGAGGGCAATCCCCGTTCTCTGAAGAATGAGGCCATTTGTGATGATCTGGTGTGGAACACCTCATCCTGGGAGCAGATGCGGCGTAGACGAAGGAATTGGGAATAGGGGATGGAGTCCTTACAGGAAGCAGGGTGGGAGGAAGAGTAGTCCAGGTAGCTGTGGGAGTCAGTTGGTTTGTAAAACCTTCGCAGCTGATTGGACGATTTGCTGCAGCCTCCATGCTTGGTGGCTGAGCCAAACCAGACCATGATAGAGAAGGTGAGGATAGACTCTAAGATGGCCGTATAGAATTGGACCATTGCCTGTGGCAGATTGTGCTTCCTCTGCTGCCTCAGGAAGTACATCCTCTGTTGTGCCTTTTTGACTGTGGAGTCGATGATAGCCCCCCATTTAAGGTCCTTGGAGATGATGGTTCCCAGGAACTTAAAAGACTCCACAGATGTGACTGAGTGGGGCGAGGGGAGGAGGAGCTCGCCTAAAGTCCACTATCAATCCCACTTTCTTAAGAGCATTGAGATCCAGGTTGTTGCGATGGCACCAGGACGCCAGCTGTGTCAATTCCTGTCTGTAGGCAGATTCCTCTCCATCCTGGATCAGTCCAATCAGGGTTGTATCATCCGTAAACTTGAGAAGCTTGGCAGAGGAGTCAATTGGTGTAGAGAGAGTAGAGGAGAGGGCGGAATACGCAGCCTTGTGGTGCTCCTATGCTGACGGTTTGGCCATCGTGCTGCAGGACAGATATCATTAAGCTATAAAGAGTGCAGAGATCAAATTCCCAGCACTTGTGCAGTATTGGTCCCCTAATTTGACGAAGGACATTCTTGCTTGAGGGAGTGCAGCGTAACTTTACAAGTTTAATTCCCGGGATGGTGGGACTGTCATATGCTGAGGGAATGGAGCGGCGGGCTAGTACACTCTGGAGTTTAGAAGGGTGAGATGGGATCTTATTGAAACATATAAGATTGTTAAGGGTTTTGACAGACTAGAGGTAGGAAACATGTTCCCGATGATGGGGGAGTCCAGAACATGGGGCCACAGTTTAAGAATAAGGGGTAAGACATTTAGAACGGAGACGAGGAAACACTTTTTCTCACAGAGAGTGGTGAGTCTGTGGAATTCTCTGCCTCAGAGGGCAGTGGAAGCGGGTTCTCTGGATGCTTTCAAGAGAGAGCTAGATGGGGCTCTTAAAGATAGAGGTGTCAGGAGATATGGGGACAAGGCAGGAACGGGGTACTGATTGGGGATGATCAGCCATGACTACATTGAATGGTGGTGCTGGCTCGAAGGGCCGAATGGCCTACTCCTGCGCCTATTGTCTATTGACTTAAAAGGCTGAGCTCTAGGGGGAAGGTTGGGAAGGCTAGCACTTTATTCCGTGGAGAGCAGGAGGCTGAGGGATGATCTTATAGAGCTGTATAAATCATGAGGTAATAGATACAGTAAATGCATAGAGTCTGTTGTGTTAAAGAAGGAACTGCAGATGCTGGAGAATCGAGGATACACAAAAGGTTGGAGAAACTCAGCGGATGCAGCAGCATCTAAGGAGCGAAGGAGATAGGCGACGTTTCGGGTCGAGACCCTTCTTCAGACTGGTCGGCGACGTTTTGGGTCGAGACCCTTCTTCAGACTGGATAGAGAATGCATAGAGTCTTTTAGCCAGAGTGGAAGAATCAAAACCATGAGGACATATTTTTAAGGTGAGAGGGACAAGATTTAAATATGAACTTGAGGGGCTCCTTTTTCACTCTGTGGGTGGTGGGTATATGGAACAAGCTGCCAGAGGAGGTAGTTGAAGCAAGTACCATAACAACATTTAAAATGACACTTGGAAAAGGATATGGATAGCAATGCTTTAGAGGTATATCGGCCAAATGTGGGCAAACATTGGTGGAGCATTTTGGTCAGGTTGAACGAGTTGGACCGAATGGCCTGTTTCTGTGCTGTATAACTATTGACTCGATTCATAGGCTGAACGTTTTGGCAGAGAATCGTGCATTTAAGTATGAAGCACTTTTTGAAGGCAGCCTGCACATTTTAAAAGGAACATGTGTTGTCTCAGCTGAAATGGAATCTGAGCTATGAGAAACGAACAGCAGTGCAAGATGCGAGAAGGTAAAAGGGGATTATCATGGTTTTTATACGCTTGTATCTTAAAACTTGTATCTTAAGTCTTAGTTCGGAATGTTAAAGTAGGAAACTTGTCCTCTATCACCACGAGATCCTAAAGATACATAACAGGAGAGTAAAGGCAGAAAAGGGTGAAAATACTTGACGGGAGGGAAATAGACTTAACATTTCAGATCAATGACGTTTCATCAATACATTGAAGATGTTGACTATTAAGACCAATGGAATGAGTAAATCCTTAAAGTCTGGGTTCAGGGCCCTGAGAACTTTATTGATCACACAAGTGAGCATTAAGTCGTACATCTTAAAACATAATTTCCCAGAAGCTCTGCACCACCAAACTCAGAGACTGCTTCTTGAACAACCTGGGTCACTATGATCACTTGCTAAGAGCTTTTTTTTTTCTATTCCAGCTACTTGACCTCTGTGCATAACCCTTCTGTGTAAAATTGGTGCATACAGAAACCAAAACCAAGACATCAGAACATTCAGAACATCTCAGCCACATTTAAAATGTTTGTAAATAATAAACTCATTCAGAATCACTGCAATTACGGACAGAATTCAATCAGCAACCATCCCGACCCCACTACAAATGTAAAATAGATGAGGCACAACTTATGACAGAATAAGGACATTCGTTAGAGCATTGGTCTCCAAAAGCTACACTCTAATCGACAATGGTCCGCAGGGGCCAGTGCTCCGGGTGGTGTCCTCGAAGGGGCGGGATCCATGTGTACATGTGATTTGATGCCTGCCATCCACTCGGGGCGGGATCCATGTGTACACGTGATAGATACCTTCTGTGGCAGAGAACTCCACAGACTCACCACTCACTGTGTGAAAAAAGATCTTCTCATCTCGGTCCTAAAAGACTTCCCCCTTATCCTTAAACTGTGACCCCTTGTTCTGGAGTTCCCCAACATTGGGAACAATCTTCCTGCATCTAGCCTGTCCAACCCCTTAAGAATTTTGTAAGCCTCTATAAGATCCCCCCTCAATCTCCTAAATTCCAGCGAGTACAAGCCGAGTCTATCCAGTCTTTCTTCATATGGAAGTCCTGCCATCATTTGCTATATTTAAGAGGGAGTTAGATGTGGCCCTTGTGGCTAAAGGGATCAGGGGGTATGGAGAGAAGGCAGGTACAGGATACCGAGTTGGATGATCAGCCATGATCATATTGAATGGTGGTGCAGGCTCGAAGGGCCGAATGGACTGCACCTGCACCTATTTTCTATGATTCTATGATTCTATATGGCCCGCCATCCGTTCACAGACATGGGTCTTGGCCCCTATGCAGAACAAGGTTGCCGACTCCTGGTATAAACATATGTTCATACACTAGTATCCAAACTTCAAATAATTTGTATATTTACTAAATTTTATATATTAAAAAGAAAAACAGAAACCACAAAACACAATTTATCAATCTTCGCTTCACCCTGAAAGTTTTTTGAAGTTCTGGTTTTCTTTTTGATATGGAATGAAGTTGAAGCAGTCAGTCTTGGACAGTGCAGCTTTAACCTGCTATGTCAATTTTTTGAATAAGAAAGGAAATTATTTTCAAGAAAGTCTTTGCAGTTTTACAGAATAGGCAATTGATCAAGTTTTTCATGAAATACCACAATGATGGCCAATGCAGGAAAAGATTAAGTGAATGTGGCAATGGGACCTTGAGGAATTGCTCAACCACAATGAGATTTCTGTGTCAAATTATGCTACAATCTTAAATTTATATGCATTCAAAATATAACTTGTAATTTGAAAAACACAGATTTTATCAAATCGCAGCCAGGCTACTCAATGGCAATAAAAACTCACGCTGACTCCCTAGAATGTTTTTCATGCATCAATGAAGTTTACATCAGATTATAGAGACAATTCAGCTTCTGTTCTCTGTTCTGCTGTGCCGTAACTAGTCCATCACATCAGCAACAATCCCATCACACACAGCAAGTACAGTCTTATCATCTTATCACTAGACCCCAGTGTATGATAGTTTCCTGTTACTGGCAACAAAATTTACTGTCTCACAATTACTGCCGTTATACCATGCAAAAAGTTGATGTACATTCACATTTTTATTTGTTGGATTACTCCTCATTTTATTTATTCTTACTATTAACTTGAAACATAGGAGGCATTCTAATTATCTCTGTGTGATTTGCGTTCTGTGGTAGACTTCTCTTGAAAACTTTACATAAACCAAGATTACAGTAACTTTTACTGTAAAACCAATATTATTTTGCATTTTATGAAGCAACTTAAGAGCCTAAGCACATAAAATATAGAAGCTAGGCCTCACTGCCTGTTGATGTGAGGCGTGAACAACAGTAACCAAGTCTCTCAAAATACCAACACTTTCCACTCTCTCACCATTTAAAAATCTTCTGCCATCCCATATTTTCTCCCAATGTGGATGGATTCCCATTTGTCCACATTATATTCCATCTGTCACATTTCCTATTCTCTTAACTGTACTTTAATGTCTCTCAGCAGCTTGATTGGCCAGCATGATTCTTAGGTGAGCAGATGATGAAAATACAGTGCGCTTCATAATGTTTGGGACAAAGACCTATCATTTATTTATTTGCCTCTGTACTCTGCAATTTGAGATTTGTAATAGAAAAAAAATCACATGTGGTTAAAGTGCACATTGTCAGATTTTAATAAAGGCTATTTTTATACAATTTGGTTTCACCATGTAGAAATTACTTAGACTTAGTTCCTCCCACACTGTTGAGTGCATTGGGCAGCAAGCTTTCACCATTCTGTTCGGTCATGTGTGACGTCTTCCACCTTCGATTGGTTAGTGTCCTATTGGGGGTGGAAGGCGTCGCACATGACCGAACAGAATGGCGAAAGCTTGCTGCCCAATGCACTCAACAGTGCAGGATGCTAACCTATCTATGTAGAAATTATAGCAGTGTTTATACATAGTCAGGGCACCATAATGTTTGGGCACAGCAATGACATGTAAATTAAAGTAGTCATGTTTAGTATTTTGTTGCATATCCTTTGCATGCAATGACTGCTTGATGTCTGTGATTCATGGACATCACCAGTTTCTGGGTGTCTTCTTTGGTGATGCTCTGCCAGGCCTGTATTGCAGCCATCTTTAGCTTATGCTTGTTTTGGGAGCTAGTCCCCTTCAGTTTTCTCTACTGCATATAAAAGGCATGCTCAATTGGGTTCAGAACGGGTGATTGACTTGGCCACTCAAGAATTTACCATTTTATAGCTTTGAAAAACTCATTTGTTGCTTTAGCCGTATGTTTGGGATCAGTGTCTTGCTTTGGAATGAACCACCAGCCAATGAGTTTTGAGACATTTGTTTGAACTTGAGCAGATAGGATGTGTCTATACACTTCATAATTCATTATGCTACTGCCATCAGCAGTTGTATCATCAATGAAGATAAGTGAGCCTGTACCTTCAGCAGCCATACATGCCCAGACCTTAACACCCCCACCACCGTGTTTCACAGATGAGGTAGTATGCTTTGGATCTTGGGCAGTTCCTTCTCCCCTCCATACCTTGCTCTTGCCATCACTCTGATATAAGTTAATCTTCGTCTCATCTGTGCACAAGACCTTTTTCCAGAACTGTGGTTGCTCTTTTAAGTACTTCTTGGAAAACTGTAACCCGGCCATCGTATTTTTGCGGCTAACCAGTGGTTTGTCTTTCTGTTCATGAAGTCTTCTGTGGATAGTGGTCATAGACAAACCCACACCTGACTCCTGAAGAGTGTTTCTGATCTGCCGGACAGGTGTTTGGAGGGTTTTCTTTTTTATAGGGATAATTATTCTGTCGTCAGCTGTGGAGGTCTTCCATGGCCTGCCAGTCCCTTTGCGATTAGTAAGCCCACCAGTGCTCTCTTTCTTCTTAATGATGTTCCAAACAGTTGATGTTGGTAAGCCTAAGGTTTGGCTGATCTCTAACAGTTTTATTCTTGTTTTTCGGTCACATAATGGCTTCTTTGACTTTCATTTGGTCCTCATGTTGATAAACAGCAATAAAAGTTTCCAAAGGTGGTGGAAAGAATGGAGGAAAGACTAGGTACTGAGCGCTCTCCTATACCTGCATTAGGAGGCAATTAAACATACCTGAGCAATTACAAACACCTGTGACGCCATCTGTCCCAAACATTATGGTGTCCTGAAATGGAGGGGGGACTATGTATAAACACTGTTGTAATTTCTACATGGTGAAACCAAAATGTATAAAAATGGCCTTTATTAAAATGTGACAATGTGCACTTTAGCCACATGTGATTTTTTTATATTACAAATCTCAAATTGTGGAGTACAGAGGCCAATAAATAAATGATAGGTCTTTGGCCCAAACATTATGGAGGGCACTGTATCTACAGTTCAACTGAGAGAGGGGGTGGGAGAATGCAACCTTCACGTGGTCTAGCGTGTCCAAACCTTTAATAATCTTAAATGTTTGAATAAGATCCCCTCTCATCCTAAATTCCAGAGCATATAAGCCCAGCCGCTCCATTCTCTCAGCATATGACAGTCCCGCCATCACAGGAATTAACCTTGTGAACCTACGCTGCACTCCCTCAATAGCAAGAATGTCCTTCCTCAAATTAGGGGACCAAAACTGCACACTATACTCCAGGTGTGGTCTCACTAGGGCCCTATACAACTGCAGAAGAGCCTCTTTGATCCAATACTCAACTCCTCTTGTTATGAAGGCCAACATGCCATTCGCTTTCTTCACTGCCTGCTGTACCTGCATGTTTACTTTTATTGACTGATGAGCTAGGACCCCCAGATCCGGATCAGATAAAGGAATAAAAGAGGAGGCGGGGATGTTAAAAAGAGGAGAGCTGGACTACTGGACGAGATGGAGGTTACAGAACTGTAATAGGTTATGTGCAAAGGGAAAGCTGTGATAATGAAGGGGTTTAATCATGACAATATCTTAGATTTCCAACATCCACAGAGCATTGCCTCCCCCCTGTATGCATATTACCATTTCAGCATTGTTTTCTCCCTTTTTTCTTTTGTTTTCATTCTCCACCTTATATTTACATCTCCTCCAGTCAATTCACCTGTGATGATTAAACCATCACTATTCCCCAACTATGTTAGAAGTACCATCACTTGTCTTATCACAGACATTCCTAATGACCTCTCCTCCTCTTTAAAGTTTGAAATCAAATATGTTTTAAGTGAAAGGTCATTGACCCGAAACACTGACACTGCATCTGCCTTCAAAGATAATGTCTGATCTGCAGAGTACGTCCACTATCTGTTTTGTTTTGTTCCTTGATGCACATTTAATACAAATTTGACAGATAAAATAAATCTGTTTGCGCTTGCACACAAATAATACTGACCAAATATGGCTTTAAAATTCACTTCAAATTACACAGCTAAACGCAATACAACAACAGCTTTTATTTCTTTCTACAACTTCACTTGTGAAAGGGGGATAAATCTCAGATTATATCATATACTCATTAAGGAATCTGTGCTTGCCATAAATAGGTACAGTTCCTTTTTTCTTCACATTATGCTTTTTTTTCCTCTCTTTAAACAGCATTCCAATATGTGAAATCTAATGTAAAGCAGTCACAATACATTTTCTTTCATTCCGATAGTAGTATTTATTCAAAGCTAGAACGAGAAACATCAAAACTACTCTATAATGTCCATTCAGATTTCTTTCACCCGCAGTGGCTTGCAAAAGTATTCATATCCCTTGAACTTTTCCACATTTTGTCACGTTACAACCATAAACATAAATGTATTTTATTGGGATTTTATGTGATAGACCAACACAAAGTGGTGCATAATTGTGAAGTGGAAGGAAAATGATACATGGCTAAAAAACAGAAAAGTGTGGCGTGCAAAAGTATTCAGCCCCACTGAGTCAATACTTTGTAGAACCATCTTTCGCTGCAATTACAACTGCAGGTCTTTTGGGGTATGTCTCTACCAGCTTTGCACATCTACAGACTGACATTTTTGCCCATTCTTCTTTGCAAAATAGCTCAAGCTCAGTCAGATTGGATGGAGAGCGTCTGTGAACAGCAATTTTCAAGTCTTGCCAGAGATTCTCAATTGGATTTAGGTCTGGATTTTGACTGGGCCATTGTAACACATGAATATGCTTTGATCTAAACCATTCCATTGTAGCTCTGGCTGTATGTTTAGGGTCGTTGTCCTGCTGGAAGGTGAACCTCCACCCCAATTTCAAGTCTTTTGCAGACTCTAACAGGTTTTCTTCCAAGATTGCCCTGTATTTGGCTCCATTCATCTTCCCATGAACTCTGACCAGCTTCCCTGTCCTTGCTGAAGAAAAGCATCCCCATAGCATGATGCTGCCACCACCATGTTTCACAGTGGGGATGGTGAGTTCAGGGTGACGTGCAGTGTTAGTTTTCCACCACACATAGTGTTTTGCATTTAGGCCAAAAACTTCAATTTTGGTCTCATCAGACCTGAGCACCTTCCTCCACATGTTTGCTGTGTCCCCCACATGGCTTGTGGCAAACTGCAAACTGGACTTCTTATGGCTTTGTTTCAACAATGGCTTTCTTCTTGCCACTCTTCCATAAAGGCCCGATTTGTGGAGTGCACGACTAATAGTTGTCCTGTGGACAGATTCTCCCACCTTAGCTGTGGATCTCTGCAGCTCCTCCAGAGTTACCATGGGCCTCTTGGCTGCTTCTCCGATCAACGCTCTCCTTGCCCGACCTGTCAGATTAGGTGGACGGCCATGTCTTGTTAGGTTTGCAGTTGTGCCATACTCTTTCCATTTTTGGATGATGGATTGAACTGTGAGATGTTCAAAGCTTGGGATATAACCTAACCCTGCTTTAAACTTCTCCACAACCTTATCCCTGACCTGTCTGGTGTGTTCCTTGGGCTTCATGATGCCCAAGGAACATTCTTTGTTTACTAATGTTCTCTAAAAAACCTCTGAGGCCTTCACAGAACAGCTGTATTTATACTGAGATTAGATTACACACAAGTGGACTCTATTTACTAATTAGGTGACTTCTGAAGGCAATTGGTTGCACTGGATTTTATTTAGGGGTATCAGAGTAAAGGGGGCCGAATACTTTTGCACGCTACACTTTTCAGTTTTTTATTTGTAAAAAAAATTTCAAAACCATGTATCATTTTCCTTCCACTTCACAATTATGCGCCACTTTGTGTAGTTCTATCACATAAAATCCCAATAAAATACATTTAAGTTTGTGGTTGTAACGTGACAAAATGTGGAAAAGTTCAAGGGGTATGAATACTTTTGCAAGCCATTGTACATTAAATATTCCAAAATTAGTGTTCCCAAATAAAAGAGGTTGAGCAACATTTTGCCACTGCGCAATGCACTGAATTACTCAATCTTGTCACATAAATGTTCAAACGTAAATTACAGGCTCAAGGGAGAGACTTATTTGGTGAAGTCTAACGTGTTCATCATCTTAGAAGTTAAATGTTTTTCTTCGTTAAACTAAAGCTGTAGTTTAGTCCTTTGTTCGTTAATCAAAACCAAGAGATTAATTTGCAGTCTAGGGACCCGAGAACAAATATCTGGACTGATTTTCCAATGCTAAGAGAGTGCTACACTTGTCAGATGAGCCATTTCGTGGATGAAATGTTAAACCTGGGTTCTCCCAGGTAAATATACATTAAAAAAATTCAGAGAAAAGCAGGAGTCATCTCCAGCTGCCTGAACAAATTTTAAAAAGACAGATGATTTGTCATTATCAAATTATTTGCAGAATATTGGATGTAATATGGAGGAACTCAACAGGTCAGGCAGCATTGGTGGAGGGAAATGGACAACCGACATTTTGGGTCACAATTCTTCTTCAGACTGAAGTGTCCTGACCCAAAACATCCTCTGCCCATTTCCCTCCACAGATGCTGCTTAGCATACTGAGTTTCTCCGACAGTTTGCTTTTTTGCTTTTGCACAAGATTTTAGGATCTGAAGTCTCTTCTGTCTAGATATTGGAAGTATGTTTTGAGATAGACTGAAAGGGATACGAATGGCTTTCTATGAAGTACTTTTTCTTCTCTAACTATAAAAAGGGTTCAAAGAATAAACCTAGCAATTATAGACCTATTAGTTTGACGTCAGTGGTGGGCAAATTAATGGAAAGGATACTTAGAGATAATATATATAAGCATCTGGATAATCAGGGTCTGATCAGGAACAGTCAACATGGATTTGTGCCTGGAAGGTCATGTTTGACAAACCTTCTTGAATTTTTTGAAGCGGTAACTAGGGAAATTGATGAGGGTAAAGCAGTGGATGTTGTCTATATGGATTTCAGTAAGGCCTTTGACAAAGTTCCCCATGGAAGGTTGGTTAAGAAGGTTCAATCTTTGGGTGTTAATGGCGGAGTAGCAAGATGGATTCAACAGTGGCTGAATGGGAGATGTCAGAGAGTAATGGTGGATGGCTGTTTGTCAGGTTGGAAGCCGGTGACCAGTGGGGTGCCTCAGGGATCTGTGTTGGGTCCACTGTTGTTTGTCATGTACATCAATGATCTGGATGATGGGGTGGAAAATTGGATAAGTAAATATGCAGATGATACTAAGATAGGTGGTGTTGTGGATAATGAAGTAGATTTTCAAAGTCTACAGAGAGATTTGGGCCATTTGGAAAAGTGGGCTGAAAGATGGCAGATGGAGTTTAATGTTGTTAAGTGTGAAGTGCTACATCTTGGCAGGACAAATCAAAATAGGACATACATGGTAAATGGTAGGGAATTGTGGAATGCTGTGGAACAGAGGGATCTAGGAATAACTGTGCATAGTTCCCTGAAGGTGGAATCGCATGTAGATAGGGTGGTAAAGAAAGCCTTTGGTGTGCTGGCCTTTATAAATCAGTGCATTGAATATAGGAGTAGGGAAGTAATGCTAAAATTGTACAAGGCATTGGTAAGACCAATTCTGGAGTATGGTGTACAATTTTGGTCGCCTAATTATAGGAAGGATGTCAACAAAATAGAGAGAGTACAGAGGAGATTTACTAGAATGTTGCCAGGGTTCCAGCAACTATGTTACAGAGAAAGGTTGAACAAGTTAGGTCTTTATTCTTTGGAGCGCAGAAGGTTAAGGGGGGACTTGATTGAGGTCTTTAAAATGATGAAAGGGATTGACAGAGTTGACGTGGATAAGCTTTTCCCATTGAGGGTAGGGAAGATTCAAACAAGAGGGCATGACATGAGAATTAAGGGACAGAAGTTTAGGGGTAACGTGAGGGGGAACTTCTTTACTCAGAGGATGGTGGCTGTGTGGAATGAGCTTCCAGCAGAAGTGGTGGAGGCAGGATCGATTTTAACATTTAAAAGTAAAGTGGATAGGTATATGGACGTGAAGGGAATGGAGGAGTATGGGCTGAGTGCAGGTAGATGGGACTAGGGGAAAACAAATGGTCCGCACGGACTGGAAGGGCCGAGAGGGCCTGTTTCCGTGGTGTAATTGTTATATGGTTATATGGTTCTCTAACTAGCCTTCATTTCTCTGCCCCCAATTTGGAGTTTTAGATTTGACATCTTTGAGACTATTGTGCTTTCAAGATTTCCAGAAATCTTCAAGCACTGCTCCTTGACAATCACAAGATCTCAAAAGCTTTGCACTAATTCTAGCTATTTCTTGTTCTTGTGCATGAAAACAGGAATTTCACCTTCCTAGTAGTTTGGTTGAGAAGTGACAAAATATGGATGCCAGAACAGTTGAAATAATCTGAATTGCACAACATGAATCCCTGGGTTTTACAGTAGATGACTTTAAGGATAGTATATATTGAAGTTGTCATCTTCTCAACCGCCATAGATTCCAGAGCCATGCCCATAAATTAGAAGTAAGATATGTAACCTCGCTATTTAAGAAGAGGGAGAGATGAAACATAGAACTATAACCTAAGGAGGCTGATAGCTATAGCAGGGAAAATGCCTGGCATCGATCATTAATGAAGATAATAGGACTGGGCAGGGTCAATATGGATTTATGAAATCAAATTATACAAGTCCGTGGGAAATTTTGAGGTTGTAGCTGGCAGAATAGGTAAGGATGAGTGGGTATATTTGCATTTTCAGAATGCCTCCGCAAGATGCCATGCAAGAGATTATTCCACAAAATACAGTTCACTGTTTTACACTGAGATGGAATGAGACTGGGCAAAAAACAGAGAGAACAAATGGGTCAATTTCAGTTTGGCAGATGAAATATTATATGGAAAAAATGCAAGTTCATCCAAATTGGTAAAAAATGTATAATGCCAGCGTATTTCTAAAAGAGCAAGAGTTGGAAAGGTTTTAATGATCCAAAAGACCCGGGTATCCTTGCAACATGAATCACTGATTGCTAACAGGTTCAGCGGATTCCACTCAACACAGCAAACAGAATAACATTGAATTTTCTCAATTCTGTTAACCCCTGCTGTCTCCTCCCCTCCCACCTCTCCCTCAGCCCTCGGGCCCTGGCATTCCCTCTATCTCTATCTCCCTCCCCCACCCTAGTCGCACTAGCTTCTCATTTTCACACCACAAACAGCTTACAATGGCTTGTTCCCTTTATCATCGATACTTTTTTGCATATCTTTCATTCATTGTTCTTTATCTCTCACATCACTGTCTATATCTCTCGTTTCCCTGATCCCTGACCAGTCTGAAGAAGGGTCTCGACCCGAAACGTCGCCTATCTCCTTTGCTCCTTAGATGCTGCTGCACCCGCTGACTTTCTCCAGCATTTTGTGTAACCTTCGATTCTCCAGCATCTGCAGTTTCTTCGTTAACACAGCAAACAGAATTTGTTCATAATTACAAGAATATTTGCATGCAAGAGTCGGGATATCTTGGTCCAATTGTGCAGACCCCGAATGTGATTGTATCCAGAATACTGCGTTCACATTTGGCTCCTTCTCAAGGAAAAATAAATTTGCAGTGGAGAGAATATAATGAAAGTTCACAAGCTAGATTCCTGGGATCGTACAAGGCACTGTACATGCTGGAAGGTAGACACAAAATGCTGGAGTAAATCAGCAGGACAGGCAGCATCTCTGGAGAGAAGAAATGGATGTTTCGAGTGGAGACCCTTCTTCAGACTGATATCAAGGGAGTGGCCGGGAGAACAATAGAATGTAGTCGGAAACAGTAAGACTGGTGGGAGAACTGGGAAGGGGGAGGGGATAGAGAGGGAATCTAGAATGCTGGAATCTAGAGCAGCAATCAATCTGCTGGAGGAACTCAGTGGATCAAGCAGCATCTGTAGGGAGGAAAGGAAGTGTCTTTCTCTCCATAGATGCTGCTCGAGCTGCTGAGTTAATCTTGCAGAATATTTGCTGCACTATTGTGGTCTATCTAATATTATTGATTATTAATTCATTATATAATTGATTATTGTATATTTATTTGTATGTTATTATTAATGGGCCTATAATGCTGCAGCAAGTCAGAATTTCATTGTTCTGTTGCCAACAATTAAACAACCTTGACTGACTCCTGATTAGATTCTTGCAAAGCTGCTTTGTTTGAAGAGGACAAATTAAGCTGGCTGCCCATTAACTTAGAAGCATAAGGGATGATTCAATTGAAACACACATTTTCATGAGACTTGATTTGCCTGTCAAAGCTGCCACAGCCAGACATAAAAACAGTTTTTATCCACGAGTATTTGCTCTACTCAACAGCCAAAAATCTGTATCCCTGATCTGGTATTTTGTTGGTTCACATGCTTGATCAATGGTGTTTTATCATTAATGTTATATTATTATTAATGTTTAGTGTTTTCTTAACTGTCACTGTATGTCATGTTGTTATTTGTGGGCGGAGGACCAAGGCAAATTCCTTGTATGTGAATACTTGGCCAATAAACTTACTTACTTAGATGTGGAGTCAACATTTTCCTTGGCATGGACAACAGTCTTAAAAGGACAGAGGTGAGGAGAAATGTGTTAACCTGGGAGGTAAAGACTCTTTGAAATTCCTGATTCAAGTAGGCTGGAGACTTCATCGCTCATGTACATTTAAGAGATTTTAACAGATTTTAATGAAGGAATATGGAATTACACCAGGAAGTTGGCTCAATATTAAACATCAATCATGATCTTAATGAATGGTGCAGAAGGTACGGTGGGCTAAACGCCCTCCCTCTGCTTCTGACATCAAAAGAATAAATTGGAAATGCCGGAAATCTGAAAACAGAACGGAATATGATGGAAATACTCAATGTCAGGTGCATTCTATATCGAGAGCATCAGACCTATGTTTCAGGGCGACGTGATCCTTCATAACATTCCACATCCTAGCCTAGAAGGGGAATCAAAATTAAAGTCTGCGCTATCAGTTCAGTATTTATCCAGGGGTAGCATCCACACTGTCTCCAAGATGAACCCAGATAAAGTATTCATGATGTTTCTGTGGGTGTGGTTTTTTTTAAACTCCACAAAACAAAAGATTTTCTTTTTACATAAATTTGGAGTAAAATGGTCTCCTTTTGGTAATGGTAAAATGTTTCAATTGATGTTTTATTCCTTTTTTTTTCTCTCTCCATTGCCAATAGATCAATAGTATCTATTATCTGTATTTATACAAAAGTCACCAAATCAACAAGATTCAACCCATTGCATTAAATATATGCCAAAACTCTGCACTATGTATATAACTTTTCTCTTCCAATTCCTGTTATTGTGGAGTTTACAAAAACTCCCACTGAACAGCAACATCATGAATACTTTATCTGGGTTCATTTTTGCAGATTGTAAGGTGATTTTATTCAGCCAAGCATGACAAAAAAAATTTAACGGTTCCGTGGTGAGCAGAATATTTTGCATGGATATATAATAAGTAAGTGTGTGTGTGTGTGTGTGTGTGTGTGTGTGTGTGTGTGTGTGTGTGTGTGTGTGTGTGTGTGTGTGTGTGTGTGTGTGTGTGTGTGTGTGTGTGTATATATATATATATATATATATATATATAATTACAGAATTACAAGTGAAATTTTAAGGGGTTGTTTCACAGTTCAATCAGTCACTTCAACAATATTGCCCAGTGCACACGATTGCTATGGTGATGTTGATTAGATTCTTAATGTCACCATGAGGCACAGTTGCATATCAGCGAATCAGGTCACTTTCACTGTATGAGCAAAGACGTTCTTGAACATGTCACAGAGCCTCTCTGATAACAAACATTATTTTAACACTAATACCAAGATCAAGTGGTTGGTACAGAACGATACCTGTTTTATAGAGCTGCAGCCAATTTTCTTTAGTTTCTCTGAGATTAACAGGAACTAAAAGCAACAATGGAAACAAAATAGTAGCTTTGTTGGAACCAAGATATTTCAAAGACAAATAAAAAAGTGAGTTTTGAACAAGGAGCATAACAAAAATGTACGGGTTACAAGAATGAGCTATTAATAGATACTTCCAGCATGATTCAGTAATACAATGGGTTGTGAGGCGATTCACCAAATGGCAGAAATCCACCCTTAAATATGAGAAGCAGCACAATTTTGAAACAAAAGGAATGACAGAAGAAAGAACATTTTACTATGACGAGAAGGATAAATGAGCACTGAATACTGAATAGGCAGGCCAAAAATGAAAAATAGTGCATTAAAACATTAAAAAGAAAAGCAAAAAGCAAAAAATGCACCAAACCCAAATTGGTGGAAATTCTTAACAGATCAGGCAGCATCTCTGGAGAAATGCAAGAGATAATGTTTAAGATCAATTGCCTTACACCAGAACAATTTATACTTTCCTGAGCAACAAGCCATTTTCTTTCGTTCATCCGAGGCAAAAGAGGATAAAAAGCATTGGAAACTACATAATGCTTAATTTATCAAACATAACAATTTAGCTTAAAGTTATCCATCTATGAAATGATTCTTGGACATAAAACATACAAAAAAAATGGAAGGGTTACAAAACAAAACCAGGAACAACATTAAAAGAACTGAATAGGTTTTTTTTCTGATTAAAATCCTACATCTCATGATAAACAATAAAGCAAGGAATGACAAATTAGTCCTGAGATAGAACAAAATCCTCAGTGCGACACGCAAAAATATATTTACTTATAAGTATAGTACCTGTGTCAGGAATACAGTTTTAATAAATAATACAAACTTGTTTTTGTGAGCATTACAGTGCTCCCATCATCATTGCTCTTCTGGAGAGACTGCCAGAACTGAAGCAGGATGATAGGTTAGTTGTGTAGGAATTTAACTTCAAATAGCTTTCTCTCTCTCTCGCCATCCCCTCTCCTTCCTAGTTCTCCCACCAGTCTTAATGTCTCCGACTGCATTCTATCTCTGTCCCGCCCGCTCCCCTGACATCAGTTTGAAGAAGGGTCTCGACCCGAAATGTCACTCATTCCTTCTCTCCAGAGATGCTGCTTGTCCCACTGAGTTACTCCAGCATTTTGTGTCAATCTATGATCGGTTAGTTATCAGGGTATGGCTTTGGTGAAGTGTTAGAATTCTTTTCCAAAACCCTCCACAGATTCAATATTCATTAGTTGTCGTACATTTACTATATTTCATATACACAGGTTAGAGAATTGTACTGTGTAATACAAGACAATATAACCAGGATTTGCTGATAATACATGGCATTTAAAAAGTTCCCAAATTAGAATCTCACCTATGCACAGTAATATTCATTCTATGCATGGGAGGTATTTCTAAAATTCTATTACCTCCATTATTCAATGTATATCACTTAATTATACCAGGCTAAATAACAGAATTACAAACCAAGAAATGAAACACATTATCAGCAGCTATGGGTAATAACTGAGAGGGCGGTGGAGGCAGGTTCTCTGGATGCTTTCAAGAGCGAGCTAGATAGGCCTCTTAAAAATAGCGGAATCGGGGGATATGGGGAGAAGGCAGGAACGGGGTACTGATTGGGGATGATCAGCCATGATCACATTGAATGGTAGTGCTGGCTCGAAATGGCCTACTCCTGCACCTATTGTCCATTGTAAGGCAGATGACTATTGGGGAGATTAAATTGATATTGTTCAGACTTCTAAATGTGGATATTTTAACTACTTCTGAAATATTTCACGTAAAATTGTGGCAATCGGGTAACAAATTACATAACACCCAATGAGTGCACAACTTTATAAGATTTATCACAAAATGTCAGGCATAAGAATATAAGGGTTAAGAGCATGGGTAGGACAACTGGTCCTTCAGGCAAGTTTCACTATTCCTCAAAATCATAGTTAAACTTCTACCTCAGTCCAAGTTCCTGCATTAGCCCAGTCGGTATCATTTGAGTCACTTACGTACGGAAATCTAATGACCTCTCTTTGGAATGAACTCAATGACTGAGCCTCCACAGCATTTTGAGAACAGCACCCTCTGAGGAAGAAATTTCTCCTTTCCATCCAAAATAGTCTTCCCCGTATTTGGGAGATGATGACCTTTGGTTCTAAAATAATCAGGGGAAAATATCCTCCCTGTAAGGTGTTTTCCCTAATTGCTTGCTACACATGCATATTGATTTTCAATTATTTGCTCACAAGGTCACCTGCCTTGAACTCAACAATTCACAATCCCTTACTATTTAACAAACTAATAAATTATTTACTGTTGCTGCAGAACTAGCAACCTACCTGGAAACATGGAGGCTGAAACTGAGCGCGGCTAAAACTACCATCACAGCCTTCCATCTCAACACCAAGGAAGCTCACCGCCAACTCACAGTACCACTCTATGGGTCACCACTACCGTACAGCCCTACTCCAACATACCTCGGGGTAAAGCTAGATCGGCAGTTGACATTTAAACATCACCTTGAGTCACTGAGAGCCAAAGTATCATCCAGAAATAACCTCCTTCGCCGCCTGGCAGGGTCATCATGGGGAGCCAACGCATCTACCCTTCGCACCGGAGCCCTCGCCCTGGTATACAGTGCTGCCGAGTACGCTGCACCAGCATGGTGCAGGAGTGTACACACACGCAAGCTTGATACCACACTCAATGAGACATTGAGGATCCTCACTGGCTGTCTGCGGCCCACTCCATCAGAGTTCCTCCCTGTGTTAGCTGGCGTAGCACCTGCAGCCCTGCGCAGAGAGCACCTAACCCACAGCCTGGTGAACAAAGCCTCAATGGACCCAAATCATACCCTACACAACCTTGCCCAGTACTCCAACCCGGATCGTCAACGCCTGCCCTCCCGGCGCCCCTTCTCTCGTCATGCTGCATCTCTTCGTAGCTCCGATTTCAACATGCTAAGAGCATGGAGAGCCTGCTGGCAGGACACCCAACATCCCGCCCAAATGACCGTCTACCCAAACACACTGTTGCCACCTGGTGCAGAACTGGTCCGCAGAGAGTGGGTTACACTGAATCGTCTGCAAACTGGTGTTGGGCGTTTCAATCATAACATGAAACGTTGGGGACTGCGCCCATCAGCAGCCTGTACTTGTGGACACCCCGACCAGACCGCACACCATGTAATCCACGACTGTCCCACCCTCAGCCCACCAGATACCACTACCATCGACCTGACCAACCCCAATCCTGACACAGTGAACTGGCTGCGACGCCTGAATCAAACTGTGTAACTGACTCATACGCAAGAAGAAGAAGAAGATTTACTGTCAGTAAGAATTAAACTTATTTATTCCCTTATGAAGATCTGGATGCCTCTGGCAATGGCACTAGTTGTTGCTCTTCCTTAAATGTTCTCGAATAGCCGACTGTAAACCACATTCTTGAATTACTGAAGTCCTGGTGAATGTTGTTGCAAGGGGAGTTCCAGGATTTAGTCCAAATGAGGAAATATTATATAATAGAACCGCTCGGATAGTGACTTTTACATAAGCTAGGTAATTTGGAAGAGAAAAGCTTAAGATTTTCAGAAACACATGTATCCTAAAGAAATAAAGTACAAAGAAACACATACAGCGAACAGATGAATCAAAGCATAGAAACACTAATCTGAACCTGCATAGCTTAGTTTATTGCTTTGAGGCAATTATAACACTGGAGGAAATTGTATTTGTTATGATTTTCTGTTGAAGAATGGATTACTGAATAGGGCCTCTTCTTAGGCCAGAGGTCATCTGTTTTTTCTCTATGGCACATTCTTGAGCTCCGAATGTGGCATAGAAATGAAGAGTTATGGCCAGTTATGCTGAGTTCGAGACAGAATTCAAGGCTGAGAGATAATAGACTCTGTGGTTAGCTTTGGCTATGTTAAATTATAATGAGGTTGAGATAAGGGATGGATGCTTGGAGAGGAAAAGAATCAGATTGATGGATTTGTGACTTTCCTTCTGTTTATAGAAAATCGAAGAAGCAGATGTAATTCTGAGGTAATGGCCTGGTTGTGAATCTACCTTTGTCCTGTAATATTTGTAAAAGTCCTTGCAGATGAGATTGGAAATTCAGCAGGAAAAGGGCCTGCAAATTAGAATGAAGCTGTATCCTGACACAAAACACATATCATCAATTGTTGACAGATTTACGACCCATGTATACTTGGAGTTGGGAGGTGTGTGGGTTTGAATTTAACAGAAAGTGTGTAATTTGGCGAACTCATATAATTAATGTTTTAATACATAGATAATAGTATATGGTCACCCCTCAGTCTCCTACGTCCAAGGACTAACCCAGCCAATCCAGACCCTCTTTATAATTGTTGCTTTTATAACGCACAGGATCAGTTGGGCTGTAGGATTACATAATTATAAACAACTTCTGACACTGGGGGAAACAAATCTTTACTGGCAGTAAGCCTCCTAAGTAACTCTGCCTCATATGATCTTACTCATTGCTTATGGGAGAAGGGAAGAAAATGGGATTAGGAGGCAGAGATCAGCCATGATTGAATGGTGGAGTAGACTCGATGGGTCAAATGGCCTAATTCTACTCCTATCACTTGTGAACATATTCCTCATTCCCTCTCAGGCAGAAGTGTTAAGCATAGGATACATTACAAATTGATCAGTAAAAAAAAGAATCTAACTACTTGCGACCATCAGACGGTCGACCAGTTTATCGTACTTCCCTGAAGGAAGAAAAGTTGGCGAAAAATAATCAGGTATTCTTTCAATGATGGGGAGGGAGGGAACTGCGAACTGCTGCAGTAAATCAGCATTGGGGAAAATCAATGACCAAATGGTGCCTTATACCAGCAGTATATGGGAGCTTCAAATGAGGAATGTATTCTTAAAAATCCTTAAAAGTTTACCACAGCAAAATCAAACTACAAACTAATGATCATTAGAGACTTCTTTTTTAAATGCAGGAGAAACAGCTCATTCAAGGTGCATTTAATGTAATTCAGTTCTTGCCACCATCATTATTTCTCTCAAGGCACCAAATTATGGTGGATATATCCACAACACAACAGACCTTCAAGTGCCTTGCTCAGAAATAATTTTGTATGTGTGTGTCTCGAATGCGAGTATTGATGGGTTATTCGATCAAGGCAGCAAGTACAGCTGAATTTAATTCTTGCCAATATCTATGCTTGATGACTTTCACCAAGGTCAATAACTGTGATGCATAAGGAAAATATGGGATGGGTGTGGGGTAGTTGGTTATCATTAATTCTGATGACAGCTGGATGGGCCACAGCCCCAAAACCAACCAACTAAGACCATTGATTGTTTTGTAGCCCAAGATTATTACCATGTAGGTGGGCATGTCAAGAAAATCAAAAGAGAAATACACTGTTGTCCATCAACCTTGAATGGAAGTTCTATTCCCTCTGAGGCAAGAGAAGTCCTGTTTAGAATAGGAACATAGGCAATTTGAGCAATTGATGAATAGGACTCAGCGTGAGTCAGGGCATTGACAGAAGAGTTTGTGACCTCAGACTTATGAAAGCTTATCCAAGAATGCACCAGAGAAGACAAGCCTGAAGATTGAAAAAAAACATATGCTATCTCGTAATGAGCGAATAATATGAAAAGAAAGACACAAAATTCAAAGTCATAAAAAGCATTTTTTGAGACAATAATTTCTTTAGAATGAGAGAAACATACTAGATATGAAAAGAAAAATGGTACATAGAAAAGAAACGGTATATACTCAACCTTGGAAAAAGATTAAACACAACACTCATACTGTGCAGCAGATATCAGAAGAAAAGATGCAGTGTTGGGTATGATCCAAGCACAACACAATAATATCTAGGAACAAGCAGCCACAGATGCTGATTAAAAACAATACAATTATATCTAATCAATTTGTTTGTACAGTACAGTGTATCCAGACCCAACTTTATTTTTTCATTGGATAGTTCTACAGTACATTTCCAGTATTTTTGGATTTGATTTATATTTCAGAACAGCAAGCTTGAGCACTTAACTCATCTTAGAAGGGTGCCATGTGGAGGTCTTGATTTTTGCCAATCAAGATATTGTTAAATCTATTAGCTAATAGCATAACTTTATTTTTATGCTGTACAAAACATTGCTGAAAAAGCCAGACACTAACTAACTCAAGACCTGAGGGCAACTTAAATACAATAAGCATCTTTTGCCAGATGGATGAACTTGAAGCTTCAATTACAGTCTAGACTCATGATCACATTTTGACTGCTTCCCAAGATGGGTTTGCTGCAGAGAGAAGTGGGGGAAGGATCCAGGAGAGAGCTTGAAGGATTACGAGCCACATTAAAACATTCACTCTCTTTGCCTTTGAGGGAAAATACTAAAATATGAATCATATAGAAAAATGTGATTTAATGCAGTATCCTTAATATACATTATTAACTACATTGACAGAGTCACTTAATTACCCACTTTAGTAACAAAAATATCTCAGACTGCATGAAACCCAAGGGCAATCCTGAGAAACTTTTGGTATCCAATATTAAAGAAACCATTTCAAACTTGGTCTGCCGAGTAGAAAGAGATGAGCACCGTCCCACTACTGTTACTGTCCCAACTTGCAGTATGAAAGGGCCAATATCATGTTTCCCCAGATGCCATTGTGCCACTACATCCATTCCCAATGGTTTTGCATTTCAACATAGCTGTAATAATATTCTCAGTAACAGAAGAAAAATATAACAATCAAATATTTATCCATTTGCATTCTGGAGTAGGATTATGTCAGCCATGGCTTTAGAAGTATTTTATTGGTAAGAAGTAATTTGAGATTTCTTGTGGTCCTGAAAGGAATAAATGTAATTGTTGCTCTTGCTTTAATTGCCTTTGCCTTAGGTAACATTAAAACAATGTTTCTAACAAGTGATTTCAAACATGTCATCAGTTCTGTGTAGTTTTGTAATTAAACGTATTACAAATATGACTTAATTACTTTGCATTTACTCATGTTTCTGACCCTATATCACTGGCTTTATTTTATTCCATCCTTTTATAATTATGTGCTGTAGTAATTATTTTTACATATACCCAAACAAGAATGTGTTCAGAATATTTTATTTGTTTAAACAGCTATATATTTGTCTCATTTATTCAAAATCTTATAATAAATACCAATGAGTTAAGATTTTTAAGCCAGAGAAGCAAATTTTGTATCTGAAATAAAGGCAACAACATTCTTCGGTTTGTTTCAACAACCTCACATTTCTAAATTATAATGAATTTATAGTTTCTATAATTTGTCCTGAATAAAGTATAGATCATTTTGTTTTAATCAAAATGAACAATCAGGAAATCACATTATTATAGATTTTGTGCAATGCAGCGATTTCACAATTAAGGCTGATCGCAAGGCTCCTAGTTGGAAAGCCCTCAGTGCATTCTAATATAAATGCCACAAATTCTTATTATAGGGAAGTAGTAACTCAAAGCATTTGAAAATAAATACATATTTTACTTAGCAAAAAAACACGAGGATGGAGGAATTTGGCAGATCAAGCAGCGTCTGTAGAGGGAATGGAAAGACAACGTATCAGGTCATGACCCTTCGTCTGAAACATCATCTGTCCATTTCCTCCACAGATGCTGCCTGACCTGTACATTCATTCATTCACCTGCTGAGTCCCTCCAGCACTTTGTGTTTGCTCAAGATTCCAGCATTTGTACTTTGTGTCTCCATCTTTTATTTTATTTATTTTTATACATATCATCCCAAAAATCTTAGTTCTTAACCATCCATTGTCCACCTTTAGAATATTTAAACAAATCATGCAGCACGCCCGCATCAAAGTGAATCGAACTGAAATCTTGACGGAATTGCTTCTCACAGTGTTTTTGGCACCGAACCTTTCTTTATATGGCGATCAGTACAGGCCCTGCCAGTTACACTGTGGATTTCATTTAGCTGTCAGTAGTTTGCCATCCCAGCCAGCCACTATTGAACTGCACCACGTATCAGTTTATTGTTCACCACGGCACCAGAGAGACCTCTAATGTTCTGTGCTGAAAGAGTAGTTACTTCATATATTTTGATGAGGAAGAAGAGGTTTTGCGTGCATGTGGATTTACCACAACAGCCAGAAGAATCTCCTGGGACATTGAACTCAACAATGCAATAAAATCCCATACTGGAACAACACGAGGACAATCAATGGACAAACATGCATCTATTTGTCAGTCTAACGATAAGGAAAACCTTTAATTGCTGGTAATCTTCAGATTAACTGTCAGCAACTGTTGGACGTAACTCAGAAATTTAGTAATCAGAAAATTACTTGACAAAAAAATACTAGTCTGAGAAAAATATATGGACCGTGGAAGGTAAACTTTACAACTAACCCTGGAGTTTCCTGTTCTTAGGTGAAGGCTCTTAAATCATGTTCAATGCAGATCTATATATTTTTTACATCAATATCCAGCTTATGTTGACAACATTGGAACATGGCAATAATATAGTCAATGATGAAATACACATCTGAAAATGGTAACAAACAATGCTCTTTAGAGTCATAGAGTGCTACAGTGTGGGATCAGGCATTTTGGCCCAACGCCCACACCGGCCATCAATGTCCCAGCTACACTAGTCCCATTTGCCTGTGCTTGGTCCATATCCCCCCCCAAACCTGTCCTATCCATGCACCTGTCTAACTGTTTCTTAAACGATGGGATAGTCGCAGCCTCAACTACCTCTTCTAGCAGTTTGTTCCATACACCCACCACCCTTTGTGTGCAAAAGTTACCTCTCGGATTCCTATTAAATCTTTTCCCCTTCACCTTGAACCTATGTCTTCTGGTCCTCGATTCCCCTACTCTGGGCAAGAGACACTGTGCATCTACCCGATCTATTCCTCTCATGATTCTGTGCACCTCTTTTTAGATCCCCTCTCATCGTCCTGCGCTCCATGGAATAGAGACCCAGCCTACTCAACCTCTCCCTATAGCTCACACCCTCTAGTCCTGGCAACACCCTCATAAATCTTTTCTGACCCCTTTCAAGCTTGACAATATCTTTCTTCTAACATGGTGCCCTGAACTGAACACAATATTCTAAATGCAGTCTCCCCAATGTCTTATACAACTGCAACATCACCTCCCAACTTTTATATTCAATACTCTGACTGATGAACGTCAAAGTGCCAAAAGCCTTTTTGACCACCTTATCTACCTGCAACTCGACATCCAAGGAACAATGCACCAGTACCCCTAGATCCCTCTACTCTACAACACCACCCAGAGGCCTACCATTTACTGTGTAGGTCCTGCCCTTGTTCGACGTCCCAAAATGCAACACCATACACTTCTCTGTATTAAATTCCATCAACCATTCCTTCGCCCACCTGGCCAATCGATCCAGATCCTGCTGCAATCTTTCACACCTATCTTCACTATCTGCAAAACCACGCACTTTTGTATCATCAGCAAACTTGCTAATCTTGCCCTGTCTGTTCTCACCCAAATCATTGATGTAGCTGACAAACACTAACATACCCAGCACCAAACCCCGAGGCACACCACTAGTCACAGGTCTGCAGTCCGAGAAGCAACCTTCCACCATCGTTCATAAATATGGTATATACAACTCAGTTTAAGGCACTATTAGTACATTGTTAACGGGTGTCTTTCCAAAGTAGACATATTACAAATTTGCATAAACTTTATATTCGATGCAACTGACAACTAAGAAATTACAGCCTCTTTTATTATTAGACTTTACTTATCTTCACGTGATTAACAAAAGCGCAGGAAACAGATCAGTAAATAAAAGGAGCCAACAAACAAAGTGCTGGACGAACTCAGTGGGTCAGGCAGCATCTGTGGAAGCAATGGATAGATGATGTTTCAGGTCACCTGAAGGAGGTTCCTGGCCCAAAATGCCATCTGGCTATTCCCTTCACAGATGCTGCCTGGCCCGCTGAGTTCCTGCAGCATTTAATTTTTTTGCTTAACTGAATGCTTATTAATTGAGCAAATCTAATAAACAAAAGTACAGCAGGCAAACTATGCTAGGTCATATCCTATGCTTGGTCATAGTTCCAAGATGCTCCCTTGTCCTGAATAATCTTGGGTGCAAAAAATTTGGTCAGATTAAGGACCACAAATTCATGGTTTTTGAGCATAAGCAACAGCTGATGTCACCATGGTTCTTCCATTAGTCTTGGTGTTTCCTTGCATGTTTCCGAGAGTGGTCAACCTAACGTTCGGGGGTAGGAATTACTTAATATGCAAAAAAAGAGAATGCATGTAATTGAAGACAACCGTGAGGACATCCTGCCTTGTAAGTAGGGTTCAGGTGTGAGTAATGCAACCTGTGTCAAGGCTCATAGTACACAATGGGGAAGAAAAGTGAACAGGGAATTAGTTACAGCAGATTCTATAGTTATGGGAGCAAACCTGTCTACTTTTTCTGAGCTTGCAGAATGGTTTCATGCCTCCTTGATGCTAAGGTCACTAAGTAGCTGCAGAACATTCTAGTAGAGAAGGGTTTACAGCTAAAGGTTGTGATCCATCTCTATACCAATGACATAGTTAAAAGGGATGAGATTATAAATATTCCTGCATACAAGGTGTTCAGGAAAGATAGGAAGAAAGTGCTATTCATTAGAAGAATATTGCAATGCCAGGGGCAGAGGATGACCTGGAATGATCAAAGTGAGAATCTATCTGTTTTGAGTCAAGAAATAATAGAGGTGCCATTACACTAATGGGTCTATTTGAGAAATAATCCAGGCCAGGAAAGGGGGCGGAGAAAGGGGGGCATGGAATAAACAGTGATAATAAATTGGTTTCGGGGAAAAAAATTTGAAAATGATATTGACACCTTTTAGATAATAAAAAAAACATCCAATTAAAATAGAACGAGAGCAGAACTAGCCTGGGTGAAGCTTAGAAGCAAAATTATAAATGAGCATTTTTGAAGCTTTAAACATGGAAATATTTTGGCTACAACCTGGATACATCCCAGAGAGAGGGAGACGGAGCACAATTAAATTTGGGTCTCCTTGGATGAACAAAATGAAAAATAGAGCAGAAATAGGATATGTAACAAATGCAAGATTGTTAAAACGTGAGAACAAGACCGAATGTCGGAAATCAGGAAGTTCAGAGACTAAGCAAAAAAAGGAAAAATTCAGATTCTGATCAGAGTTATGTTAATTTAGTGTCATACACACCAGGGTGCAATGAGTTTCCTTGGTCACTCAATGTAAACAGCATACAAGTAGTTATGATAAATACAACATTGAGTGCTAATCAGCAAAAAGGTACAAGATTGTAATTAAATCAGATGTAATGCAAAAGAATATTGAAGCACAATAATGGAATAACTGAAGTAAGAGTATGTGGCAGCACCTCTTGGAAAGAGAAGAGACACAAAAAGCTGGAGTAACTCAACAGGACAGGCAGCATCTCTGTAGGTTTGAAGAAGGGTTTTGACATAAAACGTCACCCATTCCTTCTCTCCAGAGATGCTGCCTGTTCCGCTGAGTTACTCCACCTATTCCTTCTCTCCAGAGATGCTGCCTGTCCCATTGAATTACTCCAGCTTTTTGTGTCTATCTTCGGTCTAAATGAGCATCTGCAGTTCCTTCCTACACACCTCTTGGAAAGACATGTTAAAGAGGTGATCGTTTCAGGATACCAAGAGTTGATCTTGAATCTGATCTTCCAAGCCCCTGCACTTCTAGAAAATAAAAGAGATAACATGTGGCAGATATCCTTGACGATACTGCCAGCCTTTTTGATGCTTTGCACTGTGAAGGACTAGATTGAAGGAAGGGTAATGGACTGGACTGTAGTCAACACTTTCTGCAGGTTCAGGCAGTCAAGAGCAGAGCATTTGGCATAGCAGGTTGAGATGCACCCTGTCATAATACTTTCTGTAGATGTTCGAGAGAATCCTCATGGACATGCCAAATCTTCACAGCCGCCTAAGTACATTTTGGTAGTACTCATGTCATGGAAAGTGGCAGAACAAATTGAAATAATGCTGAAAGAAACACATAGGATCCTGAACGGAAAGGACTTAAAATAAAGGTTGATTGGCACAGGAATAAATGGTGTCAGGAGAATTTTCTTTAAAGCTCAACTTATGGTTTGAATCTAGACTGCACTGCCAGTGGAAAGTAGAGGGGGCAGACATAATTGGAACTGATTGAATAGCTGCAAGGAATGGGGGCATGGAAGACAGATATATGGGGAAAGGCCAGAGGAATAGTACTAGCCAAACTACTTCTACATTTTGTTGGTTTAGACTTATGGATTTTGGATTTATGAAAGGTAAATCATGTCTGACGAATCTTATAGAATTTTTCGAGGATGTAACTAGTAGAGTGGATAAGGAAGAACCTGTGGATGTGTTATATCTGGACTTTCAGAAGGCTTTTGACAAGGTCCCACATAAGAGATTAGTATACAAACTTAAAGCACACGGTATTGGGGGTTCAGTATTGATGTGGATAGAGAACTGGCTGGCAGACAGGAAGCAAAGAGGAGGAGTAAATGGGTCATTTTCAGAATGGCAGGCAGTGACTAGTGGGGTGCCACAAGGCTCAGGGCTGGGACCCCAGCTATTTACAATATATATTAATGATCTGGATGAGGGAATTGAATGCAACATCTCCAAGTTTGCGGATGACACGAAGCTGGGGGGCAGTGTTAGCTGTGAGGAGGATGCTAGGAGGCTGCAAGGTGACTTGGATAGGTTGGGTGAGTGGGCAAATACATGGCAGTTGCAGTATAATGTGGATAAATGTAAGGTTATCCACTTTGGCGGCAAAAACAGGAGGGTAGACTATTATCTGAATGGTGGCCAATTAGGAAAAGGGGAGATGCAACGAGACCTGGGTGTCATGGTACACCAGTCATTGAAAGTAGGTATGCAGGTGCAGCAGGCTGTGAAAAAAGCGAATGGAATGTTGGCATTCATAGCAAAACGATTTGAGTACAAGAGCAGGGAGGTTCTACTGCAGTCGTACAGGGTCTTGGTGAGGCCACACCTGGAGTATTGCGTACAGTTTTAGTCTCCTAATCTGAGGAAAGACATTGTTGCTATAGAGGGAGTACAGAGAAGGTTCACCAGACTGATTCCTGGGATGGCAGGACTTCCATATGAAGAAAGACTGGATAGACTCGGCTTGTACTCGCTGGAATTTAGGAGATTGAGGGGGGATCTTATAGAGACTTACAAAATTCTTAAGGGGTTGGACAGGCTAGATGCAGGAAGATTATTCCCGATGTTGGGGAACTCCAGAACAAGGGGTCACAGTTTAAGGATAAGGGGGAAGTCTTTTAGGACCGAGATGAGAAAATAATTTTTCACACAGAGAGTGGTGAGTCTGTGGAATTATCTGCCACAGAAGGTAATTGAGGCCAGTTAATTGGCTATATTTAAGAGGGAGTTAGATGTGGCCCTTGTGGCTAAAAGGATCGGGGGGGGGGGGTATGGAGAGAAGGCAGGTACAAGGATGATCAGCCATGATCATATTGAACGGCGGTGCAGGCTCGAAGGGCCGAATGGCCTACTCCTGCACCTATTTTCTATGATTCTATGAAGAGACCAAATGGTCTTCTTCCTTGCTGTGGACATTCATTAAATGCAGTTTTACTGCCATTTTCTGATATATTTAACTTCTCAGCACCTTCAAGAGTTAAAATATACAAAATATGTACACGATTAACACAATACATCGTTAATCCATGCAATGCAGTTTCACCTGCCACATAATCCCTTGGGAATTTGTAAGTGAATGGAATCCATTGTACTCCAATCCTTGTTGAGTCTAAAGTTGCTGTTTATGCGCTGTCAAAAAATGTAGTTCTATGCTCCCCCTTGTCATTCAACTTATTTTACATTAGAAATTCATGGAATCATGGAAAGATACAACACAAAACTAGACCCTTCACCCCATCAAGATTGTGCCGACCATCAACCATCCGTATAATTAATACAACATCAAAACCCCTTCCCATCAACTTCAACGTTAGTATTCACCTATACACTAGAGACAATTAACATTGGCACTACATACAACATACCCACGTATCTTTGGAACATGGCAGGATATACGAGCACCCAGAGAATACCCATGCAGAGACCATGCAAATCTCAAACAGATGTCATACGAGGTTAGGATTGAAACCTGATCTCCCGGCATTGTGAGGCAGACTGTACAAATGCCACTGTGCCATCTCAATGATCCTGTTCCGAAAGTGTGATTATTTAATCGATAATGTTTAATTTCTTTCTGAAGCTAAACAAATTTCTGATGTGGTTTATTATATAACCCTTGCAAACACGACTTTGATATGTTGGCTATTTTTCTTTTCAAAACAGTAATTATATTCCTGTATCTCTTACCGATGCAATTTCAAATGCAATCAAAATGTCACATCTAGTTCTTGTTCTTAAAACATTAAAAAAAAAATCTAACTGGCCCAGAAAATTCTGTCCAAATATATATATTTTCAAAAAATTTAAGGTCGGATCATTTCAAAATCTTGGTTGCAATCCAGATGCATTTATTTCTAGCATATATTTCAAGAACAGCAATGTAATGTTGAGGCTCTATAAGGCGCTGGAGTAACTCAACAGGACAGGCAGCATCTCTGTAGGTTTGAAGAAGGGTTTTGCCGCATTTGGAATATTGTGAGGAATTTTGGGCACCGTGTCCAAGGAAGGATAGATTTGGAGAGGGTCCAGAGAAGGTTTACAAGAATGATCCCAGGAATGAGTAGGTTAACCTATGATGAGCGTTTGTCAGCACTGGGCCTGTACTCGTTGGAGTTTAGAAGAATGAGGGGGGATCTCATTGAAACATACAGAATAGTGAAAGGCTTGGATAGAGTGGATGTACAGAGGATGTTTACACCAGTGGGAGGGTCTAGGTCTAGAGGTTATAGCGTCAGAATTAAAGGGAGTTATTTTAGGAAGGAGGTGAGGAGATGAGTAAGGAGATCGGCAGTTTGTAGTGTAATTTGTATTGTGTTGATATTGTATCCTGTGCAAGTGGGGAGTATGAAGGCTAGGGCAGTGTACTGCTGTGGATGTCAGATGTGGGAGGTCAAGGAATCCGATAGCCCTCCAGACATCCACGTCTGCGCTAGGTGTGTCGAGATGGGGCTCCTAAAGGACTGTGTTAGGAACCTGGAGCAGCAGCTCAATGACCTCCGTCTGGTCAGGGAGAGTGAGGAGGTCATAGAGAGGAGCTACAGGGAGGAAGTCACTCCAAAGCCACAGGAGGCAGACAAGTGGGTCACAGTTAGGAAGGGCAAGGGGCAGAGGCAGGGGCTAGAGAATACCCCTGTGACTTACACCTTGAAAATAGGTACTCCAGTTTGAGTGCTGTTGGGGTGGACAGCCTACCTGGGGGTAGCAACAGCGACCGGGTCTCCGGTACAGAGACCGGCCCTGATGCTCAGAAGCATAAGGAAAAGAAGAGGAGGGCATTAGTAACAGAGGACTCCATAGTTAGGGGGTCAGATTGGCGATTCTGTGGACGCAGTCCGGAGACCCGGATGGTAGTTTGCCTCCCTGGTGCCAGGGTCCGGGATGTGTCTGAACGTGTCCAAGATATCCTGAAAAGGGAGAGAGAGGAGCCTGAGGTCGTGGTACATATTGGTACCAATGACATAGGTAAAAAAGAGAGAAGAGGTCCTAAAATGAGAATTTAGGGAGTTAGGAAGAGAACTATGGAAAAGGACCACAAAGCTAACAATCTCAGGACTACTTCCTGTGCCACGCGACAGTGAAAGTAGGAATGGAGCAAGGTGGAGGATAAACATGAGGCTGAAGGACTGGTGTGGAGGGCAGGGATTCAAGTTTATGGATCATTGGAACCTCTTTCGGGGAAGGAGTGACCTGTATAAAAAAGACGGGTTGCACTTGAACCCAAGGGGGACCAGTATCTTGGCGGGGAAATTTGCAAAGGCTACTGGGGGGACTTTAAACTAAATAGGCTGGGGGGAGGGGCTCAAATAGAGATAGCTAGGAGACAGTGTCTGAGGCAGGAGGCAGAGATGGGAAGCACTCAGACCCAACATGTACGGGGGGGAAGAAGAAAAAAATAATAAACAGAGAATAAGAGGTGGTGAGTGGCTTAAAGGTGTGAGCAGAGAGAAAGAGGGGTATAAAATGACAATAGAAGCAAGTGGTAGCAGGGTGAAAATTAATAGTGGCTGTCAGACAAATCTAGGAAAAAAATCAAAAGGGGCCACTTGTCAACATAATTGCATAAAGGGTAAAAGTGTTGTAAAAACAAGCCTGAAGGCTTTGTGTCTCAATGCGAGGAGCATTCGTAATAAGGTGGATGAGTTGAAGGTGCAGATAGCTATTAATGACTATGCTATAGTTGGGATCATGGAGACATGGCTCCAGGGGGACCAAGGCTGGGAGCTGAACATCCAGGGATATACAATATTCAGGAGGTATAGACGGAAAGGAAAAGGAGGTGGGGTAGCATTGCTGGTGAGAGGAGATTAATGCAATAGAAAGGAAGGACATTAGCATGGAAGATGTGGAATCGATATGGGTAGAGCTGCGAAACTCTAAGGGGCAGAAAACGCTAGTGGGAGTTGTGTACAGGCCACCTAACAGTAGTATTGGAGTTGGGGATGGCATCAAACAGGAAATTAGAAGTGCGTGCAACAAGGGTAACACAGTTATAATGGGTGACTTCAATCTGCATATAGATTGGGTGAATCAAATTGGCAGTGGTGCCGAGGAAGACAATTTCTTGGAATGTATGCGGGATAATTTTCTAAACCAGCATGTGGAGGAACCAACGAGAGAGCAGGCTATTCTAGACTGGGTATTGAGTAATGAGGAAAGGTTAGTTAGCAGTCTTGTTGTGCGTGGCCCCTTGGGCAAGAGTGACCATAATATGATTGAGTTATTCATTAGGATGGAGAGTGACATAATTAAGTCAGAAACAAGGGTTCTGAACTTAAACAAAGGTAACTTTGAAGGTATGAGCCGTGAATTGGCCAAGATAGACTGGTAGGTGAGTCTTAAAGGATTGACAGTGGATGTGCAATGGAAGGTATTTAAAGACTGCATGGAAGAAGTACAAAAATTGTTCATACCAGTTTGGCAAAAGAATAAATCAGGGAAGGTGGTGCATCCGTGGATAACGAGGGAAATCAGGGATAGTATAAAAACTAATGATGAGGCATACAAATTGGCCAAAAAAAGCTACCAGAGAACTGGGAGAAATTCAGAATCCAGCAGAAGAGGACAAAGGGCTTAATTAGGAAAGAGAAAATAGATTACGAAAGGAAACTGGCAGGGAACATAAAAACTGACTGCAAAAGTTTTTATAGATATGTGAAGAGAAAGAGACTAGTTAGAACAAATGTTGATCCCTTGCCGTCAGAAGCAGGTGAATTGATCATGGGGAACAAGGACATGGCAGACCAATTGAATAACTACTTTGGTTCTGTCTTCACTAAGGAAGACATAAATAATCTGCCGGAAATAGCCGTGGACCGGAGGTCAAATAAGATGGCGGAACTGAGTGAAATCCAGGTTAGCCGGGAAGTGGTGTTGGGTAAATTATACGGATTAAATCCCCAGGGCCAGATGGTCTGCATCCCAGAGTGCTCAAGGAGTAGTCACGGAAATAGTGGATGCATTAAAAACTCCTTAGATTCTGGAGTAGTTCCTGAGGATTGGAGGATAGCTAATGTAACCCCACTTTTAAAAAAGGAGGGAGAGAGAAAGCGGGGAATTATAGACCAGTTAGTCTAACATCGGTAGTGGGGAAACTGCTAGAGTCAGTTATTAAAGATGTGATAGCAGCGCATTTGGAAAGTTATGAAATCATTGGACAAAGTCAGCATGGATTTACAAAAGGTAAATCATGTCTGACGAATCTTATAGAATTTTTCGGGGATGTAACTAGTAGAGTGGATAAGGGAGAACCAGTGGATGTGTTATATCTGGACTTACAGAAGGCTTTCGACAAGGTCCCACATAAGAGATTAGTATATAAACTTAAAGCACATGGTATTGGTGGTTGAATAATGATGTGGACAGAGAACTGGCTGGCAGACAAGTAGCAAAGGGTAGGAGTAAACGGGTCCTTTTCAGAATGGCAGGCAGTGAGTAGTGGGGTACCGCAAGGCTCAGTGCTGGGACCCCAGCTATTTACAATATACATTAATGATTTGGACGAGGGAATTGAATGCAACATCTCCAAATTTGCAGATGACACCAAGCTGGGGTATCTAGTTAGGTGTGAGGAGGATGCTAGGAGGCTGCAGGGTGATTTGGATAGGCTGAGTGAATGGGCAAATGCATGGCAGATGCAGTATAATGTGGATAAAGGTGAGGTTATCCACTTTGGTGGCAAAAACATGAGGGTAGACTATTATCTGAATGGTGGCAGATTAGGACAAGGGGAGATGCAATGAGACCTGGGTGTCATGGTACACCAGTCATTGAAAGTAGGCATGCAGGTGCAGCAGGCAGTGAAGAAAGCAAATGGTATGTTAGCATTCATAGCGAAAGGATTTGAGTATAGGAGCAGGGAGGTTCTACTGCAGTTGTACAGGGTTTTGGTGAGACCACACCTGGAGTATTGCTTACAGTTTTGGTCTCCAAATCTGAGGAAAGACATTCTTGCCATAGTGGGGGTTCAGAGAAGGTTCACCAGACTGATTCCTGCGATGTCAGGACTTTCATATGAAGAAAGACTGGATAGACTCGGCTTGTACTCACTGGAATTTAGAAGATTGAGGGGGGATCTTATAGAAACTTACAAAATTCTGAAGGGGCTGGACAAGCTAGATGCAGGAAGATTGTTCCCGATGTTGGGGAGGTCCAGAACAAGGGGTCACAGTCTAAGGATAAGGGGGAATTCCTTTAGGACCGAGATGAGGAAAACATTCTTTACACAGAGAGTGGTGAGTCTCTGGAATTCTCTGCCACAGAAAGTCGTTGAGGCCAGTTCATTGGCTATATTCAAGAGGGAGTTGGATGTGGCTCTTGTGGCTAAAGAGATCAGGGGGTATGGAGAGAAGGCAGGTACGGGATACTGAGTTGGATGATCAGCCATGATCATATTGAATGGCAGTGCAGGCTCGAAGGGCTGAATGGCCTACTCCTGCACCTATTTTTCTATGTTGCTATGTTTCTAAATGTCTTTAATCAGAGGCTGGGGAATCTGTGGAATTCTTTGCCACAGAAGGCTGTGGAGTCCGTGGATATTTTTAATGCAAAGATAGATATATTCTTGATTAGTGCAGGTCAGAGGTTATGGGGAGAAGGCAGGAGAATGGGTTTAGGAGGGAGAGATAGATCAACCATGATTGAATGGCCGAATGGCCTTATTCTATTCCTATTCATAATGACCGCATGCAAATAGTGGGGGGAGTGAAAGTTCATTGAGAATCTGTGAAACAGACTGAATGAGTGCAGTTGATGAACTTGCCCCAATCATGTAAATTAATTCTTATAACTTGGTGATCATGGATCCTGCACCATCACACATTTGACATAGTTTACCAACAAGAATCTTTGACCACATTACATCTAGTTGTGTTTCAAGACTTGAAGAAGATTAAAATGATTCAAAACGCTCTTAAGAATTAGTCAAGCAATTAAATTTATTTGTTTACTATTGTACACTCATTCTTTATTTTACATCATATCAAGCAAGTTTAACAGGCATGATGAACATGTGCCCTTGGACCTATGATTGCAAAACCCTTTCCACAACCAGAGTTTTCCTCACCATGTCTGCTCTGCCATATACAATTTGGTAATTGGTCATACCAATTGATCAAAATTCCTACTCTCATTGTGTCACGTAACTACATCAAAAAATGGAATACATTTCCATGGTATTTGATTTATGTGGATTTATTAATAACAGATCTAATGAGATAATTTGAAGCAAAATTAAAAGAGGTAAGCTGCGATGCACATTAATTTGTTAATCAAATTCAAGCATGAATTCACATTATTTATTTTGTGCTATATATTCTTCTCAGTTGTTTAAAATTCTGAATTCATCTTGAATTTGTCACTTCATACATTTCTAAAGAAGTCACATGTCAATGTGGTGCATTAAAGTTGTCGCCTTCTCTGTCTACTCATTCACATGTGACTTGTGAGTGTGATGTGCCAAATTTAGGATGGATAAAGGATGTTAAACAATTCTGAAGAAGATAACAAAAAATAAATAGTGGGTCATTTAAGCGAGAATTTGATTAATAAATATTGATGGTCATCACGGCTCTTGCTCCTGCAATGTCAACAAAGGGCATGTTCCACTTACGCGACTTTTCAGTGGACTGTCTGCGACCTTCAAGCTCAGGGGCACTCGCCTGAAAAACCACGACTTGGAACGACCGTGAGGGCGGAACACACACACACACACACACACACACACACACACACACACACACACACACACACACACACACAAAGGGAGCCAAGAAAAGCAGGGGAGCGCTGTCTGAAATTCACACGGTGCAAAGCCAAGGTGATACCCGCGATTAACCGGAAGGTTAAAGACGGCTAGCACAGTGTACGGTAAGTCCTTCAAAAGAGCGGGGGGGAAGAAGAAGGGGGGCGAAGTGGGGAGAAGGAGTGTGGAGGCACTTTAAGAAGCCAGACAACTTTTAATAAGCCAGAGATACACAGCTGTGAAGTTTAGCAGTTTTCCTTGGTTCTGAAAACTCGTGCTTACGTTTTTTTTCCCCCAATGTGCCAATGAAATGTCCGGTCAGCACAGGAGATCAACTAAAACTATCTACGGCTACCTCGACTACCTACAATGATATGGCGACCCCACTACCACTGCACCTACGACTTCAGAAGTATTGATTTTCTCCATGGCGACCAATGTCTGGTCGCAGAAACTATTTCAACATGTTGAAAAATTTGCTGCGACCACGGGAACTCCTCTCAACCATGAAGGAGACCACCTGTGACCATGTGACGGTGAGTGCAGAGTCTCCTAAACTCACCTAAGAGGTCGCCTAAGTGGAGCAGGCCCTTTACTATCTATCTGGCAAACTCAAATCATAAAGGTCTAAGTTCGCACACCACTGCCTTGGGAACAGACGTGTGGGTTTTCTGCAAGTTTCTAAGTTATAAACCTAAATAATACAGTAGTTAACTTATTCCATTTTGTTTCTGTGTATTATTGTTGTTAATCGTACAGCTTCTGAGATATTCTCTATCAGTTATCACACAATCTTATCAGAAGAACGACCATCTGTCTCCTCTCTTCAATTCCCAGCATGCAGTTATCTTTCAATATTTTCAAGTTACTTCAATTCTGCAGACTTGCCTTTTAGTTGGATTTCACTTCCACAATTAAAAATCATGCTATTCTGCATGGCATATGAAGGAATATCTTAACTTGTCATTGCTTTACTATTCCTGATCTATCGTTAAAGCCTCTCCGTCATCTTCAAGCATCAAGTCATACAATTCTACCATTCAGGATTGAGCAACCTTTTTGACTGGTGCCGTGAGTCCACCAACACATTGGCTGGTGATTTATGAAATAAGGTTTTTCTGACACAATTGACTTAAGTTTAGTCAATGCTATGTCTACAACCTATGAACTCCACTTCCAAGAAGGAAAAACACCAGCAATACATGGGAACACACTGTTGTTTCCGATTTCCTTGTGAAGACACATTCCAACCTGACATTGATATATCCTTCCATTATCTATGGTTCGATATGTGAAACTTCCTTATATAACATTGGTTGGGCATCAATGATAGGGTGGAAGATTGCAACCATCACGTGGTCCGCCCTGTTTTGACGAATGCAATCAACCTGGCGTGCACGATCAAATAAGATCAAATAGAACAAGTTGCCCTACAACTTTAGGCTGTGCACGTCATATGGAAGAAGAAGAGGCATCACTGATCAAATCAACAATGCAAGTTGTTTCAAATTTATAGCACACTTGTACTTCTCTCCAGGATGTACAATATATACAGACCTCCCATATTGCCCATATCCCCAAAACATTTGTTTAATCTAAGCTCTCAAAATAGTGCGCTATGTGGTCGGGTGAAGATGGGGGGGGGGGGGGGGGGGGGGGGGGGGGGAATGAGGATTAGTAATTCATTCACAACAATTTCAAAATGCTAGCAGCTGGTGGTATTTCACCTCTGTTTAATTTGCTGAGTTTATTTTAAGGTCAAGTGTGCAGTGAAGTTTTCTATGACACAATAAATGTATTTTGAATGCAAACCGCTTCAGCACATAAAACTAATTCACCTGTGCCAGATGGCAATACAATAGCAACTTCTTAATTACATTTCCTTTCGAGAATGGTACAATATCTACAATACTCTGAACAATGCTCTGATCTTAATTAAGCTTTTTTAAAAAATATTTAAAAAATAAGTTTCTCTATTTTTTTCCTCCTGAAGCCTCTGGCTGTCCAATTTCATGAATACCAGATATTATTCAGAAACTTGACAAATTGATCATCATTTATCTGTAAACATTGACAATCAGTACATTAGTCAATTGCTGGTGCAACAAATTCAATTTTAATCCTGCCTCACATCTAATATCTTCACATCTATGCATTCAGTTGTAATCACCAGATGAGAAAGCGAGTCCTTGGCACTTTGTTTTCATGTACTTACTGGAACACTGGGCCAAATGTAAGGAGCTTGGAATTGTCTGACACAGCTCTTGCCATCAGGGGTAAATCTTGGCACATTTCTTGTCAATAGAATACGTATATTTAATGGATGAACTTTATGAATCATTGGAAGTGCCAGCTGTATTTAATCTTTATTTCACTGAAAACACCCTGCAAATTCATTGGAAGGAAGCATAAACCTACATTAACATCCTCCCCCTGGTTAACATCCACTGCATCAGGGCTTCAGTTACTCTCGTCGGCAATGCTGGGCAGGCCGCATCATTTGCATGCCAGGCACAAGACGCACAGTGTAAACAATCTGTTCTAAGAACAGTCATGGGAGGAGAATATCAAGGTTGCTGACAGCATTACATGCTCCTGTACTTATTCAATGGAAACCTGCAGGACTGCCCTTAAACCCATAACCACAGTGTAATCTGTGGCAGCCAAGAATTATTTATTGTGTAAATATCCAACCCGCCACCATCTTGAGATGCAAATTTCAGCTCAACATGCAAATTCACTTTTAAAATACTGATCGAGAAGATCTATCAATGCACACATACCTTTTTCACCTGTCAAGAAATCTTTAAATGATTTTTGTTTGGGTAATATTTTAAATTGCAAATATCTAACTCATTGCATCAAAACCATGTCAAACTTTAATGTTGAACTCAAATCACAATGGCTTTACATAATTACTATTAATACTATAGTTTTCCTCTCTTCCTTCACCACACATCAAAAAGCATGTGACAAATCTCATGAATACATTTATAAAGCACTCCAAAAATGTCTAGAATCAAATGCCTTAATCATATTAAACAGCACCATTTAAACCATTAAAAGTATTGTTGGTAAAACACTGTACCAGTGGGATTTGAAACATGGTGTACCATTTGGCAACAAATGTGCACGTTTCTTGGTTAGAAATCTTTGCTTATTCCAATAAAAGTCTTACGAGAATAAATCACTAGCTGTAAATAGTCCTCACATTAAATGGTTGAAGAAGTCATCCAACAATGAAATAGTGCAAACAAGAGGAAGCAGATACACATACTAAACCTATCTGTCCCATGATTTCTACCAGATCATTACTATTGTAAAGAGCAAACACCTCTGTAGCTGACAACTAACACTTCCTAAATCTGTAGCTTTCCTCTTCTTGCACATTTCTGTCCCTGATGAAAATTTGCAATATAAGAAAACAGCAGAAGCTCCACCAAAAATATGGAATCAATCTGCGCATAGCTTGCTGTTTGCTCATTTTTGACAAAGTATGGGTATGATTGCAGAGTTCGATGTAAAGCTTATACAACCAAGTAAAACCAACAACAAATTCAAACTAAACATGCAAGAATTGTAAAAGTCGGGTATGAACAAAATGGGCATATTTATTTGCTTTCAGAAATTACTCTACGAGGTTGCAAAATGACTAATTAACACAAACCAAAATTCACAAATCCCAAACAGGAAACACTGCACTGATATCACTGCAAATATTTTCCGAAAATCATAGTGGGTCGAGTGCCATTTTCATTTGCAGCATGAATGTTTCAAGCTAAAGATCACTCGTTAATAAAGTGTTATACAACCTCCGAGTCATGTTTGCCTACTATGTTTCACTTCATAACATAAATAACTATGGCTGGCAAGAGATTGACAATTTATTTCCTTTAACTTTTGAACAAAAGCACTTCAAAATGCAAAACAGATGACATTTAAAATTAACTTAAAAAACTCTGTAAACATTAAAACACCAATGTGTTCTGCTGTCATGAATTGTGGTTCTTCTGAGACTAAATATCGAACAAGGAGTTTGATCTCATACACAGTGGTGGAATCAAAAGTAGTATAGCAGAATTAGCACTGCAATGCTGACCTTGTCACATTATCAAAAGGCGATAGATTAAAAAGAGATGATATCACAAGACAGATACTTTTATGCTTCTGGAAGAAAAGGTGCATTTACACTATTTTTGTAGCATAGACTATTTTCTAAATGGGGAGAGAATTCAAAAATCGGAGGTGCAAAGGGACTTTGGAGTGCTGGTGGTGAGTTCTCAAAAAGTTAATTTGCAATTCCAATCAATAGTAAGAGGACTAGAATTAAAAAAGACAAATGTAATGCTGAGGCTTTATAAGGCACTGGTCAGACCGCATTTGGAGTATCGTGAGCAATTTTACGGAAGGACGTGCTGCCGTTGGATAGGGTCAAGAGAAGGTTTACGAGAATGATCGTCTTGGACCAAATGCCATGATCTCAGAATAAAAAGAGTTACCGTTAGAATTTCTTTAGATAGACAGTGGTGAATCTGTGCAATTCATTGCCATAGATGGCTGTGGAGACAAAGTCAATGGATAATTTTAATGTGTCGATTGACAGATTCTTGATTAGTAAGGGTGTCAGGGGTTATGGGGAGAAGGCAGATGAATGGAGTTGAAAGGGAAAGATAGATCAGCCATGATCAAATGGCAGAGTAGACTTGGTGGGCAAAATAGCCTAATTCTGCTCCTTTAACCTATGATCCATGTACACCACAATTGAACATAGTACTGCAGTTGAGGGGAGCCTAAAGTGTTATTGTTCAGAATCTCACTGATGACATTGCCCATGCCTTGATTGATAAAGCCCTGTGGCGTCAGGATGACGCTGGGTTTGGCAGTGACCACACCGACACACACAGTACGGAGAACTTACATGATATATTTTATTTACATTCGTAAGAAAGTCCAGGACCACATGGGGTTGCTATCCCTCGCCATTAGGGCACATGTGCAGTGGTGATGGGATTCCTTGGGCTTGTCCTGGCAGTTCAGTCCCGATCTACAAGGAGGAGGTGTGGCGATCTCAAGTTTTTTCCTGCAGTTCCCTCTTGCCTTGAGAACTTTGTCTTGCCATGCCTTCCCTCGGGTTCATCCTGGCAGCTCAGTTTTGGGACTTGAAGAGGCAGAGTTGGTGGTCTCTTGATTATCCTCACAGCTCAGTTTTTGCCTCCGTGTGTGGGCGCAGTCTCTCTTTGTCCGTGGGCAAAAAGAGTCTCGGGTGTCTCAGGCTTGCTCCCTTCACTCGGTCTTGGCCTCAGCAGTGGTATTGGCTATCTCGGGCTTCTTCCTGGTCTTCCCCATGCTGGTGCTGCTGGTTTTGGGTTTGTCCCAGTTGGCCAGTCTTCCTCTAACGTGCAACAAGGGAACACAGCTAGCAGGGAAGGCCCTAATTTAGTTTGCCCCTTCCTCTCTCTCTCTTCTTTCTTCTCCTCTTTCCCTTATGGTCTTTCACTCACCTTCGCCCCTCTGGCTGGAATGCCTGGGTTTCATAAGCAGTAGGCCGACAGGTTCATCCAATGTCAGCTATTTGGACCCAGCTGTTACTAGTGATGCTGAGGATTGGCCTCTCCTGACCACACTAACTCCATTGTGACTCTACACCCATCCAAGAGATGTGTCTGAAGCCTTTCACATAGAGTCAAAGATTCATACAGTCAACTCGTCCAAGCCAACCAAGATGCCCCATCTAAACTAGTCTCATTTGGCCCCGTTTGACACACATCCCCCTAAACCTTTCCTTTAGATACGGTTGTGGAGAAGGCATTCGGCATAGAATGCCAGGGGAATGGACGAAACATATTTCAAGTTGGGATCCTTCTTCAGCCTATTATGGGGCGCTATATTAAAAGGCTTCTGGAAATCCATGTAAACTATATTGACTGCATTACATCACCAATTTTATCTGCGACTCACCAAACATTTCTATTAAATTGTTTAAACATGATTTGCCCTTTTAAAATCCATGCTGGCTTGGTTTATTTAAACCATCTTCCTTAAGGTAATCTTTAATCCTCTCCTGTATCAATGTTTATAACCACTGAGATTAAACTGACTGGCCAATAATTACTAGGCACAAGGGATAACAATTGCCCTTTTCCATTTCTCTGGAAACATTCCCACATCTAAAGAACATTCCAAAAACATCCAGGTTTGTAGGTTAATTGGCTTCTGTAAATTGTCCTTAGTGAGTAGGATAGAGCTAGTGTATGGGTGATCGCTGGTTGGGGCAGACAGTGACTGAAGGGCCTGTTTCCATGCTAAACTAAACACAAAAAAACATTTTGAAGTACATAAAGATTATGTCCACATTTTCCTCCCTTACTTCCTCCAAGTCTTAGGATACATTCTAATTTGAATTTGAAAACAGCCTGAAAGAGGGGTTGGTTCCTCAGTCATCTGAGAAGAAGCTTGCAGCAGGATTGGTCCAATTAAATGGAATGGCTTTCTGCTTTGATTCCACATGGTGGGCAGGCTTAACTGTCTTGCCAATGTTTATACTAAACATGTGAGCGTCTGACAATAAATATTAAGGAATGAAGGGAAATTTAATGTAATTTCAACAGGGGAAAGATTCTTTACTTTTCCAAGGATGTGGACGCTTTGAGATCTACCTGAATACTACTTGGATTAGAGAGTATTAGCTCTAGGGAGAGGTTAAACAAACCTAGATTGTTTTCCCTGGAGGTTGAGGCGAATTCTGATAGCAGTATATAACATTATGAGAGGTAGAGATAGAGTGGATAGGTCCTTTCTCCCACGGTAGAAATGTCTCAAAGACTAGAGGGCACAGCTTTAATATGAGGGGCAAAGTTTAAAGAAGACGTACTGGGTAGCTTTTTATTTGCACACAGAGAGCGGTGGTTGACTGGAACACACTACCAGAGGGAGTGGTGGAGGCTTTTAGATAGGCACATGGATATACAGGGAATAGAGGGATATGGATCATGTGCAGGTAGAGGAGATTAGCTCAACATGGCATCAAGTTTAGACATAGTGGGCCTAAGGGCATGTTCCTTTACTGTATTGTTCTAAGTAAGGCTCCTAATCTTGATTATACAAACCTCACAGCTGGATGAGGAATTATGATGACATTGCTTTCTTTCAAACAATCAAAAACTTTGCCATTGCTGAGAGATAACTAAACTTCAGTGAATGTCAAGAAGGTTTACAAGACGATAACCAAAATAATTTTCCGCCCATGGCTAATTCAATGTTTTTGTCACTGACAGTTTATTTACGAATAAAATGACAAGTTATCCCTTGGCTGGGCCTGGATGGCAATTCAGACTTTTTTTTACCCAGCAGTTGGCAGAGAGACAGATTTCAGATACCCCTGACAATCAATGAATTATCTGGATGCCTTTCCAACATGTTTACTGGTGGAAATGCTTCCTCCATCAACTTCTGCTGCAGGTCACCTTCAATTCATGCTTACCACATCACTTGTAGATTGAACACAACTAAAATGTGCTGGTATGTCTTCTTCTTCATTCATCATGCTCAGTTTGAAATGGACCATACAGCGATACATCCAATTCAGTATTGCTACCGTAATAGTGTTTGCCAAATGCTTCCATATCTGTCACACTCAGTCAATTACATTCCATTATTTACTGAACATTGTTAAATCTATCTACCAATTCATATATTTCAGAAAGTGATTGTTTGACCCTGATTTGTCCTGAACACTTTGAATGATTTTATCTTTTCAGGTTTGCATTGCAGTTCTGGTTCATTTACATTCGGCATGAATCTCTCATTTCAAATTAAATGTCAATGTGTAAATAATGCAAATTAGACAAATGCAGTTGTAATAGAGTGTAAAGCAGCGAACAAAATAAAAAAAATCATAATGATTTGCAGCTACTTCCTCCCTCAAATGTTCCAACATGTGGATCCAGGGAGTACTTAGGTGTGCCACGAGTACTGATATGGTAAAGGTATTTAGATTAGATTAGATTAGATTAGATTATCCTTTATTGTCATTCAGACCTTTCGGTCTGAATGAAATTTCGTTACCTTGCAGTCATAACATAATAAAAAAACAAAACACACAATAAACACATATTTAACATCCACCACAGTGAGTTCACCAGGCACCTCCTCACTGTGGTGGAAGGCAAAAGTCTTAGAGTCTCTGTCTTCTTCCCTCCTTGTTCTCCCTCAGCGCTGAGGAGATCCAGGCCTCCGACGTTGCCGTCCAGCAGGCCCGCGGCCGAGCCTCCGAAGCCGGGCTGCCGCCACCGCCGTCGCTGGAATGCCGGAACACCGCTACAGGGCCTGCCGCTGGAACGCTGGAGCACCCCAGCCCCGAAAGCCAGGTCGCCGCTGGAGCACCGCAGCTCCGAAGCCAGGTTGCCGCTGGAACGTCGCTGGAGCACTGCAGCCCCGAAAGCCAGGTCGCAGCTGGAGCACTGCAGCCCCGAAGCCAGGTCACCGCTGGAGCACCGCAGCCCCGAAAGCCAGGTCGCCGCTGGAACGTCACTGGAGCACTGCAGCCCCAAAAGCCAGGTCGCAGCTGGAGCACTGCAGCCCCGAAGCCAGGTCACCGCTGGAGCACCGCAGCCCCGAAAGCCAGGTCGCCGCTGGAACGTCGCTGGAGCACTGCAGCCCCGAAGGCCAGGTTGCAGCTGGAGCACCGCAGCCCCGAAGCCAGGTCACCGCAGGAGCACCGCAGCCCCGAAAGCCAGGTCGCCGCTGGAGCACCGCAGCCCCGAAAGCCAGGTTGCCGCTGGTATACCGCAGCCCCGAAAGCCGGGTCGCCGCTGGAGCACTGCAGCCCTGAAGCCAGGTCGCCGCTGGAGCACCACAGCCCCGAAGCCAGGCCGCCGCCGGAACGCCGCTGGAGCACCGCAGCTCCGAAGCCAGGTCGCCGCTGAAGCTCCGAAGCCGTGCCGCCACTGCTGGAAGCTGGAAGGCCGCCATAGCTCCGAGGCCACCAGCTCCGCCATTAGGGCCTCAGCACAGACGGAGACTGTGACGGGGGATACGACAAGAAGAGTCGCATCCCCCCGAAGGAAGAGGCTAAAACCCTGTTTCTCCCACCCCCACCCCTCCCCCCCACACACATATACAGCCTAATAAACCAAAATTATCACTAAAACAGACACAAAAAGACAAAAATAAAATAAAAAACTGTTATTAATCTGTTCCGGGCACTTTGTCTCCATTGTTAATCAAGTCATCAGTGTATTCACTGTGAACACATAACAAATTACCTCCAGAAAACCATAATCCTAACACACTTTATACCTGAAAAAAATGAAGCTGATGTGTGTTGTATACTATTAATGTTAAATTGTTATCAATAGTTCAACTGTGACAGTGGAGTACTGGAGTGTCGCTTTACTATTTGAGATATCCAAACATTTCAAGAGCGCTCAAACCAGAATATAAGGAGGCTGGAGAGGAAAACTGACTTCCGTGAGAGGTGAGGGGAAAGTTTACCCAAATAAAAGCACAAATGTAAAATTGTTTTATATTTTTTCCTTTTATTAAAAAAAAAACTTATGATGTACTTTTGAAGGAATCTAAATTTTCTGATCATTGCCATAGAGACCATTTAATATCAGTTGTGCTGTGTTTCAATGAATTGCTCTTAAGAATAAATTACATTTCACATACAAACACAAACCACAGATGCTGGCTTGCAAATTAGACCCTAAGTGCTGGGGTAACTAAGCGGGTCAGTCAGCATCTTTGGAGAACTGACATTTAAGGTCAGGACCCGACTTCAGATGTTTCAGGTCAGGACCCTTCTTCAAACCGAAGACATCAGAAGGGTTCCAACCAGAAACATCACCTATCCATGTTCTCCAGAGATGTTGCCTGACCTGCTGAGTTGTGCCAGCACTGCGTGTCTGAATTTCACATACAATTAGGTGAATTGTAAGTCGATTAGAGCTTATAAACAGGAATAACTTTTCTTCAAATCCATGCCCATCTTGAATGCTCAATAGTAAAGGAAGACCAAAGGAGTCTGCCATGTAACTTACCTTAATGAATTACACACTGTTACACTTACAGCACCACCTGCAGGCACGCTACAACAACCTTGCAAAGACAAGTTTGTTCTGACTAGGCAGCAGATAAAATGCTTATGTGCTTAGTTCTTCTCATTTTCAACTCAAAACTCTATCATGCATTATTTTTATAATAGTATGACTTTATATCATGAACATTTAAAATAAATCTAAATTTAAGCAAGAGAATGGAGTCTGAATGGCCTACTCATGCACCTATTGTCTATATAACTACAAGTTGAATTATCTTATCTTGTGCTGTTTGTTGAATGAGAAATGTTGGCTTGAACACTTTGCTGCTAGGTGATCTTTAACATTCACCAGAATAAACTAATGGAAACTAGTTGAATCCCATCCAAAGGTCAGCATTTCCAATTCACTGGAGGGAAGTCCAGATTATGTAGTGGAGCATTAAATAATAACCTGTAACCAATTCAGAAAAGAAACTGAGCCAAGTTGAACACAATTAGATACATTTTCAGCAAGTTTACCAAGGGCATGTATATCAAGGGCAGCTGAAAAGCTGGTCGAATGACATATCTGGGAATGTAATTAAAACTATATGCTTATAATATTTTCCCTTTGTGCATACATGTGGTATTTCAAAGACTGGAAAGTTAATTAATAGCACTCCCTAGGACATTTTCCTTCACTAATAATTGTGATTTTACGTTGAAACAATGTGATTTTATATTGATTAAAAAATATTCAGTTCTCTCTTAAAGGTGTGAAAGGCACTATATGAATCCCAATAAAAAGAAGCAATACTTCTGCAGAGGGAAAAAAGTGCAAATTTTTTCAGTCAACAATCTTTCACAGATGTTGCCTGACCTGATGATTATTTCTGCCTTTTTATGCTTTTATTTCAGTATTCCAACATCTGTAATATTTCACTTTTGTTTCATCTCCTTTCCTACTTTAAATGGTGAATTAAAAAATGCCTTTGCAAACTGCACAATTTCTTCAACAAACTAATTCTAGATCCAGTATCAGTTGAGCTTTGCACCATTTTCTTCTATCTGCCTTGAGGGAAAATAGTCAATAGTCACCATTGGAAACCTTTCAGCTAATTCTTCAGACATATTTCTGCATGTTATACAAGCATAACATCTGCAGCAACTATATGTCTCTTTCGGGGCACTAAGCAGCTCTCAACCGTCATACGGCTCAGATGTTAACGTCTCTAGTCGACTACATCATTATTCAGTTAACTACAATTTGGAAAACATTTACTCGCATACAACCTGGAAATGAAACAATGGAAATTGACGGTTTTGTGTAGTGAATGCCTTTGGGAACTGGTACATTTGTTCAAAACAGATCAAAAACAGTTCAAAACAGCATAAACAGAGAACAGCTTGCATAGATTGCAAACATTAGGAATTTGGTGAGAGTGGGAATTGTTAAGTGAAAATTGTGTTCTGTAAATTCTTTCAGCTTCACCCTTTCTTTGACACTGTTGGTTCATAATAAGCTGATTGTTAATTGCAGTTAATTGGGTAGTCATCTGTAATTGGTTACCTGAATTATTGTCAACAGAGTTCAAGACAGTACTTGGGAAATTAGAGTAGTTTGAAGGTGTTTGTAACGGAAAAGGTTTTGCAATCCCACGGATATGCTCAACGCACAGCTTGAGCAATGTGTAAAAGCCATTAATTTGGTGAACATAGGAATTCAGAAGAACCGACTATTTTGAGAGGGCAGGAGGAGATACACCTTGTGTCTCATGCATGTTCACCATTGCCTCAAGTAAGAAATATTTAAACTTTATTTTATGCTTGAGGTAGGGGTTTCAGTTAAAGGTTACAAAAGACCAAAGGATAACAAATTAGGCATGAAATGTATTTAACATAATGGAAAACTAATTGATTGGAATAAGCAAACAGGCTTCATTTTCAATTTAGATTTCAAGATTTTATGGGAATTCGGACTTGTGGCTAAACTTTAGTAGGCGGTGCCTGTCGGCAGCGGCCTCTGCAGTCCATCTGTCTTTATTTTCTTTTTGTCTTGTTAAGTGAATGTCTTGGTTTTAGTTATTATATTATTTTTAGCTGTGTATATATGTGGGGGAAACTTTTAATCTCTTCCCTGTACGGGGACCCGACTTTTCCTTGTTGAGTCTCCATTGTTCTTGGGGCCTAACATCGTGGAGTCGGCGGACTCCAACCGGAATCGAACCAGGGGCTCCAGTCGCAGAGCCTGCGGACTCACCATCGCAGAGCTGGCCGACTTCGGAGTGCGGAGCGCTGTGGTGGCGCACGGCTGCAACCCGACTTCTGAGCTCGGAGGCTCCGGCTGCAGGCCCTGTGGGCGGTAACATTGGGAGCGCGCGAGTCCCTGATGGGAGACCGCTTTTCGGAGCTCCTGCAACGGCAAACTTCGTCCGCCCAATCGAAGGGTTTAAATCGACCTGGAGCGGGGCCTTACATCGCCTGGCGCAGCTTAAACGGCCGCAGAACTTACCACCGCCCGCCAGGGGCTCTAACATTTGACATCAGGAGCCTCAATCGGCTCAATGCAGCAGTTTGGCCGATTGACTGCGGGAGAGGAATGGGCACAGAGAACGGGGAAGAGATAAGACTTTTGCCTTCCATCACAGTGAGGAGGTGTTCGGGGATTCACTGTGATGGATGTTTGTGTGGAATTGTGTAAAAGTGTGGGTTTGGTTTTTTTGTTTGTATTATGAGTGCAGAAACGTAATTTCGTTTGAACTTATGTTTAAATGACAATAAACGATTTTGATTCTGAGATATAACATACCCTAGTTGTTGGCAATCAGTGAGATTTCCAGCAACTACATTTTCAGTAAAATTCACTTTAGTGAATTTTGGTTCAGGTTTGTTCAACTGAAGTCCTAGTTGCAGAGCTTAGATGTCAAAAGGAGAGAGCCACATGGGCACAGTAATCCACAGTGATCAGAAGCAGAGGTTGTAGCTGATCCTGGCAGGTGTGGAGAGGTATGGAGATGTAGTAATACAGAAGCTTCAGCCTTGTCAACCATATGCAAGGTACTGGTTGCCTGCATGGACATAAATAAAGATGCGAGAGAAGATCAGCTATCTGACAAGAGAGGATTAGTAGGGAAGACTGTTATCCAGCAAGGGGAATTAAAATGGAACACGTAGTGGCTGGAAACATGATAAATGGGGACCAGAAAATGTTCTCGACAGCTGAGAACATGAGTGACTTCTCAGTCCTGGAGAAGCCGGGTATCTGGCTTGTTCAGTTAGTCCCACTTATTGTGTGGGATCCTATGAAGAAATGTTGGCTCATACTTTGTTTAGAATAAGAGGTCATCTGATTTAGAATTTAATTTCTGAAAGGACTTGATGGGGAGATACCATGAGGATATTTTCCCAAGAACTAAGTGGTACAGTCTCAGGGTTAAAGGTCGATCACTTGAGGCAGAGGGTGATGAATGTTCAGAATTCTTCACAGTGCTGCAATGGCTAATCATCAATACACAAGGCTATGATGGACCAAGAGATATTTGAATCTCAAGGAAACAGAAGATTGGGGAAAAATTAAGCAAGGAAAGGAAATCCAACATAAAGATTAAATCTGGCAAGACTTCAGGCCTGTAAACCTCTCAGGCAGTAGAGATGTGTATGGTCTACAGACCCATTCTGTACCACACTCCTTATGTTCTGACTATAAGAGATAATGTATTTACCGTGGTGCAAAATTCATAGGGGTCATAAAAATAGGTATTAAAAGAAATAAGCTGTAAATGCTATAATACTACAATTAAAAAAAAATACTAAAAACACTCGGCAAGTAAGGCAGCATCTGTGGATCTGATGAAAAATCCTCAATCTGAATCATTAATTCTATCTCACATTGCACAGATACTGCCTGACCTGCTGAGCTTTTCCAGCATTTCAATTTATATTCCTTAAATAGATATTCTGTTTAGAATACTAAATGATCTTTAACACTGCACTTAACTGTTTTTAACCTCTGGAAATAGTTTTAGTCAATGTCCTATATAAATCAACAAAGGTTAATGCAAATTGAGCTGATGAGCTCTTCAGAAAATTACTGTTCTTTCCCAACAATGCGAAGTAAACAACCACATGCTAATTTTTATAAAAGGTGAACTCTCAGTACAGTAAACCCTCATTTAACAAACACCTTTATCATGGATTTTGGATATAGCGTACGGACCTGCCAATGCCGCTACCAGCTCGCACCGCTTACCCGGCCGCTTGGAGCGTCGCCTTCCAATATCATTCTGATCCTGTCTTCGCTCACCACCAGGTTCCTGTTGACGTGGCTATTGTTGCATTCACATTATAGCCCCTGGGGACACCATTTTCATCACCACCACCGACAAGACATTTTTAGTCACCGTGGAGCACTCTCCCCTTCTACCTGCTGCTGCTTCTTCCTGTCACCGTCGCTTTATCCGCCCTTCACTTGACTGCCGATTCCTCCTCCTTCTCCCCCAGAGTCGCCGATATACTTCACTTCCAAAGCGGCAGCGGACGAGAGAGCCCCACAGTGACCACATGTCTTGTCGCTGGCAACAGCCTGAAAAGAAGCGCTGTCCCCAGGGGCTACAACGTGAGACCCAACAACAGCCATGTTACCGGACCATGCAGCAGGTGAAGAAGGGCTCCATGGTGCAGACCAGCGGCATCGACGCCTAGTTTTAAGGCAGGGGTTCCCAACCTTTTTCGTCCTGTTTACCCCAGGCAACATTATTAGCACATAACAATGTTATTTCACTTATTTCAGAACAGCTAATGATGACAGATACCAGTATACCAGAACCAAACACAGTCAGTCAATGTGAAAAAATATGTACAACTCCAGAATCAACAAATTTACCCCCTGGGTAGGAAAAAAGGCAAAATGTACCCCAGAATGGCAACCCTTGTTTAAAGATGAAATGACACAAAGTGCTGGAATAACTCAGCCGACTGAATCAGTCTGAAGATGGGTCCCAATGTCACCTGTACATTTTCTCTACAGATGCTGCCTGACTGACTGAGTTCCTCCAGCACTTTGTGTTCTTTTTTGTGTTAACCATCACCTGCAGATATTTGTTTCAATTGCATACAATGATAAAACTTTACTTGGTTATAATGGACAATTGGCAGTAACAGGCTTCCCACCCCCCCCCCCCCCCCCCCCCCATGGTCCATTATAACAATGGTCCAGTGTACTTTTGAGTCTTTTTTAAAATATCTTGATCCGAGTATCTTTTGTTGACCATGTACAATTTAGTTCTCACGACATTTGGGATTTTGACAAAAGAAACTTATTTTTACTAAACTAATGATTTTTGTTACCAAATCAAAAACTTTGTTCTGTACATGTAAATGGAGGTCATCTTTAATATTATCTTGACAAAATGTTTTATTAAACTGGCAAATCTGTAAATATTAAAAAGATCTTCAGTGTGCATTTTGTTTCTTTATATTCACTGGAGTTTTCTTTTGTTGGCTCACTCTCAATTTCAGGATATCTTGCTTTAAATTGAATCTACCCTGGCTTTTTACTATTCTTCAGTGGGTGCCTACAGTTCTTCAAAGTAAACCACGTTATCAAAACACAACACATGCTTTATGCTTCCTGCTGTATTTGGTAATAAGAATGAAAACAAACAACAAAATTCTACAGGTCACTTCTAAAAAAATGGCTTGATTCCAAGACTGTTGCAGTTATGGAATTAATTTGAATATTTAGGAACAGCTTTGCCTGGGTAAATTACTTGTAATATACAAAACCTTTGGGATGGCAAGTATTCCTTATCTAAACCTTACTTTAGATTAACTAAAAATATTTTTAAAAATCTACCTTTTGTCTTCCCCTGCATCGTTTTCCAAGGGTGTAAACAAGGAGAAAAAAATATTGCCAACAAGTTTTAAGTTTAGTCAAGTATTTGTTGTCACAGCACAAGTACAGTATAGTACATATCTTGCTTGCAGCAGCAGCGCACATAGAATCAAACCCAAGAAACATGAATGATACATAAGTTAACCGTGTTAACAAAAAGAAAGACGGTGCAAAAAAGAAAATGCAAAAAAACAATGAGAAAATAAGTTCATTGCAGTGCAAGTAGTGGTTGGTAGTGTTCCATTGTTGTGGTAGGATTAGGGTTCAAGAACTTGATGGTTGTAGCAATGTAGCTGTTCCTGCATCTGGTAGTATGGCACTTCTTGCATCTGTACCTCCTGCCCGATGGTAGCGGAAGAAGAGAGTATGCCCCAGAGGGTGGGGATTCTCAATGATGGATGCCGCCTTCTTGACACATGTGCCGATGATGGACCGGGCCAAGCTCTCTCTGCAGCCTCTTGTGTTCCAATGCAATGGAATTGCCGTACCAGGCCATGATGCAACCAGTCAGGATATTTTCTACAGTGCATCTGTAAATATTAGTTAGGGTATTCAGAGACATGCCAAATTTCCTTAAACTTCTACTTAGGGATGCTGGTGTGCTTTCTTCATGATTACATCTATCCTCTTGATCCAGGACAGATCATTTGAGATCAGGAATTTGAAGCTGCTAACTCTCTCCACTGTCAAGCCCTCCCATGAACACTGGTAAGTGTCTTCTGACTTCTGAAGTCACCAATTAATTTCTTGATTTTGCTGACATTGAGCGCGAGGTTGTCTTCGCAAGCAAAGTCAAATATGACGGAGAAATCGCAAAACGGTCCATCCGCACCTTCTTTCATGAAAGTCGGTTCTTCCTGCAAGGATTTTTTTTAATTGGAACTCAGGCATGCAGGCACCCTAAGTTCTCCATCTGAGTTCTGATGGAAAGTTATGAACACAAAATACACCTTCAATTTGTTCTCTCTCCACAGATGTTGCCTGTCCTGCTGAGAGTATCTCCAACGTTGTAATTTCAGATTTGCAGCAAGGTTTTTTGTTTTTATATTCCAGCTATTTCAAACTGATTTTGATTGACGTTTGCGCTTAGACCTACAAAGGACCATATTCCCCTTAATGAAAACATTGGTGATTTACAAGATTGCACAATAGTGTCCAACCAATTCCTGGAGGCTGCCCAATGGCGCAACTAGTAAAGATGCTGTGTGCTCCAGCAACCCAGGTTTGATCCGGACCTCCAATCTGCCATCTACATGTTCTCACTCTGGCTGTGTGGGTTTCTTCCGGGTGGTCTGGATTACTCCCATATCACAAATACATGCAGAATGGTAGGTCAATCAATTGCTGCAAATTGAGGGAGTTGATCGGAACTTTGGGTAAACAAAATGGGATTAGTGTGAACGGGTGTTTGATGATTGGCATGAACCAAGTGGCCGATGGGTGTTTGTCTCTACTGCTTCCATACAACTGAAAAAGTAATTGAAGTATTTCTTAAGGGATTGGACAGGCTAGATGCAGGAAAAATGTTCCCCTTGTTGGGGGTGTCCAGAACGAGGGGGGGGGGGGGTCACAGTTTACGAATAAGGGGTATGCCATTTAAGACTGAGATGAGGAAAAACTTTTTCACCCAGAGTTGTGAATCTGTGGAATTCTCTGCAGGCCAATCCGCTGGATGTTTTCAAGAGAGATTTAGCTCTTTTTTTTTCACACAGAGAGTGGTGAGTCTCTGGAACTCTCTGCCACAGAGGGTAGTTGAGGCCAGTTCATTGGCTATATTTAAGAGTGAGTTGGATGTGGCCCTTGTGGCTAAGGGGATCAGAGGGTATGGAGAGAAGGCAGGTACGGGATACTGAGTTGGATGATCAGCCATGATCATATTGAATGGCGGTGCAGGCTCGAAGGGCTGAATGGCCTACTCCTGCACCTAATTTCTATGTAATGGAATCAAGGGATGTGGGGAAAAGACAGGAACGGCGTACTGATTTTGGATGGTCAGCCATGATCATATGAATGGTTCGAAGGGCTGAAGGACCAAATGGCCTGCTCCTGCATTTATTTTCTATGTTTACATAGAAACATAGAAACATAGAAATTAGGTGCAGGAGTAGGCCATTCAGCCCTTCGAGCCTGCACCGCCATTCAATATGATCATGGCTGATCATCCAACTCAGTATCCCGTACCTGCCTTCTCTCCATACCCTCTGAACCCCTTAGCCACAAGGGCCACATCCAACTCACTCTTAAATATAGCCAATGAACTGGCCTCAACTACCCTCTGTGGCAGAGAGTTCCAGAGACTCACCACTCTCTGTGTGAAGAAAGTCTTTCTCATCTCGGTCTTAAAGGATTTCCCCCTTATCCTTAAGCTGTGACCCCTTGTCCTGGACTTCCCCAACATCGGGAACAATCTTCCTGCATCTAGCCTGTCCAACCCCTTAAGAATTTTGTAAGTTTCTATAAGATCCCTCTTAATCTCTAAATTCCAGAGAGTATAAACCGAGTCTATCCAGTCTTTCTTCATAAGACAGTCCTGACATCCCAGGAATCAGTCTGGTGAACCTTCTCTGCACTCCCTCTATGGCAATAATGTCCTTCCTCAGATTTGGAGACCAAAACTGCACGCAATACTCCAGGTGTGGTCTCACCAAGACCCTGTACAACTGAAGTAGAACCTCCCTGCTCCTGTACTCAAATCCTTTTGCTATGAAAGCTAACATACCATTCGCTTTTTTCACTGCCTGCTGCACCTGCATGCCTACTTTCAATGACTGTGTACCATGACACCAGGTCTCGCTGCATCTCCCCTTTTCCTAATCGGCCCACCATTTAAATAATAGTCTGCTTTCCTGTTTTTTCCACCAAAGTGGATAACCTCACATTTATCCACATTATACTGCATCTGCCAAACATTTTGCCCACTCACCCAGCCTATCCAAGTCACCTTGCAGTCTCCTAGCATCCTCCTCACAGCGAACACTGCCCCCCAGCTTAGTGTCATCCGCAAACTTGGAGATATTGCCTTCAATTCCCTCATCCAGATCATTATATATATTGTAAATAGCTGGGGTCCCAGCACTGAGCCCTGCGGTACCCCACTAGTTACTGCCTGCCATTGTGAAAAGGACCCGTTTACTCCTACTCTTTGCTTCCTGTTTGCCAGCCAGTTCTCTATCCACATCAATACTGAACCCCTAATACCGTATGCTTTAAGTTTGTATACTAATCTCTTATGTGGGACCTTGTCGAAAGCCTTCTGGAAGTCCAGATATACCACATCCACTGGTTCTCCCTTATCCACGCTACTAGTTACATCCTCGAAAAATTCCACAAGATTCGTCAGACATGATTTACCTTTTGTAAATCCATGCTGACTTTGTCCAATGATTTCACCACTTTCCAAATGTGCTGCTATCCCATCTTTAATAACTGACTCTAGCAGTTTCCCCACTACCGATGTTAGACTAACTGGTCTGTAATTCCCCGTTTTCTCTCTCCCTCCCTTCTTAAAAAGAGGGGTTACATTTGCTACCCGCCAATCTCAGGAACTACTCCAGAATCTAAAGAGTTTTGAAAGATTATCACTAATGCATCCACTATTTCCTGAGCTACTTCCTTAAGTACTCTGGATGCAGCCTATCTGGCCCTGGGGATTTATCGGCCTTTAATCTATTCAATTTACCCAACACCACTTCCCGACTGACCTGGATTTCACTCAATTCCTCCTTTGACCCACAGTCCCCTGCTATTTCAGGCAGATTATTTATGTCTTCCTTAGTGAAGACGGAACCAAAGTAGTTATTCAATTGGTCCGCCATATCCTTGTTCCCCATGATCAACTCACCTGTTTCTGACTGCAAGGGACCTACATTTGTTTTAACTAACCTCTTTCTCTTCACATATCTATAAAAACTTTTGCAGTCAGTTTTTATGTTCCCTGCCAGTTTTCTTTCATAATCTATTTTTCCTTTCCTAATTAAGCCCTTTGTCCTCCTCTGCTGGTCTCTGAATTTCTCCCAGTCCTCTGGTATGCTGCTTTTTCTGGCTACTTTGTACGCATCATCCTTTGCTTTGATACTATCCCTGATTTCCCTTGTTATCCACGGATGCACTACCTTCCCCGATTTATTCTTTTGCCAAACTGGGATGAACAATTTTTGTAGTTCATCCATGCAGTCTTTAAATGTCTTCCATTGTATATCCACCGTCAACCCTTTTAGAATTAATTGCCAGTCAATCTTGGCCAATTCACGTCTCATACCCTCAAAGTTACCTTTCTTTAAGTTCAGAACCATTGTTTCTGAATTAACAATGTCACTCTCCATCCTAATGAAGAACTCAACCATATTATGGTCACTCTTGCCCAAGGGGGCACGTACAACAAGACGGCTAATTACCCTTCCTCATTACTCAAAACCCAGTCTAAAATAGCCTGCTCTCTCGTTGGTTCCTCTACATGTTGATTTAGATAACTATCCCGCATACATTCCAAAAAATCCTCTTCCTCAGCACCCCTGCCAATTTGATTAACCCAATCTATATGTAGATTGAAGTCACCCATTATAACTGTTTTGCCTTTGTCGCACGCATTTCTAATTTCCTGTTTGATACCATCCCCAACTTCTCTGCTACTGTTAGGTGGCCTGTACACAACACCCACAGCGTTTTCTGCCCCTTAGTGTTTTGTAGCTCTACCCATACCGATTCCACATCCTCCAAGCTAATGTCCTTCCTTTCCATTGCTTTAATCTCCTCTCTAACCAGCAACGCTACTCCACCTCCTTTTCCTTTCTCTCTATCCCTCCTGAATATTGAATATCCCTGGATGTTCAGCTCCCAGCCTACGTCACCCTGGAGCCATGTCTCCGTGATCCCAACTATATCATAATCATTAATATCTATCTGCACGTTCAAATCGTCCACCTTATTACGAATACTCCTTGCATTGAGACACAAAAGCCTTCAGGCTTGTCTTTACAACGCATTTACCCCTTATACAATTTTGCTGAAAGTGGCCCTTTTTGATTTTAGCCCTGGTTTTGTCTGCCTGCCACTTTTACCTTTCACCTTGCTACCTAATGCTTCTACCCTCATTTTACACCCTCCTGCCTCTCTGCTCTTGTACCCATCCCCCTGCCACATTCGTTTAAATCCTCCCCGACAGCACTAGCAAACACTTATATGATATGTTTATATGATATATTTGCTTCGACTTGACGTCAGGTATCAGCAGCAAATTGGGAAAAAACTTGACAATAAACTTTGAGACAATGAACTGTCATTATACACTCTGCTTCCCTCATGGAAGCAGCACATTCTTGTAGATTAGATTGTTTAATAGCTGACTAACCCAAAAAACAGGACCCGCTGGATGTCAAGGTTATTCAAGAGCGAAGCTAGCCACCTAGGCTTGGAAAGAGCCAGCCTTTTCTCCAGAGATTGGTGCAAACAGGTATTTGAGAGGGTGACGGATATCTTTGAAATTCTATTTTATCCGTGGATCACAGCAGGTTAGCTTTGACTAATTAGGAATTATATATATCTGAACATGTAAGAAAAGAGAGAAATGTAATTGAGTTTGGTGTCCTTGCATTCCTTAATTCTCTCTGTTGTACTAGAAGCTAAATGGACAATGTACGGGACTACAAATTATTCAAGCAGAATTTTTTGGTAGATTATTTAAATATTGCAAATTATTTCTGAAGACTTCACCTAAAATGTCTTTATTTTTAAACTGATTAAATGAATAAAAAAATATTCTACAACTAATTCTATTACTTAATAATATTTTGTTTGAGTTGTTATTTTTGATTCGTAGTATGTCACTTTTCACTAATTTTAGAAATCATGATGTACAGAGGTACCTAGAGTGTCCAGCGTACCTTGCAAGGGTAAAAGGCTTCTGTGCGTGAAATTTCCAGAGGCAATTATGTAAAAGGTCATGTTTCTGATCACAGGGAATGTTTGTGAAAGAGCGCAAGAATAAAATCATCAGGAGAATCCTTGAAATATTACATTAAATGTGGCATGCTGGCTCACAATTTTTGCTAATATTGCAACAAAACAACCCAATGTTACACACTATGGGATTCAGAGGAGGAAAAAAAACCAAGGGCAAAAACTGAAATCTCTAACATATAGTAAATGAAGGGCAGATAGAAAGAATAAAATAAAGGATTCATTATCGATGATTTCTCCTTCTCCCTCCTTTCTTTGATTCAGTTCCTTATCAGGGTTATCATTCAACGACCTTTGCTTCTAATGTTATGCAGATTTAGTTTAGTTTAGAGATACAGTGCGGGAACAGGCTCTTCGTCACACCGAGTCCGCACTGACCAGTGATCCCCGCACATTAACACAATCCTACAGACACTAGGGACAATTTACATTTACACCAAAGATACAAACCCAAGACAATTAACCTGCAAACCTGTACGTCTTTGGAGTTTGGGAGGAAACCGAAGATCTCGGAGAAAACCCACGTGGTCACGGGGAGAACGTACAAACTCCGTGCAGGCAGCACCAGTTGTCGGGATCGAACCCGGATCTCTGGTGCTGTAATGCAGCAACTCTATTACTGCACCACCATATAGCACTACGGGTTTCAATCCAGTTTAAGTAGATTAACGTCAAGGCTGAGATAAACTTTAATTTTTAGTATTCCTAACAAACATAGCCGATATCAGGAATTTGAGAATTCTTCCATGGTCTACTTTAAGAACACTGAACAAACTGTGCCTGAAGACCTTAAAATCTGTACCTGCACCTGTTTTATCATAAGAATATTCAACAAATGCTAGCATGCTGAAGCTTTTGAGAAATAAAAAAATCTCCAGTTTGTACTCCTAAGTTCGAAAAACACCACATATAACATTTAAATTTTACTGTAAAAAATAGAGTGAAAGACCCATCAATATTTGGGAACAGATTGGGTATCACTTTAAAACACTTCAAGAATCTCTCTCCAAGCATGGTTGGTTGATGTAACAGAACATGCTGCCGGAATTGTGCATCTCTTAAGCACTACCATCTTAAATGATTCAGTGAGGGCTTGCATTTTCCAAATCTGCCCATGTCAACTTATTGTTCAAAGGCAAATGATTCAAAATGACTTTGTGTCAGATTATGTGCAAATTAATTGAATTGCTGTTTCTACACCAAGACTAATTGCCAGAGAATTGGAACTAGCTTGTGATGCTATGAGGAGACATGTTGTAGAGTAGAGCTAATAGGACTTGATGTTTCAATCCCTGTAATAAGTCGGCACTCTTCCTATTCGCAGTGGGATTGGAGTGGTGAAAGGTAGGGTAGGTACGTCATCAGGGTCATCAGGTGGGCACCATCCTTCTTTGACGTTTCATTGATAAGCCCACAACATCTCCAGAGGGCTCAATGGTGATACCTGGCGTCCCAGTTACACCCCCCTCAATTCCATACCCTCCTGTATTCATCTTGCAGCCCAATTGTTGTCTCTCCTTCTGATCCAAATCCAATTGCTGCTTTTTTTCTGCAGAATTTGATAATGATTTGATTGCTTGTTGGAGGGAGCGACCCCTCACCCCCATTTTCTTTAATAGCCTGGTCATAGATGCAGCAACAAATCCCCTGCATCCCACTTCGATAGGGACCAGAGTCAGGGTATCACCAGCAAAAAACAGTCAGCATATTCAGGGCTTCAACATTTGCTCAGAAATCCAAAATCAGTGACACTCATACTGAGAAATACCAGCAGTCCAGCAAGTGACACTTAGCATTTCCATTAACCTTTTATGTGATAATCTTGGTGCTGGTGTGCAATGTTCCCATGCTTCCGTCATGACTGTACTTTTTTGTTGATTCACAGTGGGCTCCACAGTGGCGCAGAGTAGAGTTACTGCCTTACAGCAACAGAGACTCTGCTGCCTGTATGAAGTTTGCACGTTCTCACTGTGACTGCGTGGATTTTCTCAGGGTGCTACAGTTTCCTCCCACATTCCAAAGACATGCAAGTTTGTGGGTTAATTGGTTTCAGTAAATTGTCCCTAGTGTGCATATAGAACTAGTAATCACAGATCCACGCGGACTCGGTGGGCCTAAGCACTTATTCCAACACTGTATCTCTAAACTCAGGATGTGGATTTTGCTGCCATTTATAGTCTCTGAACCTAGTGGCCTGGTAGGCCATTCCAGAGAGCAGTTAAGAGTCAATCATACATAGCTCTAACAAGGCAAGGATGATAGATTTGCTTCGTTGAAGGATGTTAATGAACCAGACAGGTTTTCATGTTAATCAGATAATGTCAATTTTACAAGTACTGACACCAAATTGATTCTGCGTTTAATTTAATTAACTGAATACAAATTCCCTAGCAGCTGGATGGCATTTTAGCCCACATCACCAGATCACTAGTCAAAACTTCTCATATCAGTCCAGTAATCTAATCACCATGCTTCAAAATATTGCAAAATTTCAAATGGGATAGAATTTTATCTCATGGGTAAAATTATTATATGACAAGCCAACTGCTATAATATTGACCAATAACATGTCTCCGAAATTTTAACTATCCAGGGGCAATAGACAGGGTTGTACATTATCACCCCTGCTATTTGCTCTTGCAATAGAGCCCTTAACAGAAAGTATAAGAATGCATTCGAATATCCACGGTTATAACACTAAACACTCTAATAATAAAATATCACTATATGCAAATGACGTACTATTATATATTACAAAACAGCAAATTAGCATACCAAACATATTAAATTTAATATAGGAATTCGGTTCCTTCTCAGGATATAGAATAAACTGGAACAAAAGCGAAATCATGACTATAAAACCTCAAGAGCCGACACACCTTTTAAAATTCCCCTTTAGAATTGCTACAGAAAAATTTAAATATCTGGGTATCCAAATTACCAGAAAATACAACGCTCTATTTAATGCAAACTATATGCCCTCACTTACCAAATTAAATGCCTTGATTCAATTTTGGAAAACACTACCTATGTCTTTAATAGGCAGAATAAACGCCATAAAATGATTTTTCTCCCACAAATTTTGTACTTATTTCAATCAATACCAATATACCTACCTAAAAACTTTTTCAAAAAACTCGATTCCTACATCACAAATTTTATTTGGGACTATAAATCTCATAGAAGCCACAGAAGACACTTATGTAAACCCAAAGAATTTGGCGGACTGACACTCCCCAATTTCTTGTATTATTACTGGCCAGTGAATATTAAAAATGTAATTTACTGGTTGAACAATTCAGCCCAACAGTAACGGAGAGAGAGAATTTTAACATAGGAGCGATCCTTCTCTCCCAATAAAATTGAAGTATACAATATACAAGAAAAATCCGATTATCCGTAGCACACTACGAATTTGGAGACAAATAAAATCTACTCTTAAATTAAGAAACCTATCTCTTCTCTTTCTTAGAGCTAATAATCCGTCGTTCAAACCATCTATTATTGATAAAACGTTTACTCACTGGGAAAGAATAGGAATTAAAACGTTTGGAGATATGTATGAAATGGGAAACCTTTTATCATTTCAAAAATTACAACTCAAATACAATTTGAAAAGTAATCACTATTTTAGATACCTTCAAATTCGAGATTATTTGAAAAAACATGGACAAGAATACCAAACTCTGACGTCAGATATATTAGATGAAGGTATGAACAGAAAGGCTGAAGTAAATAACTTAATATCACACTTGTATAATACCATTCTAAATATAGAAATACCATCATCAGATGCAAATAGTAAGTGGGAACATGAACTTACTATAAACATTTCTAAAGATAGATGGGATAAATATCTGCTATATGTACATAAATGCTCGATTAATGTAAGACAAATTTTTAAAAAAGATGACTTCTGGTGGCGCTGTGGAGTGAGTGGAACTCGCGCCATTCAGCTCTGCTAAAAATTGTATAAGAAACGGGAGTAAAAGGGGTTAACTGAAACTACTCACCAGAGGAGAACGGGTGTGAACGGTTCCGGTAGCGTTAAACAGGTGCGTGACGTCATCAGGGAAAAGGGAAGTAGGCCTCACTGGAGCCGCGGGCTCGAGTTTGAGTGCCTCCCAGGAAGATATTTTAAAGATGGATGATCTCAAAAAAAGTATTATGGGTGAGCTAAAACAAATGTTTAAGGATATGAAAAAAGAATATAAAGAGGAAATAAAGACGTTAAGAGCTGATATTTTGGTGTATCATGAAAATTTGAAAGAAGAGTTCAAAAAAGAAGTTATAGCCACTGTAAAGACTATGATGGACGAATGGAAAGATAAAGCGGGTACTGATTTGCAACAACAGTTGGATGATGTAAACCGTAAAACTGGTGAGATGGAGTTGCTGCTGGATACCAAGTTAGAACCTATTAAAACCTCACTTAACCAACAAAATGACGTAACAAAAGAATTGACTGAATCAGCCGAGAAGCGTCTTGCCGCGAACAAGCGTTTATCAGAATTATTACACAAAATAACTGAGAAATGCATTGATTTGGAGGGACGTAAAGGCGTCAGAATCTGCGTATTGTTGGATTGAGTGAAGGCCGAGAGGGAAATCAAGACCCTCGAAAATGTGCTGCAAAACTCCTAAACGATATTCTGAACTTGGACCAAGAACCTCTGCTGGGCCGAGTACACAGGGCATTGAGACGTACCCCTAGGAGGGATGCTCCCCCAAGACAGATGATTGTGAAGGTGGCTTACGATCATGTTTTTGAAGATATGATGAAGATAATAATACGTAAGAAAAATCTCAAATATGAGGGAGACAACATCAGTATCTTCAGAGATTACCTTGTGGAAGTGGCCAAGAGAAGATCTTTATTTACAGAAACAAGAGGTATCCTGAGGAACATAAAGACTCTGAGATATGGCCTAATGTACCCGGCAACATTAAGAGTAACTTATGATAACAAGGAGCACCACTTCACCAAACATACAGAAGCTCTTGAATTCGTTCCAAACATTCAGAAGAAACTGGAAGAGGAAGAAGTAGAGGAAGAAGTAGGTGAAGATGAAAAATACTGAATATTATTGATCGCTTACTTGATGATACTGCCCATCCACAGAAAAGGAGGAGGATTCACACTGAAGGAGGATCCGCAGGGAAGGAGGAGGAACAATGGACATGGACTCTATCTTGGGGTCAAGGAGGGATGGATGGATTATTAATAAATATAGTTTTGTATTAACTACCCCTTAAAAATGTATGTTAGCTCTCCTAATATAGTGCTATGGCACTAACTATATTTGATATTAGTCGTATTATTAATTATTAAGTATATTAATTTAATACCCCACCCCGACATATATAGCCCTTAAGGCAAAAATGGAGCAGGAACTATTAACATCTTTTTTTTTTCACGGAAGTCCGTAGATTAATAGCTACGCTAGTGTGGCTTACACTAATACTAACTGCACTCATTATAGTTGTAGTCACTTTTTTTTTCTCCTTACACTTTACTAACATCACTTACTTTACTCACATTTTTTATTATTACTTTTATATTATGTATTTTATTTCATATTATATATTATATAGATTTAAGTATGATTGGTATTATATAGTTAGTTTAAAGAGACGTGTGTATAAGACAATGACACAGATATTAAATTTCATCAATCTGAGGTTTGGGTATAGGATTGGGTTAGAGGAGCTGAAACATCTACTCCATTACAAACCACCTTAATAATAACATGTATGACATAAATACTAGGATTGGGGGTGATGGAATCACCTTCTGTAGTTGGAATGTTAAGGGAATTAACGAACCAATTAAAAGAGGTAAGGTTTTAGCTCAATTAAATAGATTGAAATTTTTCTCCAAGAAACACACCTTAAAAAAGACGCGCAGTATAGATTAACAGCAAAATGGATTTCCAAAGTATATCACTCTTCATTTACACATAAGTCTAGAGGGGTAGCAATAATTATTTGTAAAGGTATACCTTTTAAACAAAGCTCAATAATAGAAGATGTTGAGGGTAGATATATAATAATTACAGGTGAATTACATTCTAAAAAAGTAATCCTTATGAATATATATGGTCCTAATTTTGATAACCCATTATTTTTCAAGAAAATATTAATAGAATATTGACTGGCCTTGAGGGGGATACGACATATATTGCCTGAAGTAGATTCATATTGCCCGAGTCGAAGACGAGGGCAATATGGATCTAGTGAGGGCAATATATGTCGTATCTCCCGAAAGAGGACAGTCAATATTGTTATTATTACCCATTATCAGACATCTAGAGGAAAATCTGAACATCTCATATGATATGAATGTATCTATACATTTTGCAATAGGCATTGCAACATTGTAAATAAGGGTACTAAAACCGTTGCAACATTGTAAATAAGGGTACTAAAACAATGTAACATTTATGTTTCATTTATGTAATTTATGTAATTCATTTATGTGACAATGTGAAGGTCGAACTTTTAAATCGCGAACCTCTTCTCGCAACCGGCTGCCATTTTGTTTGTTTTGAGAATAAATTTTAAATTTCGCACGCAGCGTCACGTTGCCGTCACGTTGCCAAGTTCCCGGATGTGAGACCAGGGGAATATAAGACTATATTCCCCGCTGTTTAAACAGGTAAAGTCCATAGGCGTTCGCTAGAAAGGGGAATATAAGAAAATATTCCCCTGTTAGCGCTGCTGGCAGTAAAAACGAAGGGAATACAATTTCGTAAAAGCATACCTCAGATGGGTGATATGGGTAATAATTAACAATATCCCTATATCCACTCAACGTAATCTAATAATTGGAGGTGATTTTAATTGTACCTTAGATAATTATTTAGATAGATCATCAATGAAAAGGAAAACCACTTCTAAGTCAAGTACACTTATAAATTATTTTATTAACACAGCAAATGTTAAGGATATCCGGAGAACAGATAACCCATCTGGTCGAGAATATTCTTTTTTTTCCCCTGTATTCGGAACCTATTCAAGGATAGACTATTTTTTAATAGATTCAAAACCAATCCCATTTACGTATGACTCAAAATATCATAATATTATTATCTCGGATCATGCTCCATTAACATTTAAGATAAAATTAAAATACATAACTATTAAAACCTCTAACTGGAGACTCAACCCCCAAATATTAAATGATAAGGCTTGTTATGATTACTTGGTAAAACAGATTAAATTATTTTTTGAAACCAATGACAAATCTGGAATTTCACCATCACTGCTTTGGAATACATTTAAAGCATTTATGCGTGGTGCGATAATATCAGCACACGCATACTTTAATAAGGAAAATCGAAAGACTCAAAAGTTGGAAAATGAAATAAAACAATTAGATATTGAAAATGCAATATCCCCTTCAAAGGGGCTAAGTAATAAAATTGTATCATTAAAATATAAGCTAAATAAAATATATTCAAATCAGATTATTAAACGTTTTCAACAGACTAAACAAGTACACTTTGAATTTGGGGATAAACCACAAAAATTACTGGCACGCCATCTTAGAAAATTAGATGAGGAGAAAATGATACATAAAATTAGATCTGAACAAGGAGAAATATTGACTTTACCAAAAGATATCAATGATACATTTTTACAATATTATCAAAATCTTTACTCATCTAAACTAACAGGACAATCAGATGGAATGGAAACATTCCTACAAGAATGTCATATTAATAGTTTGGATCAGGAAGGTAGAGACTTGTTAAATGCTGATATATCAGTAAAAGATACTGAAGAATTAATTGGATCATTAGATAACGGAAAAGCCGCAGGCCCTGATGGCTTAAGTGTTGAATTTTATAAGAAGTTTTATGATCTGATCGCTCCACGTTTACATATAATATATAAATATGCTTATGAACAAGGAAAGTTACCAGAATCATTAAATTAATCTACAATTACACTTATCCCTAAAGCTGATAAAGATTTGGAAGACCCTGGGTCATACAGAGCAATAGCTCTTTTAAACACTGATCAAAATATACTAACTAAAATGGTATCTCGGAGGCTAAGTTTAGTGATTAATAACTTAATACATCATGACCAAACAGGTTTTATTCCAAAACGCTATTCATCCTGTAATCTGAGACGTCTATTCAATGTCATGTACTCAAAAAGAGTGAATGATATTGAACTATCTGTCATATCCTTAGATGCTGAAAAAGCATTTGATCAGGTTGAATGGCCACATTTATTTAAAATAATGCAGAAATTTCAACTGGGGGATAGATTTTCCAAATGGGTAAAAATCATATACTCGAATCCAACTGCAAGAATACTAACAAATCAAATGTTATCAGCAAAATTTAATCTCTTTAGGGGTTGTAGACACGGATGCCCGTTATCACCATTACTATTTGCTCTGGTAATAGAACCATTAGCCGAAATTATTAGATCAGAACCAGAAATATATGGTTCTGATCTAATATCTCTATACGCAGGTGACATCTTAATTTATATCACAAAACCGGAGATTAGTATTCCCAATCTACTTAATGTTATAACTAAGTTTGGCACATTTTCTGGGTATAGAATTAACTGGAATAAAAGTGAAATTATGCCTATAACTGGAATAAAATTAAATATACTAGAACAATTCCCACTTAAAATAGTCACGGACAAATTTAAATATCTAGGAATTAATGTATCTAAATCCTATAACTGTCTATTTAAATATAATTATCCTCAATTGTTAAATAAACTAAAAACAAATATTTTATATTGGAAAACACTACCCATTTCAATGATCGGTAGAATAAATGCTATAAAAATGATTTTTTTTGCCACAATTGTTATATTTATTTCAAGTCATCCCTTTATATCTCCTTAAAATGTTTTTTTTTTTTTAATAGATACTTTGGTCTGAAGAAGGGTCTCGACCCGAAACGTCGCCTATGAGTCTGAAGAAGGGTCTCGACCCGAAACGTCGCCTATCTCCTTCGCTCCTTAGATGCTGCTGCACCCGCTGAGTTTCTCCAGCCTTTTGTGTACCCTTGATTCTCCAGCATCTGCAGTTCCTTCTTTAATACTTTGGTGAATAGTTTTATTTGGGACTATAAAAATCATCGAATAAGTAAAAAACCGCTATGTAAATCTAAAATAAATTGTGGACCAAATTTGTTATATTATTTCTGGGCAGTTCAGATTAAGAGTATGAATTTTTGGTTGGTAAATTTAGATTATGAGCCAAGCTGGCTAAAGATGGAAAAGGAAGACTGTTTGCCTTTTGATGTAGGTTCAATTATTTTTGCACCAAGTACAAAAAAAAAACGTATGGTGATAACCCTATAATTCATAGCAATAGACGTATTTGGAAACAAATAGTTAAGACCCTACATATGGATAATTTGTCACTTTGTTTGCCAATTATGAATAATCCTTTGGTTTAGCCCTCTATTGGACAAGGGGTTTAGACACTGGAATGATTTAGGAATTAAAAGGATAGAACACCTTTACAAGAAAGGAAAATTTCTTTCATTTCAAGAGTTACAGGATATCTATGGATTACAGTCAAATAACATATTTAGGTATTTACAAATTAGAAACTATATTAAGTCAAATACGCAAGACTATAAAAATAGAAAACCAGGATTATTAGATGAATTGTTTAATAAACACCCAAATACAGAAAAATGAATAGCGTATATATACACAATACTATCTTGGACTTTCCCAACTTCGGAAATATATCGACAAACAGGGGAAAATGAAATAGGTTTATCTATAACGAAGGAAACTTGGGAAGAAAGCCTACAACGTATACATCGTTGCTCATTAAATGCTTGACATATATTGATACAATTTAAGGTATTACACAGATGACATTATTCAAAAACGAAATTAAATAGAATTTATCCTAACATTTCTCCTATTTGTGATAAATGTCAGAACTTGGAAGCTAATTTAACGCATAGTTTTGTAACATGTATAAAGCTCAATTATTATTGGACAGAAATCTTTAGAGATCCCTGAAGTTCTTAAAATTAAACTGGACCCAGATCCAAAATTAATAATATTAGGAGTTCTGGATTCAAATTTAATATTAACAGAAAACCAAAGAAATTTCTTGGATTACTGCTTGACAATAGGGAAAAAATTAATATTTAAATTTTGGAAGGGAACATTATTCCCCACAATTAAAATGTGGACAGTGGAAATGTTGGAGACGTTGCATTTGAAAAGAATCAGATTGGACAAATACGAACTCTTTGAACAGATATGGACAAATATCTATTGAACAGATATGGACAAATACGAACTCTTTGAACAGATATGGTCTCCATATACAGAATATTTGAAGGGGTAGTTGTTCTTGACATCACAACTCAATGGGTACCCTGCAAGATTAGATGAAAATAATTCCTTTTTTTAAATTTTTTATAAATTGTATACATGTCTATTGATATCGTTATTTGAAATTGTGTTATTCACTATTAAGATGTATACTATAATTTTTTTTAAAAATATATATATAATACTTTGTTTTAATTGAATATATATAGCAATTTTTCTTTCTCTTTCTTTTCTCTTTCTCTCTCTCTATATAATCAAAATTATTATTTAATCACTATTCTTATTGATTAAAATCTATTCTATTCTTTTTTCTATTTTCTAAAAAATAGGTTATAAGAATTATTCGTAATATCCGTATACTTATTGAAATAAGTTGGTTGTGTATTTGAAAAGTTGTTATACCGTTGTTATGATGGATTACTTCTAATAAAAATATTATTTTAAAAAAAATTTACATAGACTATTACTCGAAAATCAAACTGAATATACATTTTCCAAATGTTTCTTCCATCTGTGATAATGTTTATCTCAAGAAGCAACTATAGCATACTCCTTCATCTCCTGCATAAAACGTCATAAATTTTGGAAAGAAATCTTTGAAATCTTCACAGAATTATTTAAAATAAAATTCGACCCAAACGTAGAATTGATTATTTTCGGAACAACGGAAGCCTGCTCCAAACTAACTTCATTTCAAAGTCGTTTCCTTAACTACGGCTTGATAACTGCAAAAAAAACGTATACTCAAATTTTGGAAAAATTCACCCACCCCAACGCTTAAAATGTGGATCACAAGCATGTCTGAAACGTTACATCTCGAAAATATGAGATTCGTCCTAGCAGGAAAATCAGAGCAATTCTTAAAGATATGGTCTCCTTTCATCGATTCATTATAAACATAATATGGTGCAACATAACTCTGGAAATTAACCGTTTCTGAACTGGGTGAGGGGTGTGGAAAGATATGAAGTAGGTATATCCCCTTCTTGTGTTTTTTTGTTGTTTTTGTTTTCCTGTTCTTTCTTCTTTCTCTCCATCACTTCAGTTGGTATATCACATATCTCATACACAAGGGAAAATAGTGGGTAGCACTATCACATAGCTGGTAGAACTGCTGTCGCACAGCGTCAGACACTCAGGGTTCAATCCTGACCTTGGGTGCTGTCTGTGAGCATATTCTCCCTGTGCGTTTCCTCCAGGTGCTTTGGTTTCCTCCCAGTCCCAAAGATGTGCGGGTTTCCAGGTTAATTGACCTCAGTAAATTGTCACCTGTGCGTAGGGAGCGGATGCAAAAAGTGGGATAATATAGAGCTAATGTGAATGGGTGATCAAAGGTGAGGATGGACTCAGTGGGCCAAAGGCCTTATTTCAAAGCTGTATCCCTACACCAAAATAAACAAGAATGTAACATCCTATTTGGAGCATTCAGAGTCTTCGAGTGCGATTCATCTGGATTCAAATTCCATGCGGATCACAGGTAGACAGAAAATGCTGGAGTAACTCAGCGGGACAGGCAGCATCTCTGGAGAGAAGGAACGGGTGACCTTTCGGGTCAAGAACCCTCTTCAGAAATTCTCGACCCGAAATGTCACCCATTCCTTCTCTCCAGGGATGCTGCCTGTCCCGCTGAGTTTCTCCAGCATTTTGTGTCTAACTTCGATTTAAACCAGCATCTGCAGTTCTTTCGTTCACCATGGTGATCATGAATAAACAAAAACAGCAAAGAAAACAACTATCGCTGACAGACATCACAGGGGCACGACGCATTTTTGCAGATAGTGCAGAGATGGCTTCTTCATGCATGAGTAGCATTTCATTACATCTTTGCAATTATGTCTTCATCCAAATGAACTAATCACCATCTGCATGGAGCACTGATTGTAAATTCATAAAGACTCTTATTTAGAGCAAGCACACAATGAATATCCCCATTTACTGGATGAGTTATTCCAGATTTGCCCATTGTTGCAAACTGTTGACAGAGATGCATGAGAGAGATAATGGCGAGAGCTGGATGGACAAAGGAAATCTAATCAAAATGCTTAGCCTGAACATCCTTCGTAATAATCCTCTCTTTCTGGCAGTTGCAGTGCTGAGAAGAAGATTACTACAGTCTCCTGGCTTGTGGTTATGAGATCAAACCTGTCATGGCGATGAGTCATGATGATGATATGTAAATAAGATGACCTCTGTATCAGATGATCTGGAGATCAAATCGGGTGGGGCTGTGTAAGCCAAAATGGAAGCTGTGGACTTTGTGAGTTAATAAACACGGAGACCAGGATGTGACAAAACTCTCTTCTCCAACCCTTAATACAAGGCCATATTGTCTGACTCTCAGCGCAACTGCCAGCGGTTAACGCACCATTCATCCACCATGCCGAACTACCAATGGAATTTAGCCATCTGCATCACCATCAAATTTCAAGGAGCACTGGTCTGATTGATCATGCAGAAAGCTACATGACCAGCTTTCCCGGTCACTGATGAAATCATTCTACTGGGAATCAAATTATTAAAATGACCACGAGGCCTTCTGTTCCAACAAGGCCTCAGTTTTTATTGACCAAAATGTGCTCAAGATTTCTACCCATTCTCTGAAATCATGGCATTGTAAAACTGCAGGCTGCGCGCAATAAACATATTCCTGATATTACTGCTGTCTACAAAATCAGGTTACTAACAAACTATACAGCATGTTGAAATTAATGTGAATTTTATTTAATTGCCAGCAGTCATGCTGCTCATTAATACCATGGGCAAATTTCAATAATACCAATGGTAATGACACCTCTTTTCATTTTCTGGTAAACAGAAAATATACAAAACATTTCAAATTATTTAAAACCATGCCATGCAGTTAGATGTAGCCACACATGAGAATGTAACCACATTCGCGGACAGAACAAAATAATATTGATATGGTATCAAGCATGAAGTTGCAACATATTGTGCACACCCATCAAGGAAGCCAATTTCCTTTAAGGTGGGACATCAGCACAAATGAGCAGTTATTAACAGACAACCACTCATTTCATTTCGAAGAATCCATATACAGAAGAGACGTGCAATTTATGTGGCACCATACTGTCCCATAGCAATTCATATACAGTATAGTAAATTACTTTCAGTGTTGTGACAACCCAGCACTCCATCTACAGTAATGTGTCAGTCTAGTTTTATTTTGTCTGAGTCCTGATGCAAATTCAGATTTATCACAGTCAAGAGCATATCTGATAGAGCTCAAATATTTTGAAAATCCCTAACATTGAGCCGTATATGCTTGCAGTTTATTGCATGCTGACTTTGCAACCATTTTTTATGAAGGTCACAAAAACTGCGATGAAGGTTCATTGTTTTTGATACTGGCACAACATGCATTGCAGGTTGCAGGAATCCTGCATTGATGCAAGAGTAGTGACATTTCAGAGACAGAGTTCGAAGAGGAGTATGGTACATCATCATCATCAAGTCTTACATGAAAAACAGGGAAATAGCTCATGCATGCAAATAGGATGAGTGCAGATGTGCAGAAAGATCAGCTTGTGCTCGAAGAGACCAAGAGCAGGCTTCCGTGCGATTCCAGGAATCTACCTGGAGACGTAGCCATGGAATACTGCAAAGTGCAATGACTAAGGTGACAGGTCTAAAGTATTGAACCTGAGCCGTAACATTCATGATGAGCACAAATCCTGGAAAAGCATTTTTGAAAGTTTCCACAAGAAAGATTCAACATAACTCCCATGATAAAAAGCTTTTAACAAAAATATTCAAGATAGCAGCAATTGGGCTATAGTATTTAACTAGACTAAATGGGACCCATCCCCCAACGCAATATTCCACCTCTCCACCAATTCCAATATTGGTGGCCAGTGTGGGGGTGGGGGGGGGGGGGCTTTCTGGAGTGCTAGTATGGGTGTTGTGGGCTGAAGGGACAGGTTTCCAGATGGCTAGTATGGACATTGTGGGCCGAATGGATTCTTGGGCTGGCGGCTCAGTCACTCAAGCCCGTTGTGCTGGCAGCTTACTCACTCACGGCTGGTGGCTGGCAGTTGACTCATGGCTATTCCTTGAAATTCCATTTCAAGCAGGGTGAAAGGCCACCAAATTCAAGTGCAGTTTCATACCATTTCAAGCAGGGTGCAAGGCCACTAAAGACAGCGAGTCGTGACCTCTCCCTCCTCCATCTTGCAGAGACTGAGCCACGCCCACACTTCTGGGTTTTATAGCCCCTCCCCCCCCCCCACCAGAAGGGGTGTGGCCTCCATGGCGTGATACACAGGAGAGAGAATCTCAACATTATTTAAATACTTATAACTCTTTTATTTGTCATCGATGGGAAAAATTGTCGGCACCTGATGAGCGGAGGGGGACTCTGAGTAAGATGGCCAAAAATCACAGCCTTACGTGGTGGCGTTTTTTCTAACATCAATATAAAGCAAACAGGAAGTGGCCAAGATTAGACTTTTAATTATATAGAAGGCAAGGCAACTTTAATTAGGCAAGGCGACTTTAGTTAGGCAAGGCGACTTTAATTAGGCAAGGCGACTTTAATTAGGCAAGGCGACTTTAATTAGGAAACACAGCCTTAGCATTTCCAAACCAAAGGCAACACAGCTTTAGCATTTCCAAACTATATTTTCAAACCACATTTAGGGCACTGACTGGTCAGTAAAACCACTCACAGTTTAGTAGACATGTGTTCAGTATTATTCACAGCTCAGACTGAGAGACGTGACCCTCTCGCTCCCCCATCTTGCAGACACTGACTGAGGCACTCAACACTTCCGGGTTTTATAGACCCTACGGAAGGGGCGTGGCCTTCAGGAGAGAGAATCTCAACATTTTTTAAACACTAATAACTCTTTTATTTTTCATCAATGGGAAAAATCCTCTGTCTTATGTAGCGGAGGGGGACTCAGAGTAAGATGGCCAAAAATCACAGCCGTAAGTGGCAGCGTTTTTTCTAAAATCAATATACAGAACAACAGGAAATGGTGAAGATCAGACTTTTAGTAATATGTGCATTCATTCCTAAGCCCACTTAATTTACTTGAATACTGGAGATGTATATAAGTTTTGTGTTTGGATTTTAGAAACCGGGAGGTAATGTTTTGCCACATATTTGGCCTGTTGCACTCGAGACCTAGAAACATAGAAAATAGGTGCAGGAGGCGGCCATTTGGCCCTTCGAGTCAGCACCGCCATTCATTGTGATCATGGCTGATCTTCCCCTATCAATAACCCGTGCATGCCTTCTCCCCATATCCCTTGATTCCACTAGCCCCTAGAGCTCTATCTAACTCTCTCTTAAATCCATCCAGTGACTTGGCCTCTACTGCCCTCTGTGGCAGGGAATTCCATAAAGGCGGTTGCGGTTTTTCTGAATTTGCTTACCAATGCACAAATACTATCCACTTACATGTGTGAGAGGATCACCTGAGATAAGGATGAGCCCAAACTTGCACTATTATCTGTGAGCCCAATTCTGCCGCTATCTTCAAAGCTGCAGAGAATCAACAATTCCTATGTAAATATTTCATTGAAATCTTTGTCATGCACTCCCTGACTTTTCCAAATTCCATTTAAATTAGCCATTTGGTCGAACACCAAGTCAACACCTTTCTCGTCTCTCTGAATGGGCCCATGGATTTAATAGAGAGCAGAAGACTTGTCACTCATCATCTCCAGGTCAGTGTTACCTTTTTGAAGATGATTTATTGGCCTGTCCCACTTAGGTGATTTTTCAGGCGACTGTCAGAGTGGAACACACACCGCTTCCTTCACCAGCCCGTTTGCAGGCGGGGGACAGGGCAAGCGGGGGGAGTGCTGTCTGAGTAAAATTCACATGGTGCAAAGCCAATGTGATACAGACACACACCGTGATGAACAGGAAGGTTGGCGCTGTAATTAAGACTGTAAAAGCACAGTGTACAGGAAGGGTCACGCAAGTCCTTTAAAAGAGGAAGGGGATGGGGGGGGGGGGGGGGGAAGGAGTGGAGACAACTTTTAACAAGCCAGAGATACACGGCTGTGAAGCTCGGCGGACGTTACATTACCGGTCGGTTATCCTTGGATCTGAAAACAACTGCTTAAATGTTTCCCCCCCAATGAGCGAACGAGAACCTTCATAGAAACATAGAAATTAGATGCAGGAGTAAGCCATTCGGCCCTTCGAGCCTGCATCGCCATTCAATATGATCATGGCTGATCATCCAACTCAGTATCCCGTACCTGCCTTCTCTCCATACCCCCTAATCCCCTTAGCCACAAGGGCCACATCTAACTCCCTCTTAAATATAGCCAATGAACTGGCCTCAACTACCCTCTGTGGCAGAGAGTTCCAGAGACTCACCACTCTCTGTGTGAAAAAAGTCTTTCTCATCTCGGTCTTAAAGGATTTCTCCCTTATCCTTAAGCTGTGACTCCTTGTCCTGGACTTCCCCAACATCGGGAACAATCTTCCTGCATCTAGCCTGTCCAACCCCTTAAGAATTTTGTAAGTTTCCATAAGATCCCCTCTCAATCTTCTATATTCTAGAGAGTATAAACCGAGTCTATCCATCCTTTCTTCATAAGACAGTCCTGATGTCCCAGGAATCAGTCTGGTGAACCTTCTCTGCACTCCCTCTATGGCAATAATGCCCTTCCTCAGATTTGGAGACCAGAACTGTACGCAATACTCCAGGTGTGGTCTCACCAAGACCCCTATACAACTGAAGTAGAACCTCCCTGCTCCTATACTCAAATCCTTTTGCTATGAAAGCTAACATACCATTCGCTTTTTTCACTGCCTGCTGCACCTGCATGCCTACAATGACTGGTATACCATGACACCCAGGTCTCGCTGCATCTCCCCCTTTTCTTAATCGGCCACCATTTAAATAATAGTCTGATTTCCTGTTTTTGCCACCAAAGTGGATAACCTCACATTTATCCACATTATACTGCATCTGCCAAACATTTTCCCACTCACCCAGCCTATCCAAGTCACCTTGCAGTCTCCTAGCATCCTCCTCACAGCGAACACTGCCCCCCAGCTTAGTGTCATCCGCAAACTTGGAGATATTGCCTTCAATTCCCTCATCCAGATCATTAATATATATTGTAAATAGCTGGGGTCCCAGCACTGAGCCCTGCGGTACCCCACTAGTTACTGCCTGCCATTGTGAAAAGGACCCGTTTACTCCTACTCTTTGCTTCCTGTTTGCCAGCCAGTTCTCTATCCACATCAATACTGAACCCCTAATACCGTATGCTTTAAGTTTGTATATTAATCTCTTATGTGGGACCTTGTCGAAAGAATCTCTTATGTGGGACCTTGTCGAAAGAATCTCTTATGTGGGACCTTGTCGAACTCTTATGTGGGACCTTGTCGAAATGTCCCCAATGTCATATGCTTTAAGTTTGTATACTAATCTCTTATGTGGGACCTTGTCAAAAGCCTTCTGAAAGTCCAGATATAACACATCCACTGGTTCTCCCCAATCCACGCTACTAGTTACATCCTCGAAAAATTCCACAAGATTCGTCAGGCATGATTTACCTTTTGTAAATCCATGCTAACTTTGTCCAATGATTTCACCACTTTCCAAATGTGCTGCTATCCCATCTTTAATAACTGACTCTAGCAGTTTCCCCACTACCGATGTTATACTAACTGGTCTGTAATTCCCCGTTTTCTCTCTCCCTCCCTTCTTAAAAAGAGGGGTTACGTTTGCTACCCGCCAATCCTCAGGAACTACTCCAGAATTTAAAGAGTTTTGAAAGATTATCACTAATGCATCCACTATTTCCGGAGCTACTTCCTTAAGTACTCTGGGATGCAGCCTATCTGGACCTGGGGATTTATCGGCCTTTAATCCATTCAATTTACCCAACACCACTTCCCGACTAACCTGGATTTCACTCAATTCCTCCTTTGACCTGCGGGACCCTGCTATTTCCGGCAGATTATTTCCTTAGTGAAGACAGAACCAAAGTAGTTAAATTGGTCCGCCATATCCTTGTTCAACCCCCTGGCAACCCATAAGGACCTCCTGGCGACCCACCTACAGCACGAGAATTCTCGCTACTCTCCAAAGGTAAATCATGTTGAAAAATTTGCGGCGACCAAAATGAGGCTGTGACTAGTTCTCAGAATGCGGGAATTCCTCACGACCATGAAGGCGACTACCCGGCAACCACCCGCGAACATGTGGCGACCGCATACTCTCCTGTAGTCGCCTAAAAAGTCGCCTAGGTGGGACAGGCCCATTACTCGCAGCTTTGATTTACACAGGATTCAGGATCATTTTTATCGAATCACTCAATTCCCCTAGTAAAGACAACATATTGATGCATAAGAGGTAATCAAGTATACTCAATGTTTTCATGAGCACTGCAAATGGAAAGCAAAGGGTAACCCCAGCTATAGACTGCAACATGATTGATTGCTATGCAGTTCTGAATTCAAGTGATGGTGTACCTCTTGTCGAGGGGAAGCTAACCCTTTAACTGTAACTGTTCTTCTGAATGGAACTAACGGCGATGAAATTTGAAATAGCTAGACTTACAAGACAGAATAACTGCGGAGCAGGTTTTGAAAGGTGTATTTGCAGCTGTGGACTTCTGGTGATACAATCATCATGAGGAATACCAGAAATTATATTTAAATGGATGGAATTAAATTTGATTTTGACACATTCAAAGTCAAGATATTTCCAATCATCCTATAGTTCAGTGGCAAGATCAAATGAGTGTACATTTGGAGTAAACTTTTTTTCAGAAAGTACATCACGATCCAATTAATTCTCCTCTACATTAATGTTGACAAAGGTAAAAATATTCGGGGGAAATTGATACATCAACTATCATTCAATATCAGGTTGTTTTTCTGCACAAGCATTGACATTAGTAGCAAGTCACTTTTTTTAATGTTACACCTACTCTCTCCAACCTCTCAGATCTTTGCTCTCATCTCTCCCCACTTTGCAAGTTGCAAGACATTTCAGTCATGCACTGACATTATTTTGTGTGATCCAGTTTTTATGCAGGTTTGTTTCATGATATTCTATTATGTTGTCTTTGGAATAAGCCATTTAGAATGCGTTTCCAATTTGAAAACACGCCGAAGTATAAGCAAATAATAACTCCAATGATAAAGTTAAAATTAAACAGAAATTGATTTTAATGCACATTGTGTTTCAGCATGAAATGTCTGCTTGTTGGGTTAATGATGATTGTGCAGTTTTCCATTTGCCCCATTTTTAGGAACACAATTCTGAATGCACAAATCTCCACAAAATTTGCACGTTCCCATGACATCTGTAGGGGAAGTATTCTATTGAATGTTGAAGATAATAAAAATCAAATGCTCAGAATGTATTTTCTGTTATTACCTCATATTGCTTGAGGCTTATGATGTAATTTACTTGTGTCCAATTAAGCCCACAGAATGAATAATGTGGAATATTATGTTTTTATAAAAAGGAATAATGAATTGAAAAACATTTATAGTCTTCATAGTCCTTAGACGATGCAGCATCTAGGAAGCTGACAGAATGAGGGAAAAACGTCATATTCATAATCATACTTTATTAGCCAAGTATGTTTTGCAACACATAAGGAATTTGATTTGCCATAGTCATACCAATAAAAAGGAACAAAACACACAATACATTTTAACAAAAACATCCATCGCAGTGACTTCCACATTCCTCACTGTGATGGAAGGCGAAAAAAAATTCACTCTCCCTTTTTTGTCCTCCAGCAGTCGGGGGCCTCTAACCTTCCGTCAAAGGGACGATCTCACTCCCGTAGGCGGCGGAGGGCTTCCTCGTCGGGGCGATCAAGCTCCTGCATCGGGGAGGAATCGTAGCTCCCCCGCGCCAGACGATCTACCCCGAGTCGGGGCTAGTTGATCATCATATGACCTTTGGAGCTTTCCGACGTCGGTCTCTTACCTGAGACTGCGGGCTCCTTGTTATTAAAATCTGCAGGCCGTGGTTGGAGTGATGATCCCACGACCCGCGGTGAGGCTCAAAGTCAGTCTGATCAAGGCCTCCAGCTCCACGATGTTAGGTCGGAGAGCGACCAGAGATACGCTCCGGAAAACAATCAGATCTCCAGCAAGGTAAGAGATTGAAAAAAAGTTTCCCCCGACCCCCCCACTCCCACATAAAACAAACCAGAGAACATACTTTTTTAAACACACTAAAAATAACACATACTTTTTAAACAAACTAAAAATAATAAAAAAAGACAAAAAGGACAGACAAGTTGTAGGCGAGGCTGCCATTGAAGCACCACCCTAAGTATCTGCTATTACAGACTTTTTTTCATAAATATCTGATACCATTTGAATACCTGTATATTTACAGTGCCCTCCACAATGTTTGGGACAAAGACCCATCATTTATTTAATTGCCTTAGAACTCCACAATTTGAGATTTGTAAAATAAAAAAAACATGTGATTAAAGTACATATTGTCAGATTTTAATAAAGGCCATTTTTATACATTTTGCTTTCCCCATGTAGAAATTATAGCTGTGTTTATACATCGACCCCCCATTTCAGGGCACCATAATGTTTGGGACACAGCAATGTCATGTAAATGAATGTAGTCATGTTTAGTATTTTGTTGCATATCCTTTGCATGCATTGACTGCTTGAAGTCTGCGATTCATGGACATCACCAGTTGCTGGGTGTCTTCTCTGGTGATGCTCTGCCAGGCCTATATTGTAGCCATCTTTAGCTTATGCTTGTTTTGGGGGCTAGTCCCCTTCAGTTTTCTCTTCAGCATATAAAAGGCATGCTCAATTGGGTTCAGATCGTGTGCTTGACTTGGCCACTCAAGAATTGATCGTTTTCTTAGCTTTGAAAAACTCCTTTATTGCTTCAGCAGTATGTTTGGAATCATTGGCTTGCTGTAGAATGAACCGCCGGCTAATGAGTTTTGAGGCATTTGTTTGAACTTGAGCAGATAGGGAGGGATGTGTCTATGCACTTCAGAATTCATTATGCTACTACCATCAGCAGTTGTATCATCAACAAAGATAAGTGAGCCAGCACCCTCAGCAGCCATACATGCCCCCACCACCGTGTTTCACAGATGAGGTGGTATGTTTTGGGTCTTGGGCAGTTCATTCTCTCCTCCATACTTTGCTCTTGCCATCACTCTGATATGTTAATTTTCATCTCATCTGTCCACAAGACCTTTTTCCAGAACGGTGGTTGCTCATTTATGTACATCTTGGCAAACTGTAACCTGGCTATCCTATTTTTGCATCTAATCAGTGGTTTGCATCTTGCAGTGTAGCCTCCGTATTTCTGTTCATGAGGTCTTCTGAGGACAGTGGTCATTGACAAATCCACACCTGACTCCTGAAGAGTGTTTCTGATCTGTCGGACAGGTTTTTGGGGATTTTTCGTTATTATTGAGAGAGTTCTTCTGTCATCAGCTGCGGAGGTCTTACTTGGTCCTCCAGTCTCTTTGCAATTAGTAAGCTCACCAGTGCTCTCTTTCTTCTTAATGATGTTCCAAACAGTTGATTTTGGTACGCCTAAGGTTTGGCTGATGTCTCTAACAGTTTTATTCTTGTCTCTCAGTCTCATAATGGCTTTTTTGACTTTCATTGGCATAACTTTGGTCCTCTTGTTGATAAACGGCAATAAAAGTTTCCAAAGGTGATGGAAAGGCTAGGTGCTGAGAGCTATCTTATACCTGCATTAAGGCGGCATTTAAATACACCTGAACAATTACAAACACCTATGAAGCCATGTGCCCTGAAATGGGGGAGGACTGTGTATAAACACAGCTGTAATCTCTACATGGTGAAACCAAAATGTATAAAATACCCATTAATAAAATCTGACAATGTGCACTTTAACACATGTGATTTTCTTCTATTACAAATCTTAGATTGTGGAGTACAGAGGCAAATAAATAAATAACGGGTCTTTGTCCCAAAAATTATGGAGAACACTGTAAGTATCAGGTATCAGCCTGAAAGGTAATAGTCCTGAAAGCCTAATCTGCCACTCAATAAGATGCTGGTCCACCTTCTATTGCAACTCCACCTTCCTGCAGGTGGTATATTGTTGAGTCAGCTTTAAGTAAAACATGCTCAAATGATTTCCAATTAAAAGCAATTACCTTGGTGATATTTGTGTAGTTGGGTGCAGCTTATTGCTTTCCCCAGCCACAAAATTTGACTAGTTCACTTATGGTTGCAAATATATGAGCATTGTTGACATGTGTCCCTACCCTACTCCTAACTGGCACCCTATCAATTGCAATCCTTGGACAAATGGCAAGAACATATTGTTTGTGAACAACTGTAAAGATGGACTAGAAAAAACATATTTTTCAAGCTTGATTCTGCAACATTATTCAATAATCGCCAAGTTTCAAGATGGATGAAGATCATTGACTAACCAACAATTAAGTTAAAGCACGATGCTTGCAGTATTTGGAAATGTATAAAGCTAGAAATTCTAATCAGTCTACACGGCCTTATTATACACTTTACAATGGACTTTTATTTAAAACTAGACTAAGTGGGACCCGTTGTGGGGAGGGGTGTGTGGGAGGGGGGGTATGTGTGGGCAGAGGGTTGTGGGGGGGGGGGGGGGGGGGGGGGAGGGGTGTGTGAGAGGGGTATGTGTGGGTGGGAGAGGGTTGTGTGTGGGGAGGGGGGAGGGTTGTGAGGGGTGTGGGGGAGAGAGCTCAGAGAAAAGACGGGGGAAGAGCCTGTATCACGGGGGAGGAGCGCGAGAGCCAGCGAGGGGGACCAGAGGGCAAGGGGTTGGGGTGCGATGGGGACTCACAGCAGGCACCGGTCGCTTCACTGCTCGCTGGTTGTTCTCCTCCGCCGGGATCAGTGTGTCCACTTTCCGTTTGGCGACATCGGCACCATCTCTGACTCCGCGCTGGCTGAGTTGGGTTGGGTCGAGCCAGTCCGGGTTGGGCCATTTCCGGTCCTTCCATCCAGAAATTGTGTCCGGTTGGAGACTTCCACCCTCCCGCAGCTGCAGTAAAGACGCGATGGAGCAGGAAGGAGTGACAGTAGAATCCTGCGCAGAATGGCAGGAGAAGCAATCGATCTGCGCACGCACGGTTTTTAAGATTTTTAAGCCTCGATAACGCATACCAGCTTCCACTGATCGGAATGAAACTTGGCGCAGCATAAGATAACGGCGAGTAAGCTGGAGAAAAATCGTAGCGCTTTCGCGTTGCGCTATTGCGCAAATAGAATGACCACCAAACCGGAAGATAACAACATCAGAGTTTGTTATGTATAAATCATTCGATAACTCAATGTGATCCAATATCCCATGAGCTCCTATTAAATTTCCATAAATTCTTATATTTGATGAACTTCAGTTGAAAAGCCACATGACTTGTTTGAAGAATATCAGTCAATGTGAGTATACAAAGAACAATGGATCAATTGCAGAAGCAGTGCTTCTTCAGGTTCTGCACTTCTTAAAGAATTCTTCTTATATGAGCTTCTGCCTGGGAGTCTGCCATTCAAGCTTTCTTCAGAATGATCCAAAGACATAATTCATGACAGCAAGCACCTCCTTTCCTCTTGGCTTCTTTGTGAACCCTGGTCATCATCCAGCTCAAAATTATCACCTACCTGTGGCATGCGACCCAGTGCCTCCCCCCCCCCACCCTTAACATCGTGACAATCAACAAGAATGGGTGCAAGGATTCCAGATTATAACAAACGGTGATTTGCACATTATTAACAATGGAATAAATTTAAGGTAAATTTACAGTTCATATTTTAATTGTTAAAGAATTTAAGCCATGCTCTGCCATCAGCAAATTAATCAGAATTTTTCTATTGCAATATTCCAAAAATATCAGCAACGAGCAAAATACAGCAAAAATGAAAGCTTTTATTGTTTTTCTTAAGTATTGCTTTGAGTTTTCAGAGTAAAACATTGAGCAGATTTTTCTGATGCAAATGGAAACCCTAAATTTGGATTTGTTTTTCTATTAGAGCATTCTGATAGTTCAACAACCAAAATCCATACAAAAGACTTAAAAGCCAACACTTCCAATTCCTTAGATATTTACATGCCACAATAATCTAACCAAGAAGAACTCCTGAGCTGATTCCTACCATGATTCTTTCATTTAGCCCAAAAATCATCACAGAATGAGCAAAGTCTTGGGACTTGTCCCTTTACTCAATGAATCAACAGAGAATGTTGAGTTTTAACAAATCCCAAGGCCCTGCGTTTATGGTAGAGCTCTGCATTGAAATGCAAAAATAACACTGCAAGTTGTTGGGTCTTTGTTGGGTTGTTTTCTTAGGTCATTGCTCATTACTCATAAATCACCATTTGATCGGGCGCCACTCCAAGCAGCGTTAGGGGACATCGACATATCGTCTGTGCCAGCAACTCCGTCACGCTGGCACTACCTACCAATGGGCCTTCATAGCCAAGTTAAGACTTTTTTTTTCAATTTTGGATTTGAAAGGTACAGGAAAGCACCCAAAAATATTGCGACTCTTGTGTACTGGTCTACTATCTTACATTTTTATACTTTGTATGGTTGTGCCTAATGTGATTGTCACTGAACTGTATGCAAAAGAAATCACTGTACTTAGGCACATGTGCCAAAAGTACTTTTGAACTGCCATGGATGGCAAGCCATGCTAAATAAGGCTGCAATAACTGTTGCATGATATTTCAAACAGGAGGCACATACTGTGGATACCTCAAGGATGTTTCCATGCATGTTGAAGAGCATAGGAGCAGGAGGGAGTAAGAGAAGGAAGCACATGATACCAGACAACTTCCTACCTATTGGGCTCAAGAACTGACCACTTCTCTTGCCAACCTGTTTCGACATTAGATATTGACTACATCAGGACTAATTTACTTGCCTTTCTTCAAGTGGGGGGGGGGGGTGTGTGTGTGTGTGTGTGTGTGTGTGTGTGTGTGTGTGTGTGTGTGTGTGTGTGTGTGTGTGTGTGTGTGTGTGTGTGTGTGTGGACTAATAATACATTCAAAGCTTTAGTGAGGTTGGAGGCAGGGGGCGAGGGACACTGTTAAAGAAGTTAGAATGGATTTAGTTTACCATCAAAATCTGATACTTAAATTTGAGGATTTAGTAGACTTAAATTTCCTATCCCAACATCCATCACAGAAAACCACTAATGTCATAAGACCTTGGAAATATTTGACCACGTAATGTTAGATCTCAGTGCAATTGTTTTAGGCATCAGAATTAAACAATATGCATGAATGAATCTACTTAACTATTAAACAAATCTGTCATCTCTGCAGATCCTTGGAACAAACAATTTACCAAAAAGTTATGTGTCAACACATTAAACAGGATCTTTATCTACACACCCTGTGTTCATTATTTAGTAACCTGGGTGGCATAGCACAGCAGCAGTACTGATCACCTATGAACATTTATGACAAGAAAAAGTTGTGTGGAATTGAACGGTAATGGAATAGATACTGTGAAGAATTATTTAATCCTGCATTGCTATTCAATCTGCCACTTTTATTTTCCACTGGATAAATATACATTTAAGATTTAAGTATTGAACGTGGACAAAAAAATAATAATAGTACAATAGAATTCAAAACATGAAGCAAAAAATTATAGATATTTAGCACAAATTTCTAAAAACATTTAGGAAAAGGAGATGGATTATCATCATCTGAAAATGGGTATTGAAATATGCATGCCATAACCAGAAAGGCATAAAAGAACACCAATGAGAAATATATCCAAAACTAAAATGTCCACAACTCCAAATACCAGAAAATAAACTAAAAAGACAGGTCACTCACTTCAACTAATCAACCATGCTGAACCTGGCACAGTGTCAAATTCGGATCCAACAATCTGCAACTTCACTAACTGAAATTTATAACCTTCGCCTATGCACTCAATATGGAATTGGTGAATATTAAGTAACAGAACCAGGATTCATCTATTTCGTTGCTAGTCTGTTCCAGAATTCAACAATTAAAGCATGGACTGTCAGTCATTTAATTCCCCGAGTTCCATTTTGCCAACACAGAGCAAAAGCCACAAAATGTTTTTTTTTGACAGAAGCAATAAGCAAACACCCAGAACAATCTTTCACAGTTAGCACATCTTGGCACTGCAAACCTCAAGTGGAATGAAGAAAAAATAAATCACTTCAGTCTCCTTTCACTCTGGAACTGTGCAACAATTACAAAATCCCTATATTTATTTTAAATGAAATTTTAAATTACATGTTTTTATTTTAATTTCTTCTCATTCATGCCCATAGCAACCACTGGATATGATGTAATAAACTTAAACAAAAAATAGAAGTCCTTTGCAGAAAGCTTCTACTGTACCTCACAATTCCAATTTGCTGATGCAACTATTTATAAAATAATTTGCATTATGATCATTTGTCATTTATTTCACTCTATCACAAACCATTCACTGTGTTTCTTCCCCTCAGGCCAGAGGAGCAGTCAATATCCCCAATGGAAACATATTAAAGACCTTATTTGTGATTCTGCCCGTGGTGTGAGCATCCTTTACTCGATCCCACACCAATCTGCAGTTTCTTGCGTCTCCATTTCACTTGCTTCTACCCGACAACCAAGTTATCAAGTATGTATCCAAACTTAAAAATAACAAGACCTCTGGAGCAGACACTACCACTGTTGAAACCCTTGAGATCCAGTGACAAGATGCTCACCACACGCAACTACAAGAAAAATTTAGAAAACAAAACCAGCCTCTATATGCAACCTTTGTTGACCTCATTTTGACTCCATCTATCCAAATCACCATGGAACATCTTCTATAAATTTGGCTTTCTACAGAAACTCTTCTCTATCTTACATTGACACTACAACCTCAGGTGGGCAATGACACTACAAACAGATTTACTAGAGAATCAATCGCAGTCTTGACCCTACATTTATCTCAATCTTTCTCACTGCAATGTTGCACCTCATCTATGACAAATCTCCCATGGGAATGGAGTTAATCTGTGTAACCAACAGATGACCGTGAACCTTTCAACAGACAGAATTGTTCTCTGCCCTCCTATATTCTTCTGAGACCAGTATTCCTAAATAGGTATTTAATGACTCTGGTAAAATGCCACCAATGCTGCCTCTGCACAATTCTCCAAATTTACAACAACAATGAGCAGATCACTATCGCATCTTATCGCAGGTCAAAGTGTTAAAGAAGATCAATATCCCCAGATATCGCAGGTCAATATCCCCAGTGTTGAAGCCCCAGTTATTTTCAGTTGGCTACACTGAGTTGGCCACATATTCACTAACCCAATGCCAGTCTGCCAAAACAGTAAATATGTTCCAAGCTCTGAAATAGGAGGAGAATAACCGGCAGCCAGAGAATAAGATTCAAGGGCATGCTCGAAACATACTTAAAAGTACAAACAAATGACTCCTGGGAACCTCAAGCTATGATCGCTTGGGATGGTATTAAGAACCTTGAAGCCTGAATTGGGAGTGTACAGGAGCATTACAAGAGGTGCACCTCCTCATAAAATATCCATCCAATCACCACATAAGCCACCCCTTGCCTTATCTGTGGTAAAGACTACAGTTCACAAATTAGCCTCATTAGCCATCCCCGAATCCACAAAACCAGAGTGGTACCAAAAAGCAAAATTTGCACAATATTACATTCAAAATGATTTAATTATAAACCAAAATGTCTTCTATTTCTGCAAAATATCATGTCAATTACTTGAACCTGATTAATTCCCACACTGATGTTATGGAATTTTTAGGCTTAAAAATTACTGAGTAATATTAAAGATGTTTGGAGATTGCAAAATCCAACAGGACGAGAATACTCATTTTACTCACCTGTGCATAAAACCTATTCAAGAATAGATTATTTTCTGGTAGATTTAAAACTCATTCCACTTATGTATAATTCAAAATATCATAATATTATAATTTCAGATCATGCACCTTTAACTTTTAAGATGAAAATAACTGGTAAAATGGAAAAACAAGGTCAATGGAGATTTAACCCACAAATTTTAAAGGACAATATAAATCAAGAATATATTACAAAACAGATCAAGATTTTCTTTGAAACAAACGACACATCAGAAATATCTTCGTCTCCTTTATGGGAAACTTTTAAAGCGTATGTTCGGGGAATTATGATATCTTCTCAAGCATTTTATAATAAAGAGAATCGGAAGGTACAAAAAGGAATTGGAAAGAGAGATTAAACAGTTAGATACAGAGAACGCTGTTAATCCAACTATGATAAAACATAATAAAATATTTGCATTGAAATATAAATTAAATAAAATACAGTCAGACCAAGTTGTAAAACTATACCAATATACTAAACAAATACAATTTGAATTTGGTGACAAACCACATAAACTATTGGCTCGTCAATTAAGAAAACTGGAAGGAGAAAAAATAATTTATAGGAGTAAAACAGATAAAGGGGAATTGCTAGTACAAACTAAAGATATAAAAGAGATTTTTGCAATATTATAAAAATTTATATTCAGCTAAAACAAAAGAAAATCGGATAGGAGTAGAAACATTTTTTTTAAATTGTAATCTAAAAGGACTGGATTTAGAAGATAGAGAATTATTAAACGTTGAAATAACTACTAAAGAAATTAAAGAAACGATTAGATCATTAAAAAAAATGGTAAAACTCCAGGACCAGATGGTATTGGAGCAGAATTTTATAAATTATTTTATGATATGATAGCTCCACCTTTGAAGACACTACATGAACACATTTATGCACAACAGAAATTACCAGAAACATTAAATGAATCTATTATAACCCTCATTTCTAAATTAGATAAAAATCTTGATGATCCAGGGTCATATAGAGCTATATCTCTTTTAAATACTGATCAAAAAATATTAACAAAAATATTAGCACAAAGACTAAACACAGTGATTAATAAACTAATTCATTTAGATCAAACAGGATTTATACCAAAACGATATTCCTCAAACAACCTGAGAAGATTATTTAATATTATATATTCGAAAAGAAACATTAATAAGGATTTATCAATTATTTCGCTGGATGCAGAGAAAGCTTTTGATTAGATTGAATGGCTTATTTATTTTCGGTTATGGAATTTTTTCAGTTGGGGGAGAAGTTTATAACATGGGTTAAATTACTATATACCAAACCAACAGCCAGAATATTAATAAACCAAATGTTAACAACTAAATTTAACTTATTCCGAGGCTGCAGACAAGGTTGCCCTTTATCTCCACTACTGTTTGCACTTGCAATAGAACCACTAGCAAAATCTGTGAGATTGCATCCTGAAATATATGGGTATGAAACTAAAGAAACTGAAAATAAAATCTCTTTATACGCAGATGATGTATTACTTTATATCACAAAACCAGAAATTAGTATTCCTAACTTGTTAGATTTAATAACTCAATTTGGATCATTTTCAGGATACAGAATTAATTGGAATAAAAGTGAACTTATGCCAATAATGGGAAATAACTTACATATATTACAACAATACCCTTTTAAGATTGCAAATGAAAAAATTAAATATCTTGGAATTTATGTAACAAAAAATATGATTCTTTATTTAAATCTAATTTCCCACCCTTATTGAATAAATTACTTAAGAATATTCAATATTGGAAAACATTACCTATTTCAATGCTAGGTAAGATTAATGCGATAAAAATGATTTTTCTTCCACAATTATTATACTTGTTTCAAATGATCCCGATATATCTTCCTAAAATTTTTTTTAAGAAAGTGGACTCTATGGTTACCAATTTTATTTGGGATTATAAGAACCATAGAATAATTAAAAAGCATATATGTAAATCAAAAATGAATGGAGGTTTTGCATTGCCTAATTTTATGTTTTATTATTGGGCAGTTAATATAAAAAATAGTAAGATTAAACGAGAACTTGCCAAGTTTGAAGGTTGATCTGTATTTTACGAGGAGTCGCGGTGAGGGATTTTGTGAAGACCCGCCAGCACGCATGCGCGGCATCCTTCAAAGCAGCGGTGTGGAATCACAGAACCATGACTAAAAAATAGTAAGATGAAAACGTAGAACTACCTGGTTGACCTTATGATAGAGGGTGGGAGTGGTGGGCACGAAATCCCTCACCGCGACTCCTCGTAAAATACAGATCAACCTTCATACTTGGCAAGTTCTCGTTTAATCTTACTATTTTACTTCGGAGTCACGAAGTAAAATAGTAAGACTCTTGTGATTTCACGCCCTGGACAACGTCCATGCTTATCACACTGCTGCCAGTCTGATGGAGGAAGGCTGTTAATGGAGTTCAGTCGAAACTGGCTGAAAAATCAACACAATTTATTAATCAAATAAACAACAAACCCCTAAATCGGGGCCAGACATTTACTGAGCGGTACCCAGGATAGCTTCTGCGAATGTCGCAGGGGCGGCCAGAGGCTTGTTATAGAACCGTTGAAAGGTTTTTCCCACTGGCCCAGCCCGCGGTGGCGAGAATGTAGTCCATGGGCACCTCCATGGCTCTCGCCGCTGATATAGAAACATAGAAACATAGAAATTAGGTGCAGGAGTAGGCCATTCAGCCCTTCGAGCCTGCACCGCCATTCAATATGATCATGGCTGATCATCCAACTCAGTATCCCGTACCTGCCTTCTCTCCATACCCTCTGATCCCCTTAGCCACAAGGGCCACATCCAACTCACTCTTAAATATAGCCAATGAACTGGCCTCAACTACCCTCTGTGGCGGAGAGTTCCAGAGACTCACCACTCTCTGTGTGAAAAAAAGTCATTCTCATCTCGGTCTTAAAGGATTTCCCCCTTATCCTTAAGCTGTGACCCCTTGTCCTGGACTTCCCCAACATCGGGAACAATCTTCCTGCATCTAGCCTGTCCAACCCCTTAAGAATTTTGTAAGTTTCTATAAGATCCCCTCTCAATCTCCTAAATTCCAGAGAGTATAAACCGAGTCTATCCAGTCTTTCTTCATAAGACAGTCCTGACATCCCAGGAATCAGTCTGGTGAACCTTCTCTGCACTCCCTCTATGGCAATAATGTCCTTCCTCAGATTTGGAGACCAAAATTGTACGCAATACTCCAGGTGTGGTCTCACCAAGACCCTGTACAACTGAAGTAGAACCTCCCTGCTCCTGTACTCAAATCCTTTTGCTATGAAAGCTAACATACCATTCGCTTTTTTCACTGCCTGCTGCACCTGCATGCCTACTTTCAATGACTGGTGTACCATGACACCCAGGTCTCGCTGCATCTCCCCTTTTCCTAATCGGCCACCATTTAAATAATAGTCTGCTTTCCTGTTTTTGCCACCAAAGTGGATAACCTCACATTTATCCACATTATACTGCATCTGCCAAACATTTGCCCACTCACCCAGCCTATCCAAGTCACCTTGCAGTCTCCTAGCATCCTCCTCACAGCGAACACTGCCCCCCAGCTTAGTGTCATCCGCAAACTTGGAGATATTGCCTTCAATTCCCTCATCCAGATCATTAATATATATTGTAAATAGCTGGGGGCATATATGGATATATGGATGCAGCCCTGGTGGAATGAGACTTAAAAATGTTAGTAGCAACTCCTGCTACATCCAGCACCACCCTGAGCCACCTGGCGATCGTCTGTGTAGTCACCCGATGATGCGGAGGTTTATGACTGATGAGGAGCCCCTGTTCCTTCATCCTGATAACTCCAGTAACTCGGATGTAGTGGTGGAGATGGGTGACTATGCAGAGAGTGGCGTCCACAGGGTACGCCCGAAATTCCAACTGCAGCCCATGCGACCCTGGCCTGTGCTGTTTTAATAATTCTTTGACAAAGAAATTTATTTGACCAGGGGTGGCCACCATGCTGTCCAGTCGCAGTTTCTGTAACGTCTAGGCTCGTTGGGCTGTAGTCAGTGCCATAAGCATCACCACCTTGAGGGTGAGCTGTTTCAATGGTAGCTCATCTATTGGAGCCCAGCTCCTCAGTAGGGTCAGCACGATCCCCACATCCCACGTTACTGTATATCTGGGTCGTGGAGGGTTGGTGTTGAACACTCCCCTCATTAGTTTAGACACCAGGTGGTTGGAGCCGACACCTATATCCAGGTATGAGGACAGCGCACTCCTGGCGCTTTTGATGGCACTGTAGCTGAGGCCAGCATCGAAATGGAGGCCTGCTAGAAACTCCAACACATCAGGTATTGTTGCCGAGTTGGAAGACTTGTTGGTCCGGGCACAGAATGCCTCCCACTTTCTGATTTGGGTGAGGTATTGTTTCCGAGTTGATTCTCGGCATGATGCGGCGATAAGGTCTATGGCTTTTAACAAGATGCCTGCCCGGATGAGTGGTCTTTCAGAACCTGCAGGCCAATAAGTTTAAATGACCATGGCAAGGATGACTACCCCCCCCCCCCCCCGTAATGGAGTAAGTAATCAATTTGGGATGTTTCCCAATCGCCATCCATGGTTGTTTTAAAATTTCTACAACCATCGGGTACCATGGTTGTGTTGGCCAGTCGGGAATGATCAATATGCCAGTTGCAGAGTCTAGTTTAATTTTCTGCAATACCCGACTGGTGAAGCAGAATGGGGGAAATGCGTAGCAAACCATTTCCCCCAATGGATAAAAACGCATCCATTGCTATTGCCCCAGGGTCTGGTTCCCACAACACATACGTTGGTATTCGATGGTTCAGCCTGGACGCAAATAGGTCAATATCTGGTGTCCCAAAATGAGCTATAATATCTCCAAAATTTGGGGGTTCAACATCCACTCAATGTTGTCATTGAAGACACGTGACCTGGTGTCCGCCACTGAATTAAGCTTCCCAGGCAAATAGGTCGCAGTAATCCAAATATTTCTTTCAATGCACCAGTGCCAAATTATATTAGCCAATTCATCGCAAACTAGCGACCTGATACTACCCATATGATTGATGTAAGCCACTACTGTAGCATTATCTATTCGAAAGCGGACATGTAATCCCGTGAATTAGTACAGTAAGCCCGCAGTCCATGAAATGCCCCCAGCATTTCTATATAGTTTATCCCATGTGACTCCAGGAATGTAGACTCATGAGAGTTCCATCTGCCACCACAACTGGACATCGTACCAGTTGCTCCCCAGCCTGGTGCGCTTGCGTCAGTTTTGTAGCACAACATCAGGGTTGCTCACTATAATAGGTCAATGACATTCTTTAATATTATCTACCCACCATTGTAGCTCATTTCTAGCTTCCGGTGGTAACCGAATTGGCCGATCAAAGCGGCCAGCATTTGTTTTTTAATGCTGTGATTTTTGATCTTTGTAAATTTCGGTAGTGTAGCGGTCCGAATCGTGCAGCTGGGAATGTAGTTACCAATTTAGAGTTACCAATACCAATAACTTTTGCTGTTTGCCGAATGGTCGGTATCCTGGCGCAAGCAAGATTGTGGCACTCTTCTATTATAGCAGTAGCTTTATTAGTTGGGATGATAAACTTCATTAAATTGGTGTCTAGGGTGAACACCAAATAATCCATAACCCGTACCGGGTGCAGTTTTGATTTGTCTGGATGGATTACAACCCCAGCTTCTCAAGCAGAGCCTTGGTTGCAGCCACTCCTTGAATTGCCAATTGGAGGGTCTGCCCCACTATAAGGATTTCATCCAATATGCCATCCCAATAATCTTGTTGTCGGAGAAGAGCCAATACAGGTAAATACCAATTTGGTAAACAGCCTAGGGCTGTGATGATTCCATTAGGCAATGCACCCTTCCAGACAACTTCAGAATTCCCTGTAAGCCTCAGCGATGGGCACCGTATAGCGTGCTTCTTTCAAATCGATGCATGCCATAAAGTACCCTGGGTAAAGCATCTGCCTAGCTGTTCCAAACGCATCCATTTTGAAATGGGTATATTGTACAAAAGTGTTCAACTCAGTTAAATCTATTATAATCCGACATCCCCCTTCTTTTTTACTGCTGGTGAACATATTAGACTCAAACTCAATAGGTCCATGCTTGGTTATGCCAATTACCCCTTTTTCTGCTCGCCGTATAATTTCAGCATGCCCTGCCTCCACCTCTTTTTGGGATAGAGTAAATTCCTACGAGGCGAATGCTGGGTAGGGGAATTTATACCTCCAACAAATTATATACCCTTGAACACTTTGTAAAATAAACTCATCTGTGGTGACAGTTTTCCCATATGTCCAAGGCAGCCCGCAATCGCCCACCTATTCGTGCAGGAGGGATACTACGGCGTGAGAGGAGCCAGACCCCCTTACCTCCATAGTTAACGGCGGTTCCGTACATACGGTGCTTCGGGTGGACGTTATGGAGGTTGACGGGCCGGCGGCCGCATTTTCCATGCAGGCCGCTGTTGGCCTTGCCCTAAAAGGTCGTTGTGTTAGTTGAGATGGAGGTAGGTAGGATCTTTGTGCCCTATCCGGCAGCCTTGGTTCACAGGTTGTATTAGGCTGTTGCCGGTGATATGGGTGAACTCTGGCCGATGGAGTTTCATGAGGCCCGCTGTTTTGGCCTCCTTTGTCCAGTCCCTTCACCTGTTTGGACAGGTCTCCAAACAACTGATGCGGCGGTGGAGCGGTAATGGTCGGCACAACCCCGCGAATTTGGGGTTGAGTGTGGGCTATATGGAGCTCTTACGCAGGCAATTTATCTCATACTGGGCGTTGCATAGGAGTGCCAGTGCATCTTGCTGTTTACTGGACACATTATCCCCGACCAGGGTCCTAGCAAACGCCGTTATGCCCGTGGAGAACCTTTCTCCAAGGTATTATTGAGAATCTGACTCCGGAGTTGGTGCGTAATTAGGCAATCAATGGTGCCCGCCAATTCGTGGTGCAGGGGTTCACCTGTCTGGGTGGAAACGGCAAACTTCACTCACCACATCCAGCATATCCTCCTCATGCTCTGGCTCAGTGGTCACTGGCTGTCCCGGGTCGTCTTCAAACACAGCAGCTGGGCAATCATTAATGCTTCTGGCTGGAGACGATGAGGTGCTGAGTGTTGTCCTTGCACGGCTAGTGGATACCCGCGAGTCCCGCTCTTCTCGTTCCCGGTCCCGCTGGAGGCGTTGCACCACTAAGAGCTCCAACCGCTCTATGCGACCGTCCCTGCTATACGCAGCGGACAAGCCGACTTCCCCAGGCCCTGCGAACTCACTGGGGCTTCCACCATCGGACCACACCTCCATAAGGTGCTGTCTAGGGTCCAATGGCAGGTCGTCGTGACCTACAGCCCAAGTAGGATCATACGACTCCCGCACGGACTCTCCGCTAGTCTGTCTTCTCCGAGACTGTGGCGGCCCACCTGTTTGATAAGAAGGCAAGTGAGTTGAATAGGCGCTGGCCCCCGGAACCTGGCTCCCCGGAGTCCGTGCAGGCTTACCTCCACACATGCCCATCTTTTGGCGTGGAGGCGCATGGTCGGCCGCTCCCAGAGCTGAGCTGACCGACCGCTTCCTGCTGCCACCTCCGCCCTTGACCGCAGCCTGACGGGGTGTGTTGTCGGCGGTATCTGCTCCAGTAGGCCTACTCGACGCAGCAGTGATGTTGCCAGGCTGCACTACGGCAGATTCCCTGGCTGTGGTACGTATGTGCACATTGCAGGGCTCCCCTGTCGTGCAGCTGTCCCCCGGCCCAGCCCCCTCGGGTCTTCTGGAGCTCGGGGAGAGGTTGCCTGTGAAGAACAAGACCCCTTGCCACGTACCTGTATCCCCCCCTTCTTCTCTTGGGGGACGGGGGCTCGGAGTCTGGATCCGTTGCATCCAGCTCCGGAGCGGTAACCCATTCGGGTGAGTCGGCCCCTGAATCAGCGGGAGCGCCCGACTTCCGCATTTCTGCCCCCACCATGCGTTGAAGCTGCCGGCGTTCCTTGCAGCTCCGGGGACAAGGGCCGTTGGCTGGCCGCAGCTCAGCTCCTCCACAGCGTCGTCCTCCGGCCCTTGTCCATGCTGTGAAGAAAAAGGTAATACTTACCTGCCGGTCTTGTGAAGGAGCCGGAGGAGAGAGCGCACCCCCCCCTCCCCCCAGCCTGCCGGTGCGAGTGCGCGTGACGATATGCCGCGCATGCGTGCTGGCGGGGTCTTCACGAAGTCACTCACGTGACTCCGAAGTAAAATATGAATTTCTGGTTGGAAGAACTAGATAAACAACCAAACTGGTTAAAAATGGAAAAGGAAGACTGTTTACCTTTCGAAATTAGCTCGATTTTATTTGCTAACACTACAATACATAAGAAAATTTATAGAGGAAACCCAATAATAGAAAGTGGTATACGTATTTGGAAACAATTAAAAAAAACATTAAAATACACCACTAGCTCTTCCAATTGTAAACAATATTTCTTTTAAACCTTCATTGATGGATAAAGGCTTTTTAAAATGGAAGAACTATGGAATAAATAAGATTGGTGATCTCTACAGGGAAAGTTTATTTCTCTCATTTCAGGAATTACAACAAAATTATGGATTACACTCCAAATAATATTTTAGATATCTACAAATTAGAGATTATGTTAAATCAAATACACTAGATTTTAGGAATAGAAAGACAGAAATTTTAGATGAATGTCTAAATAAACATCCAAATACAGAAAAATTAATATCATATATCTATAATATTTTACTGGAAAATGATTTACCAAATACGGATAAATATAGACAAGCATGGGAAAACGAATTAGGTCAAGTAATTAGTAGAGAAGTATGGAATGAAAGTTTACAACATATACACCACTGCTCATTAAATGCCAGACACTCCTTGATACAATTTAAAGTTATACATAGATTATACTTCTCAAAATCCAAATTAAACAGAATTTTCTCAAATGCTTCCACTATATGTGATAAATATCAACAATTAGAAGCTAATCTAACGCATTCATTCACAAAATGTACAAAAATTACTAATTTTTGGACAGAAATTTTTAAAATAATCGCAATTGTAGTTAATGCAAATTTAATTTCAGACTCAAAATTAATTATATTGGGAATATTAGAAACGGATCAGATACTAACAACACAACAATTAATTTTTATTGGATATAGTTTAATAATTGGTAAAAAATTAATACTAAGATTTTGGAAAGGTCCCATATCCCCTACAATCAAAATGTGGATTACAGAAATGTCGGAGACACTTCACCTGGAACGATTAAGACTTGTCCTAATGGACAGGTTAGATCAATTCAGAGGAATATGGTCTCCATTTATTGAATATTTAAAGGGTTAAGGTGGTCCGGTTCGAGGCCATGACTGAAGCCTGAATGAAGGAATAGATGAAGAATTATATACAATAGATCATGAATATATCTCCAATGAAGAATATCTGGTTTAATACTCCACTCATTTTATTTATCTCTTTCTTATTTCTCTTTTTTTTTATTACCTATCTTTATTTCCTACTGTTATATAAAAAAAATATAGAAGTATAGATAAGATTGACTGTAAATTTTAAAAATATTAAGAATATGTGACGAATAATATTTTCTTTTTTTTGATTTTATATTATTTCTTCTTAACATGTAATTCTAATAAAAATATTTTACAAAAAAAAAAACTGAACTTTTAGCCTTGCTGAGCACCATAATTATATTCTGGCTTCATCATTAAGAAACTGCCATTTCATAATAACAGTAAAGAAAGTATGATAACGGAAAAGCAGGAAGGAATCAAAGAAAACTAAAGAAGAAATAATTTGAGCCTTGGATCACCTCCAAGATCCATTAACTCTCCTGTTTCATTCCCTGTACCATCACACATTTAAATTATTTTGTTCCACATACTGAACCAATTTGTCCTTGCTAAACATAATTGCATTTCAAAATAAATAATTTTAGGTTAATTTAAGAAGACGAGATAAGTTTCCTGGTCCGAGAACACTGATGCAATTATAAAGAAAGCACATCAGCACCTCTACTTCCTGAGAAGATTGCGGAGAGTCGGTATGTCAAGGAGGACTCTCTCTAACTTCTACAGGTGCACAGTAGAGAGCATGATGACCTGTTGCATCGTTGCTTCATCCAGCAACTTGAGTGCCCAGGAGCAGAAAAGACTACAGAAAGTAGTAAACACTGCCCAGCCCATCATCGGCTCTGACCTCCCTACTATCGAGGAGATCTATCGCAGTTGCTGCCTCAAACAGGCTGGCAGCATCATCAAGGACCCACACCATCCTGGCCGCACACTCATCTCCCCGCTACCTTCAGGTAGAAGATACAGGAGCCTGAAGACTGCAACGCCCTGGTTCAGGAATAGCTACTTCCCCACAGCCATCAGGCTATTAAACTCAACTCAAACAAAACTTTGAACATTAATAGCCCATTATCTGTTTATTTATTCATGTGTGTATATATTTATATAATGGTATATGGACACACTGATCTGTTCTGTATTCATGCCTACCATATTCTGTTGTGCTGAAGCAAAGCAAGAATTTCATTGTCCTATCTGGGACACATGACAATAAACTCTCTTGAATCTTGAATGTATAATACTATCCTTCTTCTCTAAGAGTAGAACAATAAATTCTCTCAATGATTTGTCCAAACAGGTGCACTCTGTCACATCGCAATACAGAATAGGAATCTTTCAGTTGTATTTATTGATCATTGTGTTTTTTTCTCTCCATTATGTATTAACAGCACACAAGAAAAGCAATGAAGTATGCAGCTCTCTATTCAGACGGAAAATGATAAATAAATACGTGATATCATGCTGCTGTTGGATAAAATGTTTTGTCTACAACTAGTATACTGACCTAAAAAAATGATAGCATGTGAACAGTTAACAAATAGACCAGTAAAAAAAATGGTTCATGGAATTGTTAAGATGATAACCAGAACATAAAAAGGCAAGTGCCATTATTGATCATTCTTCATAGGTAGAAACTTAGACCAAATAAATTGAGCTAAAGTTGACCAAATTTGGTATTAGGTCAAATCTGGTCAACTTTAACCCACATAGTTAATTAACTCAATGTATGCAATATGCACAAACACAACACAAGCTGGAAAATATCAGCTCAAATCTGTGGAGTGCTGCAATAGAACACAGAAATAAATAGCACACTTTATTCCACATAATTTCCATTTTCAATCAAAGTGCTGAGATAACTTTTGTTACACAATCCGATTTCTAGGCACATAACTTTCCAACAGTCATAATTTTGAACTAACATTCTATTAAAATACAAATCTATTTCCACCACAATATCTTCATCTATACAATTATTAGTACAAGACAAACTCTGCCCCACAACCATATAACAAGGTGAATACATGATCTTTCTTCATAAACCAAGAGGGAAAAGATTGTAGGTAGACACAAAATGCTGGAGCAACTCAGTGGGACAGCAAGAAAAGATTGTCACCAGTAGCAAATAAAAAAAATAGCAAAATCATTTTTACATAACTTGTTTGGATAAAGGAATAAATAACATTAATTTTTAATTTGCCTAAAATCAAACTATGGTAAAGATAATAAAAAACAAGTCATCATTAAAAATCAGCAAAAGGTCATCAGTTCTGCTAATTGCAAATAGTGCTGGAGGAACTCAACGTGTCGGGCAGCATCTGTGGAGGGAACGGACATATGACGTTGAGTCAGAACCCAGAACTCAGGCTGTCGTAGTCTGAAGAAGCGCCCCGATCTGAAATATCATTTGTACTGTCCGAAGAGTTCCAAACCAAAATATCTTCTGTCCAGCTTGAAAATGCTCCTGACGCAAAACATTGCTTGTTTGTCTGAAGAAGGGTCACAACCCTAAAACGTCATCTGTCCATTCACACCACAGATGCTGCCTGACCTGCTGAGTTCTTCGAGCAGCTCAGGATTGCACAAAATTCCAGCATCTGCAGTTTCTTGTGCTTTGCATCGTTCAGAAAAAATACATTTGGTTAATAACATGCATTTTAATTGTGAAAAAAATCAGCAACGTTACTTTCTGATTGAAAATAATATCTAGACAAGTTTACAGAATTGTTTCATTTTACTTCTGTTAAGATGTAAGAAACCACCACTGTCAGTAAAAAAGAATTTTCATGTAATTATTTATGACAAAGTTCAATGCATTTTCTTGAACATATTTAAATATTTTAACCCAAATTTTGACCAGTGCACTTCCATGCACTATCCAGTTCCACACTTGTAGTTTCTAAATGATGCGAGATTTGTCAATTTATTTTGTCACTGATTACTGAGAGGAATCGGTTGAAGGAACAATTCAATCATTTCTGTATAAATTAAAATCATCAATAATAGTCATTCTGGCTTTCTACATTAAAGATAAAAGAAAAATAGACAAATTTCTCCCTGCTTTGTCTGCTTCTGTTCTTCTCTCTGTTTCCTTTATTTCTCCCTCTACTTTTCAATTCAACTTTAATGTCATTGCACAGATACAAATATGGGTACAACGAAATGCAGTTTAGCGTCAGTTCGTAGTAATAGCAATATATAAATAGATACAGAATGCAGACAATGTGGACGGAGAGACTGGAGAAATCTATCGGCGGGACTCAGATTCAGCAGTGTGATGGTGTTGTTATAGAAGCTGTTCCTCATTCTACTAGTGCGGGACCTGAGGCTCCTGTACCGCCTCCCTGATGGTAGGAGGGCAAACAGTCCATGGTTAGGGTGGGAGGGGTCTTTGATGATCTTCCCGGCCCGTCTCAGACACCGTTTTCGGTGGAGGGCATCCATGGCATGGAGCGGGCAACGATGATGTACTGGGCGGTTTTCACCCCGTTGTAGTGCCTTCCTATCTGCTACGGTGCAACTGCTTACCATACCGTAAAGCAGGTGGTCAGGATGCTTTCGATGGTACAGCGGTAAAAGTTGGTCAGGATCTGGGGGGACAGGTGGACTTTTTTGAGCCTCCTCAGGAAGTAAAGGCGCTGCTGCGCCTTTTTGATCAGCTTGGAGGTGTTGAGGGACCAGGACAGATCCTCCGAGATGTGTACCCCGAGGAATTTGTAGTTGGAGACCCGCTCCACCTCAGTCCCGTTTATATGGATGGGGGTGTATCTGCCCCCTCTGTTCTTTCTAAAGTCAACAATGATTTCCTTCGTCAACTGGGAGTTGAGGACGAGGTTATTGTTGGCACACCAGGTTGTCAGGTGCTGGACCTCCTCCCTGTAGGCTGACTCGTCGTTGTCACTGATCAGTCCTACCACCGTGGTGTCGTCGGCAAATTTTATGATGGCGTTGGAGCCATGCTTAGGGATGCAGTCATGGGTGAAGAGGGAGTAGAGGAGAGGGCTGAGCACACAGCCCCGTGGCACGCGGGTGTTCAGTGTTATAGTGGAGGAGGTGAGGTTGTTGACCTATCTTAGTATCATCTGCGTACTTACTTATCCAATTTTCCACCCCATCATCCAGATCATTGATGTACATGACAAACAACAGTGGACCCAACACAGATCCTTGAGGCACCCCACAGGTCACCGGCTTCCAACCTGACAAACAGCCATCCACCATTACTCTCTGACATCTTCCATTCAGCTACTGTTGAATCCATCTTGCTACTCCGCCATTAACACCCAAAGATTGAACCTTCTTAACCAACCTTCCATGGGGAACCTTGTCAAAGGCCTTACTGAAATCCATATAGACAACATCCACTGCTTTACCCTCATCAATTTCCCTAGTTACCACTTCAAAAAATTCAAGAAGGTTTGTCAAATATGACCTTCCAGGCACAAATCCATGTTGACTGTTCCTGATCAGACCCTGTTTATCCAGATGCTTATATATATTATCTCTAAGTATCCTTTCCATTAATTTGCCCACCACTGACGTCAAACTAATAGGTCTATAATTGCTACGTTTATTCTTTGAACCCTTTTTAAACAATGGAACAACATGCGCAGTACACCAATCCTCCGGCACTATTCCCGTTTCTAATGACATTTGAAATATTTCTGTCATAGCTCCTGCTATTTCTACACTAACTTCCCTCAATGTCCTAGGGAATATCCTGTCAGGACCTGGAGACTTATCCACTTTTATATTTTTCAAAAGTGTCAGTACTTCCTCCTCTTTGAATCTCATAGTTTCCATAGCTACTCTACTTTTTCCCCTTAACTCAGAGTTCAATATCCTTCTCCTTGGTGAATACCGAAGAAAAGAAATTGTTCAATATCTCCCCCATCTCTTTTGGCTCTGCAGATAGCTGTCCATTCTGGTTCTCTAATGGTCCAATTTTATCCCTCGTTATCCTTTTGCTATTAATATAGCTGTAGAAACCCTTTGGGTTTACTTTCACCTTTCTTGCCAAAGCAACCTCATATCTTCTTTTAGCCTTCCTAATTTCTTTCTTAAGATTCTTTTTACATTCTTTATACTCCTCTAGCACCTCATTTACTCCATGCCTCCTATAATTATTGTAGATATCTTTCTTTTTTCGAAACAAGTGTCCAATTTCCCTTGAAAACCATGGCTCTTTCCAATTTTTACTATTTCCTTTCAACCTAACAGGGACATAAAGATTCTGTACTCTTACAATTTCCCCTTTAAATGTCCTCCATTTCTCTTCTACATCCTTCCCATGAAACAAAGTGTCCCAATTCACTCCTTTAAAATCCTTACGCATTCCTTCAAAGTTAGCCTTTCTCCAATCAAAAATCTCCACCCTAGGTCCAGTTCTGACTCTCTCCATAATTATATTGAAACTAATGCATACCTGCCAACTTGTGAGAATGAAAAATCGGAATCCTATTAGTCTGACGTCAGTGAGGGCGGGGCACGTGACGTCAGTAAGGGGCGGGGCACGTGACGTCAGTAAGGGGCGGGGTACGTGACGTCAGTAAGGGGCGGGGCACGTGACGTCAGTGAGGGGCGGGGCACGTGACGTCAGTGAGGGGCGGGGTACGTGACGTCAGTGAGGGGCGGGGTACGTGACGTCAGTGAGGGGCGGGGTACGTGACGTCAGTGAGGGCGGGAAAGTGACGTCAGTGCGGGGGGGGGGGGGGGCAAGTGACGCCGAACGCCACCGTGGCGGGGCGGGGTCATGCGGCTGCGTGCTGACGTACACCCGTGCGTGCCCCCATAAGCGGCGCAGGCGCGGTGCGCTCTCTCGCTGTCTCCTCGCGGCCGCCGCCGCCATGGGTCGCATGCACGCTTCCATCCCAATTCCGAATTCCAATTTTTTTCGGAATATTGAGGAAAAAAATCGGAATTCGGAATTGGGATGGAAAAATCGGAAGAATTCCGCCCAAATCGGAATGGTTGGCAGGTATGCTAATGGTATTGTGATCACTGGTCCCGAAGTGCTCACCAACGCATACCTCCGTCACCTGACCTGCCTCATTTCCTAACAGGAGGTCCAGCACTGCCCCTTCTCTGGTCGATACCTCTATGTACTGCTGCAAAAAACTATCCTGCACACATTTTACAAACTCCAAACCATCCAGCCCATTTACAGAATGTGTTTCCCAGTCCATTTTTGGAAAATTGAAATCTCCCACAATCACTACCTTGTGCTTACTACTAATATCTGCTATCTCCTTACATATTTGCTCTTCCAATTCTCACTCCCCATTTGGCGGTCTATAATACACCCCTAAAAGTGTTGTTACACCGTTCCCACTTCTCAGTTCCACCCAAATAGCCTCCCTAGACGAGCCCTCTAATCTATCCTGCCAAAGCACTGCTGTAATATCTTCTCTGACAAGCAATGCAACACCTCCCCCTCTGGTCCGTCCAATTCTATCACACCTGAAACAACGAAATCCTGGAATATTTAGTTTCCAATCACAGCCCTCCTGCAACCATGTTTCATTGATTGCCACAACATCATATTTCCAGGTGTCAATCCAGGCTCTAAGTTCATCCCCCTTACTTACAATGCTCCTAGCATTAAAATATACACATTTTAGAAACCCACCGTCCCTTATTCTCTGTCTATTATCTTTTTCATCTTTCTCGCCTACATTTTGGATCCGAGTGCAATCACGCGCTTTGTTTCAGGCTAGCTAGGCAGGGAGCACACATCATGGCTGAGAGTGCTTCTACTGATGCCTGTTTTACTGGAGATTCTGATGAAGGTTCTTTGTTGTTCTGTGGATTACATGTTGTGGAAACTTGCAGCAGGGTAATTGCATTTAGTGAGAAAAGAAGTCTGAAGAATGTGCAGCTAAGTGGATAGAAGTGGAACAAAGCCATGAAAGCAAAGTCCCTGCTGAGGTGCTGCAGTCAAACTTTGTAAACTGGAACTGAAAGGTAAGATCCAAAGTCTGAATTTATGAAAATGAATCTGTATGGACTTTAATTAATTTAATTGCACCCTTTTATAATGTGAAAAAATGAGATTTGGAGGCTGTACATTCACTCATTCATTCACTCATTCATTCATCCATTTATTCACTCACTCATTCACTCATTCATCCATTCATGAAGTTGAGGGCCTAAACTAAGTGTATCCATAACAAAGTAAATTAAACATTTTCTCTAGCTTGTTGAAGTCTAATAAGTTTTCTTTAACATCTATTCTCGGAGCTGCCTGCAATAACTTACCGGGAAAAAGTGCGGGGCCTATGTACTTAACATAGTGAAGCCACGGTCTCAATTAGGAAGCGGCCGATTCGCGAATGCGGAGCCGCGGAGTGTGTTTGGATCATCTCCGTGGGCGGGGGGGGGGGGGGGGGGGGGGGCGGGAGGCTATACATAGTGCCGTCCGTAGCGGCTGTTTGCAGGCCCCGACCACGGGAGAAAAACGGAGGAATATTGATTGCACTTTATAGGCTTCCATTGGAGTGAGAAATGGTCAGAAATGGCTGATGTTTATGTAGAAATGAATTGGTGTATGTGAACCTGAACTTGAATTAATTTATCTATGGTAGTAACAGTGTTATTCTCATTAACATTAAGAGGTTGAAATTTTTTTATGAATTGAAGTCCATGCAGACTAAATGACCATGAGATTTTTTTTTGTAGCCTCTGCCTGACCCTCCACTTGAACTTGAACTAACTTATCAAAACTTATCAAAAGACACGGAATCTGATGAAGAATATTCAGATGAAGATCAGATGTAATGTAAACAAATAAACTGGGGAAATAAATAATTATATAAAGTTTTATTTTAATGTCTATCGTTTCACTGTTTATTTGGTCAAATTATTTAAACAATGAGTGAATTACTTATAATAATGGCGTGCTGGTGAATGACAGTGTGACAGTCCACCCACCTATCCACACACACACCCATCCGTACGCACTCTTCCATGCATGCACACACACAAGCACACGTACATCCGCACACACACACATCCATCCGCACGCAGACATACATGTACACATCCATGCACACACACACACATCCATACACATACATCCACACACATACATCCATCCACACTTGCATCCACGTTTGACAGGTATACACAGACACACACACAAACTACAGATACACAAACAATGCAACACCTTTAGGGTCATTTGCAAAGGCACCATCGCGGGGGTATCTAACATAAATATAGGCTCATTGTAGCTTAAAATGAATACTCATCGTGTAAACATCAGAGCATTTGATTCTTGGTCAGGATGTGACATTCACATCAGAAATAAGACAGGTCTCTTACAGGTCTGTCACCCAGCCTGGTGCTTTCCCAGTCCCACTATGGTCGTTACTCCCATTCTCCCCACTATGGCAGTTAGTGGGGTTCAGTAAACGGGGGAACCCAGTCGATCTGTCCTGACCCCTTAATTAGGCAGGTTCATGAGGCCTTAAAACCAGGAATCTCTGCTGCAGTCTCATTAAATTTCCCATTAAAGCGACTGGAAGATGCCTTGCAGAACAGTCCCCCAGCCTGGCACTGCCCCAGTCCCACTATGGCCGTTACCCCCATTCTCCCCACTATGGCAGTCAGTGGGGTTCAGTAAACGGGGGAACCCAGAGGATCCGTCCTGACCCTTTAATTAGGCAGATTCATGAGCCCTTAAAACCTGGGACCTCTGCTGCAGTCTCATTAAATTTCCTATTAAATCGACTGGAAGATGCCTTGCAGGACTGTCCCCCATCTTGGAACTGCCCCAGTCCCACTATGGCAGTGACCCCCCACTCTGCACACTGGCAGTCATTGGGGTTCAGTAAAGGGAGGAATCCACAAGAACTGCCCTCACCCATTAATTAGTCTGGTTCAAGAGCAGGCCCTCTCCAACAGTGTCATTAAAAAAAACTCACAATTATATTCATATTATTTTTACATAATATAATTATACTTAATTATATATTACAGTCATATTTACGTCATATATATATATATATATAATATATGTGTGGTTTAAATGGACTGCAACACGGAAATAGGCTGCCCATGGTGTAATTTGGGCATTGGCCAATAGATGGCACTTACTTTCCCGATCGCATTTTCTAATTAGTTTAATTAATTAATGTGCAACTTTTGGCACTGATGAGTTATGACATCCTTTTCACTTATATTTCATCTAAATCTGTGGAAAATTTCATGTTGTTCCGTGACGTGCGTCACGAAAATCGATTTCTAGGCACATTTTTGATGCTTGGCCACAGCCTATAAACTTGTTCAGAGAATGCATTTGACCAATTTTTGGTTAGCATCTACCGCAATGAATCAAACACCAAAAAAACATCCGTGAAAGCTACAGTTCACATGTTCTACTACATATGCAGCTATTTCCCCATGTTTAATAAACTAAAAATTACAGGTATCGAGAACTGAAAAAAATACATTCAAACCAACAAATTTACTTTTCTTCTCCATTGACTCTTCCATCTTAATGACAGACTCAAATGATAGAGTGGAACAAATCAAAAGAAAGCCTTGCAGGCTAAACTATTCCAATACATTGTTTTCAGATTTTTATTTTGTTCACTTTACATATTTGTTTTCCATTCCTCTAGGTGCTCCTTATGTACTGTGAATAATATTCCATTAATATTCAGAAATCTTATTTTTTTTAAATACATTAATTTAAAAATGTGTCACAACTTCTGCTTTTTGTATTTTCCAGCAGGTTATGGAGTTATAGAGCACGGAAACAGGTCTTTCGGTCCAACATCCATGCCGACCAATATGCACCATCTAAGCTAATCCTCCCTGCCATTTGCCTCGGGTCCCTCTAAACCTTTCCAATCCATGTACCTGCCTCACAGCACCAGCAAACCCAGGTTTGATCCTGACCTCTGGTTTCTGCATTTCCAGAGTATATACATATTTCCCTCTGTGACCATGTAGGTTTCCTCTGGATATTCTAGTTCCCTCCCACAATCCAAGTGTGCAGGTTGGTAGATAAATTGGCCAATGTAAATGACAGCATGTAGATCGTGCTAGAATCAGGGAAATTTTGGCATTTCCCCAACAACTCTCACCAACTTTCACAGATGCACCATAGAAAGCATTTATCAAGATGCATCACAGTTTGGTTTGCTTTAGGCGTCGTGCCCTTTCGGCTTCTCGCCTTTTCGGCGTTGTGTCCATTCGGCTTCTCGACGTGATGTCCGTTCGGCATCTTGGCTTCAACTTCTTGGCTTCTCGTCCGGGTAAAACGGCCAAAAAAAGGTACTCAATCGTGAAAAAGGCATTATCTTGGTGAAAAAAAGGTATGAAAAGGCAATTATGGCACTTAATCCAGACTCTAGTAACCATGTATTGTCTTTCTGCTGCCCTGTTAGCATGTAACAAAAAGCTTTTCACTTTACCTCGGTACACATGACAATAAACTAAACTGAACTGAGAGGAGGAGTTGACAGGAATGGTCAACAAAGTTGGCTCAGGGACCTGTTTCTGTGCTGTTTTTCTGAATGACTATTGTAAATTAGTATTATAACAATACCTAACGAGAAACTTATCAAGAAAGTTTGATCATCTTCTCAGAAAGTAAACAAATTTTCTGATGTACATAAAAAAATAATCAGGAAAATCAGTAAAATAAATCACCAAAATAAGACCTCCTTGACCAAACTGCCTCTGCCGTACCATACCGCTCTCAACCAATAAAGGTTCATAACAAGACCCTGAAAAATGTGGACCACTTTGTCATGTCAAAAACCTCAATGAAGACCAAAGTTAACAATTAAAGTCACCGTCACATTTAGCGTGGCAGCACAAGTTACATCCAACTTATAGGAAAGATGTTGTAAAGCTGAAAAGAGTACAGAGATTTACGAGGATGTTGTTAAGGCTCGAGCATCTGAGCTGCAAGGAGAGGTTGAGTGGGCTGGGACCATTCCTTGGAGCATAGGAGGATGAGGGGTGATCTTATAGTGGTGTGTAAAATAATGAGAGGTATAGATTGGGTAGATGCACAAAGTCTCTTTCCCGGACTAGGGGAATAGAGGTCCATAGGACAAAGGTTTAAAGTGCAGGGGAAAAGATTTAATAAGAACCTGAGGGGTAACTATTTCATACAAAGGGTGGTGGGTGTACAGAAGAAGATGCCAGATGAGGTAGTTGATACAGGGACTATCCCAATGTTTAAGAAACAATTAGGCAGGTACATGGATGGTGCAGGTTTGGAGAGGTATGGGCCCAATTCAAACAGGTGAGACTAGTGTAGCTGAGACATGTTGGCCGCTGTGGGCAAGTTGGGTCAAAGGGCCTTTTTCCAAGCTATATGACTAAGACACTATAACTGAAGATCAAGAGTTTGAACCCTTGTGATATACTTGGCAACAATGAGCTCTTCCCTACACTCTTCTGAACTACCCACAATGATAGTCACAAAAACTTCCAAATCCAATAACAAGATCAGTGAACCAATGCCAGAGTCCTTTCCCAAGCCAACACCCCCAGCATTGAGACCTTCATTACACAGTCATCTCAATTGGGCCAGTCATACCATTTACCAGACTCCCAAAACAGATATTCTATACCTCTTTCATGGATTACTCAGTGGACAGCAAAATATTCAAAAATAGTCACAAAAGCTTCCTTGCAAAATACAGCATATCCACCAATACTTCATAATCTCCAGCTCATAGTCACTCACAGTGGAGAAGCAGCAATTGGAATGGGTTTAAGAACTTCTAGATGCATCAAGAGCACAGTAATTGTCAGAAAGTGTACACCAACACGCAAACTGCCCAGCCTTCTCTTCCTTCAAATACCTCCTGCACCAACTATGGTAGAGTCTGCAGATCCCACATAAATCATTCACCTCAAAATCCACTGAACGAATGGGAATAAATCTTCCTCGGTCGCAAGGGATTACTTAAGTAAAGAAGAACTGGCTCATAGAATGGCATGCAACTTATAATGACTGAATGCACACTGCAGCTTACAGATTGACAATATATAAAGACAATTACTTCACAGGTTTTCTGACATAAATGTTGTTATCAATGTCACGGAACAGCCCAAATGAAAGTAAAATTGGTTTCTGATTACTAACGAAAAATAGAAATTATAAATCACAATCTTGAATACCAGTACAATAGATATACAATGGCTTGCAAAAGTTTTCATACCCCTTGAACTTTTCCACATTTTGTCACATTACAACCACAAAAGTAAATGTATTTTATTGGGATTTTATGTGATAGACCAACACAAAGTGGTGCATAATTGTGAAGTGGAAGGAAAATGATACATGGTTTCCAAATTATTACAAATAAAAAACTGAAAAGTGTGGTGTGCAAAAGTATTCTGCAACCCCGAGTCAATAATTTGTAGAACCACCTTTCACTGCAATTACCGCTGCAAGTCTTTTGGGGGTATGTCTCTACCGCTTTGCACATCTAGAGACTGAAATTTTTGCCCATTCTTCTTTGCAAAATAGCTCAAGCTCAGTCAGATTGGATGGAGAGCATCTGTGAACAGCAATTTTCAAGTCTTGCCAGAGATTCTCAATTGGATTTTGGTCTGGACTTAGATTAGGCCATTCTAACATATGAATATGCTTTGATTCCATTGTGGCTCTGGCTGCATGTTTAGGGTCGTTGTCCTGCTGGAAGGTGAACCTCCACCCCAGTCTCAAGTCTTTTGCAGACTCTAACAGGTTTTCTTCCAAGATTGCCCTGTATTTGGCTCCATCCATCTTCCCATCAATTCTGACCAGCTTCCCTGTCCCTGCTGAAGAAAAGCATTCCCACAGCATGATGCTGCCACCGCCATGTTTCACAGTGGGAATGGTGAGTTCAGGGTGATGTGCAGTGTTAGTTTTCCGCCACACATAGCGTTTTGCATTTAGGCCAAAAACTTCAATTTTGGTCTCATCGGACCAGAGCACCTGGCTTGTGGCAAACTGCAAACGGGACTTCTTATGGCTTTGTTTCAACAATGGCTTTCTTCTTGCCACTCTTCCATAAAGGCCCGATTTGTGGAGTGCACGACTAATAGTTGTCCTGTGGACAGATTCTCCCACCTGAGCTGTGGATCTCTGCAGCTCCTCCAGAGTTACCATGGGCCTCTTGGCTGCTTCTCTGATCAACGCTCTTCTTACCCGGCCTGTCAGTTTAGATGGACAGCCATGTCTTGGTAGGTTTGCAGTTGTGCCATACTCTTACCATTTTCAGATGATGGATTGAACAGTGCTCCGTGAGATGTTCAAAGCTTGGGATCTTTTTTTATAACCTAACCCTGCTTTAAACTTCTCCACAACTTTATCCCTGACCTGTCTGGTGTGTTCCTTGGGATTCATGATGCTGTTTGTTCACTAATGTTTTCTAACAAACCTCTGAGGCCTTCACAGAACAGCTGTATTTATACTGAGATTAGATTACACACAAGTGGACTCTATTTACTAATTAGGTGACTTCTGAAGGCAATTGGTAGCACTGGATTTTATTTAGGGGTATCAGAGTAAAGGGGGATGAATACTTTTGCACGCCACACTTTTCAGTTTTTTATTTGTAAAAAAATTTGAAAACCATGTATCATTTTCCTTCCACTTCACAATTATGCGCCACTTTGTGTTGGTCTATCACATAACATCCCAATAAAATACATTTATGTTTGTGATTGTAACGTGACAAAATGTGGAAAAGATCAAGGGGTATGAAAACTTTTGCAAGTCACTGTAAATCTTTAAAACACTATTTCAAACACCGTGAAGATAGAGGGAATGATAGTCCTCTTTAAACATATTTTAGATGCAAATATAAAGATTTAAATGAAAAAAAAGTAAGCAATCATGTATCAGCCAGTTCAGTTCCCTTATAGTTGCCTTAATTATATATTGAACAACAAATGCAGATGCACTCCAAGGGATTAATGAAGTCCATACACAGTACTGAGACAACAGGAAAAAATATCTTGTCCAAATTATTATTAGTCAACAGTTACATTAACTTGTTTTATTTTACAGAGACCAAATGTTTATCAAGTAGCGAACAACCTGCTAAAATAATTTCATTTTCAGTTCATATTTGAAAGCAACTAGTTCCACTAGCTCTTCTTCAAGGTCATTTTGAGGAGAATTTCTGCCTTCCCTGCAAGGTGGGAAAAGCATGGCTAAGTGGTTACCTAAGGAGCAGCACCATTTTTCACACCATTGCTGGAGTCCAATATTAAAACTGCTGGTATTGGTAGAGTGCCTGATGCCCATTGAAGTCAGGTAGTGAGTGCATCACCTGAAATATGTACAGTGTGTTTGATTGCCCAGAGCAGTTCAAAAGTTATTTTGTTCCCCATTTCCCAACGCAGCCAGAACTGTTTTTGAATTTAAATACCAAACTAAAGTTTATCTAAATAAATACATTAAAGGTTGAAAACAGGAACAAAAACTGTAATTACAAAAAGAAAATCAATGTGATTTCAAGCTGGTGGCCTATGTCAATTTGGGATGATTCTAATCGCAAGATTCTACTGCAGGTTTGCTAGTGCTACACGAGTGGGTTTAATCTAAAAAGGGGAGGGTTGGAGTCAACAAGGTGGATGCGTATCTGCGCAGTGAACCGAAAAGAGAGTGTAGGAAAGGTCATGTTTAAGCTAACAGGGCAGGATGATGGACCCAATGCAAGGAGACAGAGGGCCATAAAAGGACAGAAGCGAAAGGTAGAAGGGAGATAAGAAAAAAACTTGAAAGCTTTGTTCCTTAATGCGAGAAACATTCGAAATAAGGTGGGCGAGTTGAATGCGCAGTTAGTAGTTAAGGGATATTATATAGTTGGAATTACAGAGACATGGATGGCTCCAGGGTGACCAAGCCTGGGAACTAAACATGCAGGGGTCTTCGATATTCAGGAAGGATAGAAAGAAAGGAAGAGGGGATGGGGTGGCATTGCTGGTTAAAGAGGAGATTAATGCAATGAACAATAGGTGCAGGAGTAGGTCATTCGGCCCCGAGCCAGCATCGCCATTCAATGTGATCATGGCTGATCATCCACGATAGCGGAGTCTAGGGATAAGGGGAGAAGGCATTCTCCCCATATCCCTAGACTCCGCTATCTTTAAGAGCTTTAATAGCAAGGAGAGACATTAGCTTGGATGCTGTAGAATTGGTATGGTTAGAACTGCAAAATAGCCAAGGGCAGAAAATGCTTGTTGGAGTGGTATACAGACCACCAAGGAGCAGTAGGGAGGTTGGGAATAGCATCAAGCAGGAAGTTAGCGATGCGTGTAGCAAAGGTACAGCAGTAATCATGGGTGACTTTAATCTACACATAGATTGGGCCAACCAAATTGGTAACAGTGCTGAGTAGGATGATTTCCTGGAATGCATACAGGATGGGTTTTTAAACCAATATGTAGAGAAACTGACTAGAGGGAAGGCCATCTTAGACTGGGTATTGTGTAATGAGGAAGGATTAGTTAGCAATCATGTTGTGCAAGGCCCCTTGGGAAACTGTGACTATAATATGGTAGAATCCTGCATTAAGAAGAAGTGACACGGTTAATTCAGAGACTAGAGTCCTGAACTTGAATAAAGGAGACTGAAGGTATGAGACGGGAATTGGCTAGGATAGACTGGCAAATTATACTTAAACAGTTGACAGTGGAGATGCAATGGCGAAGATTTAAAGTCCGCATGGATGAACAGAAATTGTCTGGCAAAAAAATAAAACTGGGAAAGCGGCTCAACCGTGGCTGACGAGAGAATTCAAGGATAGTGTTAAAGCTAAGGCAGAGGCATATAAATTGGCCAAAAGAAGCGGCAAACCAGAGGACGGAGAAATTTAGAGGTTAATTAAGAGGGGGGAGAAAAAAAAGCATGAAAGAAAGGTTGCGGGAAATATAAAAACTGACTGTAAAGTTTCTATAGGTATGTAAAAAGGAAAAGATTAGTGAAGATGAATGTCCTTACAGTCAGAGATAGGTGAATTTATAATGGGAAACAAGGAAATGGGAGAATAGTAAAACAAGTGCTTTGGTTCTGTCTTCACGAAGGAAGACATAAATAGTTTCCCGGAAATACTAGGAGACCGAGGATCTCGTGGGAGGGAGGAACAAGGGAATCCACATTAGTCAGAAAATAGTGTTTGGTAAACAGTAGGGATTGAAGACAAATAGATCCCAGGGCCAGATGGTCTGCATGGTCTTAAGAGTACTTAAGGAGATGGCCCTAGAAATCATGGATGCATTGGCGATCATTTTCCAATGCTTTCTCAATTCTGGATCAGTTCCTGTGGACTGGAGCGTAGCCAATGTAACTGCACTTTTTTAAGAAAGGAGGAAGAGAGAAAATAGGGAATTATCAGTTAGCCTTACATCGGTAGTGGGGAAGATGCTGGAGTCGATTATTAATGATGTAATATCAGTGCATTTGGAAAGCAGTGATGGGATCTGTCAAAGTCATCATGAAGGAGAAATTATGCATGACTAATCTTTTGGAATTTTTGGAGGATGTAACAAGTAGAATGATTAAGGGAGAGCCAGTGGATGAAGCTGGACTTTCAAAAAGCCTTTGACAAGGTGCCGCACAAGAGATTAGTGTGCAAAATTAGAGGATATGAAATTGGGGGTAGGGTATTGACATGGATAGAGAACTGATTGACAGACAGGAAGCAAAGAGTAGGAATTAACGGGGTCCTTTTCAGAATGGCAAGCAGTGACGAGTGGGATGCCGCGACCCCAGTAGTTAACAATATATATTAACGATTTAGACAAGGGAATTAAATGTAACATCTAAGTTTGTGGATGACACAAAGCTGGGTGGCAGTGTGAGCTACGAGGACGATGCTATGAGGCTGCATGGTGACTTGGATAGGTTGGGTGAGTGGGCAGAAGCATGGCAGATGCAGTATAATGTGGATAAATGTGAGGTTATCCACTTTGGTGGCAAGAACTGGAAGGCAGATTATTATCTGAATGGTGTCAGATTAGGAGAAGGGGAGGTGCAACGAGACTTGGGTGTGCTTGTACATCGGTCACTGAAAGTAAGCATGCAGGTAGGCAGGCAGTGAAGAAAGCCAATGGCATGTGGCCTTCATTGCGTGAGGATTTTAGTTTAAGAGCAAGGTCTTACTGCAGTTGTACAGGGCCCAGGTAAGACCGCACCTAGAGTATTGTGTGCAATTTTGGTCTCCTAATTTGAAGAAGGACATTATTGCTATTGAGAGAGTGCAGCGTAAGTTCACCAGGTTAATTCTCCACATGGAGACACTCACATATGATGAAAGAATGGGTCTCGACTGGGCTTGTATTCGCTGGAATTTAGGATGAGAGGGAATCTTATAGAAACATATAACATTCCTAGAGGATTGGACAGGATAGATGCAGGAAAAATGTTCCCGATGTTGGGGGATTCCAGAACCAGGAGTCACAGTTTAAGAGTAAGGGGTAGGCCATTTAGGGCCAAGATGAGGAAAAACTTTTTCACCCAGAGTTGAGTATGTGGAATTCGCTGCCACAGAAGGCAGTTGAGGCCAATTCACTGAATGTTTTCAAGAGTTACATTTAGCTCTTAGGTCTAAGGGAATCAAGGGATATGGGGAAAAAGCCAGAACGGGGTACTGATTTTGGATGATCAGCCATGATCATATTGAATGGCGGTGCTGGCTCGAAGGGGCAAATGGCCTATTCCTGTATCTATTTTGTATGTTTTCAATGTTTATGTACACAGCAGATGGTGAAACAGGCCAAACACTCTAAAATAACCCACTCACCTTATCCCCTGAAAATTGCAATGTTAAGTTTTCAGAAGGGTACCAGAGAGAAGATCTTCAATGAGCCAAAACTGAAATAAAGTGAATGAGGACCAATTGCACAGCAAAGTGCCAGTGGTGAGGGTATACAAAGAATCATCATTTGCAATCCAGAGTGACTGCCCAAGAAGGTTTAGTGACACATATTCTTTGCCTAAATTCCAAATTTGAATTAGAAGAGAAACATTAAAACAAATTTAATTACAATTTATTTGTTTTTGTTTAGCAAAAATGCAGAGGTGATTAAAGAAAAGAATGACTAGTCAGAAGAGTAAATGAATGGAACATGAATTATTTTACCAGGTATAAAAAAAGCGCAGTAAATCTGCAAAGTTTCAACCTTAAATATTAATAATTTAAATATATTTCATTTAGCCCCAATCGCAAAAGATATTCCACCACAAGCTCAAAACAGGGAGTGTTGTACAAAGTGGAAAAAGGAGGCACAGTAAAATCTGGTAATATTATCCATATAAATCTAAGATAAAACCAGCTTGATCCACAATGGCTTCAGACAGTTTAACAGCTGCTGTTTAGTACTTCAAGCAGAAAGGGAGCATGCAGCTAATTCCCCATTACCTTTCTGAATCACGCACTACGATCTAAGTTACAAGTTATAATCACATCATTAGCCAAATATCTGTTCTGCTAAAACAAAGAGGTTGAGATGGAAAGATAGATCAGCCACGATTGAATGGCGTAGACTCGATTGGCCAACTGTCCTAATTCTGATCCTATGACTTATGAACTGTACCTCCCATTTATTCAATGCTCATAGTAGAACATTTACTCCTACATTCAAAAATTCCGTGCTTCAATATATGTCAGCAACAATACAAGCGCATACAGTTTAAACTTGATAAAAAAATTTCAGAGTCAAATTGAGGCCGTTTTTAAAGACGTAATATTTTTAAAACTTGAATGCTTAAAGAAGTGGCACCTATCTCAAAACATATTTAGAGCTATTTGCATCCCAAAGGAAGTAAACATATTTTATAGTATATACAACAGGAAGCTTACACATTGCTTAATTCTCAATTTTACTTCGGAGTCACGTGAGTGACTACGTGAAGAACCCGCCTCACGCTGGCAACGGCATGACGTCAACGCTGACGGCGGAAGGAGGAGCTGCAGTAAGGAGCAGCTCCTCGCAGCGGTCGGAACGGCCCGCAGGTAAGTGCAGTTAGATCGGGGCGTTTTTTAGGTTACGCTGGGTGGCTCCAGCAAACGAAACCAAAAGTAAAATTTAGAGCCACGTTAACGTGCTGATTGAGCACTGATTATTAAAGAAAAATGGAGAAATCGGGAAAGAAGTTTTCGCGGGTAAAAAGATCTTCCCGGGGTGAAAGTAAAAATACGGGAACGCGAAGTTAGTGCGGACCCGGTTCCGATACCGTTGGCCGCCGATTTACCCGATAGTGAGTTTCCAGATTCTCCAGAAATAATAACCACGGAGGAAAATGTTCCTAAAAAATGCAAAAAGAAATCTGAGAGGCCCGTGGTTTCTGATGACTCTGATACTGAAAGACCTCCAGACAATAAAACTATGTGGCTAAAAATGGAGCATATGGAGAAAGTTCTCCAAACAATTATGAGACAAGGGTCACAGTACCCAGATGAATCCCAAAAAATCCCTGAGGGGTTTGAATATGATGAATATGGCTGTGGGCCAAGTTGGGAATATGATACTCCGGACCCAGGATTTGGGCTGGAAGAAGTCTCATGGGGTGATATCCCAACTGATTTAGGGCTGCAGAAGGCAGACCCTGCTGGTGGTTATATGGCTTTTGAAAGCACACCACAAAGTAAAAAGAAAAGGCCTAATGTGCCTGGGATAGCACAAGATTTTGCTATACCTGAAGGAAGTGGTGAGGCTATGGAAGAAAACCTAGCTGCAAACATAAATTATATGGTATCTCACCAACTTCACAATTCTGTGATGAATGAAACATCAGAATTATATAAAGCTCCAAGAAATTGTGCCTCATTGGAAGTGCCTACGGTGAATCCGATGATATGGACGTCTATGACTCCAAGTATGAGAGCCCAAGAAGTGAAGTTTCAAAAGGTGCTCAAATTAATTTCTGCTGCCATTACGGCCTATGGCAGGCAAATGGAGAATCTGGAAATGGAAAAGATTCAAAAGGATACTTTGGGCTTATTGTGTAATTCGTTCTATGAAATTAATTGTATGAGGAAAATGGCGATTCGGCCCATATTTCACCCTAGGTTTGCAAGCCTGTGTCAAGAAAGTGGTGTTCAAGCTCCTGGGTATTTGTTTGGAGAAAATCTGCCGAAACAGCTGAAAGAGTTGGATGAAGAAGCTAAATATTTTAGCAATGTTAAACCTTTTGTCTTTGGACAAAGAAGGGTTTTTTTCGACCCGAAGGGGTTTCGATTTTCGTTATAGAGGCAGAAATTTGTCACGAAAATACTATCGTGCTGTGCAGGCGAGTGCTTCCCTGTATTCGGGAAGAAGGAGACCACCACGCTCATACGGAGAGGTATTAAAGACTTATATCCTTAAAGAAACTGTGGATGACTCTCCAGTTGGAGGGAGATTGCAAAAATTTTATAATGCCTGGCTTAACATTACTTCTGATCGATATGTATTACAAGCAGTTTCGGGAGCCATTATTATTTTTAAAGAAGGGGTTAATCCTCCTGTACAGAATAAACCTGCTTATGCTTATGTGTTTTCTGCAGAGGAAAGAATGGAGATTAATGTGGAAATTGACAAATTATCTGGAAAAGGCGTAATTGAAAAGACTTATGAACATAAGCATCAATTTGTCTCTAATATATTTCGAAGAGATAAAAAAGATGGTGGTTGCAGAATTATTCTGGACCTTACAGATCTAAATAAGTTTGTAGAATACAAACATTTTAAGATGGAGACATTCAGTACTGCAAAATATCTTATCTCAGCAGGGTGTTATATGGCTAAGATTGATTTGAAGGATGCCTATTATTCTGTAGCAATTCATCAATTCTTCAGGAGGTACTTAAAATTTAATTGGCTGGGACAATTATAGGCAGTTTAAAGCTTTACCAAATGGATTGAGTTCGGCTCCTAGACTCTTTACAAAACTGTTGAAACCAGTTTTAGCCCAATTAAGAGCACAGAAACACATTGTTATGGCTTATCTGGATGATATCCTGATTATTAATGATACTCAAGAGTCAGCTGAGCACTCAGTTTCAGTTACTAAAGCTTTGTTTGAAAAGCTAGGGTTCTTGATTCATCCAATTAAGTCCCAGCTGCAGCCAGCACAAACAATTAACTTTTTGGGGTTTGTAATTAACTCAGTGACTATGTTAGTTACTTTGCCAACAGAGAAGGCCAATGACATTTTGATGACTTGTAATTACCTCATTCACAAACCTTATCCCTCCATCCGAGAAGTGGCGAAAACCATTGGTAAACTGGTAGCAGCATTTCCGGCAGTGGAATTTGGTCCATTACATTATCAAAATCTTCAAAGGGACAAAATAAGGGCTCTTAAAGAGAAGGCAGGTCACTTTGACAGGCCTATGCAATTAACAAAAGAAGCCGTGTTGGAATTACAATGGTGGGTTGAAAATGTCCCACAAGCTGCTAAGAATATCATGATTGAACAGCCTGAAATGGTTTTACAAACGGATGCTAGTGCTCTCGGATGGGGGGGCTACAGATTCGTCCTCCAGTTGTGGAGGTAGATGGAAAGCTCAAGAAGAAGCGTTTCTTCAAGCTTATGGTATTAACTATTTGGAGTTATTGGGTGCTTTTTATGGACTTAAAGCATATTGTTGTGCTAAACAAGGTCTACATGTGTTAATACAGTTAGACAATAAAACGGCTGTTGCATACATTAATCACATGGGGGGAGTTAGATCAGTATCATGTGATTGTCTGGTCAATGAGATATGGCAATGGTGTATTGGTCGCCAAATATGGATTTCAGCAAGCTACATTCCAGGTAAGGACAATGTGGTATCAGATGAAAGGTCCAGGATTTTTAAAGATAATACGGAATGGATGCTTAAGCCAGCAATATTTAAGAATATTGTGAACCGATTTGGGTTGCCAGAAATTGATTTGTTTGCATCTAGGCTTAATCATCAATTGCCTACTTATGTGTCTTGGGAACACGATCCAGATGCAGTAGCAGTAGATGCTTTTTCATTACACTGGGGAAAGATGTTCTTTTATGCTTTTCCACCATTTGCTTTGATTCAGAGATGCCTGAAGAAGATAGAACAAGATTCTGCTTCTGGATTGTTGGTAGTTCCAAATTGGCCAACTCAACCTTGGTTCCCAGTAATGCTGAATATGATTAAAGAACCATATATGTCGATTCCTAACTGTAGTGATATCTTGACTAATCCGGTAACTAAAGAAATTTACCCATTGTATGCATATATGAATTTATTAATCTGCAGGTTTTGACCAGACCACTACAGGAGCTGGGATTGTCGGACAAAACTATGGAAGTTATAGTCGCATCATGGCGAGATAGCACACAAAAGCAATATATGACACATATTAAGAAATGGGAAGACTTTTGCACACAGTCAAATATTTCTTATGATACTGTAAATATTGCAAATGTTTGGAATTCCTTGCCAATTTGCATTTTGAGCAAAATTTAAGTTACAGCGCCATTAACACTGCACGCAGTGCCTTGTCGTCCTATTTAGGACTTATGACTGATCAGAGATCAATTGGGTCGCATCCATTAATATCTAGATTCATGAAAGGAATCTTTAATATTAATCCACCCAAACCAAGATACACAGAGATTTGGGATGTGAGCATTGTACTTACGCTACTTAGACAATGGACTCCAATTGAAGGGTTGACATTGGAAAGATTGACATTGAAATTAATTATGTTAATGTCACTGGTCTCAGCTCAAAGAGTGTAAACTTTACAAATGTTGCGTTTAGACTGTATGCATGTGACTACAGATAATGTTGTGTTCTATGTTTACGATCTGATCAAACAAAGCAGACCAGGGAGATCTGGAACAAAGGTAACCTTTCAAGCTTATCATATTGATCCTACTTTGTGTGTGGTTAAACATTTGAACCAATATATTAAAGTTACTGACACCCTTTGAGGAAATGAAAAAACGTTAATGGTTACGCACAAAAAACCACACACAAAAGCTTCAGTTCAAACTATCTCAAAATGGTTGAAACAGGTGTTGGTTTTAGCGGGAGTAGACACTGATGTGTTCAAATCTCACTCCACCAGGGCGGCAGCTACGTCCGCGGCGAAGGGGCGGGACGTACCTCTCGAGCATATTTTAAAAGTCGCAGGGTGGAGTAAAGAAGAAACTTTTTCAAAGTTCTACAATAAACCTGTTCACACTATGACAAGCTTTGGACACGCGGTGTTGGGAGCACTATAATCACCTGCTTTGTTTACTATTAATTGCTATAATCAGTGGTGTAGTCACTTCTATCTTTTATCGCTTGTAATCATTTCCCTCAGATATAAGGAGGGTTATTATATGGTCTTTAAACCATTAAAAAAGTTAATTGTGAAATGATCTAACATTAGTCTGGTTTCTCATGTATGTGTTTACTTAGCCGGACTGTCGTACGGATTAATTCTACGACATAAAAAACACAGAAAGCTTTAAAATCTTCACGTAGTCACTCACGTGACTCCGAAGTAAAATAGTAAGATTAAACGAGAACTTACCAGTTCGAAGTTTGATCGTTATTTTATGAGGAGTTACGATGAGGGATTACGTGCCCTCCACTCCCGCCCTCATAAAATAAATGATCAAATGGTAGTTCTAAGTCTTTTTATGAAGCCTTACTATGTTACTCCGGCTTTTGGTGTTCTGTGTTTTTCATGCCGCTGCTTTGAAGTATGCCGTTGCCAGCGTGAGGCGGGTTCTTCACGTAATCCCTCATCGTAACTCCTCATAAAATAACGATCAAACTTCGAACTGGTAAGTTCTCGTTTAATCTTACTATTAAATTAAATTGTCCCAAGAAGCAAAATCATAAGAGGAAGGGATAAAGCTGGGTTGAAGAGCCTGCTTCCATGCTATATTCCATTTAGTGAAACTATCTACAAATCATTCCTGTATAAACTCAAAAAATGTTTGCGTTTTTGAACCAATTTTGAAGCAATGAAAGCTAAGAGATAAGAGTGCAATGAGGAAAAAGAATGTAACCATCATATTCAAATTCCAGAGGGGTGATGGGCAACGTTCTTTCTACTAAACATTCAAGTTCAAACACAAATCCAGCAGAAACATGTTTAAGAAGGAACTGCAGATGCTTGAAAATCGAAGGTAGACACAAATGCTGGAGAAACTCAGCGGGTGGGAGCATCTATGGAGCGAAGAAAATAGGCAACATTTCGGGTCGAAACCAGTCTGAAGAAGGGTTTCGACCCAAAACGTTGCCCATTTCCTTCGCTCCATAGATGCTCCCACCCGCTGAGTTTCTCCAGCATTTTTGTCCAGCAGAAACATCATCTATATCATATACTTATTAAAAGTCTGATCTTGTACGTGTGTATATATATGTTGTTGTCTTTACATCTTCACAAAAACACAATGCAGTAACAATTACATTTTAACATATTCTGATTGACATTTTTCCCCTCGATCACCCTCACTGAACATTTTATGCTTTATTTCTCGACTTATTACTGATTAAAAATAAGTTTAAAAACATCAAAAAACTTTGAATTTAAAACAACCAGCTTTCACTGATGATGTCACAATGGCTCGGCTAGCAGTGATGATCTTCACTGAAGATTTCATCCTATATTTCACGTTATTCGCGATTATAAAGCTTTAAAAACGCCAACTTCCACAATATGTTTACACATTCTGATTCACATTTTCCCCCTCTAGGCAGAGATCACTTTCACTGAACATTTTATGCTTTATTTCTCGACTTATTACTGATTAAATTAAAAAAAAATCAAAATAGTTTGAATTTCAAAACAACCAGCTTCAACTGATGTCACAATGGCTCGGCTAGCAGTGACGACACAGGAACACTCTAAACTTTTCACCTCACAGGAGGGGGAGGGAGAATTGCTATTGCAACACCCAGCGGAAGTGCAATTGGATTTTTTTTTTAAAGCAGTGCTCAGCGAGGCAGGGGCATGCTGGAATCTTACGTTCGGGAACGGCTTGAGTTGGAGGACCACCGTGGGGGCTATGGTTAGGGAACGGATGCATTGGTGGAGCACACCCAGCGGGTCTGCACTTGGTCTAGTATACCTATAAAACTTTCGTCTTGTACGTATGTGCGCGTGTGTGCGTATGTGTCTTTTTACATTCGTCAAAACGCCACTCGCTGAAATTTTCAGATTATTAATCACATTAACCCCATCGACAAAATAAACTGATACCTTTAAAACTCTCATCGTTTGTGTGAGTGTATGTGTATGTGTCTTTCTACCTTCGTCAAAACGCCACGCGCTAGTGCAGACATTTTCACAGATTAATAATCACATTAACCCCGTCGACAAAATAAACTGCTTCACTTCACATTTCATGCTACATTTCACAAGTAATAGCGTTTAAAAATAGTGCAAACCAACTTATCAAACGGCAAACCTCCTTCAACCCGCTTCGAGTGAAGTCACAAAGGAGGTGTGGGTGGCCACCAACGTGGAGTGGGCGGCCACCAGCTTCCAGTGACGTCAGGGTGAGGGCCGTATTTAAATGAACATTCCGATTTTTCCGATCAGTGCTTCTACCCACGACGCCCCGGTTGGGGTTTTATGCTGCCATCAAGGAGGCATCGAGACTATAGCGGTGAAGGAGACATCGAGATCGCAGCGTTGAGGCCTTGCAACGATGGGGTGGCGGCGTCGGTGAGGCCTCGCAGAGATGGAGCAGCGGCGGCGGTAGGGGGAAAGGAGAGGGAAAGAGAGGTGAAGGAGGGATTGGGGAGGGGAGGAGGAGAGGGGGAGAAGATTGTGGGAGAGGAAGGGGTAGGGAAGGTAGTTGCCATGTTTACACTCCCTCTCTCACCCCCTCCCTCTATCCTCCATCCCCTCCCTATTTACCCTCACTCCCACCCTCTCTACGCCCCCCCCTCGCCCTCTCTACCCTCCCTCCCCACCACTCTACCCCCCTCCCTCTCCCTCTACCCCCTCCCTCTCTAGGGATTGAAGAGAGAGGGAATGCTGGGGGATGAGGAGAAATGAGCCGCGCCTGCGCATTTGGGGGCTATACGCGAGTGCTGCTGTATTGCATTGGGGGAAGGGGTTGCGTTGGGGGGAATCTGACCAAACCCAAACCAATTAGGAGCAGACGAGGGCATTCGATCCAATTTGAGATACCAGCTACCAAGACAGATGTGTACAGCAATTCGTTCTTACCTCGCACAATTAAAGCATGGAATAATTTTCACCATACCATAGTTACCCAACCAGATACAACTAAATTTAAGGTAGCACTTTCTTCCCAAAAACCCTTTCTGGCTTAAGTCCTCCCTACACCACCTCCAGTTTAAATTCCATTTGGAATATTTTGGAGGATCAAGAAACAAGAACGAGTGAGTGGTGGAATAATGCGTTGGGGGAGGTCTGCACTTGGTCTAGTTCCAAATAAAATATATGTTGGTCAAGAGTGGGGGAGACCCCCCCCCCCCCCCAAAAAAAAACTGGTACCGGGAATATTTTTGCAACCTGATAATTAATTCCTTTAATTAATTTTGGTACTTGGTCCAAAATCAGAATATTAAATTTGCATCAATTTTAAAAGTTAAGAACGTTGGATCATTATTATTCATATTCTGCATTTATATTCCGAATAGCAAACCATAACAAAAAAAATCAAATGCGCTCCAGGAAGGAAGCCCACACAAGTTATGACAATCACTGATCTAGAGGAGGCTGCTCCTCCTGATTGCACTGGGGAGCCAATGCCACAGAATTGGTGAAATTGATCCTGGTAATGCTGTTATTGAGCCAGCTGACTACAAGCTACTACTAAGTACCCTCAATGACCCACATCTGCAAATCTGGCTAATAACAATGCCAGTTTGCTATCAAGGTTTCTTGGGTGCAATATTATGTATAGTGATGCACATTGACGAATACACATGTTGCCTGACATTTTATATGGCCATCACAAAAAGAAGCAACATCCTTGGACATCTAAACTATTAATAGTGCACTCAGTACATCCTTAGAAAGATCAGGTCTATTATTGCAAAGGACAGGAACTTTTAAACCATCACCACTCAGATACCTCCGTTAACAAAGATCACAAGTAGACTCAGCATAAAGATGCATGGCTAGAACTCATCAGCAATGCTAATTGTTGCTTACCTTCAGTGAATAGCAAGATGGTACATTTTACTGTTGAAAATGAGGAAGCAATTTCATATACACCCTAACACAGTGGCAGATTTAATTGCCAGAAGATGCACTCTGTAAACTTATGTAAATATAAGCTTACAATTTAAAAGTCCCTACATTTTCTCCATTACCAGTCTTAAATTGGGTGTCTAATATTTTCCATTCTTACAGCCTCATGAGCTGACACTGCATTTCCAATCCTCAATAATCACAGCTTTCATTGTAATTATTCTTTAATAGCACACACTCCTGAGACTGTGCCATTACTTAAATTAAACATTGCAAATGCACTTTCAAGAACGGTGAATTATGTGCAATTACTTATTGGGGTCTCAATAGGTGCAGTTCAGGATTATTTTGGAAATGCCGCCAAAGTGGTTCTTTATAATTAGCTCATTAAAGGCTGAAGAAAACAAACGATTAAAAAGATAACATGACAGATAAATGGCCATACAAAGATGTGTTGTACATGGGGTTTTCAGAAGATATTCAATGGAGTGTCACAAGAAACTTGTGTTAACTAAATCTAAGCATCTGATACAAGTTAAATGGAGAAATACAGATTTAAGATCAACATGTTAAAGAAGAATTAGAAGTGGAACTATCCAATAAGATTCATAGTTGGTAGTTTTTTTTGCACTTCAAAAATAATTAAATTAAATTAAACCAAATGCTGGAAACCTCAGTCGGTGAACTAACATCAACGTAGAGAAATAGAGCAAACACTTCAAGTCAATTACCTCATGAAAGTATCTCAGAAAGGGGCCAAAATAGGACTTAGTGGGCATAATTTCTGTATCATGTAGTTGCCCTGGAAGTAGTCTATTTTTTTCCACATATGCACTACATTTCTGTGTGAGTGGTTTAGCACTCACACCAGAACGTAGCCCAACAAATGTCTGCAAGAGTCTTTAGTTTAAAATTACCAGTAATAGAGACTGCAAGACAAGGAACGAGCAAGGAAAATGAGAGCAGGAGGCAATCATAATACAGCCACTGATGTAGTGAGAAATAGTTGGGAGTGGTGCAGGATATATTTGAAACCAAGAGTGTCAACATAGCCAACAAAAAGACAGGCAAGGACGAGACCCATGCGAGTGCCCATGGTTTAAATAAAGTGAGAGGAATCAAAAGAAAGACTGTTGAGGATGACGGCAAGTTCTGCTAGATGGAGGAAAGTGTTAGTTAAGGGGAGTTGGCTGGGTCTCTGCTCTAGGAAGAAATGGAGGGTCCTGATTGGGAATGCAAGTGCAATCAGACTGGACTTCAATGGTAAAAACTCAATCGGGGCCAAGGAATTGATAATTGTTGAAGTAGTGGAGAGTATGTAAGACGTCCTGGATGTGGGAAGAGAGTGGATATCAGGGACAAGAGAGTTGAGGTATGATGAGATGAATTCAGTGGGATAATGGCAGGCAGAAACAATAGGTCTGCCAGGGCACTCCTCTTTGTGCATTTTGGGTAGGAGATAGAAACAGTGTGGAGTTGGGGGAATATTAGAATGGAGGCTGTGGAGGCTTGGATTCAAGTCAAGTCAAGAGTTTATTGTCATGTGTCCCAGATAGGACAATGAAATTCTTGCTTGCTGCAGCACAACAGAATATTGTAGGCATAAATACAGATCAGATCAGTGTGACCATCTACCATAGAATACATATATATATATATACACATACATAAATAAACAGATAAAGTGCAATAGGCTGTTATTGTTCAGTTTGTTTGAAGTTGTGTTTACTAGTCTGATGGCTGTGGGGAAGAAGCTATTCCTCAACCTGGATGTTGCAGATTCCAGGCTCCTGTACCTTCTACCTGATGGCAGTGGAGAGATGAGTGTGTGGCCAGGATGGTGTGGGTCCTTGATGATGCTGGCAGCCTTTTTGAGGCAGCGACTGCGATAGACCCCCTCGATGGTAGGGAGGTCAGAGCCGATGATGGACTGGGCAGTGTTTACAACTTTTTGCAGCCTTTTCCGCACCTGGACGTTCAGGTTGCCGTACCAAGCCACGATGCAACTGGTCAGCATGCTCTCTACTGTGCACCTGTAGAAGTTCGAGAGAGTCCTCCTTGACATACTGACTCTCCGTAATCTTCTCAGGAAGTAGAGGCGCTGATGTGCTTTCTTTATGATTGCATCAGTGTTCTGGGACCAGGAGAGATCTTCGGAAATATGACCGCCCAGGAATTTGAAGTTCTTGACCCTTTCCACCATCGACCTGTTGATAAAAATGGGACTGTGAGTCCCCATCCTTACCCTTCCGAAATCCACAATCAGTTCCTGGGTTTTGCTGGTGTTGAGAGCCAGGTTATTGTGCTGGCACCATTTGGTCAATCGGTCGATCTCATGCATCCCGATCTCATGCATCACGCATCCCTTCAATAGTGATGGGATGCGTGATGGTTTGGGAGACAGTAGTCCGGCGTTCGTAGATGAGGTCATGGTCAAGGAGTGGATACAAGAAGGATACAAGATTAATGTTGGATTTGTGATAATGACTGATTGGTCTCTGCAAATTTGATGGGCTGAAAGGCCTGTTTCAGACCTGTTCCTCCATGACTCACTGACTTTTAAAATTTTGTTCACCTTCCAGTTCCATTTTGTTCGCCTATTGACTAATCTGATATTAACTCCATACATGCAGTATGGAGTTTATGGATATAAACTCCATACTGCATGTACAATTTGAGAATTATTAACTGTGCAGTGAATTCAAAAGTAACCAATTATGCAGTAAGAATTATTTTGGTGCAGCACTTGTAAATGCTGCATTCAAAAGGTGCATGTTACCAAAAGTTTAGGATTGCAATACACTGATATGTTACTTGAAGTAATTATGTAGCTGAACATTGATTGAACGTGACAAGTATTCCCTCCCCTCATATGAGGGCTGGGAAAAGCTGCCAAGCAACATAGAGCTAATTATATGCATCTGGTATTCTACTTCAGAGAGAATAAACCAGGAACGTATACGTTCATGAGGGTAAACAGACCAAATAAATGTAAGTCAATAAATCTGTGACGGAAAAATATTAGAATTTTAATGAAAATTAGCAGAGATAAATAAAAATTGGACTATGTATATCATTGAAACAGAGATCACAATGCAGGTAACAACTTTGGTAAATCTATTTCATCACAGTAACTCTATAACTGAGAATAATTTTAACATAATCAAAACGAAATTCATCCTTTGAGGACAAATGAGTATCAATCATTGCTACTCAAAGTAATTGCTACAGAAACGTTTATATTTATATAGCAACTTTAATGTAGAAAAACGTATCAAGATGCTTCACGGAGGCCTAATGAAAAAATGGACAACAAACTCAAAAGAAACCCCTAGAGTAATACAGTGTGGAAACAGGCCCTTCAGCCCAACTTGCCCACACCGGCCAACAATGTCCCAGCTACCCTAGTCCCACTAGCCTGCGTTTGGTCCATAACCCTCCAAACCTGTCCTATCCATGTACATGTCCAACTGTTTCTTAAATGATGGGATAGTCCAAGCCTCAGCTACCTCCTCTGGCAGCTTGTTCCATACATCCACCACCCTCTGTGTGAAAAGGTTATGCCTTGAATTCCTATTAAATCTTTTTCCCTTCACCATGAAGCTTTGTCCTCTGGTCCTCGACTCCCCTAATCTGGGTAATAGACTCTGTGTATCTACCCGATCTATTCCTCTTATGATTTTATATACCTCTATAAGATCTTCCCTCATCCTCCTACGCTCCATGGAATAGAGACCCAGCCTTCCTGTATAAACCAACCTCCCTTCCATTGACTCCATATACACTTCACGCTGTCTCAGCAAAGCCACCAGCATAGTCAAGGAGAAGTCTCACCCTGGTCCACTCCCTCTTCTCCCCTCCCATTAGGCAAACTTGAAAACGCACACCTCCAGATTCAGGGACAGTTTCTTCCCAGCTGTTATCAGACAACCGAACCATCACCAGCTAAGGAGCAGTCTTGACCTTCCATCTACCACATTGGAGACCCTCGGATGAGCTTTAATTGCACTTTACTGGACTTTATCTTGCACTAAACAATATTCTCTTTATACTGTATCTGTAATCATGTATAGTCTTTTTGCTGACGATAGCGACAACAAAAAGCTTTTCACTGTGTCTCCATATATGTGACAATAATAAACAAAACAGTAGTCCCAGTCTGACAGGATTTCAGCTAAAAGTCAACAGCAAATCAATTTCAACATCAACAAGAAACAATGCACAGGCAGTCCCCGGCTTCCAACCAATAAGCAGATTTCTCCATAACTCAGTGATGTCCTTTCTCTACAATAATTCATTTTATATCGCTCAACTTACACTTGCTATCATTGTTTCATTTCAATAAATAATCACTCTAACACTACCTATAAATTAAACTAATGCAATACATACTATTACCATGCATTGGTGAATAACTTCAAACATTTTATTACCAGCTTGAAAGGTGCCTTAAAAACATGTGGAAGTATTTGTGGAAAGTCAGATGTCAGTCAGGCAGTAAGTCAGGTTATTTGCAACACAGGGAGCCCCTGTATATTAAAGTATAGTCTTGTGAATTAGTATTGCATACATTAAAAAAAGGAAGAAAGGAGGTGACAACTTCAACTTCAGCTTAATATCGTCCTTGCCAGGTGTATTATTTATATTTCTCATGACATAGAAAGAGGTTATTCAGTCCATCAAGTCTATGCCAGCTGTCAGAGCAATCACACCAATCCCATGCATGCAATTATTTCCTGGCAATCTGTTCTCTCTGTCAGGCTCATCAACTCCCCTCTGATTCTCCTGCCATCAACTTACATGAAGGCAAATTAACAGCAGCCAATTAACCTACCAACCAGCACATATTTGGAATGTGGGAAAAACAGAGCATTAAGGAAGAACTCAAGCTGTCATGGGGAGAAACAAGTAAACTCTGCAACGAGAGCACCCAAAGGATGAACCCAGGTCCCTGGAGCGACGAGACAATAATGCCAACATCATGATGGCCATTTACGCATCGTTGCTGAAACGCTATCAGGAGAACCACATTGGGCAATTGTTTCCCTTTCTTTCACTGTCCGGTAAACTGTCAACACACCATATTGCCCATGAGGAGGCGGAGCAGATTAAACCAAGGGCTAAATCTCATTCTTTGGTCTATATTGTTCAATCTCTCAATGGATAATTTACAGCCATGGGATCATTTGGTAGGAATTTTAAACTTTGAAAAATGTTATTAAGAACATTGAACCAGCTAACATCTAAATTATTCACAAAAATATTGTACCCCAGAAGCTTAGTAAAGCACTTAACTGATCATCAGTAATACATAATGTTTGGGACAAAGACCCATCATCCATTTATTTGCCTCTATACTCCACAGTTTGAGAATTGTAATAGAAAAAAAATCACGTGGTTAAAGTGCATATTGTCAGATTTTAATAAAGTCCATTTTCACACATTTTGGTTTCACCATGTAGAAATTACAGCAGTGTTTATACATAGACTCCCCATTTCAATCAATCAATGAGATTTATTCATCACATACACAATAAAGTGCGGTGAAATGAACTTGCCAGCAGCGGTACAATCAAAAAGAACACAAAATATACAATACAAATTTAACACAGACATCCACCACAGAATTCTTCACTGTGGTGGAAGGCACAACTGCCCTCCTCCATTGTTCCCCCATGGTCGGGGCCATAAATCTCCCGCAGTCGCCGCTGCGGGCGGCCAGATGTACAGACCCTCTCGTCTGGAAGGTAAGTCCCGAATCGGTGCGTCCCTACCGGAGACCGCGGCATCAGGAGATTGTAGGCCGGAGGCCGGCAGTCGGAGCTCTTCTCTGGGGATCCCCGGAGAGGGATCCCGCTCCCGATGGTAAGTCCACGCCGCGCCCGCGGCTAGAAGCTCCGCAGACCGCGGTTTCAAGATGTTGTAGGACGCGAGCGGCGGTTGGAGCTCTTCTCCTCCGGGGATCCTCAACGATTCTTCGTCTTGCTGAAGAATGAAAAAAGTCCACACTGCGCCCGCTGCTGAAGCTCTGGGCCCGACTCCAGAAAAGGCCCACCAATCCATGGTGTTACGCCACGATTGAGGCGACATGGAAAACGTCGCCTCTCCGTGGAGGAGGCGACTGAAAGCGGTTCCCGCCTCACCACCCCCCAAACAAGACACACCAAGATACATTAAAACACACATTTGAACATACTGAAAAATCAAAAAAAAGTAGAAATGACGAACACGCTGCTGGCAAGGCAGTCGTCTCGCAGCGCCCCCCACCGACCATTTCAGGGCATCATAATGTTTTGGACACAGCAATGTCATGTAAATGAAAGTAGTCATATTTAGTATTTTGTTGCATAACCTTTGCTTGCAATGACTGCTTGAAGTCTGCGATTCATGGACATTACCAGTTGCTGGGTGTCTTCTCTGGTGATGCTTTGCCAGGCCTGCATTGCAGTCATCTTTAGCTTATGCTTATGCATAAGCATAGTCCTCTTCAGTTTTCTCTTCAGCATATAAAAGACATGCTTAATTGGGTTCATATCAGGTAATTGACTTGGCCACTCAAGAATTGACCATTTTTTAGCTTTGAAAAACTCCTTTGTTGCTTTAGCAGTAAGTTTGGGATCATCATCTTTCTGAAGAATGAACCGCCGGCCAATGAGTTTTCAGACATTTGTTTGAAATTGAGTAGATAGGATGTGTCTATACACTTCAGAATTCATTATGCTACTACCATCAGCAGTTGTATCATCAATGAAGATAAGTGAGTCAGTACCTTCAGAAGCCATGCATGCCAGGCCATAACACCCCCACCACCGTGTTTCACAGATGAGGTGGTATGCTTTGGATCTTGGGCAGTTCCTTCTCTCCTCCATACTTTGCTCTTGCCATTACTCTGATATAAGTTAATCTTTGTCTCATCTGTCCACAAGACCTTTTTCCAGAACTGTGATTTCTCTTTTAAGTACTTCTTGCAAACTGTAACCTGGCCATCCTATTTTTGCGGCTAACTAGTGATTTGCATCTTGCAGTGTAGCCTCTGTATTTCTGTGTATTTCAGACAGCAGTCATTGACAAATCCACACCTGAAGAGCGTTTCTAATCTGTCGGACAGGTGTTTAGGGTTTTTTTCTTTATTATAGAGAGAATTCTTCTGGCATCAGCTGTCTTCCTTGGCCTGCCAGTCAGTCAGTTCCTTGGCCCTTGTTTCTCAGTCTCATAATGGCTTCTTTGACTTTCATTGGCACAACACTGGTCCTCATGTTGATAAACAGCAAAGAAAGTTTCCAAAGTTGATGGAAAGACTGGAGGAAAGACGAGGTGCTGCGAGCTCTCTTATACCTGCGTTCAGGAGGCAATTAAACACACCTGAGCAATTACAAATGCCTGTGAAGCCATGTGTCCCAAACATTATGGTGCCCTGAAATGGGCGGACTATGTATAAACACAGCTGTAATTTCTACATGGAGAAACCAAAATGTATAAAAATACCCTTTAATAAAATCTGACAATGTGCACTTAAACCATGTTATTTTTTTCTATTACAAATGTCAAATAGCGGAATGTAGAGCCAAATAAATAAATTATGGGTCTTTGTCCCAAACATTATGGAGGGCACTGTAATTTGTTCCAATATGTTGCAATTTCAGATTTCTATTCTTTATTGTTATATTAATCTAGTCCTTTTCAACTTCAAATGATCAGTGGTTATGTGATTAAAGGGATGCGTAAATTGATGCCTTTCTTTGTCCAGGTTATCTCAAACACCAGGCCCAAACCCTTCGGCCTTTATTCTACTAATTACAAAGTCAGACTTTACATAAACTCACCTTAAACCTGCCGCTCGATCTAACTAAACCCGACGTTCGGTTTAAGAACAATTTGGTATTCTGATAGCGAGGTTTAGTTAGACTAAAGTCTAAGGCGAGTCTAACTTTAGACTTTGGTTTCAGTCGAGTCTAAAGTTAGACCACGTTTTAGTTGCCATGGTGACGATATCTACTTGCACTGCACATGTGCAATGCAATAGCAGAAGCACAAGCAGACAACAACTTCAACATGGCTGACAAAAAGAAGCAGCGGAAAGGAAACTGGGACGCCAGCGAGAAAGAATTTCTCCTGACGTTACTAGCCGATAAAATTACAATTATCGAGAAAAAAAAGGAGCTATGACACATTTATTTTGTTTTGGACAACTACATTTTCTCATGTAAAACCATGAATTCGGAAATCTTTGAAAGAATTTCATTCAATATTTCTCAGAAATAAAATTATTTTAACATTTACATTTACCTGTACATTCACAGAATATCTGCCCTTCCGATTGACAAACATCTGAGCGAGGTCCCCCACCTGGACTTCTGATTGGGACATGTGTGCAATCTATCACGCCAGGAAAGCGGCAATACTGGAAGAAAGCATTTTGTGTGTCATGAACTTGCTGGTGAGTTGATGGGAAGGAGACATAGATTCTTCTCCATGTGGGATGACACCTCCTGGACTATACGTGACATAGATGGCTGTGATAAACCTGCATCATCACCATGCATTAGTTGGAAAGTTCCTAGTCAAGTCAAGTTTTATACATCGCTTGCACATAAAGTGCAAGTGAACTGAATTTGCCAGCAGTGTTACTATATAAAAAAAAGCACACACAATACACAATAAAAATTTAACACAAACACCCACCACAGCATTCCACACTGTGGTAGAAAGCACAAAAATTGGCCAGTCCTCCTCCATTTTCCCCCGTGGTCGAGACCTCAACCCTCCGCAGTCACCGCTGCGGGTGTCCAGATGTTCAGACAAGGTAAGTCCAGGTAAGTCCTGAATTGGTGCCTCCCCACCGGTGACCGCGGCTTCAAGTTGGTGTAGGCCGCAGACCGGCAGTCGAAGATCTAAAGTCCCCGCCGCGCCGCAGCAAGAAGCACTGCAGACTGCAGGGCCGACGGTCGGAGCTCCTCTCCAGGGACCCCTGGCGAGGGATCCCAGGCTCCGGATGGTAAGTCCCTGCCGTGCCCGCGGTAGAAGTTGGCCGCGGGCTAGCGGTCGGCGTTCTTCTCCAGGGTCCCCAACGAGGGATCCCAGGCTCTGGACGCAGCGCCAGCTGGAGCTCTGCAGACCGCGACTTCAGGCTGCCGCGAGCCAGCGAAAGGAGCGCTCCCCTCCGGCGATGGCTTGCCCGCTCTGTGACGAAAGCGTCCTCGCTGCGGCCATGGCTGGAGCCCCGGGCACGTCTCCGGGAAAGGCCGCACCAATCCTTGATGTTAGGCCACGGGGGAGGCGACATGGGAAAAGTCGCCTCTCCGTGGAGGGGGCGACCGAAACAGTTTCCCCCTTTCCCCCCACACCACCCCCCACACAAGACACACAGAGAGACATTAAAAACACACATTAAGACACACTAAAAACACAAAAAAAGTAGAAAAAACGAACACGCTGCTGGCAGGGCTGCCAACACACAGCGCCCCCACCGACCAATTGACATAGACAATGAAATAATTTATCTTTTTAAAATTTCCTATACCTTCTTCTGTTTAACTGACATTAAAAGTAATTTTTTTCTGAGAAAATGTTACCATATATCACTATAAATAAAAATAAATAAAAAAGACACAACACACTATAGAATTCAACATGAATGGCCATTTGTCTCTCCGTAGCGAGCTTAAACCTTCCTTAAACCTGCCCCCTGTTGAGTTTAAATTTTGCGCAAGTTAGACTCTAGTCTAAGGTCAGTCTAAGCTTTGGCGATTAGTAGAAAGACAACTTAGACTTTAGTCTAAATATCAGGGAATTAAACCCGCCGTCGAGTCTAAATTGCAGAGTCAAACCTGCTGGGGTACACAAAATGCTGGAGAAACTCAGCGGGTGCAGCAGCATCTATGGAACGAAGGAGATAGGTAACGTTTCGGGCCAAAACCCTTCTTCAGACAGATGGGGGGTGGGGGGAAGCGGGGGGAAGAAAGGAAAAAGGAGGAGCCCGAGGGCTGAGGGAGAGGTAGGAAGGGGAGAATTCAATGTTCATGCCAAGAGGATGCAGACTCCCCAAGTGGAATATGAGGTGCTGTTCCTCCAATTTGCGGTGTTGCTAATTTTCCAACATCTGCAGTCCCTTCTTTAAAACAGAGTTAAACCTGCTGTTGGGTTTTTTTTAAATTGTAGAATACGGGCCTTAGTGTCCGTTTTATTTAATTACTGAAAAGCTGTACCAGACTTCACAGAAACATCAAATCGAATTGATGGAAATTTCTGACAGACTGAAACCCTGTCTCTGCCACACCAATCTCTATCCTCCAATAGCAATTTGGTTCAACAAATGTTCTATGTCCTCAGAAAGCATCCAACAAAGAGTACCTGGATCCTAAAGATTTCCACCATTTTCCGAAGCATGTGCTTTTTTTCTCCTCTCAATCCATAAAAACACCAGCGTTTAAATACATTTAGAAGAAAAATCTGATATACCAAGATTTTAAACCAGTAACAACTTCTATTAATAAAAACCTATCTACAATGTCTCTGTGCATCTCAATAAATTCCAAGCTGATTTCTTTCTTAATGTAGAGATGAAAAGATAAACAATGCTGTCTGTCAGTGTTAAGGAAACACATTGAAAAATTGCTGTGACTTAAACCGTACTGTCCAGTACTTTTTTACCCATAGTTTTGAGAGCGATCAATTGATTTTTCCCAGTAGGAAACAGTAGTGACCATTTTCATATTTCCAGAAATTCAAATGGATATTTATGGATTTAATTTATCCCTGCATGCAATATGCAATTTCCATACAGAATCAGTCCTGTAGAGGATAACAGCATTCCACATATAATACTCCTCCTGGAACAACACAACATGATATCAGAAAAAGATGTGCCAGGAGCATCTGTCATTGGGCATTCTTTGGGAAAGCTGGTCGCTGCAATCAAGCATTGCGTGTTGCCACAGCAAGACAGGCCCCATGCTTATCTCTGAGGTTTAGGCATGCCCAGCTCTTCAAAACATTTTGAAAAGAGGATTTTAATCACATTACAGTACATCCATTCAGCAATGTAGGCTCTGCAATATTGTACGATTCTTTAGATTCAAGGTGCACAAATGGATGTCTGTAATGACAACCCAGAAAATATAAAAGTGCCTGAAGCAGCCTATTCTCAAAATTAGGTTATTGGCTACGGTTCCAGCAGACAGCCAAAAGGCCCTTGGGAAACAAAAAATGCCAATATAAACAAAAATAGAATATGTTAACTTTTCCAACCAACTCAGTGACCAGTTATAGACAGAAAACTGATTCTGCAAACAGTCACTGGTCAAAGGCGTCATAGAATTACACAATAGTGAAAAGGCCCACCACATCCATACTGTCCATTGCACCCATCCATAATAATCCCATTTATAACCATATAACCATCTAACAATTACAGCACGGAGACAGGCCCTCTCGGCCCTTCCAGTCCGTGCCGACCATTTGTTTTCCCCTAGTCCCATCTACCTGCACTCAGACCATACCCCTCCATTCCCTTCACGTCCATATACCTATCCACTTTACTTTTAAATGTTAAAATCGATCCTGCCTCCACCACCTCTGCTGGAAGCTCATTCCACACAGCCACCACCCTCTGAGTAAAGAAGTTCCCCCTCACGTTACCCCTAAACTTCTGTCCCTTAATTCTCATGTCATGCCCTCTTGTTTGAATCTTCCCTACCCTCAATGGGAAAAGCTTATCCACGTCAACTCTGTCTATCCCTTTCATCATTTTAAAGACCTCAATCAAGTCCCCCCTTAACCTTCTGCGCTCCAAAGAATAAAGACCTAACTTGTTCAACCTTTCTCTGTAACATAGTTGCTGGAACCCTGGCAACATTCTAGTAAATCTCCTCTGTACTCTCTCTATTTTGTTGACATCCTTCCTATAACTAGGCGACCAAAATTGTACACCATACTCCAGAATTGGTCTTACCAATGCCTTGTACAATTTTAACATTACTTCCCTACTCCTATATTCAATGCTCTGATTTATAAAGGCCAGCACACCAAAGGCTTTCTTTACCACCCTATCTACATAAGATTCCACCTTCAGGGAACTATGCACAGTTATTCCTAGATCCCTCTGTTCCACAGCATTCCTCAATTCCCTACCATTTACCATGTACGTCCTATTTTGATTTGTCCTGCCAAGATGTAGCACTTCACACTTATCAGCATTAAACTCCATCTGCCATCTTTCAGCCCACTTTTCCAAATGGCCCAAATCTCTCTGTAGACTTTGAGAATCTACTTCATTATCCACAATACCACCTATCTTAGTATCATCTGCATACTTACTTATCCAATTTTCCACCCCATCATCCAGATCATTGATGTACATGACAAACAACAGTGGACCCAACACAGATCCCTGAGGCACCCCACTGGTCACCGGCTTCCAACCTGACAAACAGCCATCCACCATTACTCTCTGACATCTCCCATTCAGCCACTGTTGAATCCATCTTGCTACTCCGCCATTAACACCCAAAGATTGAACCTTCTGAACCAACCTTCCATGGGGAACCTTGTCAAAGGCCTTACTGAAATCCATATAGACAACATCCACTGCTTTACCCTCATCAATTTCCCTAGTTACCGCTTCAAAACATTCAAGAAGGTTTGTCAAACATGACCTTCCAGGCACAAATCCATGTTGACTGTTCCTGATCAGACCCTGTTTATCCAGATGCTTATATATATTATCTCTAAGTATCCTTTCCATTAATTTGCCCACCACTGACGTCAAACTAATAGGTCTATAATTGCTAGGTTTATTCTTTGAACCCTTTTTAAACAATGGAACAACATGCGCAGTACGCCAATCCTCCGGCACTATTCCCGTTTCTAATGACATTTGAAATATTTCTGTCATAGCTCCTGCTATTTCTACACTAACTTCCCTCAATGTCCTAGGGAATATCCTGTCAGGACCTGGAGACTTATCCACCTTTATATTTTTCAAAAGTGTCAGTAGTTCCTCCTCATTGAATCTCATAGTTTCCATAGCTACTTTTTTCCCTTACCTCACAGAGTTCAATATCCTTCTCCTTGGTGAATACCGAAGAAAATAAATTGTTCAATATCTCCCCCATCTCTTTTGGCTCTGCAGATAGCTGTCCATTCTGGTTCTCTAATGGTCCAATTTTATCCCTCGTTATCCTTTTGCTATTAATATAGCTGTAGAAACCCTTTGGATTTACTTTCACCTTTCTTGCCAAAGCAACCTCATATCTTCTTTTAGCCTTCCTAATTTCTTTCTTAAGATTCTTTTTACATTCTTGTGTTACATTCTTTTACATTCTTTTTACATTCTTTTTACATTCTTTCTTACATTTTACATTATCCATAGATTTATTTTGCCTTGAGGATTCAAGTGGTTGTCTAGATGTGCTTCATTCCTCATCAGAACTGGAAAAAAATGGGAACAGCAATTGAAGGGAAACGAGCCAAAGGATTGGATGGGAGTGTATACAAGAAGCAGAATGAAATGAAAATCCTAATTAAATTAAATAAAAAGAGAAAATGATAAAATGTTCAGTAAAAACAAATATAAAACCACAGGAAAATTAGAGATTCGAATGTTAACAACAACATGGGTGTCCCCAAGAGCAGAAGCATCTGGGAGCTGGTGGGAAAAGTTGTAAACTGAAACAGGATAAGACGACAAAGTGGAATAGAAGCAAGGAGTACGTTGAAAATAAACAGGATGACACCAAACGCGCAGAGGCAGGATTAAGAGTCTGTTAAATCCTCTATACTTGGATGAGCTTTATAACGTGTCAGAAAAATAATTTTATATGCACAATAAAGTATTTCATACTATGTCAAGAGGTGGGGAGGGGGACAGGAGTGGGAAGAAATATACAGCGAGATGGTTTCTCCATGCTACATGCCTATCTTAGTAAGCTGATTATATACTAGAACTAACATTTCATAAAATACTCTGCACCTGGATCTCTACACCCTGACAACTAGAGATATCACCAGAACCATGGAAAATAAGCCAGCCAAAGGATGAAGTTAGCAATGACAGTGAAACACAAAAAAAGGCTACTGTGATTTCAAATGGTTGTCATATCCCCAATTAATAAACTACAAAATTAAGAAAAGTCGCCCATTCCTCTCCAGAGATGCTGCCCGTCCCACTGAGTTACTCCAGCATTTTGTGTCTATCTGCTTATCATTCACCAGGCTTTCTCCTGCCCTTACTCTCTTCCAGCTTTCTTCTGTCACACCATATGTCTGAAGAAGGGTCCCAACCTGTCCATGTTCCGCAAATATGCACTCTAATCCATCGAATTACTCCAGCATGGTGTGTCTTTTTTGTAAACTAGCAGTTCCTTTTGTCTATAGGGTAGAAAGCAATTTAGTTTTAAGTTGTAAAAAGCATGGTGGATGGAGAAGGAATAAGATAATGGGAATATCTGATCAGAAGAGGTGAAATTTCAATGTTCCCTATGGTGATACGCTGTTGATGAAGCCATCTGGTTGATTGGGCAACAATGGTGATAAGAGAAGAGAGGATTGGAGAGAGATTGAGAAAAAAAAGAAAGGTAAAGAACATACAACAGAGCCATATAAATGCTCTGAAATGAGGAGCAGTAGGAAATGCATCAGGTCAAGGCGTATTAGTGGAGAAAGGTTCTGATATAGACTAACAAGGCAAATAAAGTGAAGCTGCAGATATTGATATTTGGTGTGGAAGAATGTAACCAGCCCAGATGGAAGATGAGGTGTTATTCTCAAGCTTTCATTGGGACTGGCGAAACACTGCACAGAGTGAGGTCAGAATAGGAAAAGAGAATTACAATTCCTTCAACATGAACTCTGTTAATAAAACAAACCAGGGGTAGGTTAGGAGCCCCAATCTTGCTCCACATTCAACAAGAGTTGGGAAAGTTCTGCATCTCATGCAATGTTGTATCCAATTTCCACATTTCTTCATCCCCTTATTGTTTAAAATCCAACCTCAATCTTCCTGATTCCTGGGATGTCAGGACTGTCTTATGAAGAAAGACTGGATAGACTCGGTTTATACTCTCTGGAATTTAGGAGATTGAGAGGGGATCTTATAGAAACTTACAAAATTCTTAAGGGGTTGGACAGGCTAGATGCAGGAAGATTGTTCCCGATGTTGGGGAAGTCCAGGACAAGGGGTCACAGCTTAAGGATAAGGGGGAAATCCTTTAAGACCGAGATGAGAAAGACTTTTTTCACACAGAGAGTGGTGAGTCTCTGGAACTCTCTGCCACAGAGGGTAGTTGAGGCCAGTTCATTGGCTATATTTAAGAGTGAGTTGGATGTGGCCCTTGTGGCTAAGGGGATCAGAGGGTATGGAGAGAAGGCAGGTACGGGATACTGAGTTGGATGATCAGCCATGATCATATTGAATGGCGGTGCAGGCTCGAAGGGCTGAATGGCCTACTCCTGCACCTAATTTCTATGTTTCTATGTTTCTATGTTTCAACATGCTCACTGTCTGAGCAGTTGTATGGAATTCCAAAGATCCGCAGAGCAAACACAAAATTCTCAGCCACTGGAGAGGATTATTCATCCATGGGAAGACCCGTGCACGGTAACTACACATCTCTCCTACTCTCTTTTTTCCCCATCAACCCCACTATAGCTCTCCTAAATCTCATTTAGAGCTGAAAATCTTCCCATGACTCATCATGCAACTAATGCAGCAGCTGGCTGGAAGGCTTTAGCACCTGTGAAATGCGCGCCAGGTAGCAGATAAAGGAGAGAAAACCCACAATTATAGTTTATTGGAATTTGGTGGCAAAACCAGCAATTACTTCTGTTGCTACATAAGACATTAAATGGAGATGGAGATATAGGCAGGTAGATTGATCTTGTCAAAAGCAGAGGTCATAAACAATCGTGGTGGTTGATACTGCTCCCTGTATTTCTCTTGGAGTTGTTGTATGCTTAATAAAACATTACAGGGATAGGTTAGGAGCCCCAAAGAACATTTCTATCAAATCTTTCTCGTAACAATGCTGCATCTCACTTCCAACAAACCTTCTGTTGGATTTTAATTATTGTACAGATAATTGCAAAACTGTTCAACCTATGATGCCTCCGATCCACTACCCAAGGTTATGCCAGCCTCAATCATCAAGCCGAACATCTGGTGGCCAAGTTCCAAGTCATTCTCCAAATACATTGGTTGAGTTAACCAACATCTCTGTCCTTGATCTTCAATATCCCCAGTGTTGATGCCCTAATTTTGCTCAGTGTGCATTAGTCAGTACTTGTCATTCACAGGCCAGATAGACAGACTCCTGTAAATGACACCCCATTCCAAACACCAATATGACAAGGGTTATTACCAGGTGGTCAGAGGAAAAGATTCAAAGCTTTTCTCAAAGATTACTTGGAACAACTTTTTCCCATACCCTCTGACCAGTTACCAAAGGTAAGTAGTGTTAAATCTTTCAGGTGTGAGGAAGGGGCTTCAACTCAAGTTAAGAATCACCGTCTACTTCCCACAGAGACCGATTTATTTCACTTTGTTACCCTATAATGTATTCATTTCCATCGTCTCCATCCATTACCTCAATCCTTTGGGACCTTATCACATAAAATGTGATGACACAAAAATAACATTAAATAATTTTCAGGACTCAAATATATACACCGATTGGTGTTCCCTTTCCATTCTCTTGTGATATCCTTTAAAAGGACTTCTCTTATATTATGATTTTTTGGTACTGCTGTCAGGATAATGACGCTTATTTCAAAATTCCTCTCCGACTTTCCTTGAATATCGTGCTTATAATCATTACTAGACTAAGTGGGATCCATTAGGTCCCTGTCACTCAGGAGGCTTGGTCTCCTAACGCAATATTCCATCACTCACTGCTGCGACACTATCCTGTCAATATTCTCAACTACCACTGGGAAGAAGGTACAGGGGTTTGAAAACTGTGACCTCCAGGTTCAAGAATAGATTCTCCTAGCTACCAGCAGGATCTTGAACATGGCACAACTTTAATCTCTGCAACTATGATCTGTTATGGACTTAGTTTTGGTCACACAACAGACTGTTGCTTTGCACCATTATGGTTTGGTCACCAAGTATTTCTGGTTATTAAGTGTTAAAGAAGGAACTGCAGATGCTGGAGAATCGAGGGTACACAAAAGGCTGGAGAAACTCAGCGGGTGCAGCAGCATCTAAGGAGCGAAGGAGATAGGCAACGTTTCGGGTCTGCTTTCTGGTTATTAACATTGCTTTATTAATGATTGTATATTTATTGCATACTATTGTATTAATGGCTCCGTTAAGCTGCAGCAAGTATGAATTTCATTATTCCGCTGCTGTTACATATGACAATGAAATACTCTCGACTCCTTTGCTGCATTCACCATCTCTCCAGCCATCTTTTTCCTAATTCTAAGATTCAAGCTTTCACGTTGAGAAAATGCAAGAACATAATTTTCCCCTAGTTCCTCCAGTATACTTTCAAATACTTTCCAATGTCCTCATTATTCTTAGATTCATGGCTTCCTGATATTTTGTCGTACGATGAAGACATATACAAAATAGCTGTTTGTTGTTTAAGCCATTTCATTATTTCTGCGCAATTAATTGGTCTTTTGCCTCAAAGGGACACAATTTATTTGTACTACATTTTTCCTTTTTATATTGTTGCGGAGTCTCTTATTTCTTAGCAGATGTGGACACTATAAATTACATTTGTTGTTTGTCATGTGACCTTTGAAAGGTTGTTGGTGCATTAAGATTCAGAGTATCTAGGATCTAAAGTTAGTAAGAATCACAGGCCTATTATTAAAAAAAAACAGAATTCATAATACACACTACAATGGCACAGAAACTATCAAAAAAAAATTAGAATCAGGACGTCTGAGTGCAGGTAGATGGGACTAGGGGAAAACAAATGGTCGGCACGGACTGGAAGGGCCGAGAGGGCCTGTCTCCGTGCTGTAATTGTTATATGGTTATATGGTTATAAAGTACTGAACTTTAAATTAATCGGTTTCATTGTGTGCATGCTCTGTTTTGTAATTTGTATACCTTCACCTCAGTACATCCTCAAACATCCATCATTCTACGATTCAGCCGCACTTGTGGACGAGCAAATTGTATACAGATTTTATTTGCTTGTGCAGAAATAAATTCCATATGTTGCAATTCATGGCCAAACATTTCTGCTCGCTGCACACAGTTGCTCACTTTCATCACTTCCAAATAATTTCTGATTTGATTCACAACGAAGGTCCCGAACCATCACACCCTAACTCACCAACCCCTCCTCCTTTTCTCACCTTCGCACTACATTTTTCATCTTTCTATATAGTTCTCCACTTGCTCTTTTTCAATGATCAATTCCTTTCATTGCTTGTTCAGTCTCCACTATGCAATGTAGGATAATATCACAACGTAAAATTTAACTACTAAAAATGAACAACCAATTAATACATTCAACTGAATTATCCCGTCAATGTTTCAACATAGCCGTTATGTATATAACTAAAAGTCTCATCTTGACCACTTCCTGTCTGCGCTGTATATCGATTTTAGAAAACGCTGCCATATATCGCTATGATTTTTGGCCATCTTACTCAGTCCTCCTCCGCTGAGGCAGTCCAGAGGATTTTTCCAATCGATGAAAAATAAAAAAAGTTATGAATGTTTGAAAAATCTTGAGATCAGCTGATTGGTCCTCTCGCCTGTCAATCACCATGATGAAGGTAACCCCCCTTCCGGGGGAAGCAGGACTATAACATGGCGGATGCCTGGACGCGAGTCAGTCACTCTGGAAGATCGCGAGGGAGAAGCCACAACTATGATTCTGCCGAACTGTGAGTCTACTGTTTATGTGGTTAACCCTTTATGCACTTGCAATAAATAATTTGTTAGCCAGCAATGTGCTTGCAATGAATGATGATTTGTTAATCCTTAATGTGCTTGCAATGAATGATTTGTTAGTCAGCAATGTGCTTGCAATGAATGATGATTTGTTAACCCTTAAAGTGCTAGCAATAAATGATTTGTTATCCCTTAGTGAAATTAGTTATTTGGCCTGCCCTGTGCTTGAAATTGAAATTGAAATTAAATGAGTTGTTTGGCCTACCCTATGCTTTTGCTTTACCTCACCTGAAATGAAAGCAAATGGATTGTATTGTTGGTTGGCCCCGCCTGCCCTGTGCTTTTGCTTTGCTTGAGCTCACCTGAAATGAAAGCAAATGGATTGTATTGTTGGCTGGCCCTGCCTGACCTGTGCTTTTGCTTTACCTTTGATTGAGCTCACCTGTAATGAAAGCAGATGGATTGTTTTGTTGGCTGGCCCTGCCTGCCCTGTACTTTTGCTTTGCCTTTGCTTTGCTTGAACTCATCTGTAATGAAAACAGATGGATTATATTGTTGGCTGGCCCCGTCTGCCCTGTGCTTGACTTGACATGAAATGGATGATTGGCCCTGCACTCACTGTGCTTGACTTGACCCACAACACACATGCTAGCGCTCCAAACCCCCTTCCCACTGGCCACCAATATTGGAATTGGTGGAGGTGGAATATTGCGTTGGGGGACCAGTCCTCCCGTGTGAACCTGGGGCTCAACGTCTAGTAATTACATATAACGATTATGCAGATTATTCTCAATCTTTACAGATTATGTTTTAAAATGAAATTCATAATCATGGACAAAGTTCTGCAATGATCATGTAATTCATTACATTTGTGGTTTTGTATGTTAGGTGGTTAGTATCACTCATTTGTTCTGTCCGAATTCCCAAGGTTTACATTTCTTGTTCATTCCAACATGATTCGTATGAAACATGAATAAGTACTGAACAAAACAAATCAGGAGAAGACCAAATGAACTGAATTTATGGTGACTGAGCAATAGTTTCCATTTTTTTGTTTTGCTCCTTGCCCCTGAATGCAAGAACATTCTGATTAACAAGGAAATTGGAGCGGAGGCTCAAAAAGAACAGGCATTTCCAATAGATAAGTAGCAAGCCTAATTTTTTCCAGTCACATTGTTAACGTTATTTATTTTACTCAAGTCGGCCAGGGTTCAATTGCAAGCATTGATACATGGCAAATTTGAAATAAAACAGGACATTTGGAATTTACCATCATTTTTTCATTCACTCTCCAAAAGATTGAAAGACAAGAAATTGGGTTAATTTACACCAAAATTAAACTCATTGTTATTTGCATTTATAAATTTCAGAAATATCTACCATTAATATTTATAAATGCAACAACATGTTACTTTTTTTTAAAGTGTCTAAATATATACATACACATATTTATATAACATTTTAATATATTTACTTTAAATATAGGTCAGAGTTAATATCAGTTTGATGTGACAGTAGAAACATAGAAAATAGGTGCAGGAGGAGGCCATTCGGCCCTTCGAGCCAGAACCGACATTCATTGTGATCATGGCTGATCGTCCGCTATCAATAACCCGTGCCAGCCTTCTCCCCATATCCCTTGACTCCACTAGCCTCTATCCAACTCTCTCTTAAATCCATCCAGTGATTTGGCCTCCACTGCCCTCTGTGGCAAGGAATTCCATAAATTCGCAACTCTCTGGGTAAAAAAAGTGTTTTCTCACCTCAGTCTTAAATGACCTCCCCTTTATTCTAAGACTGTGGCCTCACCCAACATTGGAAACATTTTTCCTGCATCTAGCTTGTCCAGTCCTTTTATAATGTTATGTTTCTACAAGATCCCCCCTCATCCTTCTAAACTCCAGTGAATACAAGCCTAGTCTTTTCAATCTTTCCTCATAGGACAGTCTCGCCATCCCAGGGATCAATCTCGTGAATCTATGCTGCACTGCCCCAATCACAAGGATGCCCTTCCTCAAATTAAGTGACCAAAACTGTACACAATACTCCAGATGTGGTCTTACCAGAGCCCAATACAACTGCAGAAGAACCTCTTTACTCCTACACTGAAATCCTCTTGTTATGAAGGCCAACATTCCATTAGCTTTCTTCACTGCCTGCTGTACCTGCACGCCACCTTTCAGTGACTGGTGTACAAGGACGCCCAGGTCTTGCTGTACCTCCCCCTTACCTAACCTAACCCCATTGAGATAATAATCTGCCCCCTTGTTTTTGCAGCCAAAGTGGATAACCTCACATTTATCTATATTATACTGCATCTGCCACACATCTGCCCACTCACTCAACCTGTCCAGGTCCCCCTGCAACCTCCTAACATCCTCTTCACTGTTCACACTGCCACCCAGCTTTGTGTCATCCGCAAACTTGCTAGTGTTGCTCCTAATTCCCTCTTCCAAATCATTAATATATATATGGTAAACAGTTGCGGCCCCAACACCGAGCCTTGCGGCACTCCACTCGCCACTGCCTGCCATTCTGAAAAGGACCCATTCACTCCAACTCTTTGCTTCCAGTCTGCCAACCAATTTTCTATCCATGTCAACACCCTACCCCCAATACCATGTGCTCTAATTTTAGGCACCAGTCTCCCATGCGGGACCTTATCAAAGGCTTTCTGAAAGTCTAGATGCACTACTTCCACTGGCACCCCTTCATCCATTTTACTTGTCACATCATCAAAAAAATTCCAGAAGATTAGTCAAGCATGATTTCCCGTTCTTAAATCCATGTTGATTTGGACTAATCCTTTTACTGCTATCCAAATGCCCCATTATTACCTCTTTAATAATTGACTCCAGCATCTTTCCCACCACCGAAGTCAGGCTAACTGGCCTGTAATTCCCCACTTTCTCTCTCGCTCCTTTCTTGAAAAGTGGGATAACATTAGCTATCCTCCAATCCACAGGAGCTGATCCTGAATCTATTGAACATTGGAAAATGATCACCAATGCATCCACTATTTCTAGAGCCACCTCCCTGAGGATCCTGGGATGCAGACCATCAGGCCCAGGGGATTTATCATCCTTCAGTCCCATTAGCCGACACAATACTATTTCTCGCCTAATGAAAATTTATTTCAGTTCCTCTACCCCCTTAGGTCCTCTGTCCTCCAGTACATCTGGGAGATTGTTTGTGTCCTCCTTAGTGAAGACAGATACGAAGTACCTATTCAACTCTTCTGCCATTTCCTTGTTGCCAAAGCAATTAATGTTTTCAGGTTCATCGCTTAAACTACACTAAGCTACACAATTTAAACTCAGATGCAGTTGAAGTCCCATGTGATCTCAGCCAACTTAAAAGGGGATATAAACAGTCTCATTCCTGCTGTTCATAATTTAGCAATCCTATTGGCAAAATGGATTTGTGCATTCTCTCCACAGCTAACTAAGTTTTTGTCACTTATGCCCGGCTGCTTCCAAGGGGGTTCTTCAAACACCAGCCATGACTTCCAAAACAAATCTAGACCTGTCTGGTCTTGTATCAATAAACATGGTCAGTTCTTGTAACTGTAAATTAATTGTGAGAATTACTTTAGAACTGAAGTATTTAGAAAGGTATGACAACACTATTTGTAGAAAGAGCGAAAATCCATTAATTATTTTCTGTTACGTGTTACACATTGATGCAGAAAGAAGTTTACTTCAAACTAACCGAATGCAATGAGTGGAAAGATTTGTACTGTGGCATTTTTTATATTTGTCAAGATTCAGTATTCTCTACCCTGACAAAATGATTTGAAAGAATCCAAAGACCTTGGTGCAAAGATCAGCATGTTAAGTACACAAATAATCTATTTCACAAGTTGACTCTCTCTGGGACACCTCATAATAATGCAAGAAGGTATTTCATTCAACAAGAAAGTAGCCAAGACTAATAGTCATTATAGAACGGTACAAAACAACAGATCTCTCAGCCCATAATATCTGTGCCAACCATGATAAATTAAATTAATTGCATCTCCCTACACATGATCAATATTCCTCTAGTCATATTCATGTGCTTGTTCAAATGCCTCTTCAATGTCACAATTATATCTGCTTCCATTGCTCCCACCAGCAGCGTGTTGCAGGCACCTTCCACTCTTTAAAAAGCTTGCCTTGTATATCTCCTCTAAAAACATCCCCCTCTCACCTGAAAACTATCCTCCCTAGTAATTGACATTTCCACCCAGAAATAGATTCAGACTATCTTGGTCTTTCCTAATTTTGTATACTTCTATCATGTCTCTTTTAGGCCTTTGACATTCCAGAGAAAACAATCCAAGTTTATCCAACCTCTCCTCATAGCTATTAATTTCTAATCCAGGCACCCCGTGAACCTCTTCTGACTCCTCTCGTTAAGCCACCTGATCCTTCCTGTAATGTGCTGATTACCTTCCGAGATGTATTTCTCCCTTTCCCATGGATTCCCACTGCCCCCAAGTGGGTATCTGGCTTTCAATCTTAAAGGAATAAGAAACGAAATGCACCGACATCATCAAAAAGGGAAAAAATACAGGTCATAGATACAAAACACCTACATATGGGAATGGTAGAAGAATTGTTGGGAGCTGGGGAAAATTTTTTTAATTCTCCTAGTGAAGATGCACAAGGACATCGGCCACGGCACCTTAATCCGACTCTAATCAATCCAAAGACTAAGCATTTTGAACTTATTTGAAGCACTGAAGATTTGAACTTATTTACTGAACACGAAATAAATGATCAGTTGAAACTGGCATCGCCAGAATCCTACTTAGGTACAGGTTCATAGCATGAGCAGATAATAGATATGAAAAACATTTGTGACAACATAGTGATACGGTGTCGAAATAGGCCCTTCGGCCCAATTTGCCCACACCGGCCAACATGTCCCAGCTACACCAGAGATGCCAACCCTAAATTTAGTTCACAGTAACATTCAACCCATTTGTCCGTAACAAATGGGGGTAAATGCATTTCTCTCAGTAACATACTACTCACTTGGGGTTGTTGCCGGCGGCTATGCGCCTGCGCACTGGTGCAGATCAGCGGGCTGCCGGCGGGCGGGTGCGGCACATGCGCACTTGGCAAGGTTGCCGGCGGGTCTGCGCCTGCGCACTGGGTGGGGGTGGGGGTGGGGGTGGAGGCCCGGTGATGGGGCTGCCGCGAGCGGCCGGCTGGCGGCAAGAAACGTCGCCGTGTTGCTGATCGCGCGGGCCGGCGCCGCCCGGGCTCTGGGCCGGGCGTGGCTGCGAGCTGCCGGGCTGGCAAACCAGGGGCACATGGCGCCGGCGGTGTTCCGTAACAACATGTTTGGCTGCCGGAACACCATAATATGGTTATTTCGCCGGGACAAAATACGGCGAATCCGGGACACTTGGCACCTCTGCTACACTAGTACCACCTACTGCACTTGGTCCATATCGCTCCAAACCCGGCCTATCCATGTACCTGTCTAACTGTGTCTTAAACACTGGGATCTTATTTTAACCCAATATAACATGCAGCAAAATATTATTTCCATTTTATAATTGATAAAAACATACAACTTCCTCTTAACATAGTAATTTAGGAGAAAACACTTGCCCATCTTTCCTCCATTTCAAAACTATGGGGCCAATTCTACGATTGCAGCTCGTGTGTCTTTTGCTGCGGCTGTAAAGCATTAGACATACTTCTAGAAATTGGATTTTATCCTTTTCCAGTGGGCTAAACCATCATTGAAATAAGCACTGGATCCGAATGTGCTGAAATAAGACCTCCTAATGTATAACTCAGTTGAATACAGCTTTCACAATTTGCTGCATACCAATATGCTAAGGATGTCAGAGCAGTACACTTCCTGCGATGGCAACATAATGTCTCTACCGTGGAGTGATAAGGATCCCGGGGATAGGCAAAAAGCTCCCAGACTTGATGCAAGACCTGAACATTCTCATCAGTGACAAAGATGCCACAGGAGGCAGGTCCCAAGAACCAAGAGACATCAGAAGGAAAACTAGGGCAAAAAGAGGTACCTGGCAGGAGGTGGTTAAAGTTGCCTCCAAGTGAGACATTACCCACCCAATCAAGCAGTATACAAATAAATATCACATCAAGAGCAAAAATGTCAAGGTGACCTGCAGACCACTGCAAACAATGATTGTGTCTACGTTAAGTTGCTGAATCACTTAATGGCTCCTTATAATCAGTGCAGGTGGTTCAGCAAAGCAGCACGTTAGAGATTATCGAAATGCTATACAGATCCACCTGCACTGATTATTGATGTACTATCTTGTTAGCAACCAGAGTATAGACTGGTCATTTGTTTGCTCTGGGGACTTTGATTTCTCTGAGCCATTATGACAAGTATCCATCTACAAAGGAGTGTGATATATCTCTGGTAGTTAGAGGGTTAAAACAGCCACCATAGAATAGAAGAATGGAAAACATGCACAGCCAAAACATGGGAGGTTGCCAGATAAATATGGTTAATGCTCTCTTAAGTTCCCCAAAAATAAGTCTGGAGCCAGATTAAAAATGTAATTGAAAGAATGAATTTCAAGGATCAATTAATTGCACAATAACTAAACAAGCATGAGGCAAGCGACAGTACCCCGAGACAACTTTCCCTTGGCTTCACAAAGCACCAACCTAATTCATGCAGCGACCATCGGATGATAGCGAGGTAAGAACCTCAAAGACACCTCCAATGGCATCCAAGACCTCAACTTGGAACTGAAGAGTTGTCTGCTACTACAGTAATAATAGATAATTGGAAGCCACGGTTAAAACAATAAAATATTCATCTGAAAAGACTGAGGTCCTTGTATGAACAATCAACCCCCCAGTACCTGACTGGTGCAGCACAAATAACGAGAATGTTACACAATGAGCGAGGGGGGAAAAGGTAATAATAATGTATCAACAATAATCCAACTGCAACATACCTTGGATGGATGAGATAGGTTGGATTAGGTTTGGAGAACAAAAGATGCAGGAGGGAGATGGTCCTCGAAAAAGATGTAGCTCATTATCAAACCTTGCACCAGCACAGGAACCTAGGATTGCAGATGAACCCCACGGCCAATGCTAGCAAGAGAAATTCTGAGCCTGGTAGTCAAAGCGCAAGACTGATCAACTTGTGTCTTGATGGGGAGTGTACTGTTCAAAGGGCTGAAATGTTGCATTTTCAATTAAGAGTCTGAATAAAGCCAAGCAGCCAGTCGGCAGCAGTGCAATCTTAAACAAAGGTAAATTCAGTGCAAGACCTTCCCATGCAATGCTGACCTGCTGCCTCATCTGATTTGCTGGAAAGTAAGGATGCGGATACGGAACAAGGGCCTTCCCCTTGCAGCTACCTTGCTGCTCTGCAGACGTCATGAAACTTTGGTTCTGGGTGTCCTTGCTGCTCTTGCTTTCTGACCAGTTTCTGTCTTGCAAGACAGTGGAGTATGCAACATGCAATGACCAGGTCACATATGTGATTAGCTGGTCCTACAATACACCACAGGATTGATAGAATGCCATTTTCAGCAAAAGAGTGGTGCATTCCATTTTTATCCTTGCCTTTTGAAGATTCTTTTTGTATATTGCTGTAATTGAAGAACATTAGTAACAGCAATAGAACTCAAGGGTAGTATTTGTCTCTCAGAATCCATTCCTCAGGATAGTGGCAGTCACTGAAAATGTCCAACAGTGCAGGAAGCCGCTTAATGTTATCTGCACAGACCGGAAACATGACATTGACCATTTGCAAATTCTAGAAGCTTTTCCTATATATGAAAAATAGGTTATTGGGTAGATACTTATGGGACAATGAATGTTCAAGTTCAAGTGAGTTTATTGTCACGTGTCGCTGATAGGACAATGAAATTGTTGCTTTGCTTCGGCACACAGAACATAGTAGGCATTTACTACAAAGCAGATCACTGTGTCCATATATCATTATATAAATGCATACACACGTGAATAAATAAACTGATAAAGTGCAAATAACAGATAACAGATAATAGGTTCAAGGTTAAGGTTCAAGGTTAGTTTATTGGTCACGTACACCAATTGGTGTAATGAAATGTTTCTTGCCAATGCAGCACATGAAAAAAGAATACAGACATAACACTAATAAAGAGATTTAAACATTAAAAAAACATCCCCCCACAATGGTTCCCATTATGAGGGAAGGCACAATGTCCAGTCCCCATCCCATGTCCTCCCATAGTCAGGCCTATTGAGGCCTCCGCAGTCGCCTTCACGGAGGCCCGATGCTCCAGGCCATTCTCGCCAGGTGATGGTACTCCGGCGTCGGGAGAATCCTCTCAGCGGCTTGGGACACCTGGAACAGCCGCTTCCTTACCGGAGTCCGTGGCTTCCGAAGCCAACAAGGCCGCGCTGGATGGAGCTCCCCCACTGGCTCCCGATGTTGAAGTTCAGCGCCGCCGCCTGCAGCTGGCCTCTCCACAGACCCGCGGCTCCGCGATGTTTTCCTCGGCGGTCTCACCTCACCGGAGTTCCAGCGCGGCGACCCAGGCAAGGCATCACCCACTCCGCGATGGCGCTCCAGCGCTCCGCTGCCGGCGAAGCCGAGGATCTGGGCGGTCTCCTCAGGAAACGCCGCTCCAGGCCCGCTGATAGGCCGCGAGGACGGGTCAAAAGTGCAGCCCGGAGAACGCTGCCTCTCCGACCAGGTAGGGGCCCTGAAAAGTAGTTTTACCCCTCCACCCACCCCCTCCCCCACATAAAAAAAGAATAGAACTCCAAAAACAAAACACTTTAACTCACTAAAAATAAAGAAAAGAGTGAAAAACATACAGCTGCAGGCTGGGCAGCCATACCATACAGGACGGCGCCCCCTATCGATCTAATTAATAGGTTATTAATGATCATAGTTTTGTCCGAGCCGCGTTTAATGGCCTGATGGCTGTGGGAAAGTAGCTACTCCTGAACCTGGTTGTTGCAGTCTTCAGGCTCCTGTACCTTCTACCTGAAGGTAGCAGGGAGATGAGTGTGTGGCCAGGAGTGTGTTGGTCCTTGATGATGCTGCCAGCCTTTTTGAGGCAGTGACTGCAATAAATTCCCTCGATGGAAGGAAGGTCAGAGCTGATGATGGACTGGGCAGTGTTTTACTACTTTTTGGAGTCTTTTCCTCTCTAGGGCGATCAAGTTGCCGAACCGAGCCACGATGCAACTGGTCAGCATGCTATCCACTGTGCACCTGTAGAAGTTAGAGAGAGTCCTCCTTGACAAACCTACCCTCCGTAATCTTCTCAGGAAGTAGGGGCGCTGATGTGCTTTCTTGGTAATTGCATTAGTGTTCTCGGACCAGGAAAGATCTTCAGAGATGTGCACTCCCCGGAATTTAAAGCTCTTGACCCTTTCAACCATATAAACGGGACTGTGGGTCCCCATCCTACTCCTTCCAAAGTCCACAATCAGTTCCTTGGTTTTGCTGGTGTTGAGGGCCAAGTTATTGTGCAGGCACCATATGGACAGTTGCTCGATCTCTCTTCTATACTCTGACTCATCCCCATCAGTGATACGTCCCACAACAGTGGTGTCGTCAGCGAACTTGATTATGGAGTTCGCACTGTAACCGGCTACGCAGTCATGAGTATAGAGTACAGCAGGGGACTGAGCACGCAGCCTTGAGGTGCTCCTGTGCTGATTGTTATCGAGGCTGACACATTTCCACCAATACGAACGGACTGTGGTCCATGAATGAGGAAGTCGAGGATTCAATTGCAGAGGGATGCGCAGAGACCCTGTTCTGCGAGTTTGGTAACCAGCTTGGAGGGGATGATTGTGTTAAATGCCGAGCTGTAATCGATAAATAACAGCCTAACATATGCGTTTTTATTGTCCAAGTGGTCCAGAGCGGACGGCCAGCGAGATCGCGTCCACCGTTGATCTGTTGTGGCATTAAGCAAACTGCAGTGGGTCCAGGTTTTTATCGAGGTAGGAGTTGATTTACTCCATGATCAACCTCTCAAAGCACTTCATCACCACAGGCGTTAGTGCCACTGATCGATAGTCTTTGAGGCACGTCACCTTACTCTTCTTGGGCACTGGTATAATTGATGCCCTTTTAAAGCAGGTGGGGACAGACCTCAGAAGTGAGAGGTTGAAAATGTCCGTTTAAAAACTCCAGCCAGTTGGTCCGCACAGGTTTTTAGAAGACGACCGGGTATACCATCAGGTCCAGGCGCTTTTCGAGGGTTCACCCCTCTGAAGGATTTCCTGACGTCGGCCTCTGTGACTGAGACTGAAATACCATCATAGCGAATGGTGGCTCGCAAAGGCACATCAGTATTCTCCCTATCAAAGCGTGCGTAAAACGCATTGAGCTCGTCAGGGAGTGATGTTTCGCAGTCATTCGAGCTGCCTCCTGGTTTTGCCTTGTAGGAGGTGATTGCATTCAGGCCCCGCCACATCTGCTGTTCATCTGTCTCATCCTCCAGTGTGGAGCAGAAGTCCCTTTTGGCCTTTTTGATGGCCTTACCAAGGTCGTATCTGGACTTCTTGTAGTCCACTGTATTACCATGCTTTCCATTGGTGGAAGCCTGCAATGCTGGCAGATCCGAGTGCTTGTAAAGCCATTTGCTCCATCTTGCTGAAATAGGAGGTGAATTTTTTCTGAGTGCAGTGACTCAGTAACCTCTTGAAAGCAGCAGTAAACAGTAAATTAGGAGACAAGGCAGGGAACTGCTGCAGCAACTTGGAGTATTCCTGTGGCGAGAAAGTTGTGACTCAACATGACCTGAGCTTCATAGAGAGCTGTCTATGCACGAAAGCATGGCCAAAGGTCTCCCCACAACATTTCATTCACATTGTTCAGCGATGACTGGTTTGGTAAAAACCTGACTCTGTGAATACATTGTACAATGGGGAGATCCAAATATTCTGTGCAAGTAGACCCTTTGCTGATGGCATGGTTTAGCCTGCAGTTCAGAGCATAATCTTTGGTTCAGAGGCTTCTGACTCATCACCCTGGAATCCCACCTCACCTCACATCCCACACCACCACCTCATGGCCAATCATGGTCATTCCAATATTCGGATACTGCCGTTGGTATCAGCAGTGTGGCATTTAAGGCACGGTATCAGCAGCTGAATGCTTTCACTTTTAGCAGTCTTAATGTAGGGTTTCAACCTCCACAGATGCTGCTTGACCTGCTGAGTGCCTCCAGCAGTTTGTTTAGCAGATTCTGTGCATTTAAGATTTTTGAGAAACCTGCAAACAGTTGTGAAAGTGCACATCAGGTCGCATGAGGTCAGCAGCATCTCTTTAAATAATGAAATTTTAAAAAACAATATGCTCTAGTTCACTTTCTACTTCCAATTTGGTAAGGGTAGAAATAGGCAACACACAAATGCCCTTGAATGAGCACATAAGCAAAAACATCAAATGTGTTTATGTGAATCGTGCATTGAAATACTTAGCCTAATTTTCCAACATTCATTTCATCTTGGAATGATTATTGCATGATTTACTCTGGGTTAAGTTGAACATTATGTAATTTGCATGTGAAAAACAAATGTTAACCAATGCAACATCAAGGTTACTATTTTGTTAAATGCCATGCATTTAGAACCCAAGCTTTGGAGTAGGCAATAGTGGGGAAGACAGCTTTAGTTAAAGAAACATGTTAACCTCCAAAGAACTGTTACTGAAACCAGTAACAAGCCATAATATTTCACATGAAGTAATTGATTGATGCAATGCAGTTTAAATCTTCGAAACCTCAAATCTTTGCAATAGCCTCAGCCAAAATAGAACAGACATTCCAGATATATTGTAGAAACAAGGAACTACAGATTTTGTTTCACAAAAAAAGTGAACGCTGGAGTAACTCAGCAGATTGAGCGACATCTCTAGAGATCATGGATAGGTAACCTTTTGGGTCGGGACCCTTCTTCAGACTCTTCAGTCTTAAGAAGGGTCCTGACCCAGAATGTCAGCTATTCATGTTCTCTTATACATATGCAACATGACCTCCGAACTTCTATACTTAATACTGATGAAGGCCAATGTGCCAAAAGTTTTTTTGACCGCCCAAACTAGCTTTGATTTCACCTGCACTCCTAGATCCCTCTGCTCTACAACACTCCCCAGAGCCCTACCATTCACTGTGTAGGCTGTGCCCATGTTAGTCTGTAATTGTCAGCAAATGATCTCAGTCATTTTATAAGTGAAAATGTAATTAGTACTGAACCTTGGAATAAACTGCTTGTGACATCCTGCTAAATAAAGTGCATGGCCAACCTCCCTGTTCTGACAAATTAATTCAGTTTCTCCTGACTGAACAGCTGAGAGTTTCCAGCATTTTCTGTTTTTAATTTCAAATTTCCAGTATCTACATTTTCTCCAACATCCCCTCTCTCTCGCATCTCTTAAACAAATCCTCTATCCATATCAATAAGTTGTCTACAATTCCACATATTCTCATTTTTGCTAACAGGTGGATTTTGTGGAACTTTACTGGAGGATACCTGGAAGCCTAAGCACACACCATTCATATACAGATTTAACCACCAGTTAAATTACAATCATCCCCTTTAATTACCGCTTCAAGAAAATTGAGAATTGATTAGGCATGGCTTATCATTTACTAATCCAAACCAGTTATTTTTAATTCAATTCACAATTTCATTCAAAAAGATAAATACCTTAGGATTCGTGTAACTTCCTCAACACGTGTTGGATGTTGGCCAATAATTGCCAGTTTATCTCTTACTCTTCTTATCTGGTGGAGTGACATTGGAAATTTTCAAATCTATTAGGAAGATTCCAGAACGAATCTTTGGACGAATAAAATCTTGGTATTGATTTGCTGTGCCATGTGACCCCTTTCTTCATTTTATTATTTTACAATTCTTCAAACCAGATACTGTATTGAGGTGTGCTGATTAATGTTAATGATTTTAGTAGTGAATGTGCTCATGGGACTTCAATCAAAAAGACAATATAACATGGTTTCAACTACAATTAATTTTTAATGTAGCTTTGAAAATGTCAGTGATAGAATTTGGAAAACATTGTGCTTACCATGTCCCTTGTATCAAGCCACCAACTTCCTATCTATTCTAATCTATTTGGCATCACACTGTCTATAACCTACTATGCTAAGGTACCACAAGTGCTTGTCTAAATACTTCTCAAAGGTTGAGAGAAGATTTGCCTAATTTTCCCTTCATTCCAGATTTCAACAATTCTCCAAGTATCTCCAAAAAAGCTTCCACACATTGGTTCCAAATGTTTTACTCTCCTTAAATGTACGTCCTCAATGGTAGGCAAAATTATTACGGGGGGAAGTTTGTAAGTTACAGGAGCAGAATTTGGCCATGTAGCCCATCAAGTCTTCTCTACCTTTAAATCTTTTCCTTTCAACCCCATTCTCCTGCCTTCTCCAGATACCCTCTAACACCCTTATTAGTCAAGAATCTGTCTGTCTCCACTTTAAAAATATCCAATGACTGGTCTGAATTCCACACATTTTCACCCTCTGGCTAAAGAAATTCCTCCTCATGTCCTTTCCAAAGGTGCGTCCTTTTATTCTGGGGCTGACTTCAGGGTCCTAGACTCTCCAACTGTTGTCTTGTTTAACACATTTCATTGTACCGTTGACCCTATGTTAACCTACATATGACAAATAAAACTGAACTGAACTCCATATCCATTCTATCTAGGCCTTTCACTATTCAGTAAGTTTCCCCATCATCCTGGATAAACTCCAATGCCAACACCTCAGATATGGGGCCCTCACAATAATCCAAGTGCAGTCTAACCAGTGCCTCATAAAGCCTCGCCATTACATCCCTGTTTTTTATATTCTAGTCCACACTAAATAAATGTTAACATTACATTTGCCTTCCTTATTACTGATCCACCATGCAAATTAACCATTTGGTAATCCTGCACCAGCATTCCCAAGTCCTTTTAGACCTTTGATTTCTGAATCCTGTCCCCATCTAGAAAATAGTCTACGCCTTGATTCCCACTACCAAAGTGCATGATTGCATACTTTGCTATGCTGTGTTCCATCTACCACTCTTTTGCCCACTCTCCCAACCTCCAAGTCCTTCTGCAGACTCCATGTTTCCTCTACGATCCATGCCCCTCCACCTATCCTCATATAATTCGCAAATTGGCCACAAAGTCTTCAATTCCTCATCCAAAACACTGATATAGAACATGAAGAGTAGCAGCCCCCAACGCCAACCGCCTAATCAAAAGGATAGTTGGAGCGTCAGGTAGTCTGGATAAAGCAGGGAGTGTGCCGCCGGACTGGGACAGGACTTGAACACAACTCTGGGTAGTCTGAGGCGTGGAGATTAAAGCTCCCAACTCTTAATACTGAGCTGCCAGGTCAGTTGGATGCTTGTGCCTGGTGGTGCTCATCCCACCATATTCAATCAGCTATCACTCTGTCAGCTCGCACTAAAGGCTGTCATCATGCAAGGAAATATGATAACATTACATCCAAACTGATAGTTAATCAATCTGAATCCTTCCACTATTTGTAAGAAAGAACTGCAGATGCTGGAAAAATCCAAGGTAGACAAAAATGCTGGAGAAACTCAGCGGGTGAAGCTACATCTATGGAGAGAAAGAATAGGCGACGTTTTGGGTCGAGACTGAAGAAGGGTCACGACCCGAAACGTTGCCTATTTCTTCGCTCCATAAATGCTGCCTCACCTGCTGAGTTGCTCCAGCATTTTTGTCTACCTTCCACTACTTTAAAAAGTGAATATATTAAAAAACCAGAGCCATAAACGAAGTCATGGAAATTAAATAAAGTCAATGCAAAATAAGTAGATGCACAGGTTATGTTATTGTTGTTGTTATATTAAAGTTGATAGTAAAATTTTTAAATGTTTAAATTATAAGAATTCACATGTACCATGGTTGTAAAAAATCAATTTTAGTAAACAAATATCACTTCTTGAGATACGAATTAGGATCAAGGCTACTGCAACTTCAATAAATGAGTTATTGGTACAAACATTTTGATGACGTCTCCTTCAAGAAAATTAATTTAAATAACCAAGCATCCATGATACGACGTGTGTAAGAAAAGAAATTGAGATGCTAGTTTAAATCAAAGGTTAAATCAGACTGAAGGATCTCGACCTGAAACGTCACCCATTCCTTCTCTCCAGAGATGCTGCCTGTCCTGCTAAGTTACTCCAGCATTTTGTAGCGTTGTTACAAAACCTACCATCAGCGGCGCTACAGATCTGCCACTGCCTGTGCATGCGATTCCGGAGGCGTTGCGGGGGGGGGGGGGGGGGGGGGGGGGGTGGCGGGATTAAAATGCAGGTTTGTATTGGTTGTCGGAGAGGGATTTCCTCGGGCTGCTAGCTGATCGTTCGAGCTTCTGTTCCCAGCGTATTTTGAAAAAAATTGCTGGACCATTGTGTCGCTGGATTGAAGTTAAACGCGACTTCTAATGCCTTCAACATCACAGATCGCAATATCAGGACAAAATAAAAGGTATATCGTTTATTTAACATATTATCTTGCTTTTTGGTGTGGCTTCTTTTTAATCTTATGATGCAAAAAATGTTATTTAGGCCCCCATACGAATCGGCCATGTCTTGCCGATAGGGGCTTAAAATTTATGGCAACGGCAACATTCCAATCGATCAACATCCACTCTCAAGATAATCAAATTCATTATTTTTTTGCACAATCATGTCATGAACATCTAAATCATCCATAGTTTGTGTTATTGTCTATCCATGATCAATATTTTCATACGAAATATCCAGTGTACAGTTTTAGTCAGATGTATTGTGCAAAAAATAATGATTTTGATTATCTTGAGAGAGGGTGTTTCTGGATTAATTTATGGGAATTAAACATTAAATCCCTTGCATTTGGCATATAAATTCATGACAAAATGAGATTTAAAAATCATTTTATGTCGTGAATTCTTGTGTGAATGGGATCCGTTTGTTATTTGGATATTTAGGCAATTTTTAAAAGAATTTGCCTTTTCTTAAGAAATGGATAGATGTTTAGATCTAGGAATTGAATTTAATTGATTAGATGAATTTAATTGACTTGATGAAACTGATGAATATGAATTTTTTGTTGGGTATTTGTTTTAGCAGTTAACTTTATAATTTCTACCTTTTTTCTAAAACTGCAAATAATAACTTGTTTCTGTTAATGCTGTTCAGTGTTTTTTCTTTACATTTTAAGCAGATATCTCCCAAGAAATGAAAAATTGTCAATCCAAATGCCCAGCGAAAGAGACTGATTTAGACAGCATTTGCAGAGATTATCCGAATTTGGACAACTCTAAATGTGATGATTTACAGGACATTCTTAATGGGAAAGTAGTGGACAGAAAGGCATGTCATCCGTGGTTTGAAGAGCAAAAACTTGTAGTTTACAATGCCAAAATTGAAAAGTTGAGGACAAACAAGGTGCACAGAGTTGCTTATTGATACAATCCGAGTATGATGATACTACTGATTATGACACGCCAGCTAGCAACTGATCTTCTCCATAAAGACTTGGTCTTTTACTAGAAATTGTAATGTATTTACCTGTTATGGACTTGCAGCATATAATACAATAATATTAAAGTTTTGATCTTGAGAATATCACATTTTTGAATTTAAGACAGTCTCGGTGTTTATTACTACTTCCGTCACAACGGTCAATTTTGTAATTAGCTACGATTAGGTAACAAACTAATTTTATGCTTTACTTTCAGGTCATCCAAGTAAGATGTTTCATATGTTTTGGAATGCTTCAATCTATAATAACTGAAAATGGCATTCAGTTCTCTTAATCTTTAAGGAAGACTGTCCTCGATCACAGCTTATGTGTTAAGTCAATGGAAAAGCAATAAGGAACAAGATGCTGATTTCCAAGTATGAAAATGACGTAACTTTTTTAATACTGAAGATATGAAAGTGAATTAGGTATAAAATTAAAGTTCTTTTTATGCTTTATCTGATGGGATAAATTACAGGCTTGATTTTTAAAATGTCAAAATTTTGTAACATTCCTATATTTTGTTTATCCATGATACAACGTTGGTTTATTCACTAAGTAAAAACTGTTCCGTGTCGAATACTTTCTGTGACTCATCTCACAGATCAAACAATACGATCGCGAAGCAACAACACTTATAGTCGTTTAACTACAGTGGGCTTTGCACAGATATGGAAGAACGCTAGGTGGTTCAAAATAAAACAAACACTGTGAGTCTGGGATATTGGTTTGAATTGATAAAAAATAAATTAGAACTGTACGCTGCTATTTAGTGTTACAATCGCCAATGAACAGTGGGGCCGGTAAAGGCACTCATTTATACTGATTGGTGCCTATTGTTTCAATTATTAATCCTTCTTCTTGGGAAAAAAAAACTGAAATAGGACTCTGTCTCATTAACTCTGTCGCCGGTGGATAATTGTTCCCTAATACTACAAGTCAGTTTGGAAAGTACGCCGCCTGTGAAAAATGATCGCGTATAATATTCCACGTTTAACACTTTAGGTGCACTATTTGGCTGGCAGTTTGTTGACTGTGAAGCCGCTTAAAAAAATTAAATCCTTAAACTACAACACGCACTTGCTCTCGTGAGCAATCCCCGATTTTTTTTTAAAATATGGTCTGTAAAGAACACTTTAACCCTCCTCGCCAGAATGATTCCAGACCCGCTAAATGCTCGTCTTGTCTTACCTTGCGCAAGGGTCTGTAGCACGTGGATATGAAACAGCACAAATGTCCAGAATCCCCCAAAACATCCAAACATATTAAAGTTTCTTCCCGCACAGGCAAATCCGAGTGTTTTTTTGAATGTTCGCGATTTCGGTACCATGATCAGTGCATCACCGTCACTTGGGATCCCAATCACCTGGTTATTGATTACTTCTCTCAAACAAGGCCCTTGCTTTATTTCCCTTTGGTTATTGATTGCACTGTCCGTACTCCCGTTTTCTTTGGCAATTCCCATACCCCGAGTACGGACTGAATCCGACCTCCGCTCATCGATCCCTCGTAGGTGAAAGGTCCCAACCGGACCTTGCACGAGTATGCTTTGGCATCGATCCTTCGAATGATTGATTACCGACGTCGTTGATCTTACAATTAGTTTATGGCCAGTAGCCTCGGAGTCTGGTGTCCTCTTCCTGCTCGAATGAGCGATCAGCTCCCCCAGGCCCGGGGTTCCAGCTCCTGATTTATCGATTACCGCTGGACAATCAGCGTCCACAACTAACACCGTGCTAACGCGATTATCGATCAGCTCACAACTCGCGTCTCCCATCATCTGTTGATATTCTCGATCAGTGAAGTCAGATCGCTCTCTTGCAATTGCTTATGCTTTGGTATCAACTCTTTCAGTTGCCGATTTCCTCCCCCCCGGATGAAATGTTTTTAAACCTGAAATGAATAAACGGAGAGCTCCGATCCGCCGCCTGGCGATTTCTTTTACGATGGTGAGAAGGATTCGGGTTGGGTTTAATCTATTGCCGCTTTTCCAGAATTAATCATTGCCAGCTCCCCGGTCAGGGCTCGGGTCTCTCTCCAAAGTCCTGATGGTCTGGCCGACACTCCTCCAACCCCTCGGCCGCTTTCACCCCACACCCAGGGGGGGAAGAGGTAGAAATTGACGCGTTTTCTTTCCAATCCTCCGCAATTTTTGTTCCTTTAATTCCACTGATCCGAAGCCAGGGAATTCCAGACAGTGATAATTAATCCCTTTGAATTTAACTCCCTCCTTTAACTCCTGGTTGATCATTAACTCCCAACCATCTGCTCATTTTTAAATATTTTTTAAACTTGTTTTATATTTCCGATGAAAGTTTACCGCAGTAAGTGAGGTAACTCTAATGTTTCACAGAAATCGGCTGAACCTTAAAAGTTTCAACTCCTAATTGAAGACATCCCAACTTTTTAACACCATCGAGCCTGCTGCTGACAAAGTTCGAGTTTTGTCAGTCGGTGCGTGTGTGTGTGGGGGTGTGTGAGCGTTCTCCACACAAATGCATCAAACATGCTTTAAAAAAAAAAAGCTTTCCAAAAAAAACTTTGAACCGCTGGAGATTATAATACGTCAGATTTTGCAGCGGAGCCGCTTGTTGTCGGTGAGCAGAGCTCCGCCTTGGCGCCCATGGTGAAGCGAGGGCGGTTGGTTGGCTGGTAATGAAAGCTTCGGACTTCTTTTTCCGCGCCGCTTTTCCTCTCGACGGACAACTCCGGCTCGCGCTGAGGGCAGCCCGAGCGCGCTCTCCATTGGCGACGCTGCTCGAAACCCGATTGGTCGCCGACCGCCACAGCCCCGCCCCGCTGGGGACAGTCCCCCACTCTGATTGGTCGCACCGCTTTGCTTTCCCGCGCGTCGATTGGTCGGAATCGCACCCCGCGTCTCCTGGTGGCGATTGGCTGGATGGGCGGCGATCTTTTATCCGCAGGAGGGTTGCTGCATTCCTATTCGTCGAGAGGAATCTCGACGTTGATTGGTCCTCGAGAGACCATGGTGCTCAAAATTCAGTTGTTTAAGAAAGAACTGTAGGTGCAGGTAAATCAAATGTAGATACAAAATACTGGGGTAATTCAGCGGGTGAGGCAGCATCGATGGAGAGAAGGAATTGTCGACGTTTCGAGTCGAGACCCTTCTTCTGGCCTGGTCCCAACTGAAGGGAGGAGTAATAATAATAATACACAAAGAAGCAGGGATACTGCAGAACATCATGGAAATACGCAGAGGTCAGGTTCTACTGTGGTGCATAAACAAAAAGTTTATGTATTTGACTTATTTAGGATGTGTGGGAGTTCAATGGTCAAGAGTGTTTTATTGTCACATGTCCCAGATAGAACAATGACAATTTCACAGTCTGAACTGTGAAGAGGATGTTAGGAGGTTGTAGGGTGACCTGGATAGGTTGAGAGTGGGCAGATGCAGTATAATATAGATAAATGTGCGGTTATCCACTTTGGTGGCAAAAACAAGGGGGCAGATTATTATCTCAATGGGGTTAGGTTAGGTAAGGGGGAGGTACAGCGAGACCTGGGTGTCCTTGTACACCGGTCACTGTAAGTTGGCGTGCAGGTACAGCAGGCAATGAAGAAAGCTAATGGAATGTTGGCCTTCATAACAAGAGGATTTCAGTATAGGAGGCGAGAGGTTCTTCTGCAGTTGCATAGGGCTATGGTAAGACCACATCTGGAGTATTGTGCACAGTTTTAGTCTCCTAATTTGAGGAAGGACATCCTTGTGATTTAGACAGTGCAGTGTAGGTTCACAAGATTGATCCCTGGGATGGCGGGACAGTCATATGAGGAAAGGTTGAAAAGACTAGGCTTGTATTCACTGGAGTTTAGAAGGATGAGAGGGGATCTCATAGAAACATATAAAATTATAAAAGGACTGGACAAGCTAGATGCAGGAAAAATGTTCCCAATGTTGGACAAGTCCAGAACCAGGGGTCACAGTCTTAAAATAAAGGGGAGGTCATTTAAGACTGAGGTGAGAAAAAACTTTTTCACCCAGAGAGTGGTGAATTTGTGGATTTCCCTGCCACAGAGGGCAGTGGAATCCAAATCACTGGATGGATTTAAGAGAGAGTTAGATAGAGCTCTAGGGGCTAGTGGACTCGAGGGATATGGGGAGAAGGCAGACACAGGTGATTGATTCCGGCAGGTGGGACTAGTGTAGCTGGGATATATTTGCTGGTTTGGGCATGCTGAATCACTCTATGGCTCTCTCTCTCTCTCTCTCTCTCTCTCTCTCTCTCTCTCTCTCTCTCTCTCTCTCTCTCCCCCCCCCCTCTGAGAGAGAGTACACACGCACGCACACACCGGTTAACATAAAAAAAACGAACAAACCCATAATAGTGACAATAATAATCTTATGTAATTCAGAGCTTATATAGAGGTTGTGGTATTTATTGCAATGTCAAATGCCATTTTGAAAACATTGTATTCCCTTGATCCTATTTTTTTTTAAAAAGACACAAAGTGCTGGAGTCAGCTGGTCAAGCCTCACCTTAGAGAACGTAGATGGGTGACCTTTTGGGCAGAGACCCTTCTTCAGTGATTCAGTTGACCTAACCATTTCCAGGGATGCTGCCTGACCCGCAGACTTACTCCAGCACTTTGTGTCCTTTTGTGTATTAGCCAGCATCTGTTGTTCCACGTTTCTACATATTCTCCAGAGACGCTGCCTGACTTGCTGAATTACTTGAGCACTTTGTGTCTTTTTTTGTAAGCTATCATCTGCAGTACCTTGTTATTATATTCATTTCTCAACCCTGTAGGGTAGGGAGTTGAGGTCAGTGGCAGTGAAGGAACAGCAATGTATTTCCAAGTTAAGATGGTATGTGTTTTGGGAGGAGCCGCAGTGGTGTTTCCATGTGCCATTCAAAATGTGTCAAGTACAAAAGAAAAGGATAGGCTTAGATGACATGTAAATACTATTATCAGCACCTGAGCACCTGTTGTCTATGAGCTTGAATTGTTGAGCTCATTATTGAAGATATAAGCCTACTTGAGTCGTATGCTTTTTCCTGGGTCCTTTTGAATGTTGTTAATCTTAATACTGTAAGAGGCTGAAAACAAAACAAAACATCAAAGTGGGAGGGAGTTGTGAATTAAAATGAGTGAGTTGGGGTGCAGACTGAATCGCCACCAAAAGTGATTAGATCTATCATTTCTAAGTGGAGAGATTGGTCACATAAGAAAATTATGAAAACCAAGGCTAGAAAATGTGTTGAAACCTGAATAAGAAACATCTGTTATCCAGTAAGGAACAGTAACATTACATTAAATGTACCATTTTAGCTTTTTTGAAAAGGAAGTAGCACAAAGGAGAAAGGCGCAATGATAAAATTGCAGAACAATGTTTTGTTCGATAACAAATGTTCCTGTTTTTCCTTCAAAACCTTTCACAGCTTTAATTGTTACAGACTTGTTGTGGTTTAAATTCTTCCCTTTACTAATTTACTGGATCTCCCATGAGTAAGCCATGCCTCACTCACTACATCTGGTAATGCAAATCCATTGAGAATTCTTTTCGCACAATTTTGCAGCCACACCCACAGAATTTATGTACAATTTCCACAATATCTCCTCATGACTCAAGCAACATATTGGACCTGGATGTATGTTAAATGTATTTGTAAATTTTAACTAGAAGCATTTACATTTGTCACTATCTTACATCAAAATAGCAAGATTTAAAAATACCAGAGAAAATAGAGCATTCACTAAATGTGCTGTTTCCGAAGAAAGCAACAAACGTCAATATAGGATTAATTTGGTTCTTTTAAGGGTTTAAAAAAAAGTAATTTATCTAAAATATAGTTTGTAAACGGAAATCAAACTTCTTATGATGTTCTATAATCCTCAGTAGAAAAATCTTCCAGCTCTTAATGCAATGTTTACTTTATGATTTAGTCAATCTTGCCTGGTTTAACCAACCATGCCACTTCAATATGATTCAAAAGCATCTATACACTATGGTTATAATTCAGCAGTGCAAGAATTAACTGTGATGGATGACTCATATGAACCTTCTTGGAATGCATGATGGTAAACGTCTGCAGCATACTATGAAGATATAATTTGGAGTGGAAGTTTTAACATATTGGTTCAGTGTTGCCACTTTGTTATCTTCACAATCAATTTAAATTTGCTTCTCCAAATCTGAATCTGATCAGAGTTTTTCTGTTGAGGTTGAGTATTCCTGACTCATGGAACCTTTCTTTATTCCCTTAGGTAATCCATCTGTTTATTGGTTCAACTTGGAAAAGTTAATCTGAACATGGGTTTCAACAATTGTAAAGGTTTTTATTGCTTCACATTTTTTTGTCATACAATAGGGACATTGTGGCAAAAATGTAATATCATCATTACCGATCGCTAAAAGTTGAAGTCAAAGTTCATATGGAAGTGCAGGTGGTATGATGCCCCAGCCTGTACGTGATATCTTTGAACATGGGGAGACTGGTGCTTGGGAGCCTCTGCACAGTCCTTGACAGAGCCAGACCCGCGTCCAAAGGCATGGACTCTACCACAGTTGGGTGTCTCTCCCTGTTGCAGCCTTCTTCCACCTTCTCAACCATTGAGATGCTCCACCTGCTGGCCAGCCACATCCTCTACCTGTTTCACTGTTGAGGGCTTCTACGGCCGCCAGGCACCACCCCATCAACTTGCCCTCCATGGGTGACGCTGTCAGAGCGTAGCTCCAGACGGGTTTCATTGTCAGGATCTTTGGCACATGCAAGCTTCTCCAGCATGACCCTTGGAGAACATAGAGCATGCTTAACCATTTCATTGTAAAGGCAGCATAACTTCTGGAGGTATATTCTACTGATTTTGCTATAGATCCTACTATTTGCCAGCTTCACAACTTCACTATATTATTAGTACAATAATATTGACAACCCTACTGTTACTACCAGGCCCAGTTTTGTATCAACTAGTGCTGATTAAATATCCTACTTTGTGCACTGTGCCCCACGTTCTTTGATTTATGGCTAATACTTTACATATATCAGTCTCGGTTTTATCCATTATGTGTCTGTATTCTCAATCACTGCTGGTGTTCAGCTGCATTTTGTATCTCTATTACTTCCTGATATTTAATTGTGCCACTACTAAATTTGAAAAGCTAATGAGTGGTTTCGGTCTGTATGTCACAGGTCGTCAGCATGAATGTCTTTCCAAAGGCTGCATTCATCTAACATTCATCTCCTACTCATAATCTAGCCAATTCTTTCTGTTTCCCTTAAATTTTTCTATTTCATATTTCAACGCTACACACTAGATGGCACTGTCCTGTACTTATAAGTAGAAACTGCCTGAAACAGGAGAAAGTATATTTTGCTAAGATTGAATTTATTGCTGAGTGAAGGTTGTGAAAGAAAGTTAACTTGAATTGTTTTTATAAAATAAAATTCATCACCAAGGAACTAAAGGTGGAACACTGGAAACTTGAATCTATTTCAAACAATTCAATTTGTCTGCTACAATTTGCTCATAAGGCAAAAAAAGTTGCGTATTTAATAGAAATGCTGGACAGTTATGTACCTTGGAATTGTCCTTGACTTGGAGTCAATTTACATGTTGTTGACTTTGAAGTAGCAATTCTAGCATTTGAATGATGCTGCAATGTAGACTCTGATACAGCTGCTAATAATTTGTCATTAGAAACAATTGAAAGTTTTTTAATTTCCTAATTTTGTAAACAAACAACATTCGCATGTAACAAGAGAATGAATTTTGGCTTTACATCAGACTGAAATCAAAGCCAATACATCTGTGGCTACATCTTTCTTCCATTGTGCTGTCAGAGATGTTATACTTGTGGAGAAGCTCACAGAGGAATGCATTTCAGGATTGGAATTCTTCAATCATTTTGTCATTAAATAAATAAATTGTGTGGGTCTATTGAAGGCACGAGGTGAGTTCACAGTTTTGAAATGTTACCATTTTTGGAAGTATCACCTCAGGTTTCTTGGCTATTACTCAGCAGAAGATTGAATCACCAACGTATAGCCACCCTAGAAATTAGCAAAAATATTAATTTTAGAGTATGAAAATGTCACGGATGATCACCTGTCTTATTGCTTCAGCACAAGACACAAAATATGGATATATTTTCAGGCTCTTATAAGCAATGATTAGACAGAGAATTATGTTTTTATTAACAAGAAATTGTATAAATACCTTTAAAATTGCCTTCCCTGCTGAGTATGAAAATTAATTTTGGCACAAATTGTTTCATCTTGTATACCTTTCAGCATGTTGAAAATTCTGAGGACAAAAATTCACTGGCACTGACTTAATCTCTTTTGACTTTTGTCAAGGCTTCAAGGGCTAATCAATCTCCCTTGACGATTTAGTTACAATAAAACCCCTCATTCTTTATAATACAAAATAGGTAAGGTACCATTTATTGAAAATTGAGTGTTGACGGATCTGTTGTTAGTTAGACTATACAGGATGGAAACGGGCCCTTCAGTCCAACTTCATGCTGACCAAGATGCCCCATCCATGCTTTTCCAATTTTCCAATGTTTGGCTCATATCCCTCAACTCATCCTATCCATGTATACCTGTCCAAATGTCGTCTTCTTCTTTCGTGTGGCATGTACAGCCTGAAGTTGTTGGACAACTTGTTCTATTTGATCTTCCATATGTGCACGTCGAGTTGATTGCATTAATCGAAACAGGGCGGACCACGTGAAGGTTGCAATCTTCCACCCCGTCCAAATGTCCTTTAAATGTTATTTAAATGCCTCAACTAATTCCTCTGGCAATTCCTTCCATATATCCACTACTCTCTGTGCGGAAAAAAAGTTGTCCCTCAGGTTCCTATCAATTCTTTCCCTCAACTTGAACCTATGCCCTCTAATTCTTGATTCCCCTACCCTGGGGAAAAAGACTCTGCATTCATCCTATCTATCCCCCTCATGGTTTTATACACCTTTATATGATTGGCCCTCAGCCTCCTGTGCTCCAAGACCTAAAGTTCTAGACTGAGTAACCTTTCCCTATTGCTCAGGCCCTTGAGTCCTAGTGGCATCCTCATAATTCTTCTCTGCACTCTTGCCAACTTAATGGAGTTGACTCCTTCTCAAACATTTTACATATCATACTTTTGATGAGATATTTGTATTTCATCTTTTTGATTTTGGGAAAGTATTGTGTTTCTAAATGATAAATAATGAACTTTATATTTGGGAGTAAGAAAGACACACAGTGCTGGTGTAATTCAGTAGGTCATGCACCATTTGCAGAGATCATGGAGAGCAGTTGTCGGGACCCTTCTCCAGCGCCTAGTGTCTTTTTTTTGCATTTTCCAGAGATGCTGCCTGACCCGATGAGTTATTCCAGCACTGTCTTTCTTGCAAATTAGCGTCTGTAGTTTCTTGTGTTTACTTTATATATAGGAGATGGGATGATCATGAAATAATGGTATCAAGAATTATTGGGAATATTTAGTCTGAAATCCTAGTTAGACAAAATTCTGGAGAAACTCAGCTGGTGAGGCAGCATTTATGGAGCAAATGAATAGGTGACGTTTTCGGTTGAGACCTAGGGTCTCGTCCCGAAATGTCACCTATTCCTTTGCTCCATAGATGCTTCACCCGCTGAGTTTCTCCAGCATTTTTGTCTACCTTCGATTTTTCCAGCATCTGCAGTTCTTTCTTAAACATTTAGTCTGAAATCCTGTGCTTCAGATAACTTTGCATGTGATGCAGGCCCACCTCTGTGATAGAGAGAAGAATCTTTTAGATTACAACTAGTAAGCACCCATGGGGAAATGTTGCTGTTCAAACCCTCTGACATTCATTGAAGCAATAAACGTGTTGCTGATCAAGCAAACTTGCATATCTGATAATCTAGCGGTTGAAGAACTGCAGACCATTCAATAATGTCACAAATTTCTACAAATGAACACTGTGGCCAAATCCATCTACGCCTAACTCCTCACCATTCCACCTGAATAGCCACAAAGCACCTGATTTTCTCAATGTCATCTTTTGTACCAGAAACAATGTTATTCCAATGCTATTTCAATTTTTGTGCCTTCCACCACAGCGATGAATGCTGTGGTGGATGTTTGTGTTCAATTTTTATTGTGTTTGTGTGTGTTCTCTTTCATTGTACTGCTGCTGGCAAATTCACTTCACTTGTACTTTATGTGCAAGTGACGAATAAAACTGATTGATCGATCTTGATCTACCTAAATGTGACATAAAGCACATAATAAACTTTTGTAATTGTCTTGGAAAAGCACCTGTGAAAATCAGGAGATAGATGAGCCCATTGTGAAACATTGCAATGAGCTGGAGTGCCAATCTGGTAGGAGTCCAGGATAACAATCCTTCATTTTGTACCATGTGCCGTTCTGGGCTTCTTGTGCTTATTCCAAATGTATGGATGCACAAGGGACTGCAGGTGCTGGAATCTGGACAGAACAAAAATGCTGGAGCAGGAACCTGGTGGGTAGAGTAGCATCTGTGGCAAAGAATTGTCAATGTTTTGGATTTATACCCTGCAACAGGACTGAGAGTGGAGAGGAAAGGTGGCCACTGTCTCCACCCTCACCCTCCTTTCCCATCCCCTCACTTGCTTTCATTTGCATTTTTCTTCTCTCAATGTCTGCTTCCCACCTGGCTCTGCCTCCCCAGCTCTGCCATCACCCATCCTGCATCTGGTTCAATCTGCCTGAATTGTCGATAATTCCCCGTAATCCCTCTTTCCTCGCCACAGATGCTGCTCGACGACTTGACTTCCTCTAGTAGCTTGATTTTTGCTCCAAATATATGGATGTTCAACTAAATTCTGCAATAAATTCCATCACTAGAACCCTGAAATCTCCAAGTGGTCACAAGAGGTTATCAATACAGCTGTGTACAGGCTGTATCACATTAAGAACATTCTAGACCAATCTATCTGCTTGCTCTCCTGAAAACCTTACTGGCACACGCCCAAGCCCTGAGGGCCATTGTAGTGCATCAGTTTGGAGAAAAGCTTGGAATAAAACTATAATTCAGGACATACCTCCCATTTTTTGACTGAATAGAAAAATGTCAATTTCATAAAAAATCTAAAGTATATCACATCTGATTGGCATGTAGCCACCATGGTTATTTGAAGAACAAATTATGTTTTCGGAGTCTCGCTGAATGTGCTGTGGCAACCTGATGAAAGTAATATAACAATAACTTGACCTCTTTACAAACTTCACTGACATTATAGAGAAACCACCTCTCTCCTCAAGAGCATTAGTCCGGCAATTAACCTTAAACTAGATTTATAGCTGTACTCCAAATCAGCCATATGAAAGAAGTCTAAGTTCTTTTGGTAGAATCCATTGGGAGATAAATTGGATAGACTCTGAAAATGGGCACAAAGATTGCAATGTAATATTAACTTGAGCCCATTGATTGAAAACCAGGCAGCAGGCCAACTTCATGTTGCCAACACATTGTAATGATTTCAGCATTCAAGCCTCCACCAACCAAGCTATTCATTGGCTGAACACAAGTCCAATCTTGTCTACATCCAGCTCCAGTTAAAGCTGGCCTGGTTTACTTAAAGTGGTTAGTGCTTGTAAAGGATATTATATTTTGGGTGGAGTATCTGCTGTTATGGAAGTACCACAAGTGTGATTTGGCATGTGTTCAGTAGCAATGTTACAAAATTTTGAGATTTTAAAAATCAAGTCTGCAATTTATCCCATCAGATAAATCATACAAAGAAGTTTTCATACTCGGAAATTAGCATCATGTTCCCCATTGCCTTTCCATTGACTTAACACAAAAGTTGTGATCGAGGACAGTCAAAAGCCCATAACTTTCTTAAAAATTAAGAGAACTGAAAAAAAATTTCAGTTATTATAGATTGAAGCATTCTGAAACTAATGTGAAACAATCTTACTTGGATGACTTGAAATTAAAGCACATAATTAGTTAGTTACACAATTGTAGCTAATTACAAAATTCAATTACTAGATCTAAACATCTATCCATTTCTTAAGAAAATATTAACTTTTTTTTTAAAGCCTAAGTGTCCAAATAACATTCACACAAGAATTCATAATATAACATGATTTTTAAATCTAATTGTCATTAATTTATAGGCCAAATTGAAGGAATTTTGTGTTTAATGCCTGTAAATTAATGGGCATTTTAAACAGCTTGCGAGTGGGATTTTCTGGAACGCGATGGATTGGAACGTTGCGGTTGCGGTGAATTTAAACCCCATGTCGGCAGGAAAAATTCTGCCGGTTCGTATGGGGAATAAAGCACAGTTTCGCAACATAAAATATTGATTAAAGTCCCCTAAACAAGCAAGTGTATATGCAAAAATAAACAGCTTTCACTTACCTGTTCCCTACGTAAAATCTGTCCCCGTTGTCGGCATTCACGGCATTAACAGCTAATTTTTATTTTACTGCAGCTCAGAAATAGTCGGGCGATTTAAAAAAATTAACTTACCGGCAGTCGGAACGAATCTCCAGAAATAGATCGCACTCCGACTAAAGAAAGCTCCGGATGGCAAGGGGAAAACTGCATTTTAACCCCGCCCCCCCCCCTCTTAAAGGCGCCAAAGTCGCGCACATGGGCAGCGGCAGAACTGCAGCACCACTGAAGGTAAGTTTTGTAACATACCTATGTTCAGACGCTGCTTTGATGCTCAAAGAGTACTTGATACATCCAAAAAGTAATCTTTATTAGTTCCTTCTAGCACTGAATATCCTTGCATTCTACATCCTCTGAATAAGCTCTGAACTACATAGAATATTATTGTAATTATTTCACTATTACTGTTTTTTTTGTTTATGTGTATACATATGTATGTATATAAATAGATATTTTGTGAGTATGCACACACATATATAAATATGTATATATGTAGCAATGTTACAACATTTTGAGATTTAAAAAATCAAGTCTGCAATTTATCCCATCAGATACAGCATAAAAAGAAGTTTAATTTGAAACCTAATTCACTTTCATATCTTCAGTGTTAAATAAGTTATGGCCATTTTCATACTCGGAAATTAGCATCTTGTTCCCTATTGCGTTTCCATTGACGTAACACGAAAGCTGTGATCCTGGACAGTCAAAAGCTCATAACTGTCTTAAAAATTAAGAGAACTAAAAGACATTTTCAGTTATTATAGATTGAAGAATTCTGAAACAAATATGAAACAATCTTACTTGGATGACCTGAAATTAAAGCATATAATTAGTTAGTTACCCAATTGTAGCTAATTACAGAATTCAATTACTAGATCTAAACATCTATCCATTTCTTAAGAAAAGATTAACATTTTTAAATAGCCTAAGTGTCCAAATAATATTCACACAAGAATTCACAATATAACATGATTTTAAAATCTCATTGTCATTAGTTTATAGGCCAAATGGAAGGAATTTAGTGTTTAATTCCCGTAAATTAATGGCCATTTTAATCATCTTGCGAGTGGGTTTTTGTGGAACGTGATCGATTGGAATGTTGCGGTGAATTTAAACCCCATATCAGCAGGAAAAATACTGCCGGTTCTTATGGGGCCTAAATCACCTTTTCGCAACATGAAATTTGGATTAAAGGCATTCTAAGAAGCACGTTTATATGTAAAATAAACTGCCTTCCTTTACCTGTCCCGTACGTGAAATCCGTTCCCGTTGTCAGCGTTTGCGGCATTAGAAGTACATTTTTATTTTACTCTAGTGCTGAAATGGTCGGGCGATTTATAAAAAAAAATAATAAAATAAAATTCGCAGTCGGCAGCCAGTGACAGAATGGCAGCGCCGCTGAAGGTAAGTTTTGTAACATACCTAATATATGCACACACTAAATGTAATTTTTCTCTCATTTATTATATTGTTTACAGTGTACTAAGTTTAAATATTCTGTTGTGCTGCTGCAAGTAAGAATGTCATTGTTTTATCTGGGACGTGACAATAAAATACTCTTGACTTGACTCTAAAGGCTTGTGTTAAAATAAATGTTGGTCATGGAACAGTAGAGCAACATCACTTTCAAAACATAAGAAGAGATGGAAAAAATGATGGAATAAAGCGGTAAGACAAAAAGAAATACAGATACAGTGAATTGTGACATCTTTATCGAAGAGATGTGTTAAATGTGTAGTTTTTGCTATGTAATTCACACAATGAAAAACTGATATACTTCTTAAACATCTGTTTGAAGTATAACAATCAGTAGTAGTCGATGAAATTGTGTTGCTAGACATTTCATGTTATCATGCCGATGTTATCGTCCAGTGAGTTTTAATTACAAAAACAGATGAAAGGTATATATCTAGAAATGGCTGCAGTGAAGACCAATTGACTTGTTTATTCTATAACTTTCCCCAAATGTTTTTTTATTCTCTTGGAATTGGTTCATTAAGCAACAGATTGTTGCTGAATAATTCTGCAGTACAGAATTAAGTAACTTTATCAGCTCCGGGGCCAAACGGAGTACCATACAAGCTCCCCAAGAACGCACTGGATGTGTTACGCTTTCTATGGAAGCTCATGAGGGTGGTGTGGAAGAAGCAAACAATACCTAATGCGTGGCGAAGGGCCGGCGGCGTACTAATACCTAAAGAAAAGGATGCATCAGACATCAGCCAATTCCGGCCAATATGTCTCCTCAACGTTGAGGGAAAAATCTTTTTCAGCATTGTATCACAAAGGCTAGCCACCTATCTGGTAACAAACAAGTACATTGATATATCTGTACAGAAAGCAGGAATTCCAGGATTTTCGGGCTGCTTGGAGCATACAAGCATGATCTGGCACCAGATCCAAGCAGCTAAGAAGGACAAGAGAGACCTACATGTGATCTTCCTCGATCTGGCCAATGCATTTGGTTCAGTTCCCCATGAACTCCTTTGGGAATCTTTTGCCTTTTCCATGTACCAGAGCTCATCACCACACTGGTCAAGAACTATTTCCAAGACCTGCAGCTGTACTTCACAACAGCTGAATTCAGTACAACATGGCAGCGCTTGGAAGTAGGCATCATGGCAGGCTGCACAGTCTCACCTTTGGCCTTTACAATGGCCATGGAAGTCATCATCAGGGCCTCAAAATGCGTGGTGGGTGGTGAACGAATCGGGGCTGGGCTCCGTCTGCCACCCATCAGGGCATACATGGACGACATGCCAACACTAACCACTACTGCAGCATGCACCAAGAGGCTACTTGGAAAGCTGCAGGAGAAAGTGGGCCCGAATGAAAATCAAACCTCGAAGCATCTCCGAAGTTAAAGGGGTGCTTATAGACACAAGGTTCTGCATTGGTGATGACCCAATACCAACAGTGTCTGAGGAGCCAGTAAAAAGCCTGGGCAGATGGTACAACGCAAGTCTCAAGGACAAAGAGCAGGTGCAACAACTAAGGCAAGAAATTGTCAATGGCCTGGAGAACATCAATCAGACCCTACTGCCTGGGAAACTGAAGCTCTGGTGCCTACAGTTTGGACTCCTTCCTCGGACAATGTGGCCACTGACCGTTTATGAAGCCCCAATAACAGCTGTGGAGAAGATGGAGCGAACCATAACTTCATACGCGAAGAAATGGCTCGGTGTCCCACGATGTCTAACTAACATCGGCCTCAATGGCAAAGGGGTCCTGGAACTACCTCTCACTAGTCTAACAGAGGAATACAAGTGTTCTAAAGTAAGACTCCAGATGACACTGAGGGACTCTAGAGACAAGACCATCAGTGCTGTTGCGCCGCCCCTAGTAACTGGCCGGAAGTGGACACCATCCGATGCAGTACAGCAAGCTTCATCAGCCCTGAGGCACAAAGACGTCGTGGGGCAAGTGCAGCAGGGAAGAGGAGGCTTTGGCCTTACGACAAGTAAACCAACTTGGCGAAGGGCCACAACATCAGAGCGGAGGACATTGGTGGTTGAGGAGGTGCGGCGACAGGAGGAGGCCGCAAGAAGTGCAAAGGCAGTCTCTTGCCAAACAGGGGCAATGGATGCAGTGGGAGGGTGTGGAGCGGGAGGAAGATCAGCTGGAAAGAACTATGGGAAATGGAATCAAGCAAGATCAGCTTCATCATCAGAGCGACATATGACGTGTTTCCATCACCAAAGAACCTCCATCAGTGGTACGGCGAGGATCCAACCTGTGCCCTCTGCCCAACTCCAGCGACCCTCAAACACATCATGGTAGGCTGCAGGACCAGCCTCATGCAAGGGAGATGCATGTGGCGGCATAATCAGGTACTAAAAAGCATGGCAACAGCCCTTGAGAACAGGCGGTATGTGACCATCTCCTTGCCTCCGAGAGCAAGCAACCCCCCCCCCCCCCCCACTTAAGGGCAACAACCTTTGTCCGAGAAGGACAGAAAACACCTAAACATCCTTCCACCAGATCAGAAGAAGGAAACCTATGCAGGGCACGTGACTGGAGGGTGCTGGCGGACATCGGCCGACAACTAATCTTTCCACCTGAAATTGCTTAAACCAACCTCAGGCCAGACTTGGTTTTCTGGTCCCCTTCACAGAAGACTGCTTACTTCAAAGAGCTCACAGTTCCATGGGAGAACTCTAAGGAGGCCTATGAGCATAAGAAGCTGCGCTGTGCAGAGCTTGCAGCAGAGGCAACGCAGCGTGGCTGGAACACCAAAGACTATCCAGTTGAAGTGGGCTGCAGAGGATTTGTTGCGTCATCTACCATCAGACTGCTGAAGGAGCTTGGAATCCACGGTCAGGCTCTGCGGAAGACCATAAGATTACTCTCAGATGCGGCTGAAAGAAGCAGCCGTTGGATTTGGCTCAAGCGGAAAGACCCATGCTGGGCCCCAAGTACGTCGTGGTGAATCGTTGGGGCAGTTTGACACGGGACACGCGCTGAGGGCTGATCATCCTGCAGCGGGCCGCCCTTGTGGAGGGTGTATAGTGTTAAAAGGCTGAAACACCCAGTCATGCAAGGGTCCATTAGAGAACCAGAATGGACAGCTATCTGCAGAGCCAAAAGAGATGGGGGAGATATTGAACAATTTCTTTTCTTCGGTATTCACCAAGGAGAAGGATATTGAACTCTGTGAGTTAAGGGGAAAAAGTAGAGTAGCTATGGAAACTATGAGATTCAAAGAGGAGGAAGTACTGACACTTTTGAAAAATATAAAAGTGGATAAGTCTCCAGGTCCTGACAGGATATTCCCTAGGACATTGAGGGAAGTTAGTGTAGAAATAGCAGGAGCTATGACAGAAATATTTCAAATGTCATTAGAAACGGGAATAGTGCCGGAGGATTGGCGTACTGCGCATGTTGTTCCATTGTTTAAAAAGGGTTCAAAGAATAAACCTAACAATTATAGACCTATTAGTTTGACGTCAGTGGTGGGCAAATTAATGGAAAGGATACTTAGAGATAATATATATAAGCATCTGGATAAACAGGGTCTGATCAGGAACAGTCAACATGGATTTGTGCCTGGAAGGTCATGTTTGACAAACCTTCTTGAATTTTTTGAAGCGGTAACTAGGGAAATTGATGAGGGTAAAGCAGTGGATGTTGTCTATATGGATTTCAGTAAGGCCTTTGACAAGGTTCTAGGAATAACTGTGCATAGTTCCCTGAAGGTGGAATCGCATGTAGATAGGGTGGTAAAGAAAGCCTTTGGTGTGCTGGCCTTTATAAATCAGAGCATTGAATATAGGAGTAGGGAAGTAATGTTAAAATTGTACAAGGCATTGGTAAGACCAATTCTGGAGTATGGTGTACAATTTTGGTCGCCTAGTTATAGGAAAGATGTCAACAAAATAGAGAGAGTACAGAGGAGATTTACTAGAATGTTGCCAGGGTTCCAGCAACTATGTTACAGAGAAAGGTTGAACAAGTTAGGTCTTTATTCTTTGGAGCACAGAAGGCTAAGGGGGGACTTGATTGAGGTCTTTAAAATGATGAAAGGGATAGACAGAGTTGACGTGGATAAGCTTTTCCCATTGAGGGTAGGGAAGATTTAAACAAGAGGGCATGACATGAGAATTAAGGGACAGAAGTTTCGGGGTAACGTGAGGGGGAACTTCTTTACTCAGAGGGTGGTGGCGGTGTGGAATGAGCTTCCAGCAGAAGTGGTGGAGGCAGGATCGATTTTAACATTTAAGAGTAAAGTGGATAGGTATATGGACGTGAAGGGAATGGAGGGGTATGGTCTGAGTGCAGGTAGATGGGACTAGGGGAAAACAAATGGTCGGCACGGACTGAATGGGCTGAGAGGGCCTGTTTCCGTGCTGTAATTGTTATATGGTTATACACTACTGATGATGTGTCCTGTCCTGAAGGTTACCCAGGTCAAGATATACGTATACGTATCTCCCCCCCCCCCCCCCCCCCCCGATGTTGAGCGTCTACCACTCTCAACAATCAACGAATGTCGTGAAATGCTCCCCACCTACTGGCACAAGGGACTTCTTAACATCTTGTCCTGTGTACTTGATTGTCAGTGAAATCTGTCTTTGCATTTCTCCATGTGCTATCTCATTCTTGATTAAAGGGAGAAAATGTGCAAATTAGAAAGAGGTAATTTTACCAGTTAGTTTAACAACATCTATGTAATCCCCTCTACCATCATTAGTCCTGCAACCTCTGAGATCACAGCTCTTCAAGAACACAACCCAGCAATGTTTAAATGTAATGAAAGTTTCTGTTTTTCAGGCAGCGACGTCCAAACCCTCAACCACATGAGAAAGCTTTTCCTCATCTACCCTCTAATCCTCCCATGTATCAAAGCCTTCAGGATACAGGATTTTCCTATTTACAAATTGCTGTCATTACATTATACATCTTTATTAAGTCTGCATTCCTTCTCTGTTCCAAAGAAAACAACTCAAGCTTATCCAATCTTCCTCTACAGCTGTAACTTTCCAGTCCTGACAACCTCATTGTAAATCTCCCCTAAATCCTCTCCAACACAATTATATCTTTCCTATAACATGGCAACAAGAACTGTGTGCAGCACTCATTCTGTAGACACATTAATGTTGTATACAGTTCCAGCTTAACCTCCCTCCTGTTAAATTCAGTGCCTTGGTCAATGAAGGAAAGCTACCTCCACATATGTCTCTTTAACTGCTTTATTGACCTGTCCTGCAATTTTTAAAGCCAAGGACAAGACTCCTAGTTCTGTAAGACTCAGCATCTTCCTTTTTTGCATAATCCTTATGCTATGTTACACTGCCCTCATTAGCCCTCCTTGTAACTACTTAAAAATAGTTAAATTTACAGTCGAGCACAACTTGCATGCTGACTGTCCCTGACAAGTCTTGCAAAGTGAACATTTATAGTGTCTTTTAGAATGGATTCCAAAGGTTTGCCAACAGGAAGTTAATCAACTGCGCGTTAATTGCTTGGTCTACCCCTTATGTCCTTTTTGAATGAGGATACACCTTTGCTTGTAACAACATATACTGATACACCCATACACTTTGGTTACTGAAATTCATCCAGCCTATTGACACTGCTTCTGTGGCCAAAGAGGACTGAAAACTTGTTGTCAGAACCTCTCAATTTTCTTTCTAGCTTTTTTTAATATCATGAGATATATTTCATCTGGGCTTGACAGTTTACCATTTTCAAAGATGATAGACTCCTAAATAGTTCCTCGTTTATCCAGTTCCTCCAATCCAATATTTCACTGTTATTCACCTTAACTTCAAGATGGGCTTAATTCCATGCCTTTTTGAAGATTATTATAAAATATTAGCCAAGATTAAAATCTTAGCCACATTCTCCATCACACACAGGATTTATTTTAAGAACCTTAGGGGACTGTTCTTAGTTATCCACTCCACCTGTGTACTTAAACCTTTTTTAGATTTCCTTTAGATGATACTTGGCAATTTTTTGTATCCTTTCCTTGCTTTCATAACTTGCCTTCTAATTTTCTTGTCTTTTAATATTAACTCGCCTAATATTTTTGATAATCTTCCAGTCTTTCTGCTGCATAAAGTTCTTAGTTTCTGTCATTAAGCTTTCCCTTTTGTGTCTTATTTTCTGCTCAAAGCAACTTGCCATCCAAGAGGCTCCAGAGTTGTGAGTTCCACCCTTTTTGCACCTAGGAACAGGTTTACTCTAAACTCGTGCATTTTCTTCTTAAATGTCCTCCTATGGTTCCAAGGCCATCGTATCTTCAAGAAGTTTTTTCTTGTCAACCTTTGCTAAACTGCTTCTCGGTACATTAATATGAAGGCTTAATTTATGTTTGCCCTCTTCCATAATTTTGCTAACGTTAACCTAAAAATTATCACTACCCAATAATGATCACTCCACCTCCCTAGCTTTATTCTAAAGCTAAATCCTGAATACTGGCTCACGATACTTGAAGTAATCCAGACATTGCTACAGTTAATAGACTTTTTTTTAATTCAACCCTCAGATTCATTTGATGGTTCTTCCACATATCAACACTATAATCTCTTCTCATTGCCATATTTATTTATCTAACCAATATTTCCTTTCCCCTCTCCACCATTTTTTTTAATCCCCGTCTCTATTTCATGTTAAAATTATATAATTAGGAATATTAAGTTTTGTTTTCTCCCTTTATAAGCCATGCTTTATTAATGGATATAATATACTTCCAAACATCTATTAATGCCTTAGACACGCCTGGCTTGCTCACAAATTTTCTTTGCATTTAGTTAAATACCATTAAGCATTACCAGTCGTTTTTTTATCTGTTTTCTAAGCGTTGTTTCCTCTGTCTTTCTTCTGCATTAATGTTTTGCTTTCCATTTCCAGTTCTGCTCATCTCTTGAATCCTTGCTCAGCTTCCCATCCCTCCAGCAACATGTTCATCTAATCTATCCTATTTCCTGATGCAGGGATTCAACCCGAAACATTAACCATTAATTTGCTTCCACAGATGTTGGTTAACCTGCTGAGTTTTTCCACCAGTTTGTTTTTAGCGCCTAATTCCAGTATCTGCAGTCTCTTGTGACTCCTGTTTCTATACTCACTGGCACTGTGATACCAGAAATAATTACTTTTGAGGAAAACAGCATCTTAATCATTTGGCTAACTCATTAAAATATACCTGCAGGACCTTGTCCCTTTTCTCTTTCTACATTGTTGGTACAAAGACTGACTGCCACAACATGGCAGTAAATTTACATACAACAGTAAGTGAAAAGAGCGATAATATTTTCAGTGATTTTATAAATAATGACAAATATTGGCCAGGACTATTCCTCAAGACAGTACCAAGAGATCTTTTGCAACCACCATGAAATTTTGGTTTAATCTATCATCTGAAAGAAAATCTCTGGGTCAGCCAAAAATTCTGTTCTTTTCCCTCTCCAAAATTAGTTTTGGTTGATTCTCTCAGTTATATTGTGGGCAGAAATTCACTTGGGATTTGAGCTTCAAAACTTTTGGCTGGCACCGTTGAAAATGGTCTTCTTAAGACCGTTGCTCCCTTGCGAGCGTAGGCCATTGACAAATGCCCTCCATCTCACTCGGTTGTTGGCAGTTCTTTTGAGATCTCCCCAGTTGAGCCCACTCTCAGACATTTCTGTCTGGATACCTCTTCTCCAGCTATTCCTGGGGCGACCTTTTCTCCTTTTTCCTTGGAGGTTCCATTTCAGGGCTTGCCAGGTGATGTTTGTGGCAGGTTTCCTGAGGGTGTGTCCAATCCAACTCCATTTCTCCTTTGAATTTGTAAGTCAATGGGCTCCTGACTTGTTCTTTTCCACAGGTCCACATTGCTTACTTTGTATCTCCACCAGATGTTAAGTATTCTCCTAAGGCAGGTGTTAATGAATGTTTGCAGCCTGTTTGTAGTGTGTTTTGTTGTTTTCCATGCCTCTGATCCATACAGCATCACCTGTTTCACATTTGAGTTAAAGATGCATATTTTGCTGTTGATTGAGATGTGTTTTGAGCTCCAGATCTTCCTGAGCATGTTAAACACCAACCTAGTCTTATTGATTCTACTTTTTATGTCTTCCTCCGCCCCTCCGGTGATGTCCACCGCACTGCCTAGGTATGTGAATGTTTCTACCTCTTCTAGAGCAGTGCTGTGCATAAGGATAGGGTTGTTGGTTTTGGAGTGGATCCTCATCACCTGTGTCTTTGCTGTATTGGGTGTAAGACAGTTTTTGAGAGTGTCCATCTTCTCCTGCATTTGTATCTGTGTGTGAAAAACATGCTACAGGTTTAGTTTCCCATGTATCACAAGTTCTGAAGCTACCAGCCTGCTCCCAGATCACTTCCAATTTGGAGTTAAATTTAAAAAGAAAGATTTGTTTTTATATGGTGCCTTCAATACTGTTACAAAGTACATGAAGCCAATGAAGTACCTCTGAAATGTCACTTTTATAAAGCAGAAAACACGGCAGTAAATTTACAGACAACAGTAAGCGAAAAGAACGATAATATTTTCAGTGATTATAAATGATGACAAATATTGGCCAGGACTATTCCTCAAGACAAGTACCATGAGATCTTTCGCAACCACCATTAAATTTTGATTTAATCTATAATCTGAAAGAAAAACTCGGGGTCAGCCAGAAATTCCATGATTATTATTTTTTTCCCTCTCCATAATTAGTTGCGGTTCATTCTCTCAGTTATGTTGTAGGTGGAAATTCACTCGGGGGATTTGAGCTTCAAAACTTTTGGCTGGTACTGTTGAAAATGATGGTGTACGGCATATCAGATGAGACATTAAACTGAGATCCGATCTGTCCTCTTTTATGAACACAATAAAACTCTGTAACACCATTTTGAAGCACAACATGTGTGGTTTGAGCAGGTGAATTAGCAAAGTATCCTACCCAATAATTAACCTCAATCAACATCACAAATTTGGCTATTGTTACAGTTCTCGTTGTGTACACGTTGAATGCTGCATTTTTGTTTCTACATTACAGCAGTGACAATACTGTACTCCAAGCATCATTTACTTTAAAGTACTTTGGGATGATATGAGACAAGGCTGTGTTTATTCTGTTAGGGCTGTCTGCAGTGTTTTACCAAAGAACCATGTGATGTGAATTGGAACTGAGGTGTTGTATCATCTGGTAATTTCTTCCATAATCTTGATTTTGACTGAAAGAGATGAATTGAATAATTTACAAAGTTCATTTGTCCATTGTCCCTGTGTGGCTGCTTTGAAAAACCTATCCATTTATTCTCAATGCCCTATTCATTCCCCATTATTTAGCAATTTCCCACCCTCAAATATTTACCTAATTCCACGAGCAGAGAATAATGCTAGAAGCATAGAGATCACGTTTCCTTAATTTAATCACATTACCTATTTGCCTTGATGTAGAAATAGCTGGTTAAGTGCAATGGGGAGAACAACAAATGCTGTAAATGGTGTTTTGGGGATACATTTCCTATTATCCTTTATATTATTCAGTTTATCGTGTTCGTGGATTGTTCTGCAGAATCTGTGGTATGTATTCGCTTGCTACATTCTAAGTTAATACCAATTTCCAACTTTTCATTGTGTCAGATCAATCTGAATTGTTTACAACTATAAGATCCACAGGAATGATAAAGAAAATGGCGGAGAAGAAGGATTCACCTAACTGTTGAAAAATGATGCTTAACTGATGAAAGAGGACATAAAGAAAGGTAAACACAAAGCTGTTGTAACTCAGCGAGACCGGCAGTATTTCTCGACTGAAGGAATGGGTGACATTTCGGGACACAAACTGGTAGTTGGCACTGTTCCACAATTAAGAAATAGAACAGCAAGTAAGATGCAAGTTGGCATTGTATACAGATTCACTGAGACCAGCTGTGAAATGGTATGATGTGTACATCCATAAATGAGAGAACCATTGGATGTTTTTAATCTTTGAGCCATTACCTGTAGGTAATTTAAAGACCTGTAGTGTATACTTACTGCCCGCACAACCTTGATAAGACATTCATGCATGACTGGAACATAATAAAACAGTTTTAGAGTAGTGAACATGATAATTGCTTGTTTCTAAGCTTCCCCCCGGTCTAGTTCCAGTAAAAGCACTAAATCAAGCACTTGAATCAACTAAATGTTATCTTACCAAAATCGCGTCACAGTTCAACTACTGTACCTATCCCACCGCGGGTTCGATCCTTGTGTCTACCTGTTCAAGCCCTCTAGGCCTCGCTCAGACAGAGACACTGCAGACGTTCACGCAGTCCAAAGCGCTCTCCCAGAAGATCGACACTGAGCCTCGTGATCGCAGACTTTTATGTGTCCCGGGACCTCGTGGGGCCGAACCACATGGGGGTGGTCTCTTAATAACCCAATTACAGATATCGATTAAAGCCATACGTAACAGCATTCCCCTAAGCCATTGAGACAACAGTTCAATACATTGTATTCAAAGACTTCGAGAGGAAGCCAACTTAGAAACATTTACCCTGAAAACCCAGACAAGGCTCAACACCTCATCCAATCAACACTCGGCAAAGTCAAACTCTGCAACATTATTTACGAGGTGTATGTCCGATTTCCAGCCATCCAATCCATTCTATGCATTTTGCACCTAATTGACAGGGTTTTCAGAGATTCCCATTCTTTGCTTACAAATTTTATCTAAGCTCCAGACACTCTGGCACCTGTTTGCAGCTTGTCCCAGCTCTGCAGAGAGCAATTCCAAATTGACCAAATCTCCCAGCAACCCTGAAACTTTATCCAATTTTGAAGTCTCAGCTGCTCCAATTTATCCAGGACTAACAAACCCAGTCCATCATAGGTACTGACCTCTCCACCCCCGAAGGGATCTATAGGAATCGCTGTCTCACGAATCGGCCAACATCATTCGACCAACATGCCACCCTGGCCATGCTCCGATTTTACACCTGCCATCAGAAAGAAGGTATAGGAGCCTGAAAACCCTAATGTCCAGGTTCAGGAGCAGTATCTTCCCAACAGCTACCAGGCTATTAAATAGTCTATCAAACTACATAGACTTCGGGGTATTGTTTTTGTCTTTACGCTATTATTATCTACATGTATATTTTTTATACCTATAGATTTTTGTTGTTTATTATGGTATTTACAGAGTGCTATGTTTAAGTATCTGTTATGCTGCTGCAAGTAAGAATTTAATTGTTCCATTTTGGGATATATGACAATAAAACACTTGACTCTTGATAAATTTTATATATCTTAATACTAACCGATGCAGACTACATTAAAACTTTTTTTTTACATTCCTAACACTTCACATTTGTTTTCTTAAAATATAAAATTGGTCAATCCTATCTTCCCAGAAAACAAATCTGAGATGTTTTTGTCTTCTGTCCAAAGGGCAATTTGCAGCATAATTGCTAAGATTAATTGTTTTACTTATTCCTTTCAACTTCCAAACACGCATCCTCTCTCAATTTTATTTTATTTTTGATTGTCTTGATTTATTTTTTAGTTCTTCCGAAAACTTGCATAGGTGTGGCATTGATAAAGAACTGTAAACTGATCATTTGTTTTTTTTTGTCCAGCCCGATCCTTTTCCTAAAGATAATATATGGTCTGATGAGGTCAGTGAATTTTTATTTGTGTTCTCCGAACCCAATTTATTTCCTTGCTAAATTCACTCCCCATTTCTCCATAAGAAAATATATTAGTTGAATCTACTTCTCTGACAATGCCACTGTAAGGGCAGAAGCCAAGAAAATTGGCAGCCACGAACTGCATGGAATAACTCTGACACTAACCTCTCCCACCACAATGAGATGGCTCACTAGATTTTCTAAATGATAAAGATCACCAAACTTGTGGGTCAGCCCCCCCCCCCCAAAATCGAGCCACAGAAGTTCCATTGAAAATATGGTGTCTAGGCCGGGCGAGATGGTCGATCTCAACCTTATTGGGACTTCCACGCCGATCGGCATGTTGAATTTGCCGCCTGTGGCCAGGGCTCTGGACCTTCAACCTTTTAGTCGACTTCGGTTCTCATAGTCGACTTTCACTGCCGACTTTGCGGGTTTGTATCTCGACCCCCCCCCCCCCCCCCCCCAGGCCGTGACTTTTGTGGGTCTGGCAAAACGGATTATCCAGAAAGGCTCTGGAACCAAAGATGCCAGACAATCTAATGTGGACTTGTCCTTGTCTGCAGTTTTACAACAACATCAATTAAGTTTGGATCTCTGCAATTTTAAGTAATTTATCTTCTATTTTTAATGGAACTGCTGAAACCTAGCGGTGAGATTCAGGCATAAGTTTTCACTTGCTGGAGCGAATATCAAGCTAACATGTTTTAGGATTTGCGACACAGAATGGGTGGTCCATTGTTTCGCTTCTGGGAAGCACAATAAGCTGCATTTGCTGGAATCTTGAGCAAACCAAATTGCTGGAGTAACGTAATGGGTAGGGCAGTATCAGTGGAGGGAATGGCTAAGTCTAAAGAAGGTTCCCAATCCAAAGCATCATTTGTCCATTTCCCCCCACAGATGTTGCCTGATCTGCTGAGTCCTTCCAGCGTTTTATGTTTTGTTCAGAATAATTAATTGGCAGTAAAAGCGTTTGGCACATCCCGCACTCCTGAAATATTTAAATGCCAATTTATTTTTTTGTGCTTCAGAATAAAACCCGAAACTTTGCATTGAAGTTAATTTTAATAGTAAAACCAACACTACTTTACGTGTATGACAAAGTACACTTGTGTTTCAACTCATTGACCTAAATGTCATGACAATAACTCTACTAATATTATCTGCTGACGTCTATGTTGCAGGTTTAGCAATAATTTGTTAAAAATATCAGCAAAGTAAATGTATACAAAACAAGATTAAAGAAAATTCAGTGATGTTTGGAACATCTGCTATCCAATTTCTTAGTTGCTCTCAAGGATTGAGTTTAAATATATTTCAATTTTCTCAGAGCCTTCTACATAATCCCAGGAGTCATCTATAGTGCAAGTGCAAAAACATTCTTGAGAAAGCAGATTGCCTGAATAAAAATAACCTCTTGCATTTAAAGGCATTTAGCAATGTGCAAAATGTACACTAATCTGGAAATAATTACCCCAGGATATTGCACACAGACCGCTGCAGAACAACGAGCTGAACGCAGTAATATTGTTGTGCAGAGCTGTTTAAAAGGCCATTCTCTCCTTAATGGCAAATTGAAGGGGTGTTGGTATGGTTATGGTAGTGAAATTCACAAAGTTTCACGAACGCTATATTTTCTTTTACTGAAGATGCTTTTACTATTTTCTTTTATCATCTTTTACTTTAAATGAAGATTGCTCGTTTTTGACACTGTTGTCAAGGTTGCGATGAACCTGTTAGTATGCTGTGTTACTTACTGGTGACCATGACTCATTTTGTTAAATACGCTTTAACTTTTTAAGTTGAGCTGCCTGTATAGCTTTGGACCAACAGCAATTAGCCTCTTCAAAGCAGATATCAACACATACCATAAAATATCATGTATCTCAACCATGGCTGCATGTGTGTATACATGCAGCAAAAATAGTGGCAGAATGGCAAATGTCTGCAATTTTACAACAACATCAATGAAGTTTGGATCTCTGCATTTTAAGTAATTACCTGTTTCTATCTTTAATAGAGCTGCTGGAACCTAGCGGTGAAATTCAGGCGTAGGTTTTCACTTTCTAGGGCAAATATCAAACTAACTTGTTTTAGGATTTGCGACACAGAATGGGTGGTCCATTGCTTCTCTTCGAGGCATTGTTTATTCCTGCAAGGATAGCAAGAAATTAGATATAATAGAAATGAATCACCCAGGCCACTGCAGAGATTTCTGATTCTTTGCTTTACACTTCTGATCAGGTCTATTTCTACTCTATGTAAGTATTACTACCAAATACTGTGTTCAAAGTTGATATTAGAATAATATTAAAGTTTTTGAGAAATATGACTAGTAAGATAGGACTGCGTATTTATTAACAAGCATTTTTTTACAGGTTGAAACTCTGCACCAGTTCATTTCTCTTTCCCCAAAGATGCTGCTCAATCTGCTGAGTTCTTCCAGCAGTTTGTCTCCAGTGATCTATCTGTGATTGTTTTTTTTTTGTTTGTTTATTTTTGTTAGAAGTAAGTACAATAGTCTGGTACTTGAGTACCTAATACATAAATACATATTTTCATTCTTGTACAACTTCATACTTTTGGTTCAATAATAAAAGAACAGTGAGAGAAAAAATAAATAGTGTCGGAATAGATAGACAAGCGAGTAGAAACAGAAGCAAAAGAAATAAAGGACAGAGATGAGAAGTTAAAAGATTGAAAGAAAAGGAGAAAGTAAAGAAAAGAGAGATTAGGAGAGATCTACCTATCTCGTATTTATGCCCATCCATGACCCAGTTCTAAACCATTTAATTTCTACGGTTATGTTATGTTGCACCATATGCTTGTAAAAAGTTGATAAAAGGAGACCAAATCTTTAAGAATTGGTCTACTTTGCCTAGTAGGAGGAATCTCATTTCTTCAAGATGTAGCGTTTCAGACATGCTTGAGATCCACATTTTGAATGTTGGCATAGGTGTGTTTTTCCAAAATTTAAGTATAGGTTTTTTTGCTGTTATTAGACCATAATTAAGAAAAGCTTCTTGGAATATAGTTAGTTTACTTCCCTCTTCCATTGATCCAAAGATAATCAAATCTGTATTGGGGTTCAATTTTGTGTTAAATAGTTTTGTAAAAATTCCAAAAATTTAATTCCATAATTTATACAGTTTTGTACAAGAGACAAAGGAATGTGCTATAGTGGCATTTTGAGTTAGACATTTGTCGCAGATGGGGGAAATATTTGAAAATATTTTATTCAGTCTATTTTTCGAATAATATAATCTATGTAAAATTTTAAATTGAATTAGGTTATGTCTTACATTCATTGAACATTTGTTTACATATTTTTTATCCCATCTATCATTCGGAATTTTTATCAATAACTCTTCTTCCCAGTCTCTTCTAATTGTCTCTGTCGTTGGTGTTTCTATATTTAGAATTATGTTATAAGTAAGATATTAAATTGCTTGATTCTGCCTTTCTATTCATTCCTTCCTCCAATAAATCTGGGGTTAAAGTTTGATATCCTTGTATATACTTTTTCAAATAATCTTGAATTTGAAGGTATTTGAAATATTGATTACTTTTCAAATTATATTTTAGTTGTAGTTGTTGGAATGATAAAAATGTTTCCATTTCATACATATCTCCCATCGTTTTAATTCCTATTCTTTCCCAATGGATAAACGTTTTATCAATAATGGATGGTTTGAATGAGGGATTATTAGCTATTGGAGAAAGAAGCGATAATTTTCTTAATTTTAAAGTTAATTTTATTTGTTTCTAAATTCGTATTATACTATGAATAATTGGATTCTTCTTGTATATTATTGTTCAGTTTTATCGGGGAAAGAAGGATCGCTCCTATATTATAAGGGGAACAATCCTCTTTCTCCATTCTTATCCAATCTACCTGTTGGGCAGCTATCTGTGATTTTTAGCTGTGATTTAACCTGTTTTTCTCTCCGCATTAATACAGCCGGACATGTTGTCACATCACAGTGTTTTGCTATTAGCAACTGAGGCAAAGGCAAACGAACATAATTCTACATAGAAAGAAGGAACTGCAGATGGTTTACATAAAATGATTCAAAGTGCTGGAGTAACTCAGCGGGTCAAACAGCATCTCTGAACAGCATTGAGAGATGATGTCATTTTGAGATAGGACCCTTCTTCAGACTCCAACTGCTCAATCTAATTAAATTGACCTGGTCTTGCCCTCTCGGAGATATTGCCCCTGTCCTATCTATTTTCTCTCATCACTTTCTCGACTACTGAAAATTACTTTTGTTATCTCTCTCTTCTGGTCCTCGTGAAGGATTTGGACACAAAATATAGTCTTTCTTTTCCCACAGATGCTGCCTGAAATGCTGAATGTTTCCAAAATATTCTGTTTTGGTTGTGAATAGATTTGTTTGATCAGTGTATTTATTTAATTAATGTCTTTTTTTAATCCAAGATTTGCATGAAGCATTTGAAAAATTCTACAAACTTGGACCTCTGACACACAGTCTCACTAGTTTGGTATCAGACTACCTAATGGGATGAAAGAGTGAATGTTTTACTGTCTTTCTGCTTTTAATCATTTATTTTTGTGTAATTGCATATGTTAACATTCATTGCTAAACCTTTTGAACTATAAACAGCTAATTTAATTTTTCAGAAACATCAATTCTATTGTGATGCTGTGTAATTCTACATCATGTATTTTCATGACATGATAGCTAGCCTGAAAGCCACCATATTGCAGTGAAAATGTTGGCCTGAATGGTTGAAATACAAAGCCTGTTCTTAAATACGGAATTGCCGACTGCAACCTTTTTTGCACAGTATCTAACAATGGCGAGAGGAAATCGGAGAATTTTAGAGTAAAGATTATGGAGTGGATAGACCAATGCGTGTGGACTTGGAAGGTGTTGGAGCTATACAACGTGGAAACGGGTCCATTAGCCCAACTGGTCCATACTAATTAAGTGTGCATACTGAGTTGGGTCCCATTTGCCTGCATATGGTTCATAGCCTTAAACTCTTCCCTTCCCCCCCCCCCCCCCCCCCATCTGTCCAAATGTTTTTTTGAAAGAGAAGTGATGAGCTGGGAAGATATGTTGTGATCATGCCTGGAGAGTCGATCGGAGAGCTGCAAAATCATGGGGTGAAAACATTTCTGGTGAGGTTTGGGAGAGCTTGGAAAATCACCATGGATCAGATTAGTGCCAGCAAGATAATTGATGAATTGTTGGAAGATTGGTGCTGGGAAGGTGGTTGAAATTGGGGTGGATGATCAGGGAGGAGAATAAATTTAAGGAATTGAGGAGAAATTCAGGGAGGAGATTGTGAAGGAGGTCAGTGAGAAAAATGAGGGTTACAGAGTGATAAGTGGTAGTGGGAGGATAGCTACAGGGCTGTGGTTAATGTCGGCAAGGGCGGGAGAACAATTGAAGGGGGTGCATATGGGGGTTATGACTCTTAAATAAGAAGGTGAATGTGATCTTGTCTTCAAAGAAGATCAATGTTTCGATGAGATTGCTCTTTTAGACAGACTCTTTAACTGATGGAGCAGCAGGACTTGTGGCTAAAATCTGTTCTACCTTTCAAGACGTGCCATTCATCAATTGCATTTGTGTTGTAAAAAATATCATGCTTGTGGTATCAGTTAGGTATTTAATGCTGATTAACTTCACTGCATACGGTGTCAGTGGTGTCAAGGATGCAACACTGGGGCAAAACAGTCGGTCTCATTTTGCAATACATTTTCAGCTTAAATTATTTTTCCTGGAATTAATAAATATCTTGGCCATTTTTTTTGACATCTTTATCGTTAAGGAAGATTTTGTTTGTAAATTCTTGGTGTTAAGTTATCCACAGATAGCTAATTCAATGCAAAACAAATTACAAGGCTAAATAGTATGGAGACCAGGTTCAACCTTGCCCAACACCAATGGTTATATTTAATTGATTCTGTGGCCATTGCTTAATCTAGTGGTGCTTGGTGTTTCTTGATGCTATTAAGTTTTATTTAAACTGTATACTGAAAATATTTATCTCTGCTTCAGCATCAATTTGTGGATATTTAGACATTTTAAAGAAAGTCATTTGGAATCTCAAATATAACAATAACTTTCCATTCTGGAGGATATCTTGAGCTATTTCATGAAAAACAAGTGCAACACCTTCCCTGATAACTTCTGTCTTTTCACTGCATAGTTTGTATTTTTTTTCCTCTTGTTATCCCCATTGATTCAGAAACTATCCAATGCAATTCCCTCCTACTCAACATGTCAGCTGATTAATTATTTATCTCTTTGATACCTTGTGCCACTTTAGTTGACTAAGACTTTTTTTTACATCTTTTAGGAACCATTGTGAAGACTTGAAAAAGTGTAAGCAGAGTATTCCTCAGGGTAAGAACTTAATGCTGTTGCAAGGCTTGGCTTTTGTCCAACTTCCAGTCCTCCTGGAAACTCTTGGTGGCCCTTGGGATCTTAGAGCTGTAGTTACATGATGCAATCTTATTTCTGTTTAAATGGCAAAACAAGAACATTCTTCAGGGAAAAATATTGCTTTGCAGTCCTAGATCTTTTGAAGGGGAGATTGGAACTATTATTGGGAGGTTCATGGGTGTCACCTAGTTTATACTTTTGTATCTAAGGTCAGATTGGGGCTATGAACAAATATTGTGAACTGATGTCAAGATAGTAAACATCTTCCATAAATAAATATACTTTATGTGCAAGGGAGGGGGTGGGGATCTCACACAAAGTGGCTATTCTTATCCTGTTCCACATCAGCAGTTTAAACATAGTACCAAGAGACGTGCACATATTCTCAGAAAGTGCTGAGGGATTATAAATCGGCTCATTAAATATATTGCCTATTTAAACATAGAAAAACAGATGTTCAAGTCTGAAGAAGGGTTTCAGCCCAAAATGTTGCCTATTCCCTTCACTCCATAGATGCAGCCTCACCCGCTGGGTTTCTCCAGCATTTTTGTCTACCTTCGATTTTCCAGCATCTGCAATTCCTTCTTAAACTTCACGTCCTTGTCATTAGCTCTACTAGTTTTAACATGACTTCTACAAAGCCATGACAATTCTAGTTGGAGAAAAATCCTTGCTACTACAGGGAAGGTTGCAGTGGAGTGAAATTTCTATTCTCCAACACAGATGTCATTCATTTGAACTGAGTTTTTGATCTGTGAGCATTAGCACAATGAAATGGGCGCAATAAAGAGGTAATGTTTTCTAGCTGGCTAGCATGTAACACGCAGAATGAACAAAGCACGATTTGTACAGGAATTAGATATTCAGATTTTAAATACTAAATATGTAATATATAAATATACCATCACACTGTTAAATAATTCTCACATTTGTGTTAATGTGCACTATATTGTGCTAATGTCCACTACTGTTCACTATATTTCTTGTACAAACTGCTTAGCTATTTTTAAAAAATCACAAAATGCTGGAGTAACAGCAGATTAGGCAGCATCTTTGGAGAACATGGATAGGTGACGTTTCGGGTCAGGAGCTTTCTTCTGACCCAAAATGTCACTTATCCATGTTCTCCAGAGATGCTCCAGAACATTGTGTTTTTTTTTGTAAACCAACATCTGCAGTTCTTCGTGCCTCTTTAGTCATTTACTTGAGTTACAGGATATGCCAGTGGATTGTACACAGAAATGTAGTCATTTTATTCAGCCAATTAAATTACTTGTGGATTATCTATTGGGAAATGCCTACATTATTCTGCCTTGCATTGCAAGGTCACTATGTGGAATTGGGGGGAATTATTCTGAGCAGTACATGGTAGTGTAATAATGAACAGTAATGTGTACCAAAACCAACCCTGTAAGAACTTAAATATCGTACTTTAATAGTATTTGGAAAATTCAATGAGAAGGTAGCTGTGAAATCTGATAAGTGATGGATTTGTATGCATGCAGAGATAAGTTGATTTGATTATTATATTTTATATTTGTCTCTACAGGTTACCATTTGTACTGTAAACTTTAATGTTATTGTTATTTTATAAAGTTAACCGCAAAGCCATTTGTACTGAATATTCACGTTCATTCCCTTTTAATTGAAACCATCAGATGTTCCATTTCGCAACCAGAGGCAAGAGAGTGTTTAATTTTTGGTTCACCTGTTTGTAAGGCATTCAAAACTCTTCAAGGCTTTCAGCACCCCTTATCATCAGTCCCTGGAGATGCAGGATAGACCTAGTTGTACAGGCAGTAAAACACTTGCCGCAAGCACACAAGAATCATGACAGCTGTGACTGCTTGAGTTTTGTCAGTTCTTGACCGGAATTTATAATGATGAGATGTTTCGCCTGGGAGATAGAAAAAGTCATCTGTGCTGTCTGATGATGAGTGCATCTCCTGTTGATTGATGGTATAATACAGCTGATAACAATAGAGATATAGAACATAACGTCTTTTGCAGGGTTACAACAAAGGGTATTTGCCCTGAAGTGTCAACCTATCTGTTCTCTCCACCAATGCTTGCTGACTTGTAGGGCATCTCCAGCATTTGCTGACTTTCTTCAGATTGCTGGCATTTTGCTGTTCTGATTCTGTCATGCTATCAGGCTGCCTGGCAACATAGCAATGGTAACACCAACAGCAGTTTACACTTACACAGAATTGAAGATCAAAAACATTGGAAATACTTGGCACAACAGACAACAATTTATGCTTCAGGATGTTGATCCTCGGTCATATGAACCCAAGAAATAGAACCCTTTCAACTTCTTCGCCATTCTATAAGACCATGGCTGGTCTTTTACATCAGTGACATTTACTTGCACTAATCACAGCCCTGTATTCCTTTTATATCCAGAAACCGTTCTATCTCTATCTTGTATAGGCTCCCTCTCAGTCCCCACAGCTATTGGGTTGAGAATTTTAAAGGTTCGCTAACCTCTGGATGTTGTCATTTTCTTCATGGTCATGACTGTTCTACTCCCTCTTTTGACATTGTGATCTCTGGGTCCAGATATTCCACCCAGAGGAATTAAAAATATCCCTGCATCTACCTGGTTAAGCTCCATAAGAATTCATATTCATGTAATTACTCCATAAGAATTTATATTAATGTATTACTCTATAGCACGGAAACAGGCTCTTTGGTCCAACTTGCTGATGCTAACCAAGATGCCCCATCTACACCAGTTGCAGGATTACAGGTTGCAGGTTAGGCCCATATCCATCTTAACCTCTACTGTCCATATTCAATTCCTTGTTTTCATTGGATTTTCATCCATTTTCCTGTTGAAAGAGTGTGGGGCCAGTCTGCCTAATATCTCTTCATAAGACGTCATAAGACATCTTTGCCCGTGCTCAAACCCTCTTGCAAATCCTCTCTATCCTGTTAAAATTCTTCTACACATTCACAACTTGGATTGCAACCCGACAGAAAATGTTGCATTTATCCAGCTCCTATAAAATACTGAGTGAATAGCAGAAGCTGAAGTCCAGCTGTGGCAAAAACATTAGGAAACGCATAAGCAAAAATATTGATTTTGAGGAGGCTTTTGAAGCAGATCAAAGAGATAACAAGGCAGAAGTTTGAGGAGAAAGTTACTGGAAATACTGCATTTTTAAAGTGGAAAGGTCTATTGGCAATAAACAAAAGCGTAACTAAATAAGCAGAATAGATAGAAAAGACTGATATTATGCTGAAAGAAAAACAAAGTGCTGGAGTAACGCAGCAGGTCAGGCAGCATCTTTGGAGAACATGGATCGGCAGAGATTCATGCACACCTGGCCTTTCTGCATTTGGTGCTTGTGAAGTGGCCTCTGTTACCCGTTGGGACCAAGCATAGACAAGATAACTGGCAGAACATCTGTTCTCCGCCTGCAATGGGCATTTTGAGCTTCTGGTTGCATGTCATTTCAATTCTCTATTCCATTCCCACACAAACCTGTCTATCCTCTGCCTCCTTCACTGCTATGGTGAGGCCAAATGCAAACTGGAAGAACAACACCGTGTATCCTGCTTGGATACCCTACAATGTGATGGAATTAATGTTGAATTTTCCAATTTCAGGTAACCAGCATCCCTGATGTTCTTTTTGAACTCTCATCTATCCACCCAGGTTCTCTCTCACTTTGTTCGCATAGGTTACCCTTCCCACCCCCCCAACCACCCCTAGTTTAGTTTACTTTAGTTTAGAGATGCAGCGAGGAAACAGGCCCTTCGGCCCACCAGGTCCGCGCCGACCAGCGATCTCCGCACAGTAACACTATCCTACACCCACTAGGGACAGTTTTTTTACATTTACCAAGCCAATTAACCTATAAACCTGTACGTCTTTAGAGTGTGGGAGGAAACGGAAGATCTCGGAGAAAAATCACGCAAGTCATGGGGAGAACGTTCCCAAATCACGCAAGTCATGGGGAGAACGTTCAAACTCCGTACAGACAGCACCCATTGTCAGAACACGGGTCTCCAGCGTAAAGCATTCGCTGTAAGGCAGCAACTCTACCGCTGCGCCACCGTGACCAGGGTCTAGACCCAAAACAATGATTTTCCTTTGCCTTCACAGATGTTGCTGACACACTGAGTACCCACAGCAGTTTATTTTTTGCTTCAGCTTCCAGACACTGCAGTCTCTTGTGCATCCATCCCTTTTCTCTCTCTTTGCAAATGTGGCTCTACCTTCTGTTTAAGTTTGATTCCCTTTTCTTTATTTTCTGTCTCTGTTGGCTATTAATTGTTGTCTTGACAACTTTGGGCTTCACCTCTTGCCATCAATGTTCTCAGTAACTTAAAAAAAAAGAAGCTTATTTTCCAGCATTTTCTGTTTTCATTTTCGATTCATGCGTGGTTTAGTTCACCTTATTTTGTGGATATTATTACTCAATAAAAATCCCTAATGTTAGTTAGCAGAAACCACTCATGATACACATCTCATTACATCTTAATACGGATGGATTGTGTTCACAATGTGAGAGGGGATTATAAGCAACCTGTTTTTACTGCATTTGGAAATAAAGATACAGTGTGGTTTGGAATGAGAAAACCGTTTTGAAGGGCCAGTTACTGCAGGCAAATTGTTGATAATTGGTTGTCCACATAACCATAAGTTTCACCTTTCTAATGTGTTCGCTGTGGAATGTTGCAACCCTGTCCAGGTTTTCACATTAAAATGGAGTCATCTGCACATAATACAGAAAAAAAAAAATAAATGTTGTTAAGTTAGATTTGTTGGGACATGTATTGTTAGGACAGAATTCAGGAAAAAATTGCATAGTTTCAAAATTATTCACTGAGGGTTTGATCAAAGACTTTTAATAGGCTGTTTCACAGAACAATGAGCATCCAGGTTAATTTTTCCTTCAAGGGATGAGTCTTTTAATGTGGTTACTTGGATCACGTCCATATTTTTCCGCTCTTTCCCCAAACAAGAAGCAATATTAATCTCCCATTAGAGTTTCTCTATATTGTAGTGTAATTGACTATTTGCCTGTTTTCGTTTGTGGGTGGCAGATTGTAAAGTGAAGAAAGCAAAGTAACAATGAAGCAGCAATATTCTATTAAACCTCTAAGGATACTGCTGAAGAATAAACAAAACCTGCAACCGCACAAAAAACAATTAACCACATCTCAAAGAAGGAAACTCGATTGGAATTGTGTACCTATCTTCTTCATCATATCTAAAGGGTCAGTTAATCCCTCATTGTAAGCATTTCCTGTACACTGAACTCTCTTCAACAATTCCAGTGCAGAATATATAAAATGACAAATCTGCTTGAGGTGCATGGAGCCAGAGTTCCTGTTTAGAATATAAAAGTTCTGTGTCATCTTATTTAGCCCCTCGAGGCTTTCTTTATAGATCAGAAATACAGCTCTGTCCAAAGACTGCTGCTGATATAGCATCACAGTTATTTATGGCCAAAATAGCAGAGGGCTGATTAAGCCTCTGCTGATTTCCCAAGATCAGTGTTAATTTAATTGAATAAGCAGGACCTTGCATGAAGTTTCTTCTTTTCAATCTCAACAAAATAATGGATTTGATTATAAGCTAAAAACATTTTTTATCAGCTGGTGCCTGTCGATAATATTAAATCTGTACAAAAAAATCTTGTTGCATGAATTTTTGTCAAATATGACATTTTAAATGTCCTTGTATTAACCTCATTTTCATTGCGGTGCTAATCCTTAAAGAAATAACTTGACATTTAAGTAATCAACTTTGCAACTTTTACAAGTTTAAAATACTTCATTTATTTGCAATCTTCTAAGCTTTCATATAATCAAATGGTCAAAATTCCACTGCTATCCAGATGGGAACATAAATATGGTGGATTAAATGTTTGGGTCAAGCTTTGTATCAGGAATGTAAAAATATACACAGCCTTATCTCACAAACACAAATTTAACAAATAGAACTAATATTCATTGAAATGTATATCGCATAGCCTTTGTTCAACAGTGTAAAACAGGTTGCTTAAGGCTTGAGTCTCTTTGATGACAGGACAAAAGAAAATCTAATTTTCAAGTCAGAACAATTCTGGACAACAGCTATCAAGGAGAAAGCTGTTATGATAGCAAGCTAAACCTACTCAGTTTTCTGTTTCAATGCATATTAACACCACATGGCTATTATTAGAGAAGACCTTGGAAATATATTACAAAAATAATCTAACAATGTGCCACACAACTCTGAAAAGAATTCTGATTTGCTATTAATTGAAATGAGCTGCTTATGCTTCACTGAAGAGTCTTATACATTCTCTTTGTCAGCAGCATTATGTAAAGGCCAATGAAGCAAATATTTATTAATATGTGCAATTAACCCAAAGTACAATCTTTGAGGTTGGGTAAATATACCCGTGAAGAAAACTCTTATTCACAATTGACGTTTAGTAATTCAGAAAATTAGCTTTATCTTTCATTGTGAACTCGTGAGCAGTACAATGGTTTGAAATTATTTGAAAGCAACATTTGACTTGAGATTTTTGAATGAAATGTTTTGACATAAGAAATTATTTTTAATCTTTTATATTATGACTACCATGAGCTTGATTAAGGGCAAATTCAGTCTGTTCTGGAATTTAAATTTTGATTCCAACACATGGATAGGACAGGTTGAGAGGGATATGGGCCAAATGCAGGCAGGTGAGACTTGTGTAGATGGGACATGTTGGTTGGTGGGGCAAGTTGGGCCGAAGATCCCGATCCCGCACTGTATGCTTCTAACTCTATGATTCTATTACTCAGAAATCTCAGTTAGGATTCCGCCACGATGGTTTAGGAGCGGTATTGAAACAAGTAATGTGGTGATTGGATGTTCGAATTCATCCAGAAATAGGGAAACTCAGAAAACTGAAAAACCTAAGCAGGCCTGAATTAAATTTAGATAGACTTTTGAGAATACGCCTAAATCCAATCCAGTTTTAGGTTCAGCAAAGCACAAATGAAGTACATGTTTAAAAAAAATATATATTTTTTGTCCTCCTTTCCACCAGTCAGTGATTAAGATTTATGCTCTTGGAGGAAGTTACAGAGATGGAAACTGTTAATGTACGCCATTATGATATATAAACATATAAACATATATAATAAATATATATATAATATAGAAACTTATGAGAGGCATAGGTAGGGTTGACAGTCAGATCCTTTTACCCAAGGTGGAAACATCAAATAAGGGAGTGCATAGCTTAAAAGTGAGAGGGGCAAAGTTTAAAGGTGATGTGCAAGGCAAGTTATTTTTGACACATGGGATGAGTGCCTGGAACGCGATGCTGCAGGTGGTGGTGGTGGAGGAAGATATGAGCTCTTCCACTGCAGAACTTTGATGCAAACTATTTGTGCAATAATGCAAATGTGCCCACAGAGGTGATTGTTCTTTCGAAGTCGGAAAAGAAGACTTCAAGATGTGCAGAAAGCTCAAGGACGTGGGATTTGCGCTCTTCCAAGCTCCATAACATCATATGCAGTAACAGGGTTCATAGAGCACCTATCATTTGGTTGCTTTCTGTACCCTGGGTCATCAAACTACTCGTCTAAGTCCACGGCAGCGATGTTGCCCTCCCGAATTTAAACAAGCACATTGAGCTCTAATTTCCCACTCCCACAACCTCCGTTCTACCTGTACGGTGTAGCACCATGAGTGAATTTATCCTCTCGTTTACGTCCTTGACAGTATTCAAGTTGATAGCTGCGCCTGAATGCAAATGATGGAATCTCACGATTTTCATTTTCTTTATCCTTCTATTAGAAGGGTTCCACCGAATGGGAACCCGAAAGAATTCTAGACTAAAAAGATAAAAAGTTGATGCAAAGTGCTGGAGTAGCACATCGGTTCAGGCAGTATCTGTGGAGAACATAGATATGTGATGGTTTGGGTCAGGACCCTTCTGACTAATTCCCTTCTCTCACAATTCACTGCTTCTATCCTCACATTTTTTGTCTCTCTGCGTTTGGTCTTTGTCCAGCTATTTACCTATCAAAAAACCCTCAGCTGTATCCACCTATCTTGACGGGCTTTATTCTGCTGACCTGAAACATCACCTACCCATAGTCTTCAACAGAGATGCTGCCTGACTTGCTGAGTTACTCCAGCACTTTGTGTTCTTTTGTGCAATCCAGCATCTGCAGTTCCTTGTGTCTCCTGACGACAAAGATTGCTTTATCCCCACCAGTGGCCAAAGGCCTCATGGATTACCTCTTCTTTGAAAGGGAGTATATAATCTGTTGTGCACATCAGTGACAGTAGGTGAAGGCTCGGTTTAACAATTCATCTGAAAGGCAGTGCCTCCAGCAGTTTAGCACACTCTCACTGCTGCACTGACTCGAAGCTGGAATTTAACAGTCCAAAGATGAAAGTATTGCCAACTGTGCCTTAGCTGACTTCTAAGAAACTTTGAAACTACAAAAGTTTGTTCCCATGTATTGGCTCACCACAATACAGTAGAATCAAGATTAGAACAGTGCAGCATACAGCACAGGAACAAGCTCTTTGGCCCACAATGTCTGTGCCGAGCTTAATGCCAAGACCAACTCTTATCTGCTTGCAAATAATCTATATCCATCCATTCCCTGCATATCCATGTGCTCATCCAAAAGTCTCTTAAATGCCACTGTCCTATGCACTCATCACCTTCAGTGTTTTGAAAAAAAACTAGCTCCACACATCTCCTTTAATCTTTTGCCCTCGCACCTTAAAGTTATGCCCTGTAATATTTGATATTTCCATCCTGAAAAAAAGGTTCTGACTGTCCACTCTATGCCTCTCATATTCTGGTATACTTCTATCACGTCTCCCCTCACCCTCTTATATTCCAGAGAAAACAATCCAAGTCTGTCCATCTTCTCCCTCTCGCTAATACCTAAATCAGGCATCATTCTGGTGAACCTCCTCTGCACCTTATCCAAAGCCTCCATATCCTTCGTGTATTGGGTCGATCAGAACTGCATGCAATACTCAAATGCGCCCCAACCAAGGTCCTGTAAAACTGCATTCTGACTTCCTATCTATTATAAGCAATGCCCCAACTAATAAAGGCAAGCAACATTTGCCTTAGAAACATAGAAAATAGGTGCAGGAGGAGGCCGTTCGGCCCTTCGAGCCAGCACCGCCATTCATTGTGATCATGGGGTGACGCAGTGGTAGAGCTTCTGCTTTACAGTGCCAGAGACCTGAGTTTGATCCTGACCTATGCTGCTGTCTGTTTAGAGTTTGTATGTTCTCCCTGTGACTGCGTGGATTTTCACCAGGCCATGCTCTCATTTCACTCTAATACTCCTGTATTTTGTCTCTACAGGCCTGTTATGCTGCTGCCAGTAAGAATCTCATTATTTTGTTGGTGCGTTTGACAATTGAACACTCCTGACCTCTCTTTCTTGAGTTTTGCATTGTCATATTGTGAGGGATAAAGTGATTAAACCCCACTATTGTAAGGGGCTTTAAAGAGGATTCAAACCGATAGGGGCCAGGGAGAGGGTTCTGACACAGCTGTGTATAAAAGTTACCAGACCCATCCTTGAGTAAGAAGTAATAGCATTGTATAGCGGTAAAAGGGAGTGATGTAGATAGATCCCTATCAGTAGAATGGAGTGATAGATGGGACCCTTGTTACTATAGCTTAGCTTTAGTGCTGATATAGGAGGACTGAGAGAGTTCACTTGGAGGTGAGTAAAACTAGGGTAGGTTATGAACAACTGAGCATGCTTAATAAAATAAATGAATATTACAACACACCCCTGGTCAAGAAACTGCTCATTACCATGGACATGCGATGTATGATGTGGGAGGTACTGGGGGGACGTACCTACAGGTTGTCCACCTCGGTGTCTGATTGGAGCGGGTCAAAGGAGGGGAGGTTGGATGTAGAATTGTGTGTATAAAGGGGGTTTACCCTTCTGACTTTGGTGTGTCTCAACTTGGAGAGACACCCGACTCTGCAGACTCGAAAATAAAGAATCTCTTGCCTCCACGATTTAGTCTTTGAGTAGTGATTGTGAGCACATTGCATATCTCACAATATGCTCAAGTGTGGTGAGGTGCAAGTACATTGAAAGTCTTGCTTGCAGCAGCATCACAAGCTCATAGTGAAAACATCAATTGTACATAAATTACACAAATTCTATAAGATAGTGAAAGGAAAAAGACTGCGCAAAAAAAAAACATTGATGCAAAGCATATATGGAGAACAAGCCCCTAGGCAAAGGAGGTGGTCCGGTGTATTCCATTGCCAAGGAAGGATTAGGGATTGTGCGGGTCAGTTCAGGAACTAAAATTTCAGGATGGAATTTGGTTTGCGTTAGCAGCACCATCACACTGATAAAGACAGCTCTGCAGGTAAACTGAGCCACAAGCCTATGTAGATTTTGGATATATAAAGTTTCAACTACTGTTTGGGGACAATCCGGAGTTATTCACTGAATCCAATGTGCCTAGTCTCGCAGAATTGCCGATTTTTACCTCAATATAGCTCAAAGTCTTGCACCTTTAATTTATTTTGTTTAGCCTGCAATTTGCTGCTTTGGTTACGAAGTTCTTGCAAGTGTGATGTTAAATGCCTGGGTGTGGTGCATTGGATACTTTTTATTGTTTGGCAGTCTATTTACATCCATTGAATAAGATTGAATGTAATTTGAGAGGTGGGGTGGTACTTACAAAACAGTAACAATGGGTTTTCAGAATTATCAGCTACGGAGGATGTAGATAGCAGCTTACACATTTCTCATATTCAAGATAAATATTAATACAGCCCAATGAATAATTCATTAAGGTAGCAAACACAAGACTTGGTGTGTTTGCCGGATTATACAAAGAAATCTAATATTTCAAATGATGTAATGGAAGATGGAAACTTTAAAAAAAGACATGTCACGATTGAATAAAACTAGTTCTATTATTAACTTGAGACATGCAGGTTAGTGGGTGTGTGGAAAGTGGGACTGTTGGATATGTTTGAAATGAGATCATAATGCATCTTTATAAAGGAACTAAAGCAACATTTTCATGGAATTGGTTCAAGGATTGAGAACAAGCAATGCTTTAAGGCATTGAAGTAGCCTTGATGCAGCGGATGAATAATAGCTAAGAGTTTATTCCCTCTTACCCTTGGAAAGTTTGTTCTTTTTAAGAACTATTGCACCACTAATAGGAACTTTAGAAAGTCAACATAATCTCCCAGTCGAAACCTGTGACACCGCCAGACCTTTTGAAAATCAAAAAACTGCAGGAGCTGAAAAATGTGAAATAAAAAAAAGGGCTAGGATTACTCAGCAAGTCAGGTGACACCTGTGGATAGAGCAACATAGATGATAGTTTGTGGCAAAAAACTTCGCCAGAACCATTTTTCCCACATGTGATTTTATTGTCAGCATAATATGTGACACAATTTTAGTGAGGTTTCCGTTTGTTAAATAGAAGAGATTCATAATATGAGAAACAATAAGTGGTTGGATACCTTAATTTATTGCGCATTTATCTTAAAGAAGGGTTAAATTATCAGACAAGTGTAGATTAATTGGATTATGCAATGTGTGCTCGTGAATATATAATGTCTTTGATGTATTATCACATGTAGAATTCCAGTTTTATATTGTGGGCCTAATGTGCATATTTAGATCATACAGCACCCTCTGCTGATTATTGCCTGACAGTGACCAAATAAATCTTACGAGTCAGCACATGAACTTCACTGTTACCACACATCGGTCTGAAGATTCTCGACCCAAAACATTACCGATCCATATTCGCCACAGATGCTGCCTGACTCGCTGAATTATCCCAGCACTTTGAATCTGTTTTTCTTAAATCCGCATCTGCAGTTCTTTATGATTACCCCACATACATGTTTTGTATCCTTTGTATATGTAATGCGAAACTTAACAGTTTCTCAATAGCAGAAGCAAATTAATAAATAACCCATTTTGTATAGTAGTTATGGTAATAGAATCATAGAGTGATACAGCATGGAAACGGGTCCCTCGGCCCAACTTGCCCACACCGGCTAGCATGTCCCAGCTACACTGGTCCCACCTGCCTGCGATTGGTCTATATGCCTCCAAACCTGTGTACCTGTCTAATTGTTTCTTTCATGATTTTATACACCTCAATAAGATCATGTGCTAGTTATCTTGGGTACTGAATTCCACCATGGTAATCTTTGCAAATAAAATGAATTAAATTAGAGATTTGTTCATTGGTATCAGAAAGTTGAAATGTGGAAGCAATATTTCAGTAGAAATCTCAACATTCAATTGAACAAGTTACCAGGGACCATCTATACTTGACCACTATCCAAAACATTTTTGTCCTTTGAAGTAACGACACTTCCATAAAATACACATAAAACATGGGGTGCTCAAGTAACTCAGCGGGTCAGGCGGCATCTCTGGAGGACGTGGATAGGCAATATTTCGGGTCTGGACCCCGTATCAGAAGGAGAATCTGAAGAAAGGTTTCCGTCCTGAAACGTCGCCTGTCGATGTCATCCAGAGATGCTGCCTGACCCGCTGAGTTACTCCAGCACTTTTGTGTTTTTTGTTCACAATTCCAGAATCTGCAGTTCCTGGTGTCTCCATGAAATAAACAATTGATTCATGACTGTAAAAGTATTTAATTGACTGGAAAGCACTTTGATGTCTTGAAATGGATGTGATGGGTGATAAATTTAAAAAAAAAGATTTTGTTCAATTGTAAAACATTTATCATTGAATGAGTATCCAACAACCACTCTTTGAGGAAAGAAAGGATTAAAAATTAGATCAGTGCCAATGTTTGCTACAGCCTATGGACAAAACAAATCTCTGGTCAATTCATTTTCTTGCAGCTAGGATTTCAGTTTGCATTTTATTGATTTCTAACTTAAACAAAGTATCCCTTTAAGTATTTTTCTGTAGTCTCAGCCTTAAAATGCTTAGCTTTCATTTCATATCATATCATAAGGCCTTACCCCTCGCTATTTCAGTTAACTTTCTACTGTGCCACCACACTTTGGTTGCATGAATTCTTCCTTCCTGCCCAAATCGGATTGCAGTCACTTCACTTATGGTCCAGCAGCCATTCCTAAACGGGTCCCTGTCAGAATGGCAGGCAACGGCGAGTGGAGAGCTGCAAGGCTCGGGGCTGCAACTATTTACAATGCATATTAATGATTTAAGGGCCTGTCCCACTTAGCCGATTTTGTTTCGGCGACTGTAGCAGGTCACCGAAAAGCGGCGACAGGACCCCCCCCCACGACAATGTCTACAACAACCTACCACTGCCCCATTCTATGACAGTCCCGCCATCCTGGGAATATTCTTGTGAACCTACGCTGCTCTCCCTCAATTGCAAGAATATTCTACAGATGTACAAGGCCCTGGTGAGACCACATCCAGTGTATTGTGTGCAGTTTTGGTCTTCTAATTTGAGGAAGCACATCCTTGCTATTGAGGCAGTGCAGCGTAGGTTCACAAAGTTAATCCCCGGGATGGCGGGACTGTCATGTGCGGAAAGATTGCAAAGACTGGGCTTGTATTCACTGGAATTTAGAAGGATGAGAGGGGATCTTATAGAAACACATAGCATTATAAAAGGACTGGGCAAGCTAGATGCAGGAAAAATGTTGCCAATGTTGGGGGAGTCCAGAACCAGAGGCCACAGTGTAAGAATAAAGGGGAGGCCATTTAAAACTGTGATCAGAAAAAAAACATTTTCACCCAGAGAGTTGTGAATTTGTGGAATTCTCCGCCACAGTAGGCAGTGGAGGCCAATTCACTGGATACATTTAAAAGAGAGCGAGATACAGCTCTAGGGGCTAGCGGAATCAAGGGATGTGGGGAGAAGGCAGGCATGGGCTACTGATTGTGGATGAGCAGCCATGATCACAATGAATGGAGGTGCAGGCTCGTAGGGCCAAATGGCCTCCTCCTGTACCTATTTCCTATATTTCTATGTTTCTATGTCCCAGAGTTTCTCCTCAAATCTCATGGCTTCTTTGCCTTTTTCTCCTCGTTTCATGGTGATTTTTAAATCCCTGGTCTTTGGCTAAGCTTTTTGCAATTACTCTTGAATCGAGACAAAGGTTTATTTGATAATACCCCATAAACCATCTTTTGAGATTTTTACAACATTAAAGAGACTGTGTAAATCCAATTTGTTGTTGTTGTTGAAGTCACCACAGGAGAGCCCCTTTGGAAATTCTACCCCATAATCATTTAAACAATACTATAATTAGGTTGCAATTTATCTTTATTTTCATGTAGCAGACATAGGTATGTGTAAAATACATTTGGATAGGTACATGGATCGGAAAGGTTTCGAGGGATATGGGCCAAATGCAAGCAGGTGGGATTAATGGAAATGGGACATATTGGGCAAGTTGGGCTGAAGGGCCTGTTTCGGTGCTTTGACTATAATTCCAAATGGAGAAGCTTGGTGTTTATCTTTCCCTCTGTTACTCCTCATGGGTTTGATCGTGTTCCAAAAAGAGGCCTGTAGTCCGGAGGTCTGGAAGGTCATTGAAAAATAGAAACATAGAAAATAGGTGCAGGAGGAGGCTATTCGGCCCTTTGAGCCAGCACTGCCATTCAATATGATCAATATGTACACCGTTCCTGCTTTTTTCCCCATATCCCTTGATCCCGTTAGCCCTCGGAGATATATCTAACTCTCTCTTGAAAACATCCAGTGAATTGGCCTCCGTTGCCTTCTGTGGCAGAGAATTCCACATTCACAGCTCACTGGGTGAAATTTTGTTCCTCATCTCAGTCCTAAATGGCCTACCGCTTATTCTTAAACTGTGACCCCCTGGTTCTGGACTCCCCCTGCATCTAACCTGTCCAATCCAGTTAAGAATTTTACATGTTTCTATATGATCCCCTCTCATCCTTCATCAGTGTTCTGCATGTCTGGCACCAGCATGATATCTTGAGAGTTTGTGGTTCTATTTTCCTTTCTCTGATTATTATCTTAGTACTTAGTACTCCTATAATTATATACTAACAATCTTTTCTGTAAATGTTGTCATTGTTTTCCTCTGAGTACTTTATATAATTTGGGACAGATTATTCGTGGGAGTTTCAATATTTGCATTAGGACATTCACACAAGGAATTTTGAAAGCTCTCTTTTTGTTAAATGTTGGCCAGAAGTTAGAAAATCATCCGATGATAAATGTCCATTTACGTTATTGCAATGTGATTGACATAACAATCTTTGTGTCTGTATGCAACGCGATTGTTCATTACACTCACCAAATATATAAGACAGCACCTTAAACAATGGGATGAAAATAAATATTGGATGAAAACATGCACTGAAATGTCAGTGCTCAGGGGATTTATACTTGTTTATTCCATTATTATTATTATTATTATTATTATCAGCAAATGTGTGTGAATGCAGTTCCTGCAAGGGCTTATGCTCTTAAACATGCCTGCTGTTAACCCTTATTGCTTTGGTGCATTGTAATTGTGCATAGATTTCATTTTTTTACTTTTCTCAGTCCCAATATATGTGCAATTAACTTATGATCCTTGTGCAGAGGCAGGGCTACTTCCTGTTTTTCAGACCTGACCTCGCCTGCATGGCTGAAAGTATAGTATTCGTAATAGAGTGCATTAAAAACATGGATTATATAATTAACTTTCAACATGCATAGATTGTACACAACTAGGATTACGAGTGAGCATAATTGTGCGGGAAGTCATGCTATTTATTTAGGAATACTTCCATGCAAATGGTTGAAATGTTGGAACGGCCGTCACCTTATGCAGAGATGCAGATGTCCGGCAATTGGCTCACATTTTCTTTCTAAACTGATTCATGGGATATACAGATTTGTCCATGTTTATTGTACATTCCTAATTGCCTTGAAAAGGGGTGAACTGCCTCATTGGAACTACAATCTATGTTGTTGAAGTACTCTGTGCTGTTAGATAGAGAGATCTAGGATCTTAATTAACAGGAATTTATTGTTGAGTCACTGCAACTAACAAAGTGGTGCAAGCAGCAGTGCAAGAATTTAGTCTTTATTTGCAACTGCACAAACTTGACCATATGAATTAGTTACAGAAGGGTCCTGGCCCAAAACATCGCCTTGCCCAGTTCTCCAGAAATGCAGAAGGATCTCGACCCTGAGAGAAATTCACCCATTCCTTCTCTCCGGCACTTTTGTCTACCTTCGATTTTCCAGCATCTGCAGTTCCTGCTTGAACATAAGTTACTTTCAGGTATATGCAGACCTCCTGACTATTATTCCTAGTTATTATGTGCTAATGCAAAAAAAAAAGATTTTCAAAGCATAAATACACGAGATGCTCTCAGGATCTTTTGTGTACAACACTGATGCAGACACCCTGTGCATCATCATACAAGTGCATGGTTTCCAGCATAAATTTTGGCCCCTATTTATCAGTCTTTTGATGTTGTTGCATTGAAATTTAGCACAAACTTCCATACCATACAAAACATTCCAACAAAGAAATCGTGTGGGTCACCTGCTTCTAAAGCTCTTCCTTGAGCCACTTACTAACTCGGTTTAATTTACTTGTTTTTCTCCTAGTGAAGGCACAAGAATCTTCAGACACTGGAATTTTGAGTAAAACACAAAATGCTGGAGGAAGTAGGCAGGTCAGGCAGCATATGTGGAGGCATAGGACAGTTGACATTTTGGGACCAACCCAATATGTCGCCTGTCCGTTTTCCCCAAGTGTTCCATCTTATTTCTCTTTAATTCATCTTTTGGGTAAGAGGAGAGAAGATCTGGAATTCAGCATGCCATGAATATTGATTTGACCTGAATTTTTTGTCTAGTTTTTGTTTCTTATTTTGAAGGTGACTAGTAAAATGGATATGGAAGCATAGTGATTAAATTATTGGATTAGAATCTGTGAGTTCAAAATCCAGCTAAATTGTTGGGAGATTTAAATTCTAATAATTAAGTAGATCTGTAGCTAAAAAGCGAATGTGTAGGAAGGAACTGCAGATGCTGGTTTAAAAGATTGACACAAAAAGCTGGAGTAACTCAGCGGGTTAGGCAGCATCTCTGGAGAGAAGGAATGCTGACATTTCGGGTCGGGACCCTTCTTCAGATTGGGTCGGAGAGGCGGTGGATATTCAGTCTAAAGAAGTGACTAAAAAGCTAATGATGTCTATAAGCTTTACAACCCACCAGATTGAATAATGTCGTTCAAGGAAGGAAATTTGCCATGCTCACCTAGATATGACTCCAGACTGCCAATGTGATTGACTCCTAATTGCTTCCATTTAGGGGTAATTAGACAAGGGCAGTAATTAATGGCATTGAAAGTAATGGGCACCTTGTGATTGAATTTTAAAATAACTGATAAGTTTATGTGTAACTAGATTCTTCCCCAACCATTTATACATTTATAGTTTTTATTCTGTGGTTATTGCTGTCTTTTCTGAGCTTTCAAACTTTATTGGTCTTTGAGGCAGGTCTGAGCTATCTGTTTCAGACAGTGGACTCATAAGACGGGTGGCTGAAAACTAATTAAAATCGACATAATCTTCACCAGCTCTTTTATTTGGAGATGCTGTTCCTGCAGGCCTGCCATCGTCAATTCATGTCAGCCTCCAGAATTGCAGCTGCATGCTCACGCTGCACGATAGTTGGACCCAGTTTCCATAGCAGCACAATGTACAAGCTTATGTTTCAGCTGATATTGTCCTTCATTAGTCTTCCTGTTATTTTCCATCAGTTGCTGGACCGACAGAAAAGGTAGCAATGAAAGGTTTAGTAGGAATCTGGAAAACAACCAAACTGTTATTCTGATAATTTTGAAACCAAAATCAGAAATGTACAAAATGCTAAAATTGAAGGAGTATAGAGATCTTGGGATAAACTGGTTCAGGCTGAGAAATAAAGAGCTTTACAGCAAGGCAGCTTTGGACAACATGCAATAATAAGGAATGCATTGTCACATTACATGTGTCAAGAAAATTTGATGGAAATCAATTCTCATCGTCATTTGAATGGAAATGATTCATTTCATTGAATCCTGAGACCAAATATTCATTAAACACAGCCACCACTTGAATTTATCTAACTCCTTAAACCAGTGAAATTTTACAAGCTGTTTTATGAAAGCAATAAGCAACCTTTGATGCAGGAAATATTAATTTGTTTGGCAAGAAGGTGAGTTTTAAGGAGTGTCTTGAAGGGCAGGAGGTGCAGAGACAAATAGAGAGAGAATTTCAAAACTTGGGATCAAAGCTGATGAGAACGGAGACACCAGTGGTGGAATGAATAAAATCCGGAAGATTGAGGAAGCCAGGGTTGGAGAGTCCATGGAGATGGACTGGTTAAGGTAGAGCATTCACAAGCTGAGGGGTTCGGCAGCTTTAAACAAGTGTTCAATTGGAAGGTGTATAATATTGCGTTGCAATGCCACGAATAGTTGTGGACAGAAATCTACCTAAGATTGTTTCTGGTAGTAAGGAGTAAATTGATTTTACTAATCATGATAATAACAGAACAACCAAACTACACTTAAATGGATTTTTTTTCAAGATTGTGAAGTGTTGATGGCTTGAGTACTTTCTATACACTGCATGACACATTTATAAATCTAACGCTACCTTGATCAATTAAGAACAATTCTACCATCGGAGATATGAAGAGACAGCAAGCAAAAAGCAAGTACAAAAATATTTGATAGCATAGGGGAAAAATAGACAATGGACAATAGACAATAAGTGCAGGAATAGTCCATTCGGCCTTCGAGCCAGCAACGCCATTCAATGTGATCATGGCTGATTATCCCCAATCAGTACCCCGTTCCTGCCTTCTCCCCATATCCCCTGACTCCGCTATCTTTAACAGCCCTATCTAGCTCTCTCTTGAAAGATCCAGAGAACTGGCCTCCACCGCTCTCTGAGGCAGAGAATTCCACAGACTCACAACTCTGTGTGAAAAAGTGTTTCCTCATCTCCGTTCTAAATGCTTACCCCTTATTCTTAAACTGTGACACCTGGTTCTGGACTCCCGAACATTGGGAACATGTTTCCTGCCTCTAGCCTGTCCAAACCCTTAATAAAAGATGTTTCAATAAGATCCCCTCTCATCTTAAACTCCATATGCAAGTCCAGCTGCTCCATTCTCTAAGCATATGACAGTCCCGCCATCCCGGGAATTAACCTTGTAAACCTACGCTGCACTCCCTCAATAGCAAGAATGTCCTTCCTCAAATTAGGGGACCAAAACTGAACACAATACTCCAGGTGGGGTCTCACTGGGGCCCTATACGACTGCAGAGGACCTCTTTTCTCCTATACTCATCTTGTTATGAAGACCAACATGCCATTCGCTTTCTTCACTGATTGCTGTACCTGCATGCTTACTTTCATTCTGATGAACAAGGACCTCCAATCCCATTGTACTCCCCCTTTTCCCAACTTGACACCATTTAGATAATAATCTGCCTTCCTGTTTTTGCGATCGAAGTAGATAATCTCACATTCATCCACATTAAACTGCATCTGCCATGCATCTGCCCAATCACCCAACCTGTCCAAGTCGCCCTGCATTCTCATAGCATTCTCCTCACAGTTCACACTGCCACCCAGCATTGTGTCATCTGCAAATTTGCTAATGCATCTTCAGAGAGGCAGCAACAGATGACAATGGCATCAACCTCCAAGAATACACAGAATCCGTCATCGGATACATCAATAAATGCATTGAGGATGTGACGGTGGTAAAAACCTTCAGGAGGCGTGCCAATCAGAAACCTTGGCTAACTGGGGAAGTGTGTTCCCAACTGAGAATCCGGAATGCTGCATTTAAATCTGGAGACAACGCAGCATACAAACTGGCAAGGAGTAACCTATCCCGGGGGATCAGGGAAGCGAAGAGGCTGTATGGACAAAAACTTAATAGTCACTTCACAAATGACAAAGACACACGTCGCTTGTGGCAGGGATTTCATACCATCACTGACTACAAGCCCCCCCCCCCCCCCCCACTGTGGTTATGCTAAAACGACCCCTCTCTACCAGATGAACTGAACAAGTTCTATGCATGGTTTGTGGTTAAAAACAGCACCCAGACAAGTGCACGACTGCCATCTCCTAGTGACCAGTCGCTCAGGCTGTCCGCAGCCGGAATTAAAAAGGCCTTTGCCAGCATCAACCCACGCAAAGCCACAGGGCCGGACAACATTCCTGGATGCGTTCTAAGAGACTGTGCCGAGCAACTGAAAGATGACTTCACAGACATTTTTAACACCTCGCTCAGCCAGGCAATAGTGCCCAATTGTCTTAAGAGTGCCACCATCGTTCCTGTCCCGAAGAAACCAAACCCAGCCTGCCATAATGACATTCGACCAATGGCTCTAACACCCATAGTAATGAAGTGTTTTGAGCGACTGGTTATGCAACATATCAAAAATAGCCTACCTGCCGACCTAGACCCACTGCAGTTCACCTACAGAGCCAACCGATCCACAGAGGGCGCAGTCTCAACAACACTGAACCTCGTACTGCCTCACCTTGATCGGAAAAATACTTATGCCAGGATCCTCTTCATAGACTTCAGCTCAGCTTTTAACACAATCATTCCGCAGCAGCTGATGAAGAAGTTGGAGTTATTGGGGGTTGATGCTGGCACATGTAACTGGGTCCTGAACTTTCTATCGCAACGGCAGCAGACAGTCAGGGTGGGCAGTAGGACATCAAAAACCATAGCTGTGAGCACTGGCTCGCCCCAAGGCTGTGTCCTAAGCCCCCTGCTGTTTAGTCTGCTTACACACGACTACTGCTGGACTCAACAACAACTTCATCAACAAGTTCGCTGATGACACAACAGTGGTGGGTCTCATCAGTGACAATGATGAGTCGGCGTACAGGATGGAGGTGGAGCTGCTCACAGGATGGTGCAAATCCCACAACCTCATTCTCAACGTGGGAAAAACGAAGGAGATGATGGTTGACTTCAGGAGGGTGATAAAACAACGCCATACACCTCTGCACATCGATGGAGCTGATGTGGGAAGGGTCAGCAGTGTGAAGTTCATAGGACTCCACCTGGACACTGGTTGAGAAAAGTTTTTTCGTTTCCTCTGGGTATGTAAGTACTCAGGAAAAATGATAATAAAGATATACAATACAATACAATAATGCGACTTTGAATCCCTTCATCTAAATCATTGATGTATATTGTAAATAGCTGCGGTCCCAGCACCACGCCTTGCGGCACCCCACTAGTATCTGCCTGCCATTCTGAAAGGGACCAGTTAATCCCTACTCTTTGTTTCCTGTCTGCCAACCAATGTTCTATCCATGTCTGTACCCTATCCCCAATACCATGTGCCCTAATTTTGCCTACTAATCTCCTATGTGGGAACTTATCAAATGCTTTCTGAAAGTCCAGGTACACTACATCCACTGGCTCTCCGTTGTCCATTTTCCTAGTTACATGCTCAAAAAAATCCAGAAGATTAGTCAAGCATGATTTCCCCTTCGTAAATCCATGCTGACTCGGACCAAACCTGTTACTGCTATCCATATGTGCCGCTATTTCATCTTTTATGATTGACTCCAGTGTAAAATGATTACACAATGTTTTGAATCAATGGATGGCAAAGGAATAACATGCAAAACAGCCTCCATTGAATTGAAACATTGGCCATGGAGAATCTTGTCTGTCAGCCTGTCTGAAAAAAATTGATAGTAGAAAGTGAAAAAGGTTTTTCTCAGATGACTATAAAATTCAGTTATTTCTAATGATATAAATTTGCAGCAAGTACCATGAAGTAGAGTTGCTGCCTTACAGCGGCAGAAACCCAAGTTCGATCCTGACTACGGGTGCTGTCAGTACGATGTTTGTACGTTCTCCCTGTGACTGCGTGGGTTTTCCCGGGGCGCTCCGGTTTCCTCCAAAACTCCAAAATCATAAAGCTTTGTAGGTTAATTGGCTTCGGTAAAATTGTAAATTGTCCCTAGTGTGTAGGATAGTGCTATTGTACGGGGTTACTTATGTTTTCCTAAACCTGTTAGAGGTAGACAATAGACAATAGGTGCAGGAGTAGGCCATTCGGCCCTTCGAGCCAGCACCACCATTCAATGTGATCATGGCTGATCATCCCCAATCAGTACCCCGTTCCTGCCTTCTTCCCATATCCCCTGACTTCGCTATTTTTAAGAGCCCTATCTAACTCTCTCTTGAAAGTATCCAGAGAAGAGGCAGAGAATTCCACAGACTCACAACTCTCTGTGGAAAAAGGTACCAATATCAGGATTAAACTGGCAGTATTTCGAGCAATTAAGTGGTAGGTAATAATTATTTTAAGTATATGAGACCCAAATCAACCTTTCTCAGCCTTCGATGGCATACCTTATTAAGCCCACTTAGAACCAGGTTTAAGTTTATTATTATCATGCATTCCGAGGTGCAGTGAAGAGCTTTGTTTTGCATGCTATGAGATCCGATAACATTACACTCAAGTACAATCAACCCAAATTTGAGAACAATAGGTGGAGCAGAGTGCAGAATATAGTTTTCAACATTGTATCGCACCAGTTCCAGAGACCAAGTTCAATGCCTTCATTCGGATATGGGGAAACAACGAACTGTATCCCAGCTTATGGAAGGACATTTCAGAAGCCCAACAGCGAAGGGAAATGATTGATTCCTGAATCTGGTGGTGCCCCTTTCAAATTTCTGTTTCTTCTGCCCAATGGGTGCAGGGAGAAGAAGTAATGACAAGTGCGTGACACTTGGATTAATACGAAGGAGATGTCCAGTGAAAAGAAACTGACCAGACTAACCATAACTATGTCCATAGAGTCATGTAAATGGAAATAGGCTTTCCGCTAACGTCCATGCTACCCATGGTGCTTTTTTGATCTTCTCTGATTTGCCGGTGTTAGGCCCATATTCCCACTAAATACCTCCCATCCATGTACCTGACCAAATGATCTGTTAACAATGGAATTATAGCTGCCTCTACCACTTCCTTTGGTAGGTTATTCCAAATGCAGCCTTAAGTGTGGGGGCATTCATTAAGAGATACAAAAAACAGTCATATGAGGAGAAAGCTGAGGAATACATCAATAGACTAGGATGTTGGCCCAAAAGATAGCAATTGGTATTCAATCCAGATGGAGTCTGGGGAAAGCATTTTTTAAGACTATTTATGGGAAGAATTTCACAGTAAATGGTTAGGTACTGGACATGCTGTGGATGGAAGAACCTTGGAAAGCAAGTCTACAGATCTCTGAAGATAGCAGAGTTGCCAGATGAGATGGTTGAGAAGGTGTACAATTTTTTCACCTTTAATGGCTGAGACATGGGACTGCGATGGTAGCACTACAAAATTCAAGTACGCCTCAGCTTTAGCTTTTGTGCAGTTCCGTATTTATATTCACAATTGTTCTATGCAGAGATTAGTTTTGAGGAAAGATCAGCTAAATTAGAGATGTTTTCTTTGGAACAAGAGAGACTGGGAGGATGTTAAATTACTTTGTATAAAATAGTGAGAGCTTAGTTAGGGTGGATAGGGAGCATCTGTTTCCATTACCAGAGGTTAATAACCATAGGCCAGGGATTTAAAGGAATTAATGGGAAGATTAGAAGATAGTTGAGGAAAGATTTTTCACCTAAAGCGTGGCTCACTTCCTGAAAGGGTGGCACAAGCAGACATCCTCAGCACCCGAATTGCTGCAAAATACAAGGATTTGTATCAAGATAGGATGTGTGATTAATCTGAATTAGCTTTATCAGATGATTTAGAGGTGAAGGGAGGAATGGCTCCCCTCTGAGCAGTAAATATCAATGCTTCCATAATTCTTTTACGACATAAGAATGCCCTAAAGCACTTTACAACCAATGAAAATATTATGAAGTGTAATTGTGGTTGCAGTGTGGGAAACTATATGTGCATGTCAAGCTCCCACTATCAACAATGAGAGAACAACCAGATAACTTATTTTTGCTAAACTGATTGAGAAATAAATATTAGCCAAGATGTATTTTCCCTGAGAAATTAATTTCATGTTGATTGAATGTGAATGAACAATAGACACCTAAAGACTTGATCTTCTCTGGAATAATTTCCTTTCTTTCTATTAAAGCTCTACAAATTCCACTACATCATGCAAAGTTTGTGTGAACCATACAATGGGATATATTAACATAAAATAGACCCTTCTCATGGTTTCCAATACTTATTCCCACCCAAGCCCATCTCAATCTTCTCCCTGACCAGTCCGGCTAACACTTTTGGTCTTCTCTTCAACCCCAAACTTCTCCCCATCACCTGACCGTCACTCCAATCTTTCCAGCTCTGATCCTCATTTTCCACATCCCTGGTCCCCTTTCTGTTCCTTGTCCTCCTATCCTCTCTTCAGCTGAACCTGCTGCGTAAAAGCTGTCTAATAATAGTAGTTAGAGGCTCAAAAGCATTTAATTGGTTGTTTTATTGTGCACGTCTTGAAGCCCATGAACCGTAAAACATAGAGACACAAGATGGTGTGATCTTGACCAAAACACGGTGCTGCACCAACTCAGCGAGTCAGGCATTATCTGTGGAGGGAATAAATAGGTGATCATTTAGGTCAGGACCCTTTTCATCAGGTGGGCCTTCTATAAAACTTGTTTGTCTCTCACGACTACTCACACAGTGCCACTTTAACAAACCTTCTCAGTGCACAGAACAATTTCTAGCCCCACTTTCCTTTGCTCTGTTTTTGTAATGTTTGTCCATATTGAATTGCAGAGGATGACCTTAAAGTCGAAGTGTTTCAGAATCTTTTTCTCAATTCATTTGATGCAGAGCTTTGAACTTGACTTTCTTCCAACTTACAGTAAATGAAAGCAGTACTGTAACTGTGGGGACTGCTCTTTATATTCCTTTGGGGATTCACGGTGAACCTAAGGTTCATTTGCTCCTGCCTGCAACATGTACTCTGAGAGATCCAGTTAAACTCTCTCTGGAATTCGGAGGACCGAGCAGCTATCCTGACAATGTTTGCGGGTTGATGGATGTCCCAGAACATTATTATCGAGGCTGACAAAAGTGAGGGCCAGCATTGATTGCTCATTGTGAGAAAGTAATTTCTATTTCTATTAGAGCCTATGGTTACATTTGTAGTTCATGGATTATATTCATTTGGCTATTAATAAATAAGGTATGTATGCAGTGCTCGGTAAAGTGTCTGGTATTTTATTTTGTCTTTCATCCAACTGGTTTGTGTATCTTAATAACCAGATAGTAATCCTTCCTGAAATGAAGTTCTTTGAGAATCTTGCTCTGATCGATCAGACATCATTTTGAATAACTACCTTTCTGTATTAATGAGAATGAAATAGTAAAATATTTTCATGAAAAGAATATGGGTAAAGGCCTTCAGTAGATCTTAATATTGTACAACTGTTTTCTTGTTTCATTTCTCCATTTAGAAAGATAGAAACAGAGAAAAAAGGTGCAGGAGGAGGCCATTAGGCCCTTCGAGCCAGCACCGCCATTCAATATGATCATGGCTGATCGTCTGCTATCAATAACCCATGCCTGCCTTTTCCCCATATCCCTTGACTCCACTAGCCCCTAGAGCTCTATCCAACTCTCTCTTAAATCCATCCAGTGATTTGGCCTCCACTGCCCTCTGTGGCAGGGAATTCCATAAATTCACAACTCTCTGGGTTAAATTTTTTTTTCTCAGCTCAGTCTTAAATAACCTCCCCTTTATTCTAAGACTGTGGCCCCTGGTTCTGGACTCACCCAACATTGGGAACATTTTTCCTGCATCTAGCTTGACCAGTCCTTTTATAATTCTATTTTTATGTTTCTATAAGATCTTCCCATCATCCTTCTAAACTCCAGTGAATACAAGCCTAGTCTTTTCAATCTTTCCTCATATGACAGTCCCGCCATCCCAGGGATCAATCTCGCGAACCTACGCTGCACTGCCTCAATCACAAGGATGTCCTTCCTCAAATTAGGAGACCAAAACTGTACACAATACTCCAGATGTGGCCTCACCAAAGCCCTATACAACTGCAGAAGAACCTCTTTACTCCTGTACTGAAATCCTTGGATGTTGCTAATGGAATGTTGGAAGGCCAACATTCCCAGTCTGAATTAGCTTTCTTCACTGCCTGCTGTACCTGCACACCAACTTACAGTGACTGGTGTACAAGGACACCCAGGTCTCGCTGTACCTCCCCCTTACCTAACCTAACCCCATTGAGATAATAATCTGCCCCCTTGTTTTTGCCGCCAAAGTGGATAACCTCACATTTATCTATATTATACTGCATCTGCCACGCATCTGCCCACTCACTCAACCTGTCCAGGTCCCCCTGCAACCTCCTAACATCCTCTTCACAGTTCACACTGCCACCCAGCTTTGTGACATCCGCAAACTTGCTAGTGTTGCTCCTAATTCCCTCATCCAAATCATTTATATATATGGTAAACAATTGCGGCCCCAACACCGAGCCTTGCGGCACTCCACCCGCCACTGCCTGCCATTCTGCCATGCTTCTGGTCTGCCAACCAATTTTCTATCCATGTCAACACCCTACACCCAATACCATGTGCTCTAATTTTAGTCACCAGTCTCCCGTGCGGGACCTTATCAAAGGCTTTCTGAAAGTCTAGATACACTACATCCACTGGCACCCCTTCATCCATTTTACTTGTCACATCCTCAAAAAATTCCAGAAGATTAGTCAAGCATGATTTCCCTTTCATAAATCCATGTTGACTTGGACTAATCCTTTTACTGCTATCCAAATGCTCCATTATTACCTCTTTAATAATTGACTCCAGCATCTTTCCCACCACCAAAGTCAGGCTAACTGGTCTGTAATTCCCCGTTTTCTCTCTCGCTCCTTTCTTGAAAAGTGGGATAACATTAGCTATCCTCCAATCCACAGGAACTGATCCTGAATCTATTGAACATTGGAAAGTGATCACCAATGCGTCCACTATTTCTAGAGCCACTTCCCTGAGGACCCTGGGATGCAGACCATCAGGCCCAGGGGATTTATCATCCTTCAGTCCCATTAGCCTACCCAATACTATTTCTCGCCTAATGAAAATTTCTCTCAGTGTTTCTACCCCCTTAGATCCTCCCGACATCAGTCTCTACCCGAATGCGAGCTCCTCGATGTTGGAATCCGCAGGCCGCAGTTGGAGAGTCGATCCCCGGCAAGGGATCACAGGTTCCGATGGTAGGTCCACAGCCCACGGTGGGGCTCAAAGTCAGTCTCGAGCAAGGTCGCCAGCTCCAGGATGTTCGGCCGCAGAGCAACCGGAGATACGATCCGGAAAACAATCGCATCTCCGGCAAGGTATGAGATTGAAAAAAAAGTTTCTCCTGATCCCCTCCCCCCCCCCCACATAAAACAAACCAGAGAACATTGACACAAACTTTTAAAAACCCACTAAAAATAACAAAATAGATAAAAAGACAGACAGACCGTTGGCGAGGCTGCCATCGCTGACGGCGCCACCTGGTGGTATATAGCATTGATTGTCCATGTTCTTAATCCAAAGGATAATGAGCCATCTTATAAAATGGATGCTAAAATTATAGGACATAGGCTTAAGATGAGAGGAGAGAGATTTAAATGGGAGCTTTTTCACTCAGAGAGTAGTCTGTATCTTGGGATTTGAACAGATGTATGGATAAGAAGGGTTTAGAGGGCTATGGGCTAAATGCAAGGAAATATGATCTACTTTGCTTCTGACCTACAGTTGAAGCCATACTATTTATGCGACCTTTACAAGTTTCTAAATGATGAATGAACCTTGGTGCCTGTGTTGTTGATGGTGTGGAACAGGGGATAAATTCCCTCGTGCAAATGGTGATTGGTGGGCACATGTCGCTTGAATGTTGCTTGCCACTTCGCTACCTCTGCGTGCTGCTTGGGTCTTGCTACATTCAGATGAATGTGGAATTGAACACTGCTACAAACATTTCCACATCTGACCTTCAGTGAGAGAGAATATCAATGAAGAAGCAGTCAAAGATGTATTGGTTTGGAACATTGCCCTGAGCAATTCCTGCAGCAGTGTCCTGGGGCTGAGGTTATCGATCTCCAACAGGCAGAAATGTGTTCTGCTGTGTGAGGTACAATGCTAGTGAGTGGAGAGGTGTCCCCTTGATTCTCATGGCCTTTAATGTTACCAAGACTTCTTGATAGCACACCGTCAAAGCCACCTTGATGATAAGGGACTCCTCTAGAAGTCATCTCCTTCCTCTTTCTTGGCTGGAGTGAGGTCGAGCACAGAGTGATTGTGAAGTGAGCATTGGTGAACAGGTTCTTGGTGAGTGAGCAATTCTGCCAGTGCCGCGAGGTTAATTAATGGGATGACAGATCTGTCATATGTTGATAAAATGGAGCGGCTGGGCTGTATAGTCTGGAATTTAGAAGACTGAGAGGGGATCCTATTGAAACATATAAGATTATTAAGGATTTGGACACGCTAGAGGCAGGAAACATGTTCCCGATGTTGGGGGAGTCCAGAACCAGGGGCCACGGTTTAAAAATAAGGGGTAAGCCATTTAGAACGGAGATGAGGAAAATCCTTTTCACACAGAGGGTTGTGGATCTGTGGAATTCTCTGCCTCAGAAGGCAGTGGAGGCCAATTCTCTGGATGCTTTCAAGAGAGAATTAGATAGAGCTCTTAAAGATAGCGGAGTCAGGGGAGAAAGGGCGAAGGCAGGAACAAAGTACTGATTGTGGATGGTCACAGTGAATGACGGTGCTGGCTCGATGGGCTGAATGGCCTACATCTGCACCTATTGTCTATTAACACTTGCAAGGACAATTAAGGGCAGAATGTTGGAGCGTTAATGAGCAGGTTGTATTTGTCTTGCACTTTGTGCAAAAGCAACATTCAACATTGTGTAGTAGATATTCATGTTGCTGCTGCACTGGACTGGAGTGCAAGTCTTCAGCAATATGCGGGGGTGTGATGTGCTCCTGTTGTCTATGCTGATTTCAGTTCTGTCAAATATTTATTTGAATCACGTGGAATCATAGAAACATAGAAACATAGAAAATAGGTGCAGGAGTAGGCCATTCGACCCTTCGAGTGTGCACCGCCATTCAATATGATCTTGGCTGATCATCCAACTCAGTATCCCGTACCAGCCTTCTCTCCATACCCCCTGATCCCTTTAGCCACAAGGGCCACATCTAACTCCCTCTTAAATATAGCCAATGAACTGGCCTCAATTACCTTCTGTGGAAGTGAATTCCAGAGATTCACCACTCTCTGCGTGAAAAATGTTTTTCTCATCTCGGTCCTAAAAGATTTCCCCCTTATCCGTAAACTGTGACCCCTTGTCCTGAACTTCCCCAACATCGGGAACAATCTTCCTGCATCTAGCCTGTCCAACCCCTTAAAAATTTTGTAAGTTTCTATAAGATCTCCCCTCAATCTTCTAAATTCTAGCGAGTACAAGCCGAGTCTATCCAGTCTTTCTTCATATGAAAGACCTGACATCCCAGGAATCAGTCTGGTGAACCTTTTCTGTACTACCTCTATGGCAAGAATGGCTTTCCTCAGATTTGGAGACCAAAACTGTACGCAATACTCCAGGTGTGGTCTCACCACGACCCTGTACAACTGCAGTAGAACCTCCCTACACCCAAATCCTTTTGAATCACATTGAACTGCAGATTATCTTTTGTGATAGTCTGCACCTCGAGAGAAGGTCGAGAGAAATCACCTACCTGACACTTCTAGCTTCAGGAAGCTGCAGATCCCTCATTATTCAAATCCTTATGCTATTATACTGTTCCCCCAACCTAATGGTAATGGCAGAGTGATATATGCCCCTTTGGTTTCTATTGAAATGTTCCCCTCTAAACTAAACCTTAAACCTATGTCCCCTGATTTTTTATTCCACTGCTCTGGGTAAAGGCATGGAGTTGTTTAACCATTATGCCCTCATAATTTTCAGAAGGTATTTAAGTATCAACCATATTACCGTGGGTCAGGACCAGCCTACTTAAGACGGCAATATTTCTTCAATGGAGGTTATTTATGAACTAGAAAGATTTAGAATAGAATCTGTTTGTTCAAGAGCATTACTATTGATAGTTTTAATTTTAGATTTGTCAATGTCAATTCACTGGCAGCCATTTTGGATTGAGTAGTTTAGGCCTCAAATTATTAATTTAATACCAATATCCTTCCCATAAGATTGGTGATTATGAGGCTATATATTGGTGGTTTCTCTTGTGTTAATACAACAATTTTACAATTATTTTAATACTGTTTCTTGAACATTTCCAACTTTAATTGTTATTTATTTGACAGCCATGCCTTCAGGGGCTGAGGCCACAAGCTCCACATTTCCATCCCGAAATTTCTCTGTTTTCGCCAAGATACTTGGTAAAGCTAATTACTCAGCATAAGTTTTGGTTATATGTCCAAATTTTAATCACAGTGCGATATTTTAGCTGATAATACTTTTACTTTGTTTAAAGTGCTATATAAACGCAAGGTTTTGTTGCTGATGATATGGCATTTCCTGTCTGTAAAAGCTATCTTATTAGCTCCACAATCTTACCTGTTTACTCCAACAGGTTCCGTACATGGCTTGAAGTCGTGAGAGTTGAAGATTTGCTCTTTGATCTCATAATCTTTTTTTGTTAAATATTTTTATTAGACGTAAGTACATATTAAAAGAATATACTTGTCACATACATTCTTAATATTATTAATATTAACAGTTATGTCTTATTTGTATTTCTATACATTTTCTGTTTTTATTGCAGATAGGAAAAAATAGAGAAAAATAAAGTAAAAATAGAAAAAAAAAAAAAAAAATGAGTGGAGTGTTAAACAGGTTATCCATCATTGGAGATATATCCATGGTTTGTTATGTATGATTCTTCATCCATTCCTTTATTCAGGCTTCAGTCAGGCTCTCGCACCGAGCCATTTTGACCCTTTAAATATTCAATAAATGGAGATCATATCCCTCTGAAAAGATCCAACTTGTCCAGTAGGACAAGCCTTAATCTTTCCAGATGAAGTGTATCTGACATTCCTGTAATCCACATTTTGGTTGTGGGGGATGTAGGACCTTTCCAGAATTTCAATATTATTTTTTTCCCAATTATTAAACTGTAATCAATAAAAAATATTTGATTCATTGTTATTAATTGATCTGTTTCTAATATTCACAATATTATTAATTTTGAGTCAGGGATCAGATTCATATTAACAACATTCAAAATTATCTTAAATATTTATTTCCAAAATTTAGTAATTTTTATACAATTTGTAAATGAATGCGTTAAGTTAGCTTCTAAGTGCTGACATTTATCACACATGGCAGATACATTTGAAAAAATACTATGCAATTTGGATTTTGAATAATGTAATCTATGTAATATTTTAAATTGTATAAGAGAGTGTCTAGCATTTAATGAACAATGGTGTATATGTTGTAAACTTTCATCCCATACTTCTAGTCTGATTAATTGACCTAATTTGTTTTCCCATAATTGCCTATATATTTCTGTCATCGGGACATCGTTTTCCAATAAAATGTTATAAATATATGATATCAATTTTTCTGTGTTCGGGTGTTTATTTAGACATTCATCTAAAATTTCTGTCTTTCTATTTCTGATTTCTTGTGTGTTTGCTTTTACATAGTCTCTAATTTGTAAATATTTAAAGTAATCTTTTGAATGTAATCCATAAATTTGTTGTAATTCTTGAAATGACATGAAGGAGTTTTCCCGAAAGAGATCGCCCATCTTATTAATTCCATAATTTTTCCATTGTAAAAAACCTTTGTCCATGATTGAAGGTTTAAATGTAACGTTATTTACAATGGTAAGGGCTAGTGGAATACATTTCAATTTTAATGTTTTCTTTATTTGTTTCCAGATACGTATCCCACTTTTTATTATAGGATTTTCACTGTAGATTTTCTTATTTAGTTTAATATTAGCGAATAAAATCGAGCTAATTTCAAAAGGCGAACAATCTTCTTTTTCCATTTTTAACCAGATTGGTTGTTTATCTGTCTCTACTAACCAAAAATTCATATTTTTAATATTAACTGCCCAGTAATAAAACGTAAAGTTTGGCAGTGCTAGACCTCCATTTATTTTTGATTTACATAAATGTTTTTTATTTATTCTATGGCTCTTATAATCCCAGATAAAGTTGGTGACTATAAAATCAACCTTCTTAAAGAAATTTTTAGGAAGATATATTGGAATCAATTGGAAGAGATATAGTAATTGCGAGAGAAAAATCATTTTTATTGCATTAATTCTACGTAGCATTGAAATAGGTAATGTTTTCCAATATAAAATATTCTTATTTAATTTATTCAATAAAAGTGGAAAATTGGATTTAAATAAAGAATCAAATCTTTTTGTTACATAAATTCCAATATATTTGATTTTTTCGTTTGCTATCTTAAAAGGAAATTTTTGTAATATATGTAAGTTATTTACCATTATTGACATAAGTTCACTTTTATTCCAATTAATACTATATCCTGAAAATAATCCAAATTCAGTTATTAATATTAGTAAATTTGGAATACTAATTTCCAGCTTTGTAATATAAAGTAATACATCATCCGCATATAAGGAGATTTTATTTTCAGTATCTCTGGTGTCATACCCATATATTTTGGATGTAATCTCACACGTTGAGCTAATGGTTCTATTGCAAGTGCAAACAATAGCGGGGATAAAGGACAACCTTGTCTGCAGCCACGGAATAAATTAAATTTTGTTGATTTTAATCTTTTGGATTCTGTTTCAACAAGACTGGATTTATCCATTTTGTCGGAAACACTTTCTTGTTATTGATTCTGCTCCACAGATTTAGAAACATAGAAACATAGAAATTTCCCACATATCGGTCTGCGTGTGTGGCTTTTGGCCAATAACCCACAGAATATTCTCAATAAAGATTGTCAATAACTTCTAAATAATAAAGGTTGGCAAGTCAAATTCAAAGGTTCAGAAGTCATGGAGCTAAACCCCATTTTTCCTGACCCAAACGTAACTTGTTGACTAAATGATTAAATATATTAATCAAGTTTACACGTTCTGTCCTGCTTTGTGGACATTTAGTTGTAAGGAAGATGTTAGCAATTTAATCAAGGAATGTCATAGAGTTATACAGCACAGATAGGCTCAGCTTGCCAATGCCAACCAAGATCCCCCATCTACGCTAGTCCCACCTGCCCGTGTTTGGCCCATATCCCTCTAAAGCTTTCCTATCCACGAATCTGTCCAAATGACATTTAAAATTTGTTACAGTACCTATGTGGTTGTGGTTGTGAGTTTCAGACAAAGTCAAGGGCCTGTCCCACTAGGCGATTTTTAGGCGACTGCCAGCGACTGTCATAGTCGTAGCAGGTTGCCGAAAACTGGCGACTAAGTCCCACTTAAGTGATTTTTTTTTAGGCGACTGTCAGCGACTACGACAATGCAATTCACCAAAGTCAGCACCGGCGACAACCTTCGTCACCTGGAGACAACCTATGCCATCCTTGAGACAACCTATTCCATCCTGGCGACGACCTACGACAACACCTACGTCAGGAGACGACAATCTATGACAAGCCCATGGTCGACTGTTGCCAAAAAGTTTTGAACATTTCAAAATCTAGCGGCGACCAGAAAAACGCTACGACTCTTTGGGCGACGGAGGAGACGACTCACGACGCATACAGGCGACACCCCGGCGACCGTGTGGTGACAGCCTCGTCACCAGCAGTCGCCTAAAACATTGCCTGTGGGACAGGCCCTTCAAAATCATGAATGGAAGTCAGAAACAAAGGCTTAAATATCCTTGTTTTATTGAAGTATATTTTTAAACCATTTGTCACAAACATCTCAAAACTGTTCATTTTGTAATCGGAAGGCGTGGGCACCACCTCATGTCATTCTTCATTATCATGATCATTAGTTAATCATTGTCACTCACTATTACAAGCTCACTCAGGGCACAAGCAAAGCAATTTAAAAACTCAATGGTAGGGGATTAGTTCTTTGCAGGATTATATTCATATGTCTGTAGATGCATGTTCCAGTTGCTTATGACTAACCCTGATCAATTGTTCATACAGTTTCAGCTTTGATGTGGTTATTCTAATTTTGTTCTCCAATATTACAAATTATGTTGGAGAAACATCAAAAGATATTCAAAAAATATCCAGAAGAAACAATTATCTTTATGCACATAGACTTATTTCTCAGTGGTTCAAGCTGCTGGGAATCAAATAAGTAAATTCTACGAGGCAGCTGTGCATGGTGAACTTCTCTGATCACATTAATAAAATACTCACTAAATATAAAACTTAATGAGGCTAAAAACGGTGTAGGCTAAAATGAAGCCACTTCCGTAATATTTGAATGATCCCGTGTCCTATTTAAAATGTCATTTAATATGAAATCCCACTTTTCATTTTATTATGTCATGTATTTGCTGGTCAAAATTCACTAAGATTTAGGGGGATATGGGCCAAAATATGGGCAAATAGGACTAGCTTAGATTGGCATGGTTGGCATGGATGCGATGGGTCAAAGGACCTGCTTGTGTGCTGTATGACTATGATTATTCCTCTTTGCCAGCAACAATTACGGTTCATAATTGAGAGAGAGCGCACTTTTTTTGAGCAGGATGGGTTGAACTCTTACCTCTTCTCCCCATCCATGAAGATTGAGCAGTTTTGTGCTAGGCAGTACTTCGTCCAGAAGCCTAGCTGTGATGTTACTAAAGCTCCCCAGATTACATGGGATAAAATAAATGCATGCTGTGAGATTTTGGTATCTAGTGCAGAGGATTCCAGACTCAAATTGTACACTGAATTAACTGATCAATGTCAGGCAGCAGTTGAAGGTTTATAGTTGGTCTCAGAATCCCCGGGTAAGATATGGAGAAAATAAGCCAGGATAACTGTTCTCGCACTGTTGTAATAAATGTTATCTTATGACGTGGAGACACAAGGAACTGAGGATATTGGAATACTGGAATCTTGTGCAAAACACAAAGTAGTGGAGGAACTCAGCAGATCAGGCAGCATCTGTGGAGGGAACTGACAGGCGACGTTTTGGGTTTGAGTCTGAAGAAAGGTCCCAACCCAAAATGTTTCCTATCAATTCCTTGCACAGAAGCTGCCTGATCCGCTGAGTTCCTCCAGCACTTAGTATTTTGATCTTTTTTTAATGTTTAGCAATGTGTGAGTATACGTGTGAATATTTAAACCGACATTCAGTCTGTGTTTCAATGTTGGACCTAGATGTGACACTGTATGTAGTTGAATAGCCTGGTAATTTTCATGATATAAAAGTAGCTATGTGAATGCAACACCAGAGGGCTGCTTATCCTCAAGAAATCTAATCCTGGCCATCGACAGCACTTTCGGGGAACAAGCAGAAGAAGTTCAGAATAATCAAGCCTCGCATGGCCAAGTTTAAATATCACTTGAGGCGTAGTTTTGACCTGGACCAACATAGAGTTGATGTCCTTGGCCACCTTACAATACATTTTTTCCCCCCAAAGGTCAGTAAGAAATACCACTACTGTTCATTAAAGGTTAATGTGGCCGAGGTACTTGTTTTTCATGAATGGACCTGTCGTTGTGGGATTAGCAATATTTGAATGCAAATATGTTCCAGCATTCTTAGTTGTTGCTATTATAATCTCTTGCTGCTGGTATAAAAGTCTTATTTTCTCAAATCTTAAAATCTGCAGTGCAACTTGTGAAAATGCTTAATAATGCAGATTTTCAGTGAAAACAGTACTCTGATTGTGATTTACAACATGCTATTCTTGTGCTATAACGAGATAGTTATTTGTCACAGACTTTGAATCAGTTTCATTTTTACTGATAACAAAGTCCCGCTGTAAATCTGTAACAAAAATACATTATGATGTCCCTTTACAAGGCAGATTCTGCAGATGATCATGTAACTGAATTAAAATTGGTTGCTCTCGGCAAATGGCTGCACCCTTTTTTGACAATTGTTTGTTAACAGAAGCAAGCTGATATTACCTTACCCCTGCGCTGCATAAATAATTATTCCCGTGCACTTTCTTGTCATGTTTCCAGCACAACCAAAATTAAAGCTGTCACACAGTCTTGCAACAAAACATACAAGCTCGACCATGCACATAATGTTTTTCCACGACGTTTAAAAGAAATACAAGCATGTGTTTAACATTAATCCTGTATGTGAGCTAAATAATATATCTAAGCATCAGAGCAGGGGTCGACAATGATGGCCTCCACTGATTGTCCTCGGAAGCTTGCATCCTTTTCAGGACGGACGATGACAGCGAGGTCAACATTTGTAACAAGGTGGACACGAAAAGAAGGAGAGGGGTGAGAGTCATCAGGAGTATAACCGTCTTTTTACAATGTCCTTCCCGCTTTTATTTTGGATGTTTTATCTTGCTTTGGAGTGATTGCGATGCATGGTTCTTTCTGAAAAGAAATCAGCTATTATTCATATTACTATTTCTTGCTGTTTTATTCACCTCTGCAAAGTTTCTATTCCCCTTTCCAATTGGCTTCATCTGCCTATTACTATTTTTAGATTCAATTTCTCTACATTAAAATAATTTTCATCTATTCATTTGAAGTATGCAGGAACAGTGTTTGATTATTTGGGTGAAATAATACTTTTTATTGCCAGTGCCGGTGCAGATGAGATACATGGTTCAGAAAAATATATTTATCTTTTGAAAGCTTTTAACTTTTTCCCATTTATGTTACAATTCTATGCTGGGAGCCCTGCGAGACCGCTGCCCTGCCAGCAATGTGTTTGGCATTTCTACTTTTTTTGTGTTTTTTTTAGCATGCCCAAATATGTGTTTTAATGTCTCTTGTGTGGGGGGTGGTGAGGGGGGGAACTGCTTTTGGTCGTCTCCTCTACGGAGAGTCAGTAAATCTCAACAATATCTTTAACGCCATCCCTACCTGGGTTACAGCTTGAGTAACTTTCCTTCCAATTGTCATTTTCTTTATGTTGGAAATCCCTAATTTTATTTCATGTTTGTCAAAAGTAAATAAAACCTGCAGCAATCCAATTTATAGGGGTAAAATCTTCTAAGGGTCTATTCTACGGGTGAGACGAGGCAAAGTATAAGGAGATGTGGATGGATAAGGACCTCAAAATTACATTGATCAATACAATTTGGTGTGTCTGTTTTATGTCCAATTACCCTGAGGTCACCCTGTTGTTATCGTTAAGCGGAAAAGTAGCAGAAAAATATACCCCTATTCAGAACTCAGGAGCTATTCAGAACTACAACAGGAGATGCTGTTTTTCCTTTTGCGCTATGTTTACTGATGACTGATCATCCTTCCAATAGTATTTAATTGCCTTTTGTGCTCTGGAGAATGCTGATGTCACAAAAATTGCTATCGAATGCAAGTCTTTCTTTCCGACTATATTTGATTATCTGCGTATTGAAACTTCTTTTGAATGGTCAAATGGCAGCATTAAAACAGCATTCGTTTTACAATATAACCCTTATGTGAACATTAAGGGTTGGTGCAGGATAGGGATGGTTCCAGCAGCAATTTATTCACCAATGCCGCTTCCATAGTGCGGCATATTTTTCATTTTTCGCAGTGACCCAAGTGATCTGAAAAATGACCGACTGGTCACACATTCCTCTGTTTTTGAAGGCAGTGTAATTCATCATCTTTGGTACAAAACATACCGGGGGAAGAAAAGTGCGAGTGCAATGAGTAAACAATGATGGCAACATCATACGTATTGCTACATTGCCTCGTTTGTACATCAGCGCTTGATAATTAGACACATACCTCCTGGATTTGCTCAAAGTTTTGATGGAAAGTGATAAGTGCGAACACGGGTTCTTGATTAATAAATCTCTGTTCAATTTTCTGATCAAAACTGTCCAATTTATGAATGTAAGTAAGGAAAAATTATTTGAATTTGACCAGGGGGTTTACTGAAGGCTCTGCTTGCTGATCTAAAGGTCTCTTTGGTTTCATACTAAGTTGCTCAGTGCTGCATTTTGACATAGAAACATGGAAACATAGAAAATAGGTGCAGGAGTAGGCCATTCAGCCCTTTGAGTCAGCACCGCCATTCAATGTGATCACGTCAAAGCCTTAGAATAAGGAACCCAATATTTAGGACTCGGATTTGATACTGTTTCTTCACCTAATTGTAACTTGCTGATCTATTTCCAAGGTAGAGTGGGTAGCCTTTTGGATGCTGAAAGAAACAAGGCCATAGAAAAGGAAGTTGGCACTAGGACAACTGGTCACTCATGATCTTATTGAATGTTGGAACAGATGCAGTGAGCGTGTTATCCCAGCATCTTTTGTTTAAAATCTACAATATATTTTTAAACTGATCAGTCAGAGAAGGTATGTAGGAAGCCCAGTCTGATTCCTATCTGCAATGCCCAAAGCTCTTCTGTAAGCTTTCTACTGCTCGAATGTAATCATGTGTTCCTTGATTGTAATCATGTATTGTCTTTCTGCTGACTGGATAGCATGTAACGAAAGCTTTTCAATGTACCTCGGTACACATGATAATAAATTAAACTGAGCTTCTTGTCAGTGTTGTTGGCATAGCTTTATATTTTCCAGCTACCTCTTCTGGTCTATGCTTCCATGTGCACTACTTGTAATTCAAAATTCTCTTACCGTGTAAAATTAAAATTCATATCAGGACTTTTCCTAATATAATTGTGTTCTTGCCTGGTTTGAAACACAGGTAAACTCACCAACGTCTCAGGCCCTTGTAATACAATTTAGCCTTCACAATTGGCCATATTTCTTTGTATCCCATATTTCTAAATTCTTATATTGAAGATAATCAGCACACGATTAATACCAGTGACTGGTACAACAATGTAGCAGAAATAATATTATTTTTGTCCATTTACACAAACCCATTTGTCTACATTCAGACAAATCCTACTGTCTTCTCAATAGACAATAGCTGCAGGAATAGGCCAATTCGGCCCTTCGAACTGTTGCCAAAGTGTTTTGTGTTGCCAGAGTGATCCAAAAGAATATGACGTAACACTATGAATTAGCCCAGTTCAGTTTAGTTTATTGTACCGAGGTACAGTGAAAAGCTTTTGTTGAGTGCTAACTAGTCAGCATAAAGACCTTACATGACTGATCATCCACAATCAGTACCCCAGTTCTCCCGATATACCCTGACTCCGCTATCTTTAAGAGCTCTATCTAACTCTCTTGAAAGCACACAGAGAATTGGCCTCCACTACCTTCTGAGGCAGAGAATTCCACAGATTCACAACCCTATGTGTGAAAAAGTTTTTCCTCATCTCTGTTCTAAATGGCTTACCCCTTATTCTTAAACTGTGGCAGCTGGTTCTGGACTCCCCCAACATCAGGAACATTTTTCCTGCCTCTAGCGTGTCCAAACCCTTAATAAACTAATATGTTTCAGTAAGATTCCCTCTCATCCTTCTAAATTCCAGAGTATACACGCCCAGCCGTTCCATTCTATCAACATATGACAGTCCCGCCATCCCGGGAATTAACCTCGTGATCCTACGCTGCACTCCCTCAATAGTAAGAAAGTACTTCCTCAAATTTGGAGACCAAAACTGCACACAGTACTCCAGGTGTGGTCTCACTAGGGCCATGTACAACTGCAGAAGGACCTCTTTGCTCCTATACTCAACTCCTCTTGTTATGAAGGCCAAATTGCCATTCGCTTTCTCCATTGACTGCTGTACCTGCATGCTTACTTTCAGTGAGTGATCAACAAAGTGCACCAGATCTCGTTACACTTCCCCTTTTCCCAATTTGACACCATTCAGATCTGCCTTCCTGTTTTGCCATCAAAGTGGATAACCTCACATTTATCCACATTAAACTGCATAAGCCATGCATCTGCCCACTCACCCAACCTGTCCAAGTCATCCTGCATCCTCATAGCATCCTCCTCACAGTTTACACCTGCCACCCAGCTTTCTATGTGTCATCTGCAAATTTGCTAATGTTACTTAATCCCTACATCTAAATCATTAATGTATATTGTAAATAGCTGCGGTCCCAGCACCGAACCTTGTGGTACCCCACTAGTCACTGCCTGCCAGTCTAAAAGGGACCCGTTAATCCCTACTCTTTGTTTCCTGTCTGCCAACCAATGTTCTATCCATGTCTGTACCCTACCCCCAATACCATGTGCTCTAATTTTGCATACTAATCTCCTATGAGAGACCTTATCAAATGGTTTCTGAAAGTCCAGGTATACTTCATCCACTGGCTCTCCCTTGTCCATGTTCCTAGTTACATGCTCAAAAAAACTCCAGAAGATTAGTTAAGCATGATTTCCCCTTCGTAAATCCATGCTGACTCGGAACGATCCTGTTACTGCTATCCAATGTGTGGCTATTTCATCTTTTATAATTGACTGCACCACTTTCCCACCACCGATGTCAGGCTAACTAGGCTATAATTCCCTGTTTTCTCTCTCCCACCATTCTTAAAAATTGGGATAACATTAGCTACCCTCCAATCCACAGGAACTGATCCTGAGTCTATAGAACATTCGAAAATGATCACCAATGCGTCCACGATTTCTAGAGCCACTTCCTTAAGTACCCTGGGATGCAGACCATCAGGCCCTGGGGATTTGTCAGCCTTCAGTCCCATCAGTCTTCCCAACACAATTTCCTGCCGAATGTGCCTATCCAAACCCCCCCTCACCTACGATGTGATAGAACTTTATTCATCTCCGCAGGGAAATTGGTCTGCCAACAGTCACAACACACAACAACGCACACGAAAACTTGAAATTAGAAGTGAAAACAAAAATAAAAAGACAAGTGACTAATGGCTGGCTGCCGTGTGCACAGCACCTTGACCGGAATGAACAAATAAACATGCAACAAATGCAAGCTTATACGCTGGGCAGTGGATTCTAAAACTAGAGTGCTCCCCCACACCGGGTCCCCCTTTGTTCACCCACCGTCCCTCATGGTTGTCCCCCCATGCCGGGACCTCCTCTGGTCTTCACGGCGACCCCCCCCCCCCCCCCACACCGGATCCCCAATGTTTTCCCCTCCCCCCCCCCCCCCCCCCACCCCACGTTCATCCACCGTTGATTGCAAGGCCTCACCGTCGCCGAGCCTCCCGCTGCTGCCGAGGCTTGTATCCACCTATCACCTGTTCAAGAAGGAACTGCAGATGCTGGAAAATCGAAGGTAGACAAAATTGCTGGAGAAACTCAGCGGGTGCGGCAGCATCTATGGAGCGAAGGAAATAGGCAGGAAATAGGCAACGTTACAATAGTACAAACTCCGAACTGACAGTCCCCATAGTCAGGATCAAACCCGGGTCTCTGGCGCTGTAAGGCAGCAACTCTACCGCTGCGCCACTTTCTCTAGCACTTGGTCTTTTTCTCTTCATGACTTACTCCTATTTTTTTATATTCCCAAGAGATTTAAGAATGCAAATCATGAAGCTTTGTTGGCAGTCTCAACTGTATAAATCCCACGTTTTTTTGACAACAATCTATTTATAATCTGAACAAGTAGCCTAACCTTATTACAATTTGCATTTTTAGTTGAACGTAGAATATCCTAAATAAGCCTTTAGTATTAACAAATTTGCATGGGTCTCCTCACTCCGAATTATTATATTCTGAACTCCTCTTGCATTATCCACCAACTTTTTACATTATAAATTTGGCCATTATGCCAAACATTTTACTCAGTAAAGTTTTAAATGAATCGTAAACCTATTAGAAATTCACACACCGGGTTTTAATAAGAGCCCTATTAGCTGTGGAATTGAAAGTGTAGGTGTTTGCTTTACCCTGGTGATGAAACCATTCCTTTCATTAGTTGGTTTGCTCTTTTCTATGTTTAATTATTGAGCCTGTTTCCAAGCAGTTTGTCATCCTTGTAATTGGAATGTGGTGTGCTGATTTGGTCTGATCATCAGAAAACATCTTCTCCAGAACAGATAAAAGTATATTACTGACAGCTCCAACTTCCTATGTGTATCTTTCAAGACATAATTCTGTTTGGGTAATGAAACATGAAATCATGGGGGCAAAGTTTGCACGGAAGGCTGAGTCTTTGATATTATTAATAGAAAATACATATAATGAAAACTTTGATGGTCGGATTCAATTGAATAACAATGCCTAGAAATCGGATTGCATAATGTCACCATCTGTGTACTGGATAATTTGGTTTCAATGAATATAAAAACACAAAGGAAAATCATACTCTAAGTTCTACAGAGTCCAGGATTTCATTTTGATGTCCTTAATCCACCTGAAATGCCAAGGCCTGTCTGGAAGCAAACCTGACATTAATTCAAGTGGGTGTAATGCACACGTGAATGCCATTTCTGTGACTGGATCACAGATGAATGGTATATGCTCTTCATTGAGAAGTTTGTCTTTATAATTAATTTAGGCCCTGTTTCTGCATTATTTAAAGGGGTCCTTTCTGAGTTGATCCCGACTTGTACAGTCTGCAGCTGGGACACAACTCGGGTGGATCTCTGAAAGAAATACAATAAATCGAAGCAATGATGTGCCGTGATTACAACTACCCAATTTCCCTGTTGGCTTTACTATTTAAATGACATAAAGTTGGGAAAAGGGGAAGTACAATGGGATCTGGGGGTCCTTGTACATCATTCTATGAAAGTAAGTGTGCAGGTACAGCAGCCAGTGAAGAAAGCGAATGACATGTTGTCCTTTATAACAAGAGGAATCGAATATAGGAGCAAAGAGGTCCTTCTGCAGTTGTACAGAGCCCTGGTGAGACCACACCTGGAGTATTGTGTGCAGTTTTGGTCCCCTAATTTGAGGAAGGACATTCTTGCTATTGAGGGAGTGCAGCGTTAATTCCCGGGATGGCGGGACTGTCATATGCTGAGACAATGGAGCAGCTGGGCTTGTACACTCTGGAGTTTAGAAGGATGAGCGGAGATCTCATTGAAATATATAAGATTGTTGAGGGCTTAGACACACTAGAGGCAGGAATCATGTTCCCGATGTTGGGGGAGTCCAGAACCAGGGGCCACAGTTTAAGATTAAGGAGTAAGCCATTTAGAACGGAGACGAGGAAACACTTTTTCCTCACAGAGAGTGGTGAGTCTGTGGAATTCTCTGCCTCAGAGGGCGGTCGAGGCAGGTTCTCTGGATGCTTTCAAGAGCAAGCTAAATTGGGCTCTTAAAAAGAGCGGTCTGGGGATAGGGGAGAAGGCAGGAATGGGGTACCGATTTGGAATGATCAGCCATGATCACATTGAATGGTGGTGCTGGCTCGAAGGGCCAAATAGCCTACTCCTGCACCTATTGTCTATTGTCTATTGGCTTGCAGTAGTTATCTGAACACTCCTTGCAACAAACAGCAACCTTCCGCTCCATCATCTCGCCTCCTCCCTCTCTGGTCACATAATTGCTGCAATTAAATGTCAGGTGGAATAGGAAACAATATCTATCCATCAATGTGCACAGCAGTTTGCAATCTTGCACCAAACTCCTATGTATTGTTAAATTGTCTCCTAACCTTTAAGTCACAAATTTGAAAGAAATAAACCATACGTTATATAGGTAAGACAATGTTATATATAGCAAGAAAAATATGTTCACATTCTTGCTCTGGTATTGAAACAGTTAGACAGGATAATCTGAAATTAAAAGAGACATAAGTAAGTGCGCATGTTGGAATCTCGATACAACACAAAGTGCTGTAATAACTCAACAGATCAGGCATAACTCAACATCTGTGGAGATTATGGACAGGTAAATTTTCAGGGCTGAGGAAAGAACCCAACCTAAAACATCGCCTATCTACGTCCTCCACAGATGTTGCCTGACCTGCAGAGTTACTCCAGCAGTTGGTGTTTTAAATAATGTGAAATTAAGTGTTTCTCGGGTTATGGTTTTCAGCCTAGAAAAGGAAAGCAGTTAGTCTTTAAAAAGGAACCAAAATCTCAGTATGTCCTCAAACTGACGTCATTCTTGGGAATGGTACTACATTATGGACATTTTATATCCAAATTCTCAAGAATATTCTTGCATGTTCTTCATTTATTGAAGTTCTGTGGACCAAGGCGAAAGAACAATATCACAGGGTAACCAGGTGCAGTTAAGTTGCAAAGTTCCTCTTGTTCACTGTGACAGCACTTGTGAATTCAGATTGGTGAGGCTGACTTCAGACTAGGGGCAAGTATCAGTCACTCGCAGTGTGACAGCCAGGAAAAACACAATGCTTTTTTATGTCACACCGTGATGACAGTTGGTAGAGATGTTGCTTCTTTGCGCCAGAGACCTGAGTTCAATTCTGACCTCCGGTGCTGTTGTCTGTGTGACGTTTGCACTTTCCGCTTGTAACCGGGTGATCCGGTTTCCTCCCACATCCCAAAGATGTGTGGGTTTGTAGTGTGGAATTGGTTGCTGTAAATTGCCCCTAGAGAGGAGAGAGTAGGGAGTGGATGCAAAAGTGGGATAAGAACAAATTAGTGCACACAGGTGATTCATGGTTGGCATGGACTCGGTGGGCCGAAGGGCCTGTTTCAATGCTGTACCTCTCGTAACATAAAGGAAAGAAGTATCTTGCTGTAATATTTTATGTCGAAAATTACGTCTGACCCAAATCAATTTAACCACCAATGACAACATTACAAATGCAATGGTGGACAATTCTTTCATCATGACCATATGGCAGAATAAAATCAGAAAGCAGTGGTGGATGAATTAAACATAGAATGTGAATGTCAAGTGGTGATTTTCCAGTCACAGTTTAGGAAATTGCAGAACAAATGCAAAAATATTCAATTGTGATGTAACAACATGCAAATACGTCTGTCCAGGAATATTTAAACTGGGACATGTGTAGTAATACCTGATATTTTCAAGACCAAAGATATTGACTGAAGTATACATGAACACAGTGTAGGAGTCAGGGTAGCAATTGCTCGCAGTTTGGTCTTGAATTGAGACCCAAAAGAGCAGATTTATCACTTGTGCAGAGCAACCGTGGCGTAGCGATAGAGTTGCTGCCTCACAGCGCCAGAGACCCGGGTTCGATCCTGACTACGGGTGCTGTCTGTAGGGAGTTTGTATGTTCTTCCTGTAACCTGTGAGTTTTCTCCAAGATCTTTGGTTTCCTCTCACACTCCAAATACATACAGGTTTGTAGATTAATTGGCTTGATGCACATGAAAAATTGTCCCTCGTATGTGTTGGGTAGTGTTAATGTGCTGGGATCGCTGGTCGGTGCAGACTCCGTGGGCCAAAGGGCATGTTTCCGCGCTGTATCTCTAAACTACATTAAAAATGTGGGTCATGGCTAAAGTATCTGTTTCAACAAGTAGACAGAGATTTTTGCGAATAGGGACATGATTATTGCCAGTCATTCCTAGTGGTTGGCAGTTCAGCTTAGAGAATTTCTCCCACCGTGGGGGAAGTTAGAACAATTTTTGTGGGTCAGAATTTACAAACAAAAAGTGTTTGATGGGGATCACAGTTGGACTGATCCCTGTGGAACAATTTTGTGAAGAAATCACATCAGATATACCTTAGTATTTCCCCAGTTCAGTTTAGTTTATTGTCACATGTACCAAGGTACAGTGAACAACTTTTGTTGAGTGTTAACCGGTCAGCAGAAAGACAAAACACGCTTACAATTGAACCATTTACAGTGTATAGATACTTGATAAGGGAATATTGTTTATTGCAAGGTAAAGCCAGCAAAGCCTGATCAAGGACAGTCCACGGGTCACTAATGAGGTAGATAATAATTCAGCACTGCTCGCTGCCTGTGGAAGAATTCAGTTGCCTGATAACAGCTGGAAAGAAACTGTCCCTGAATCTGAAGGTATGTGTAGGAAGCAACTGTGGTTGTTGGTTTAAACCAAAGGTAGACACAAAATGCTGGAGTAACTCAGCGGGACAGGCCGCATCTCTGGAGAGAAGGAATGAGTGAAACGTCAGGCAGGCATCAAATACCCCTCCATACTGATTCCATCTACTAGCACTTAGGCTGAGGCCCCACTGGGGTGGGGTGTGTCACCACGTGCCTTTCCCCTCCTCCATACATTCATCTCATATTTGCCAGCATTTCATTGATCCGTTGCTGGTACATATGACAATTAAACACTCTTGATTCAAAAATCAGGAAATCTGTGTTGCATGATAATTAATATCATTACAGCACATTCGATGCTGAAAACTCATTAATGCAGATCGCGTCTGGAAGGTGATGCTGCCTGTCCCGTTGAGTTACTCCAGCATTTTGTGTCTATCCTGAATCTGAAAGTGTGTGTTTTCACACTTCTATACATTTTGCCTGATGGGAGAGGGGAAATCACCTGGAGACCAGTGGAGTGACTGAGTTCTCACTCAGAGCAATTAAAACATTTTTTAAAGAAGCAACAGCTTTCATCCATTGGTTTGGAACACCATTCGGTAAATCTCCTGTTAAAATATCAAGACACTCCACATTGCACTGTAAGATCCAAACTAACAGAAGTGGTCATGAAAGGACCATTGCAAACAAGGTTGAATTCACTGACACAGGGACGGGAACAAGAATGACGGAAATGCTATTTTAATCTAGATACCAAAGCATAAAGACCTTGGGTCAATGGTCATGCCTGAGTGAGTGCATCTGCAAAAAAAAGAGGAAACTGGTACAGTTGTTGCCGGTTTTGTTCCAAGCGGTTTAGAACCACAGAGTTAGAGTCGTACAAAACTGAAATGGGCTCTTCAGCCCAGCCAGCCAACATTGACCATCAAATACCTCTCTATACTCATTCCATCTACCAGCACTTAGGCCATGGCTCCCCTGGGGTGGGGCGTGTCACCCCATGCCTTTCCCCTCCTCCATACATTCATCTTATATTCGCCAGAATTTCATTGATCCATTGCTGGTACATATAACAATTAAACACTTTTGACTCTTGACTCAAAAATCAGGAAATCTGTGTTGCATGATAATTGATATCATTAGATCACATTTGATGCTGAAAACTCATTAATGCGGATCGCGTCTGGAAGTGCCTGCTTGTATTTTACTGTGGACGGAATCAGGAAATGGTTACCATTGCGATCTACCCTTTGATGAAATTGATTTCCCATCACATAGCACTGGGAAATAAACAATGCAATGTTATCTAATTTAATTTCGACCTAAGAAACTAATTTACTAAGGGATAATAGATGACAACATTCTGCAGACACATAAATAACAGAAGAAATAAAATAATCAAATAATAGGGTTCAATTAGGAGGCACAAACTGCAAGAATGGGGCTCTCCACCATTTTTCAGGGTCATTTAGAGATGTGGCAATAAATGCTGGCCCAGCTAGTGAGACCCAAGACCCATAAATGAATGATATAAAAGACTAGAGGCACAAGGAACTGCAGATGCTGGAACCTTGAACAAAACACAAAATGCTGGAGCAACTCAGTGAGTTTCGGTTTGAAGAAGAGACATTCCTTCCGCAGATGCTGCCAAGCCTGCTGAGTTCCTCCAGCACTTTGTGGTTTGAGATTAAAGGTTGTTAAGCACTGGCAACAGAGTGATAGAAATGTTTCATAAATTTAAAAGCATTAAATTAAAGATTTGTATCTTTATTTAAATCAACCTCTGCTTCTTTCTCACTACCTTGCTTGAACCCTGGAATCCTCGGAGATATCAGAATTCAATTGTTGGCTAATTCGTTATCTACCATTTTGTTCATCTGCTTTTGCACACTTTTCTGTTAGCTGAAAATGGGCTAGACGGCAGAAATCCCTTGTTTAAAGTTCCCTCGTTCTAGAGGCTAAACATTAAACCTCCCAATGTTTCTCTTTTCTTATTTAAGATGTCCCTTCAAAACTGATTTTTTGACCAAAGGCTTTGGTCGTCTGCTTGAGTATCCTCATACATGGCTTGGTGCCAAACTTTGATCAGGCACTTTGTAATGTACTTTGGAAAGATTTTGTAATATACTTTGGAAAGATTTTGTAAATTCACAATGCAATAAATTTACAAAATGTGAATTTAATTAGCAAATAAGTTTCAATATAAATAATTATGAAATGCTACATTTTGGCAGGAAAAATAAAGAAGCCACATGATTCTTGCAAAATAGTTATTCACAGCACACAGACGAACAAAGCATTCCAGGGCACCGATGCACACATCATTCACAGTTTCAAAGCAACTTAATAAGCCTTTATTTAAAAAAATAAAGAAATAAACCAAGTATCTGGATTGTTTTCTAGCTGAATTGAATGTAAAAGCAACCATGTTCTGTGAAAGATGATTTGAATCGTGGACAGACAATCATAGGAATATTGTGCTCACTCTGGCCCATGTTCTGAATGCCAAGTGAAGAGTCTAGCCAAGAGTGTTTTATTGTCATATGTCCCAGATAGAACAATGAAGAAAAACAGAATATGTAATCATAATAAATAATATAACAAAAACTCAGGAAAAAAAAAACAAACAATAACAGTGCAATAGTAATAATAATAATAATAATAATAATAATAATAATAGTCTATTATAGTTCATAGTTTATGAGTTGTAGTGCTTAATAGGCTGTTGGCTGTGGGGAAGTAGCTGTTCCTGAACCTGGACGTCACAGTTCTCAGGCTGCTGTTCCTTCTTCCCGATGGCAGCGGTGAGATGAGTGTGTGGCCAGGATGTGGATCTTTGATGATGTTGGCTGCCTTTTTGAGGCAGCGACTACGGTAGATCGCTTCGATGGTGAGGAGGTCAGAGCCGGTGATGGACTGGGCAGTGGTCACAGGTTTTTGCAGCCTTTTCCGCTCCTGGACGTTCAAGTTGCCGAACCAGGCCACGATGCAACCGGTCAGCACGCTCTCCACTGTGCACCTGTAGAAGTTCAAGAGAATCTTCTTTGACGTACCGAATCTCCGTAATCTTCTCAGGAAATAGGTGCTGATTGCATCGGTGTGCTGGGTCCAGGAAAGATCGTCGGAAATATGCACGCCCAGGAATTTGAAGTTTTTGACAATGAGACTGCTATTGTTGCTGTCATTAATTTCCCAGTTTTCAATTATGACACCGAAGTAGAGATGGTTGAAAACTTAAAATTCCTCGGAGTCAATATCAACAACAACCTCTCCTGGACCACCCATATTGAAGAAAGCACGCCAACGCTTCCTTAGAAGGCTTTCGGAAGTTTGACATGTCCAGTACAACTCTCACCAACTTCTACAGATGCACCATAGAAAGCATTTTATCAGGATGCATCACTGCTTAGTTTGGGAACAGCTCCATCCAGGACCGTAAGAAATTACAGCGAATTGTGGATGCAACCTAGACCATCACACAAACCAACCTCCCTTCTATTGACTCCATTTATTCCTCATGCTGCCTCGGCAAGGCCAGCAACATAATCAAGGGCGAGATGCACCCTGGCCATTCCCTCTTCTCCCATCAGGCAAAAGCTATAGAAGTGTGAAAACGCACACCCCAGATTCAGGGACAGTCTTCCCAGCTGTTATCAGGAACTGAATCATCCAAACACAACCATATAACCATATAACCATATAACAATTACAGCACGGAAACAGGCCCTCTCGGCCCTTCCAGTCCGTGCCGATCATTTGTTTTCCCCTAGTCCCATCTACCTGCACTCAGACCATACCCCTCCATTCCCTTCACGTCCATATACCTATCCACTTTACTTTTAAATGTTAAAATCGATCCTGCCTCCACCACTTCTGCTGGAAGCTCATTCCACACAGCCACCACCCTCTGAGTAAAGAAGTTCCCCCTCACGTTACCCCTAAACTTCCGTCCCTTAATTCGCATGTCATGCCCTCTTGTTTGAATCTTCCCTACCCTTAATGGGAAAAGCTTATCCACGTCAACTCTGTCTATCCCTTTCATCATTTTAAAGACCTCAATCAAGTCCCCCCTTAACCTTCTGCACTCCAAAGAATAAAGACCTAACTTGTTCAACCTTTCTCTGTAACATAGTTGCTGGATCCCAGGCAACATTCTAGTAAATCTCCTCTGTACTCTCTCTATTTTGTTGACATCCTTCCTATAATTAGGCGACCAAAATTGTACACCATACTCCAGAATTGGTCTTACCAATGCCTTGCACAATTTTAACATTACTTCCCTGCTCCTATATTCAATGCTCTGATTTATAAAGGCCAGCACACCAAAGGCTTTCTTTACCACCCCATCTACATGCAATTCCACCTTCAGGGAACTATGCACAGTTATTCCTAGATCTCTCTGTTCCACAACATTCCTCAATTCCCTACCATTTACCATGTAGTCCTATTTTGATTTGTCCTGCCAAGATGTAGCACTTCACACTTAACAGCATTAAACTCCATCTGCCATCTTTCAGCCCACTTTTCCATATGGCCCAAATCTCTCTGTAGACTTTGAAAATCTACTTCATTATCCACAACACCACCTATCTTAGTATCATCTGCATACTTACTTATCCAATTTTCCACCCCATCATCCAGATCATTGATGTACATGACAAACAACAGTGGACCCAACACAGATCCCTGAGGCACCCCACTGGTCACCGGCTTCCAACCTGACAAACAGCCATCCACCATTACTCTCTGACATCTCCCCTTCAGCCACTGTTGAATCCATCTTGCTACTCCGCCATTAACACCCAAAGATTGAACCTTCTTAACCAACCTTCCATGGGGAACCTTGTCAAAGGCCTTACTGAAATCCATATAGACAACATCCACTGCTTTACCCTCATCAATTTCCCTAGTAACCGCTTCAAAAAATTCAAGAAGGTTTGTCAAACATGGCCCAAATCCATGTTGACTGTTCCTGATCAGACCCTGTTTATCCAGATGCTTATATATATTATCTCTAAGTAGCCTTTCCATTAATTTACCCACCACTGACGTCAAACTAACAGGTCTATAATTGCTAGGTTTATTCTTTGAACCCTTTTTAAACAATGGAACAACATGCGCAGTACGCCAATCCTCCGGCACTATTCCCGTTTCTAATGACATTTGAAATATTTCTGTCATAGCTCCTGCTATTTCTACACTAACTTCCCTCAATGTCCTAGGGAATATCCTGTCAGGACCTGGAGACTTATCCACTTTTATATTTTTCAAAAAATGTCAGTACTTCCTCCTCTTTGAATCTCATAGTTTCCATAGCTACTCTACTTTTTCCCCTTAACTCACAGAGTTCAATATCCTTCTCCTTGGTGAATACCGAAGAAAAGAAATTGTTCAATATCTCCCCCATCTCTTTTGGCTCTGCAGATAGCTGTCCATTCTGGTTCTCTAATGGTCCAATTTTACCCTCGTTATCCTTTTGCTATTAATATAGCTGTAGAAACCCTTTGGGTTTACTTTCACCTTTCTTGCCAAAGCAACCTCATATCTTCTTTTAGCCTTCCTAATTTCTTTCTTAAGATTCTTTTTACATTCTTTATACTCCTCTAGCACCTCATTTACTCCATGCCTCCTATAATTATTGTAGATATCTCTCTTTTTTCGAAACGTGTCCAATTTCCCTTGAAAACCATGGCTCTTTCCAATTTTTACTATTTCCTTTCAACCTAACAGGGACATAAAGATTCTGTACTCTTACAATTTCCCCTTTAAATGTCCTCCATTTCTCTTCTACATCCTTCCCATGAAACAAAGTGTTCCAATTCACTCCTTTAAAATCCTTACGCATTCCCTCAATGTTAGCCTTTCTCCAATCAAAAATCTCCACCCTAGGTCCAGTTCTGACTCTCTCCATAATTATATTGAAACTAATGGTATTGTGATCACTGGTGCCGAAGTGCTCACCAACGCATACCTCCGTCACCTGACCTGCCTCATTTCCTAACAGGAGGTCCAGCACTGCCCCTTCTCTGGTCGATACCTCTATGTACTGCTGCAAAAAACTATCCTGCACACATTTTACAAACTCCAAACCATCCAGCCCATTTACAGAATGTGTTTCCCAGTCTATTTTTGGAAAATTGAAATCTCCCACAATCACTACCTTGTGCTTACTACTAATATCTGCTATCTCCTTACATATTTGCTCTTCCAATTCTCGCTCCCCATTTGGCGGTCTATAATACACTCCTAAAAGTGTTGCTACACCGTTCCCACTTCTCAGTTCCGCCCAAATAGCCTCCCTAGACGAGCCCTCTAATCTATCCTGCCAAAGCACTGCTGTAATATCCTCTCTGACAAGCAATGCAACACCTCCACCTCTGGTCCCTCCAATTCTATCACACCTGAAGCAACGAAATCCTGGAATATTTAGTTTCCAATCACAGCCGTCCTGCAGCCATGTTTCACTGATTGCCACAACATCATATTTCCAGGTGTCAATCCAGGCTCTAAGTTCATCCACCTTTCTTACAATGCTTCTAGCATTAAAATATACACATTTTAGAAACCCACCATCCCTTATTCTCTGTCTATTATCTTTTTCCTCTTTCTCGTCTACGTTTTGGGTCCGAGTGCTTCCCTTTTCTGCCTCTTGCCCCACACCCTGTCCCCTAGCCCCCTCTACCCGAGTCCCTCCCCCCAGCCTTTCTAGTTTAAAGTCTCCCCAGTAGCCTTTGCAAATCTCCCTGCCAGGATATTGGTCCCCCTCGGGTTCAAGTGCAACCCGTCCTTTTTGTACAGATCATGCCTTCCCCAAAAGAGGTCCCAGTGATCAAGAAACTTGAATCCCTGCCCACAGCACCAGTCCCTCAGCCACGCATTTATCCTCCACCTCATTCCATTCCTACTCTCACTGTCACGCGGCACAGGCAGTAATCCTGAAATCGTTACCCTTTTGGTCCTTCTCCTTAAATTTCCCCCCAACTCCCTAAATTCTCCCTTCAGGACCTCATCTCTTTTTCTGCCTATGTCATTGGTACCTATGTGTACCACAACATCAGGCTCCTCTCCCAGGGAGCAATGCTGAACTACTATCTACCTCATTAGTGACACTCGGACTATCCTTGCTCAGATTTTGCTGGCTTTACATTGCACTAAAAGTTATTCCCTCATCATGGATCTATGCACTGTTAATGGCTCGGTAGTAATCTTGTTTGGTCTTTCTGCTGACTGGATAGCATGCAACAAACGTTTTTCACTGTACCTCAGTACATGTGAGAATAAACTTAATGGAATTCTTGAAGTTTATTGTAAGTTTGGAACTTCCATGCTTCCAGTTTGTAAGTTTGGAACTTCCAGTTTAATGTGAAAATGCTAAAGCCGTTATTTTTATGATTCTTTGCATAATAGTTTAAATTGGTTTAGTTTAGAGATATAGCGAGGAAACAGGCTACCGAGTCTGCACCGACCAGCAATCCCCGCTCATTAACACAATCCAACACACACTAGGGACCATTTACACTTATACCAAGCCAATTTATCTACATACCTGTACGCCTTTGGAGTGTTGGAGGAAACCGAAGATCCCGGAGAAAACCCTCGCAGGTCACGGGGAGAACGTACAAACTCCGTACAGACAGCACCCGTAGTCAAGATCAAATCCGGGTGTCCGGCATTGTAAGGCAGCAACTCTACCGCTGCACCACCATGCAGCCTTCTGCACCACAATCAATGGAAATAACTTGAAGTGTTGTGAATTTAAGCTGTTTATGAACTAGTCTTGCTATAAAATACTCTTGTTAGTTGCATCAGATCCAAGTCCAGATCACCCCATCAGTTTGCCTACCGGACCAACAGGTCTACAGAGGATGCCATATCGGCGGCCCTACACTCTGCCCTGACCCACCTGGACAGTAATAACACCTACATCAGGTTGCTGTTCATTGACTTCAGCTCCGCCTTTAACACTGTCATACCCGCTAGCTTGATCACCAAACTCAGCGGTCTTGGCATCTCCACTTCCCTCTGCAATTGGACACTGGATTTCCTCACTAACAGACCACAGACTGTTAGGGTCAACAACCTCACCTCCTCCACTATAACACTGAACACCGGCGTGCCACAAGGCTGTGTGCTCAGCCCTCTCCTCTACTCTCTCTCTTCACCCATGACTGCATCCCTAAGCATGGCTCCAACGCCATCATTAAATTTGCCGACGACACCACGGTGGTGGGACTGATCAGCGATAACGATGAGTCAGCCTACAGGGAGGAGGTCCAGCACCTGACAACCTGGTGTGCCAACAATAACCTCGTCCTCAACTCCCAGAAGACGAAGGAAATCATTGTTGACTTTAGAAAGAACAGAGGAGGCAGACACACCCCCATCCATATAAACGGGACTGAGGTGGAGCGGGTCTCCAACTACAAATTCCTCGGGGTACACATCTCGGAGGATCTGTCCTGGTCCCTCAACACCTCCAAGCTGATCAAAAAGGCGCAGCAGCGCCTTTACTTCCTGAGGAGGCTCAAAAAAGCCCACCTGTACTCCCAGATCCTGACCAACTTTTACTGCTGTACCATGGAAAGCATCCTGACCACCTGCTTTATGGTATGGTACAGCAGTTGCACCGTAGCAGACAGGAAGGCACTACAACGGGTGGTGAAAACCGCCCAGCACATCATCGGTGCCCCGCTCCGTGCCATGGGTGCCCTCCACCGAAAACGGTGTCTGAGACGGGCCGGGAAGATCATCAAAGACCCCTCCCACCCGAACCATGGACTGTTTGCCCTCCTACCATCAGGGAGGCGGTACAGGAGCCTCAGGTCCCGCACTAGTAGGATAAGGAACAGCTTCTATAACAACACCATCATACTGCTGAACTCGGAGTCCCGCCGATAGATTTCTCCAGTCTCTCCGTCCACATTGTCTGCATTCTGTATCTATTTATATATTGCTATTACTACGAACTGACGCTAAACTGCATTTCGTTGTACCCATACTTGTATCTGTGCAATGACATTAAAGTTGAATTGAATGGAATTGAATTGAATTATTGTAATGGCAATACACAAAGTGCTGGAGGAACTCAGCGGGTCAGGCAGCAACCGTGAAGGGAATGAGCAGATGACATTTTGGGTCGGAACCCTTCTTCAGACCCAAAATGTTTAAATGTTTAAATGTTGAGGCTCTGCCTTATTTATTTTTCCATGGCCCAATCTTTATTTAGCATGTTGAATAATTCTTAAAGATTGTGCTTTTTGTGGATGTGTGTTACATTAACAAAAGGGAAGCCCACATCAAGATATCACCAGACATTTGTGGAGAGCGTTCTTCACAGTAGAACTGAAAGGCTATAACTATCAGGAACAACTAACCAGCCTTATATTCTAGCGAGAGGACTAATGGATGATCTGAGCGAGGCCTCAGAGGTAATGTAGGTGTGCACAGGAGTGAATGTTGGAAAATTTATACCACGTACAATTTCCCGATATATCACGGGGAATTCAGAAGAAGCACCCTAATCAATAGGAGAATTGTTTAATTTGGTATCTTGTTCAGCACAGACATTGTGGGCAAAGGGCTTGTTTCTGAGCCGAGCTGTAAATAAGTGGCGAGAAGGTCAAACTTGCTCCCACAGTGAGTGGCTGAAGTGAATAAGGAGAAAGAAATAGAAGGTTACAATGGTAGACAAAAATCCTGGAGAAACTCAGCGGATGAGGCAGCATCTATGGAGCGAAGGAAGGTTTACAATGATAGGTTTAGGTAAGGAAAATGGCTCAAGTGCACCAATCTGCACCGTATATTCTCTGCAATCCAATGTGAACATGAGAAAATCTGTAACAAATTCAGGAGAATCTATCTTATTGAGTAGAGTTATGAATATGGGATGTCCTGCCATTAGGTGCAGCTGAATCACATGATGCAAATGCAGAGTTATTGAACGTGCCCATGCAAAGAGAAAGTTTGACTGGTGATTATGCATATCATCAGGTCATAAGGTCATCAGTGATTGGAGCAGAATTAGGCCATTCAAATCCACTCCGCCATTCAATCATGGCTGATCTATCTCTCCCTCCTAACCCCATTCTCCTGCCTTCGGCCCCCATTCATAGAGTATCGTCCTAGAGTCGTACAGCATGGAAACAAGCTCTTCTGCGTAACTCGTCCATGCTGATTAAGATGCCACAAGGGAATAAAGATTCTTGCTATTGAGGGAGTGCAGCGTAGGTTTACAAGGTTAATTCCCGGGATGGCGGGACTGTCATATGTTGAGAGAATGGAGCAGCTGGACTTGTACACTCTGGAGTTTAGAAGGATGAGAGGGAATCTCATTGAAACATATAAGATTATTAAGGGTTTGGACATGCTGGAAGCAGGAAACATGTTCCCGATGTTGGGGGAGTCCAGAACCAGGGCCAGAGTTTAAGAATAAGCCATTTAGAACGGAGACAAGGAAACACTTTTTCTCACAGAGAGTGGTGAGTCTGTGAAATTCTCTGCCTCAGATGGCAGGTTCTCTGGATGCTTTCAAGAGAGAGCTAGATAGGGCTCTTAAAAAATAGTGGAGTCAGGGGAAATGTGGAGAAGGCAGGAACGGGGTACTGATTGGGGATGATCAGCCATGATCACATTGAATGGCGGTGCTGGCTCGAAGGGCCGAATGGCCTACTCCTGCACCTATTGTCTATTGTCTAAAGAGATAATAGGGCCAAATTAAAAGGGCTGGGAAGAAGCTTGTACGAATAGCAAGTGATGACAGACTAGAATGGCGTGTTTCTGTGGTATGAATTTGAAGTAACTCTGAGTCAGTGCTTCCAGGAAAGGAAGGGAGATGATACAATAACAATAACAAAAGCATTTTGATGGAACATAGTGCTGCTTGACAGGAAGAATCAGTGACACTGGAAGATATCTGCTCTGGCAATGCTAAAATGCCCTGTCATCAATTTTATAAGGTGACACTGGCAATTTTAACAGCTTTTCACTATCTTTGCATTATGCAACCCGTGGGTTTATCAACAGCAAAATGCTTGCTGTAGATCGTGGGGATTAATGAAGCAAACCTAAAATAATACTGTCGGGAGGAACTGCAGATGGTGTTTTTTTACCAAAGGTAGACATAAAATGCTGCATTAAGTTGGTGAGTCAGCAGTGTCTCTGGGAAAAATGGATAGGTGACGTTTTGGATAGGGACTGTTCTTCAGAATGTCTGAAGGGCCCCAACACGAAAAGTCACACATCCATTTTCTGCGTAGATGCTGTTTGACCTGCTGAGATGCTCCAGCAGTTTGTGTCTATGAAGGATTGGAAATTGGTTATGTAGTACCTTATTTAAATTGTTCTTGAATGTACGAATGCTGAGCGAGAGTTTGATGTGATTATTGTCAAAATTATGATCTTCTATTGATTGTCTTTGGTTGCATGATGTTGGTTTTACACTTATGATTACCTCCAATTTATGGCTAATCACATTGATTACTATGTATTAATCTGTGTTTAATTGCATTTATGGGCCTGTAAAGCTGCAGCAAGTAAGAATTTCAATGTTCTGCTGTCAGTACATACAATAATTGAATTCTATTGTTGCTTGACTCTACTGTCTGGCAAAATTATCAAGCCGGTTTGATGCTTGACCATATTTTAATGGAAAGTAGTAACAATAATAATAATATCCAATTATTTAGTATTTTTATGTCTTTGGACAATTCATGGACAGGTGGATGTAAAAGTTCCATGACGCTATTCAAAAGAAGGGCAGGGAAAATGTTGCTGACGCTCTGGCTTTTAACTACAGTTTCTGTCAAGCAACAAAAGTAAATTCAATTCAACTTTAATGTCATTGCACAGATACAAGAATGGGTACAACGAAATGCAGAAATTACTAAAACAGATGAATTAGTAATTGTCACATTGCGGTTGATGAGAACTTACAGTACACAAGTTGGCTCCTGCACTATATTGCAACATTATTCTTAGGATATGCATCATTGCCTGTGAAGTGCTTTGTGATTTTCTATGATCACGAAAGACAATCAGCAATTTTCCTTCCATTCCATTTGAAGTTGTTTTTTTAATGGTAATTTTGAATATTATTTCCTTCACTTTTAACATGTTTCCCAGCCTCGTAACTAGACAGGAGGTGACCTGCTGACAGCCAACCTAACAGTAATTTTTTTTTTAAAGAATAAGTAGGAAACAAACTGCTGTAGGAACTCAGCGGGTCAGGCAGCACCTGTGGAGGGAATGGACAGATGGGGTGCAACTCTTCAGTTTGATCAATCTGTAGAAGGGTCCCAATCTGAAAGGTCGTTGGACCATTTCCCTCCACCGATGCTGCCTGACCCCTGGAAGACCTCCAGCACTTCGTTTTTTGCTCAAGATTCGAGCATCTCAAATTTCTTGTGTCTCTACTTTTTAAGGATCAATTGGGAAGAAGCAAACTCACAGTATTATGGGCAAGAAAATGACAATGATATTTTACTAACTAATCCCAACACCAATTTAATAGATGGAAGAAAATTGTAGGTGATCATTCAGCCCTACATCTCCATTCCAACCAAAATAGTAAGATTAAACGAGAACTTACCAGTTCGAAGTTTGATCTTTATTTTATGAGGAGTAACGATGAGGGATTACGTGAAGAAGCCCCGCCTGGCGCTGGAACGGCATACTTCAAAGCAGCGGCATGAAAAACACAGAACACAATAGCCGGAGTAAGATAGTAAGGCTCATCATAGATTTAGAACTACCAGATGATCATTTATTTTATGAGGGTGTGGAGTGGAGGGCACGTAATCCCTCATCGTTACTCCTCATAAAATAAAGATCAAACTTCGAACTGGTAAGTTCTCGTTTAATCTTACTATTTTACTTCGGAGTCACGTGAGTGACTACGTGAAGATTTTGAAGTTTCTGTGTTATTCATGTCGTAGAATTCTTCCATACGACAGTCCGGCTAGGTCAACACATACATGAGAAAAAACCAGACTAGTTTTAGTTCTTTCCATAAATCTTTTAATGATAAAAGAACATATAATAACCCTCTTTTTATATCTGAGGGAACCATTACAAAGTGATAAAAGATATAAGTGATAACATAATTGATAATATCAATTAATAGTGAAACAAAGCAGGTGATTATAGTGAACCCAACACCGCATGTCCAAAGCCTATCATTGTGTGAACAGGTTTATTGTAGAACTTTGAAAAAGTTTCTTCTTTACACCACCCTGCGGTTTCTAAAATATGTTCGAGTGGTACCTGTAACTTCGCCGCGGATGTAGCTGCTGCCCTGGTGGAGTGAGATTTGAACACATCAGTGTCTACTCCTGCTAAAAGTAACACCTGTTTTAACCACCTTGAGATTGTTTGCACTGAAGCTTTTGTGTGTGGTTTCTTATGCGTAATCATTAATGTTTTTTCATCACCTCGAAGAGTTTTGGTAACTTTTACATAATGATTCAAATGTTTAACTACACACAATGTTGGATCAATGGGATAAGCTTGAAACATTACCTTCGCTCCAGTTCTCCCTGGTCTGCTTTGTTTGATCAGATCGTAAACATAGAACACAATGTTATCTGCAGTCACATGTATACAGTCTAAACGTAACATTTGTAATGTTTGCACCCTTTGAGCTGAAACCAATGCCATTAACATTACTAATTTAAATGTTAACTTTTCCAATGACAAAACTTCGATTGGAGTCCATTGCCTAAGTAAGGTAAGTACAATGCTGACATCCCAAATTTCTGTATATCTTGGTTTGGGTGGATTTTTGTTAAAGATTCCTTTCATAAATCTGGATATTAATGGATGTGATCCAATTGATTTCTGGTCAGAGATTTGTCCTAAATAAGATGATAAGGCACTACGTGCACTATTAATGGCACTATAACTTAAGTGTTGTTCAAAATGCAACTCGGCAAGGAACTCCAATATGTTTGCAATGTTCACAGTATGATAGGATATATTTGACTGTCTGCAAAATCTTTCCCATTTCTTTATATGTGTCATATATTGTCTCTGAGTGCTATCTCGCCATGATGCGACTATAATATCCATAGTTCTATCCGACAATCCAAGCTCCTGTAGTGGTCTGGTCAAACCTGCAGATTAACAAATTCATATAAGCATGTAATGGATGAATTTCTTTGGTTACTGGTTTTATCAATAAATCACTGCTGTTAGGAATTGACATATATGGTTCTTTAATCATGTTTAACATCAATGGGAACCATGGTTGTGTCGGCCAATTTGGATTACCAATAATCCTGTGGCAGAATCTTGTTCTATTTTCTTCAGACATTGCTGAACCAGAGCAAATGGTGGAAAAGCATAAAAGAACATATTCCCCCAGTTTAGTGAAAAAGCATCTACTGCTACTGCATCTGGATCTGGTTCCCAAGACACATATTTAGGCAATTGATGATTTAGTCTTGATGCAAACAGATCAATGTCTGGTAACCCATATTGAGTCACAATTTTACTGAAAAATTACTGGGTTCAACATCCATTCTGTGTTATCTTTAAACATCCTTGATCTATTGTCTGCCACCACATTGTCTTTACCTGGGATGTAATTTGCCGAAATCCAAATTTGGTGGTTAATACACCATTGCCATATCTGATTGACCAAACAATCACATGATACCGATCTGACTCCACCCATGTGATTAATATATGCAACAGCTGTTTTATTGTCTAATTGTATCAGTACATGCAGATTCTTTTTTGTAGAACAATATGCCTTCAACCCATAAAATGCACCCAATAATTCTAAATAGTTAATAACATATGTTTGGAGAAACATTTCCTCTTGGACAGTCCATCTGCCCCCACAGCTGGTGAATGAATCTGTTTGCCCCCCCCCATCCGAGAGCACTAGCATCTGTTTGTAAAATTACTTCAGGCTGTTGTATCAGAATGTTTTTAGCAGCTTGTGGGACATTTTCAATCCACCATTGTAATTCCAATAAAGCTTCTTTTGTTAATTGCATAGGCCTATCAAAATGGCCTGCTCTCTTTTTTAGAGCTCTTATTTTGTCCCTTTGAAGGTTTTGGTAATGTAATGGACCAAATTCTACTGCAGGAAATGCTGCTACTAGTTTACCAATAACCTTTGCTACTTCTCGAATGGAGGGATAAGGTTTGTGAATGAGACCCCTACAGGTCACTAAAATATCATCAATCTTATCTGTTGGCAAAGTTATTAACATAGTAACTGAGTTAATCACAAACCCCAAATAGTTAATTGACTGTGCTGGCTGCAGCTGGGACTTAATTGGATGAATCAAGAAACCTAACTTCTCAAATAAAGTTTTAGTTGCTGAAACTGATTTTTCAGCTGATTCCTGATTACTATTGATGATTAAAATGTCATCCAGATAAGCCATAATGATGTGCTTTTGTGCTCTTAATTGTGCTAAAGCTGGTTTCAACAGCTTTGTAAAGAGCCTGGGAGCTGAACTTAATCCATTTGGTAAATCTTTGAATTATCACAGCTGTCCCAGCCAATTAAATTTTAAATACCTTCGAAAGAACTGATGTATTGGTACTGAATAGTACGCATCCTTTAAATCAATTGTAGCCATATAACAACCTGCTGATATCAAATGTCTTGCAGTGTTAAATGTTTCCATTTTTAAAATGTTTATATTCGACAAATTTTATTAAGATTTGTAAGGTCCAGAATAATTCTGCAACCACCATCTTTTTTATTTCTTGGAAATATATTTGACACAAATTGATGCTCATGTTCAACAGTTTTTTCAATAACACCTTTTTTAAACAATTTGTCAACTTCCACATTTATTTCTGCCTCTTCAATTGCAGAAAACATGAAACCATAAGCAGGTTTATTTTGTACCGGAGAATTAACACCTTCTTTAAATGTAATAGTAGCTCCTGAAACTGTTTGTAAAATAAACCGATCAGATGTGATGGCAAGCCATTCATCATAAAACATTTGTAATCTCCCTCCAACTGGAGATTTGTCCACAGTTTCTTTAAGCATATAATAAATTTTTTTTGTACCTCTCCATATGAACGTGCTGGTCTCCTTCTCCCCGTATACGGGTGAACATTAGGCTGTGTCGGATGATAATAATTTTCTTATCATACTCCTGCCTCTGTTTCCAAAATCAAATCCCCTTCTTGACGAAAAATACCTTTTTTGTCCAAAGACGAAAGGTCTCGTGTGGCTAATAGATTTAGCCTCTTCATCCATTTCTCTTATTTGTTTAGGCAGGATTTTCTCCAAATAGATAACCAGGAGCTTGAACACCACTTGATCGACACAGACCTGCAAACCTTGGATGAAATATGGGCCGAATCGCAATTTTCCTCATACAATTAATTTCATAGAAGGAATTGCATAATAAGCCCAAAGTATCTTTTTGGATTTTATCCATCTCCAACCCCTCCATTTGCCTTCCAAAAGCAGTAATGGCAGCAGAAATCAATTTGAGGATTCTTTGAAATCTTATTTCTTGTCCTCTCATGCCTGGAGTCATAGGCGTCCATATAGATGGATTAACCGTAGGTACCTTCAATGAGGTGCAATTTTCCGGTGTTTTATATAATTCTGCTGTTTCAATCATCACAGAATCTTGAAGTTGGTGAGATACCATATAATTAATACTGGCAGCTAGGTTTTCTTCCATAGCCTCACCACTTCCTTCAGGTATAGCAAAATCTTTTGCCATCTCAGGCACATCTGGCCTTCTCTTTTTTATATTTGTGGTGTGCACTCATAATCCACATCACCACTTGCAGGGTCCGTCTTTTGCAGCCCTGATACACTTGGAATTATATCCAATGAGACTTCCTCCGCCCTTAATCCTGGGTCCGGAGTTTCAAATTCCCAATTTGGCACATAGCCATATTCTGTATATTCAACCCCCTCAGGGTCATTTTGGGAGACTTCCGGGTACTGTGACCCATGTCTCATTATATTTTGGAGCACTTTCTCCATATGTTCCATTTTTAGCCATATAGCTTTATTATCCAGAGGACTTTCCATTATCATAGTCATTATCAGAAACCACGGGCCTCACGGATTTCTTTTTACATTTTCTAGGAACATTTTCCTCCGCGGTTTGTATTTCTGGAGAAATTATAGTCTCACTAACGGGTGAATCAGCAGCCACCGGTATCGGAACCGGATCCGCACTAAACACTTGTCCCGTATCTTTAGCTTCACCCCGGGACGATCTTTTTACCCGCGAAATTTTCCTTTGAGACTTCTCCATTTTCTTTTCCATTTATCTGGCTAAATCAGTACGCCAGCGTGACTCTGATTTTAACTTTTACTTTCTCTTTTGCTGGTTTTACCAGCGTAACGTCTTTTTTAGAACGTCCCCACTTTTCCTTACACTTACCTGCGGGTCCGTTCCGGCCGCTGCGAGGAGCTGCACTCTTCAGCTCTTGCTTCTGCCGTCAGCGTCGACGTAATGCCGTTCCAGCGCCAGGCGGGGCTTCTTCACGTAGTCACTCACGTGACTCCGAAGTAAAATTGGATTTCAGGGACACCTCGCTCACAGCCACTTTGGTTCTGACTATTTTAGTACCTCTCCAGTTACTTTTTCAATGAGTTGAGAGTTCCTGCCATCACCACCCTTTGCATGACTTAAATATCTTTTGTTTTGTTCTCTGCCCTGATTCTTTTTGCAATTAACTTAAATGTCATTTTTGTTACTGACTGCTCTGCTAAGGAGGATTTCTTCTTTTTGTTTACAGTGCCTAGTCCTCGTGTTATTTTATAGACTCATATCAACATTGCCTCCATTTCTTCAGTTCCAAAGAAAAGAAGTCCAGCCAAGCCACTTTCTCAAGACAGCTAAAAGCCTCTAGCTCCAGCAATATTCTTATAAATCCCTGCACTTTCCTAGTGCTATCACGTCCGTCGTGTAGAGTATTGAACAGAAACTGTACACAAAAGTCTAACCGTGGCCCAATTAATATTTCATTTGGGTTTTGTATGGCTTTCCTCTTGCATATTATGTTTCAAGTAAAGCCAGCATTCTGTATGCCTTTTGAAAATTAGCTTATCAACTTGCAGTCCTATCTTCAAGGATTTATACACTGTATACATCTGACCTAAGACAAGTCGACGCTTCTGACAAGGATCAATTCAAGATTTATGCATCAGGAATCAATTTTCACAGATGCCACAATAAATCTCATTCTCACTGAACTGAAGGGGAATCTGCCATTGATACCATCTGTACCCAAATAACCACTGCACCATTCTCAAAGAGGCAAGACACCATATTGTGCGAATCAAAAAACAAAAATACACAGCGGACACATGATAAACTAGGGTACACAAAATGCTGGAGAAACTCAGCGGGTGCAGCAGCATCTATGGAGCGAAGGAGACAGGTAACGTTTCGGGCCAAAACCCATCTTCATACTGATGGGGGGTGGGGGGGAGGCGGGGGGGGGGGGGGAAGAAAGGAAAAAGGAGGAGGAGCCCGAGGGTTGAGGAAGAGGTGGGAAGGGGAGGAGACAGCAAAGGTCAACAGAATTGAGAGAATTCAATGTTCAACAACATTCAATGTTTCTCCAGCATTTTGTGTACCCTCGATTTTCCAGCATCTGCAGTTCCTTCTTTTTAATACATGATAAACTAGCTTAGGCATCCACATTTGAAGATAAAGAGCAAAAGGTAAAGAGGTGCCCTCACAGGGCCCCAATTGTGCCACATTTTCCTGCAAATAATTGTCTATTGTGAGAAAAAGAGCTTCACCTTTGAAGCTGTACGAGAGAAAGGGGGTAGAAAGAGGAAAGAACTCTCGGAGAGCAGGCAGCTGACCTGCAAGGAGATGTCAGTGGCATGTGGGTTGGTTTGTGGTTTCATCATTGGACTCCAAAGTCATCTCAGGACCTTTATGCAAATCTGTGGTGGAGATCATCCTTGAATCGCTGACAATGATGACTAATGTCAGAAAATAACAATGTTGGTCAGATTGTTCATTCTTCACCCATGCTACTCTAAATACTAACATATTACATCCTTCTGAAATGTTTCACCTAATGTTTCCGGCATCACTGCCACACTGGCATATGGTTGCTTTGTCTTCCTCAGTATCATCTCGCCCTTGAAGACAGGTAAGAAGAATGTATTCATATTTTTAAGCATGTTTTCTACCTCGACATTCTGGCTTCCAGGTGTGGAAGTGGTAACCTGGTGTAGTTTGCATAATTTTGTTGAAGACAGATTTGTCATAATAATTCCACAGTCCTCCATCTGTGTGTAACCTAGTTTAACAGAAATTAAAATGAATTGACTAAAACAAACGAATCACCGGCTGCATTTTCTTTTTTAATAAACAATATTTTTAAGGTGTGAGAACTAAAAGTTCCCCACTAGAGCCTCAAATTACCATCAATTTGAGCAGCGCTGGGTAACCTAAAAATTATACAACTAACATCATTGCATGTCTGAATGTTATTCAATTGTTGAACACAGATAGCATGCGACAAAAGAACTTTTCACTGTGACACGTGACAATAAACTAAACTAAACTTTAAGAAAACTAAACGACAGAAACGAAGGTCAGCATCAGACACAATTATCTCTTCCAATACCTGCTCATTAGTGTTGTTTCAAGTCTTAGGAGTTTATTTCTTTAATATGTTGCAATTGTTAGCATTTAGAGCTGTTGTCAGCATTTAGCACTCAATCCAATATTTTGATCAAATGAATTGTCTTTAGCGGATGCAGAAACGACGACTAAGTTTTCTGAATGTTTTTTATTGAACACTCGCTCCTTAGTAAACAGGTCTCTGCAAACACGTCTGATCACAACGGTGGTCAGCAAAACAACTGTGGCGCGAAAGCGAAACCGCACGAAAAAAGCAACCCTCCCGAGTCACGTGAACGCGGCTTCCAAACACCGGGTTCAATATCGGTGTGCGCCAGCAGGCACCGCTACATGCCTTCATTTTCTAAAATTAAAAGCATAATTGTTCACTGGAGGGGGGATTGAAAGCGACCGGAGGGGCAACTTTATCCACACATCGGTGGCTACATGGAACAAGCTGCAGTACCAGAAGCTGTAGAGGCAGGTATAACTACAACGTTATAAGAACACGGAGAGGTGATGATTCGGTTCGCAACTCTTCTGAATGTCACCAATCCATATTCTCCAATGATGCTACCTGAGTCGCTGTTACTCCAGCACTTTGCATTTTTTTTTGCAGTTCCTTGTTTCCTATCAATTGGCAAACCTTTGCTAAATAAACATCACAACAATGTTGATGCAACACTTCTTTACACATGCACCAAAGGCTTAGATTTTGGTCAACAGAATAGTTCAGTTCAGTTTATTGTCATGTGTACCAAGGTATAGTGAAAGGCTTTTTGCTGCGTGCTAACCAGTCAGCAGAAAGACAATACATGATTACAATCGATCAATTTACAGTGTATAGATACATGATAAGGGAATAACGTTTAGTGCAAGGTAAAGCCAGCAAAGTCCAATCAAGGATTGTCCGAGAGTCATCAAAGTGGTAGATAGTAGTTCAGCACTGCTCTGGTTGTGGTAGGATGATTCAGTTGCCTGATAACAGCAGGGAGGAATCTGGAGGTGTGCATTTTCACACTTCTATACCTTTTGCTGGATGGGAGAGGGAAGAAGAGGGAATGGCCGGGGTGCGACTCGTCCTTGAGTATGCTGCTGGCCTTGCCCAGGCAGCGTGAGGTATAAATGGAATCAATAGAAGAGAGGTTGGTTTGTGTGATGGTCTGGGACTGCATCCACAATTTGCTGCAATTTTTTGCGGTCTTGGATGGAGTTGTTCCCAAACCAAGCTGTGATGCATCCTGATAAAATGCTTTCTGTGGTGAATCTGTAGAAGTTAGTGAGAGTTGTAGGGGACATGCCAAACTTCCTGAGCCTTCTAAGGAAGTAGAGGGTTCAGTTCCATTAAAACTTGAGGGGAAAGAGGGAGAGCAGCAGTTAAGACGGGAGAAAAATTATGACTTGCGCCACACAGCGAAACATTTTAGATAACATGATAAATTTAATACGTTAATGCCTACGAAAATAGCATATTGGAATGATAGTTGAAGTGTGCAATACAAAGAGATATTTTGCAAAAATAGGAAATAGAAAGTAGAAGTGTTACTGTAAATCACTTGGTACTGCAAGAGATACATAGGAGAATATCAAAGAGTTGTGATCATGAATGTATTCCACAATCTAAAGCAGTGAAGACAGGAAGGAACTGATGCAAGATTCATTCAAGAAATTATAACTTTCTCAAGTAGTAGATAGAAACATAGAAATATAGAAATTAGGTGCAGGAGTAGGCCATTCAGCCCTTCGAGCCTGCACCGCCATTCAATATGATCATGGCTGATCATCCAACTCAGTATCCCCGTACCTGCCTTCTCTCCATACCCTCTGATTCCCTTAGCCACAAGGGCCACATCCAACTCACTCTTAAATACAGCCAATGAACTGGCCTCAACTACCCTCTGTGGCAGAGAGTTTCCAGAGACTCACCACTCTCTGTGTGAAAAAAGTCTTTTCTCATCTCGGTCTTAAAGGATTTCCCCCTTATCCTTAAGCTGTGACCCCTTGTCCTGGACTTCCCCAACATCGGGAACAATCTTCCTGCATCTAGCCTGTCCAACCCCTTAAGAATTTTGTAAGTTTCTATAAGATCCCCTCTTAATCTCCTAAATTCCAGAGAGTATAAACCGAGTCTATCCAGTCTTTCTTCATAAGACAGTCCTAACATCCCAGGAATCAGTCTGGTGAACCTTCTCTGCACTCCCTCTATGGCAATAATGTCCTTCCTCAGATTTGGAGACCAAAACTGCACGCAATACTCCAGGTGTGGTCTCACCAAGACCCTGTACAACTGAAGTAGAACCTCCCTGCTCCTGTACTCAAATCCTTTTGCTATGAAAGCTAACATACCATTCGCTTTTTTTTCACTGCCTGCTGCACCTGCATGCCTACTTTCAATGACTGGTGTACCATGACACCCAGGTCTCGCTGCATCTCCCCTTTTCCTAATCGGCCACCATTTAAATAATAGTCTGCTTTCCTGTTTTTTGCCACCAAAGTGGATAACCTCACATTTATCCACATTATACTGCATCTGCCAAACATTTGCCCACTCACCCAGCCTATCCAAGTCACCTTGCAGTCTCCTAGCATCCTCCTCACAGCGAACACTGCCCCCCAGCTTAGTGTCATCCGCAAACTTGGAGATATTGCCTTCAATTCCCTCATCCAGATCATTAATATATATTGTAAATAGCTGGGGTCCCAGCACTGAGCCCTGCGGTACCCCACTAGTTACTGCCTGCCATTGTGAAAAGGACCCGTTTACTACTCCTACTCTTTGCTTCCTGTTTGCCAGCCAGTTCTCTATCCACATCAATACTGAACCCATAATACCGTATGCTTTAAGTTTGTATACTAATCTCTTATGTGGGACCTTGTCGAAAGCCTTCTGGAAGTCCAGATATACCACATCCACTGGTTCTCCCTTATCCACGCTACTAGTTACATCCTCGAAAAATTCCACAAGATTCGTCAGACATGATTTACCTTTTGTAAATCCATGCTGACTTTGTCCAATGATTTCACCACTTTCCAAATGTGCTGCTATCCCACCTTTAATAACTGACTCTAGCAGTTTCCCCACTACCGATGTTAGACTAACTGGTCTGTAATTCCCCGTTTTCTCTCTCCCTCCCTTCTTAAAAAGAGGGGTTACATTTGCTACCCGCCAATCCTCTGGAACTACTCCAGAATCTAAAGAGTTTTGAAAGATTATCACTAATGCATCCAGATAAGATATGGTGCTGATCATAGGAACGCCCCATCCTCTCTCCCCTTCCTCCTACAAACCACCCCTACCCCTTCCCCCTGCCCCAGTGCCCTATTTGTTGCCCCCCTCCCCCTCCTCCTCCCCTTCCAACTACATTTCTTCCTCTAGCTTCCCAATTCGCAACTCTTCAATCCTGTCGTCTAACATCCTCTGTCTTTCCATCTCTGGCCTTTATCCACCATCTACTCACCAAACCCCCCTCTTATCTGTATCAGCCTATTATCTGCCAGGCATGCCCAGCCCATCCTTTCTTCCAGCGTTCTCCTCCCCCCCTCCCCAAAAAGGTCCTGACCCTGACCTTTTTTCACCTATCCATGTTCTCCAGAGATGCTGCCTGAACCACTGAGTTACTTCAGCACATTGTGTCTTTTTTAAATCGGAACATCAAAGTGGCTAAAAAAGTTTGCAAAGTTTAAATCTATAAATAATGTAAATACCTGAATCATTGTTCTCAGAAAGGGAAAGTTAGTGTCTGTTGATTTCTTAAAAGAAGGTTGACTACGGGAAAGTTGACTGAATTAATTTCATAATTTAACTGGAGACCTGGATGGAGGGATGGGTCATTGAGGACAGTGAATTTTGGTAAAACGTTTGGCAAGCTCTGATACACAAACTAGTTAAATAGGTAAATGTCCAAGTTATCTGAGGGAGAATAGTAAAAATGATTCAAATGTAAATGCAACTGCAGATGCTGGTTTACAACAAAAAGAAGAGACATAGTGCTGGAGTAACAGCATTTCTCGAGAACATGGATAGGTGTTTCGGGTCGGGATCCATCTTCAGGCTGATGTAGTGGGGGGTGAGAAAGTTGCAAGATTGGAGAGGCAGGGCAAAGCTTGGCGGGTGACTGGTCTGAAAAAGGGTCTTGAACCGAAAACGTCACCTATTCCTTCGCTCCAAAGATGCTGCCTCACCCGCTGAGTTTCTCCAGTATTTTTGTCTCCCTTCAATTTTTCCAGCATCTGCAGTTCTTTCTTAAACACGACAGGTGATACTGGCAAGGGGTCTTTGATAGGAAATGGTTGGACAAAGTATGTTTCCATTAGTGGGAGGGTCTAGAACTAGAGGTCACAGCCTTAGAATTAAAAGACGTTCTTTTAGGAAGGAGGTGAGGAGAAATTTATTTTGTCAGAGGGTGGTGAATCTGTGGAATTCATGGCTACAGAAGGCTGTGGAGGCCAAGTAAGTGGGGAGAATTTATAATTAACAATAAGGAAACGGCAGAGGAAGTAACCAGTGATTCTGTTTATTATCGTCATGGAGCAAGTCAGCAAGAAATATTCAAGAACCAAGGGTCTAGCAAGAATGAGGAACTAAGTGAAATAACTATTCATAAAGAAAGCATTAGAGAAGTTGATGAGGCTAAAATCTAATGATTCACATTGCACGTTTTGAAAGAGGTGGCTTTTGAGATTGTGAACAATTTTTGTGCCCCATATCTAAGGAAGGGTATGCTGGCTCTGGAGAGGGTCCAAAGGAGGTTTTACAAGAATGATCCCAGGAATGAGTAGGTTAACCTATGATGAGCGTTTGTTGGCACTGGGCATGTACTCACTGGAGTTTAGACGAATGAGGGGGGACCTTGCTTTGAAACATACAGAATAGTGAAAGGCTTGGATAGAGTGGATGAGAGAGGATGTTTCCACCAGTGGGAGAGTCTAGGACCAGAGGTCAGAGCCTCAGAATTAAAGGAAGTTATTTTAGGAAGGAGATGAGGAGAAATTTCTTTAGTCAGAGGGTGGTGAATCTGTGGAATTCTTGGCCACAAAATGCTGTAGAAGCTAAGTCAGTGAATATTTTTAAGGCAGAGATAGATAGATTCTTGATTAGTACAGGTGTCAGAGGTTTTGGGGAGAAGGTAGGGAAATGAGGTTAGGAGAGATAGATCAGCCATGATTGAATGGTGGAGTAGACTTGATGGGCTGAATGGCCTAATTCTACTCCTATTCCTTATGACCTTATGACAAGGGTCAAAGATGAAAAGACAAAAACTGTGATAAGGATAGGGGAAATTATTCAAAGTTAGCTTTATGATGGGAAGCAAAAGCAAAAGCTTATAATTGATTGTTGGTGCTGACTGCAAGCCTGTTACAAGTGAGATTTCACAGAGATCAGTCATTGGTTCTGTGCTTTATGTAATATCTAACAAATATAGACTTTAATACAGGGGGTATAATAAAATCTGGAAATGGTATAAAAATTGTCCATGTGATTGTCAATGAGAATGAAAGCCATAGACAGGAGAAAGATAATAGATGGTCAGTAAGTTGAGCCAGACAGAGTGGTGAATGGAATTTCATTCTAAGAAAAGTAAGATATTGTATGGGGAAGACACAACAAGGCAGAAACTAAACAATTATTAGGTGGTGTGGGGAAGCAAAGGAACCTTAAAGTGCACTTTCACAGATAAAAGGTAGGAGGACAAATCAATAGATGATTCTTTCTTTTATTCCTGATGTAGAGAAAGTAAGTATCGGGAGAGTGTAAAAGAACTCCAACCAATGCCCACTAAAGCACAGCTTGAGAACTGTCCAAATGCATTGGACACAAGATTACAGGAAAGATGTTCCTGCGCTGGAAACGCCACAGAGAAGATTTATGAGGACGTTGCCAGGACTAGAAAATAATCATTATGATGAAAGATTGGATAAGCCAAGGTTGTTTTCTTTGGACATAGATATGGTAGGGTGAATAAGAAAGATTTATTTCATTATACATAGAGGTCAAAAAAGGGGCATAGAGTTAAAGTAATAGGTGGGAGGATTGGAGGGGGAATAAGAACGTTTTTCACCAGAGTCTGGAAGTCATTGCCTAAAATGGTGGTCGAGGCAAAATCCCACATCAATCTTAAACAGCACACAGACACATCCTTGCAGAGCCGTGACATGTAATTCTGTGGGCAAGAAAATGGAATGAGGCTTTGTAGTCCATTTGTGATAATTAGAGCAGGATGGGATAATGACTTCCAATGTATCCTAAACTTTCTATGATTCTCCTGTATGTAAGTCCGTGATGTGCAAGGGCCATACGCTCAGGGCATTGGAGTGAATGGAATAATCAAGGTGCAAATGTTTTAGCAGCTCTCCTTGTTCTCTTGGTATTTCATTATATTCTGATGTACCAGAATAATAAAATCTCACATGTACATGAAGTCCAGGCAGCCATTGCTGATGTCTGCCATTAAGAAAAATTATGTCTTTATCGTAAGTGTGGCAGGTTGACATTCGTAAGAAAGATTGTCTCTTAGAGACTCATTGTCTTATTGAACGCAATGACTGCACATGACTCCTTCATCCTTGGTGAATCTGTGCTGCCTGACATCTTCACCTGACTATGCTCCAAAAGATGAATCGTTGCTCAAGGGGTTCCAAGTATTTTGAGATACTTGTGCAGACTCCTATTCCAGTTTGAACTTCACTGCAACAACAGCCATGGTACTACAAGAGTATAATGAGGATTGAAAGTATAATGAAGAGTAGAGTGAGACTAATGAGGATTTCCTTCAGATTCTCTTAAAATGAGACTGAAGAAGGGTCCTGACCAAAACGTCGCCTATCCATATTCTTCAGGGATGCTGTCTGACCCGCTGATTTGCTCCAGCACTCTCTGCTGTCCTCAACCAACGGGGGTGGGGGGGGGGGGAGGGTATACAGTAGTGCAAACAAAACTGGTAGCGAGTCTTCACTATAGTTTCCAGCATCTTGCAAAATTCGGCCATCTGAAGTCAACAGGCTGTGTCTGAGGATGATGAGCCAGAATACCCTGAGGAACAGGTAACACATCTAGATGTCCAGCAGAAGCAGAGGAAAAGAGTGAAGGCTTCCAAAGAGATGTTTCCATGGAACCTTGTACATTTAGTCATGATGCTGAATGCAGAAAGGGAGCAATGGGCTGGATGTGCAGTGAAAAATCTCCCCTGTAGTTTAGTTTAGTTTAGAGATACAGCGTGGAAACAAGTCCTTTGGCCCACCGGGTCCGCGCCGACTAACGATCCCTGCACATTAACACTATCCTACACCCACTAGGGACAACTTACATATATACCAAGCCAATTTATCTACAAACTTGTACGTCTTTGGAGTATGGGAGGAAACCGAAGATCTAGGAGATAACCCACGCAGGTCACGGGGAAAACATACAAATGCCGTACAGACAAGCACCCATAGTCAGGATCGAACCCAGATCTCCGGCGCTGCAAGCACTGTAAGGTAGCAACTCTACCGCTGCACCACTCTGCCTGCCCTGATACAATTCCTAGGAAGATTTCTACAATCATGGTCGCCCTGCAAAACAGATGACTTTCACTAAACACCATTTATTAATAATCAGTTGACTCAGATATTGCTAGAAGTACATTAATAAATGAATCGCTGTGTGTACTACCTACTGTAAGTGTCTTTACTATAGACGTGCATCTATAAAGTGCAAGTGAAATGAATTTGCCAGCACCGGCACAATGAAAAAGAACACATAAAAACACAATAAAAACAAACATCCATCACAGCATCCATCACTGTGGTGGAAGGCACAAATGTGGCCAGTCCTCCTCCATTTCCCCCCGTGGTCGGGACCTCAACCCTCCGTAGCCGCCGCTGCGGGCGTCCAGATGGGTAGACAAGGCAAAAGTCCAGGTAAGTCCTGAATCGGTGCCTCCCCACTGGAGACCGCGGCTTCAGGTTGGTGTAGGCCGCAGGCCGGCGGTGGAAGATTTAAAGTTCCCGCCGCGCCGCAGCCAGAAGCACTGCAGACCCGGCGGTCGAAGCTCCGCTCTAGGGATCCCCGGCGAGGGACCCCGCTCAGGATGGTAATTCCTCGCCGCGCCCGTGGCAGATGTTGGCTGCGGCCGGCGGTCTGAGCACTTCTCCTCCCGGGTCCCCAACATAGAAACATAGAAACATAGAAATTAGGTGCAGAGTAGGCCATTCGGCTCTTCGAGCCTGCACCGCCATTTCAATATGATCATGGCTGATCATCCAACTCAGTATCCCGTACCTGCCTTCTCTCCATACCCTCTGATCCCCTTAGCCACAAGGGCCACATCCAACTCACTCTTAAATATAGCCAATGAACTGGCCTCAACTACCCTCTGTGGCAGAGAGTTCCAGAGACTCCCCACTCTCTGTGTGAAAAAAGTCTTTCTCATCTCGGTCTTAAAGGATTTCCCCCTTATCCTTAAGCTGTGACCCCTTGTCCTGGACTTCCCCAACATCGGGAACAATCTTCCTGCATCTAGCCTGTCCCAACCCCTTAAGAATTTTGTAAGTTTTCTATAAGATCCCCATTTAATCTCCTAAATTCCAGAGAGTATAAACCGAGTCTATCCAGTCTTTCTTCATAAGACAGTCCTGACATCCGAGGAATCATCTGGTGAACCCTCTCTGCACTCCCTCTATGGCAATAATGTCCTTCCTCAGATTTGGAGACCAAAACTGTACGCAATACTCCAGGTGTGGTCTCACCAAGACCCTGTACAACTGAAGTAGAACCTCCCTGCTCCTGTACTCAAATCCTTTTGCTATGAAAGCTAACATACCATTCGCTTTTTCACTGCCTGCTGCACCTGCATGCCTACTTTCAATGACTGGTGTACCATGACACCCAGGTCTCGCTGCATCTCCCTTTTCCTAATCGGCCACCATTTAAATAATAGTCTGCTTTCCTGTTTTTGCCACCAAAGTGGATAACCTCACATTTATCCACATTATACTGCATCTGCCAAACATTTGCCCACTCACCCAGCCTATCCAAGTCACCTTGCAGTCTCCTAGCATCCTCCTCACAGCGAACACTGCCCCCAGCTTAGTGTCATCCGCAAACTTGGAGATATTGCCTTCAATTCCCTCATCCAGATCATTAATATATATTGTAAACAGCTGGGGTCCCAGCACTGAGCCCTGCGGTACCCCACTAGTTACTGCCTGCCATTGTGAAAAGGACCCGTTTATTACTCCTACTCTTTGCTTCCTGTTTGCCAGCCAGTTCTCTATCCACATCAATACTGAACCCCTAATACCGTATGCTTTAAGTTTGTATACTAATCTCTTATGTGGGACCTTGTCGAAAGCCTTCTGGAAGTCCAGATATACCACATCCACTGGTTCTCCCTTATCCACGCTACTAGTTTACATCCTCGAAAAATTCCACAAGATTCGTCAGACATGATTTACCTTTTGTAAATCCATGCTGACTTTGTCCAATGATTTCACCACTTTCAAATGTGCTGCTATCCCACCTTTAATAACTGACTCTAGCAGTTTCCCCACTACCGATGTTAGACTAACTGGTCTGTAATTCCCCGTTTTCTCTCTCCCTCCCTTCTTAAAAAGAGGGGTTACATTTGCTACCCGCCAATCCTCTGGAACTACTCCAGAATCTAAAGAGTTTTGAAAGATTATCACTAATGCATCCAGATAAGATATGGTGCTGATCATAGGAACGCCCCATCCCTCTCTCCCTTCCTCCTACAAACCACCCCTACCCCTTCCCCCTGCCCCAGTGCCCTATTTGTTGCCCCCCTCCCCCTCCTCCTCCCCTTCCAACTACATTTCTTCCTCTAGCTTCCCAATTCGCAACTCTTCAATCCTGTCGTCTAACATCCTCTGTCTTTCCATCTCTGGCCTTTATCCACCATCTACTCACCAAACCCCCCTCTTATCTGTATCAGCCTATTATCTGCCAGGCATGCCCAGCCCAATCCTTTCTTCCAGCGTTCTCCCTCCCCCCCCCCCCCCTCCCCAAAAAGGTCCTGACCCTGACCTTTTTTTCACCTATCCATGTTCTCCAGAGATGCTGCCTGAACCACTGAGTTACTTCAGCACATTGTGTCTTTTTTAAATCGGAACATCAAAGTGGCTAAAAAAGTTTGCAAAGTTTAAATCTATAAATAATGTAAATACCTGAATCATTGTTCTCAGAAAGGGAAAGTTAGTATCTGTTGATTTCTTAAAAGAAGGTTGACTACGGAAAGTTGACTGAATTAATTTCATATTTTAACTGGAGACCTGATGGAGGGATGGTCATTGAGGACAGTGAATTTTGGTAAAACGTTTGGCAAGCTCTGATACACAAACTAGTTAAATAGGTAAATGTCCAAGTTATCTGAGGAGAATAGTAAAAATGATTCAAATGTAAATGCAACTGCAGATGCTGGTTTACAACAAAAAGAAGAGACATAGTGCTGGAGTAACAGCATTTCTCGAGAACATGGATAGGTGTTTCGGGTCGGGATCCATCTTCAGGCTGATTTAGTGGGGGGTGAGAAAGTTGCAAGATTGGAGAGGCAGGGCAAAGCTTGGCGGGTGACTGGTCTGAAAAGGGTCTTGAACCGAAAACGTCACCTATTCCTTCGCTCCAAAGATGCTGCCTCACCCGCTGAGTTTCTCCAGTATTTTTGTCTCCCTTCAATTTTTCCAGCATCTGCAGTTCTTTCTTAAACACGACAGGTGATACTGGCAAGGGGTCTTTGATAGGAAATGGTTGGACAAAGTATGTTTCCATTAGTGGGAGGGTCTAGAACTAGAGGTCACAGCCTTAGAATTAAAAGACGTTCTTTTAGGAAGGAGGTGAGGAGAAATTTATTTTGTCAGAGGGTGGTGAATCTGTGGAATTCATGGCTACAGAAGGCTGTGGAGGCCAAGTGGGGAGAATTTATAATTAACAATAAGGAAACGGCAGAGGAAGTAACCAGTGATTCTGTTTATCGTCATGGAGCAAGTCAGCAAGAAATATTCAAGAACCAAGGGTCTAGCAAGAATGAGGAACTAAGTGAAATAACTATTCATAAAGAAAGCATTAGAGAAGTTGATGAGGCTAAAATCTAATGATTCACATTGCACGTTTTGAAAGAGGTGGCTTTTGAGATTGTGAACAATTTTGTGCCCCATATCTAAGGAAGGGTATGCTGGCTCTGGAGAGGGTCCAAAGGAGGTTTACAAGAATGATCCCAGGAATGAGTAGGTTAACCTATGATGAGCGTTTGTTGGCACTGGGCATGTACTCACTGGAGTTTAGAAGAATGAGGGGGGACCTCATTGAAACATACAGAATAGTGAAAGGCTTGGATAGAGTGGATGAGAGAGGATGTGTCCACCAGTGGGAGAGTCTAGGACCAGAGGTCAGAGCCTCAGAATTAAAGGATGTTCTTTTAGGAAGGAGATGAGGAGAAATTTCTTTAGTCAGAGGGTGGTGAATCTGTGGAATTCTTGGCCACAAAATGCTGTAGAAGCTAAGTCAGTGAATATTTTTAAGGCAGAGATAGATAGATTCTTGATTAGTAAAGGTGTCAGAGGTTATGGGGAGAAGGCAGGGAAATGAGGTTAGGAGGGAGAGATAGATCAGCCATGATTGAATGGTGGAGTACACTTGATGGGCTGAATGGGCAAATTCTACTCCTATTCCTTATGACCTTATGACAAGGGTCAAAGATGAAAAGACAAAAACTGTGTGATAAGGATAGGGGAAATTATTCAAAGTTAGCTTTATGATGGGAAGCAAAAGCAAAAGCTTATAATTGATTGTTGGTGCTGACTGCAAGCCTGTTACAAGTGAGATTTCACAGAGATCAGTCATTGGTTCTGTGCTTTATGTAATATCTAACAAATATAGACTTTAATACAGGGGGTATAATAAAGTCTGGAAATGGTATAAAAATTGTCCATGTGATTGTCAATGAGAATGAAAGCCATAGACAGGAGAAAGATAATAGATGGTCAGTAAGTTGAGCCAGACAGAGTGGTGAATGGAATTTCATTCTAAGAAAAGTAAGATATTGTATGGGGAAGACACAACAAGGCAGAAACTAAACAATTATTAGGTGGTGTGGGGAAGCAAAGGAACCTTAAAGTGCACTTTCACAGATAAAAGGTAGGAGGACAAATCAATAGATGATTCTTTCTTTTATTCCTGATGTAGAGAAAGTAAGTATCGGGAGAGTGTAAAAGAACTCCAACCAACGCCCACTAAAGCACAGCTTGAGAACTGTCCAAATGCACTGGACACAAGATTACAGGAAAGATGTTCCTGCGCTGGAAACGCCACAGAGAAGATTTATGAGGACGTTGCCAGGACTAGAAAATAATCATTATGATGAAAGATTGGATAAGCCAAGGTAGTTTTCTTTGGACATAGATATGGTAGGGTGAATAAGAAAGATTTATTTCATTATACATAGAGGTCAAAAAAAGGGGCATAGAGTTAAAGTAATAGGTGGGAGGATTGGAGGGGGAATAAGAACGTTTTTCACCAGAGTCTGGAAGTCATTGCCTAAAATGGTGGTCGAGGCAAAATCCCACATCAATCTTAAACAGCACACAGACACATCCTTGCAGAGCCGTGACATGTAATTCTGTGGGCAAGAAAATGGAATGAGGCTTTGTAGTCCATTTGTGATAATTAGAGCAGGATGGGATAATGACTTCCAATGTATCCTAAACTTTCTATGATTCTCCTGTATGTAAGTCCGTGATGTGCAAGGGCCATACGCTCAGGGCATTGGAGTGAATGGAATAATCAAGGTGCAAATGTTTTAGCAGCTCTCCTTGTTCTCTTGGTATTTCATTATATTCTGATGTACCAGAATAATAAAATCTCACATGTACATGAAGTCCAGGCAGCCATTGCTGATGTCTGCCATTAAGAAAAATTATGTCTTTATCGTAAGTGTGCAGGTTGACATTCGTAAGAAAGATTGTCTCTTAGAGACTCATTGTCTTATTGAACGCAATGACTGCACATGACTCCTTCATCCTTGGTGAATCTGTGCTGCCTGACATCTTCAGCTGACTATGCTCCAAAAGATGAATCGTTGCTCAAGGGGTTCCAAGTATTTTGATACTTGTGCAGACTCCTATTCCAGTTGAACTTCACTGCAACAACAGCCATGGTACTACAAGAGTATAATGAGGATTGAAAGTATAATGAAGAGTAGAGTGAGACTAATGAGGATTTCCTTCAGATTCTTAAAATGAGACTGAAGAAGGGTCCTGACCAAAACGTCGCCTATCCATATTCTTCAGGGATGCTGTCTGACCCGCTGATTTGCTCCAGCACTCTCTGCTGTCCTCAACCAACGGGGGGGGGGTATACAGTAGTGCAAACAAAACTGGTAGCGAGTCTTCACTATAGTTTCCAGCATCTTGCAAAATTCGGCCATCTGAAGTCAACAGGCTGTGTCTGAGGATGATGAGCCAGAATACCCTGAGGAACAGGTAACACATCTAGATGTCCAGCAGAAGCAGAGGAAAAGAGTGAAGGCTTCCAAAGAGATGTTTCCATGGAACCTTGTACATTTAGTCATGATGCTGAATGCAGAAAGGGAGCAATGGGCTGGATGTGCAGTGAAAAATCTCCCCTGTAGTTTAGTTTAGTTTAGAGATACAGCGTGGAAACAAGTCCTTTGGCCCACCGGGTCCGCGCCGACTAACGATCCCTGCACATTAACACTATCCTACACCCACTAGGGACAACTTACATATATACCAAGCCAATTTATCTACAAACTTGTACGTCTTTGGAGTATGGGAGGAAACCGAAGATCTAGGAGATAACCCACGCAGGTCACGGGGAAAACATACAAATGCCGTACAGACAAGCACCCATAGTCAGGATCGAACCCAGATCTCCGGCGCTGCAAGCACTGTAAGGTAGCAACTCTACCGCTGCGCCACTCTGCCTGCCCTGATACAATTCCTAGGAAGATTTCCTCCCATTTCCTGTTTCGCCCTGCAAAACAGATGACTTTCACTAAACACCATTTATTAATAATCAGTTGACTCAGATATTGCTAAAAGTACATTAATAAATGAATCGCTGTGTGTACTACCTACTGTAAGTGTCTTTATTATAGACGTGCATCTATAAAGTGCAAGTGAAATGAATTTGCCAGCACCGGCACAATGAAAAAGAACACACAAAAACACAATAAAAACAAACATTCATCACTGTGGTGGAAGGCACAAAATTTGGCCAGTCCTCCTCCATTTTCCCCCGTGGTTGGGACCTCAACCCTCCGTAGCCGCCGCTGCGGGCGTCCAGATGAGTAGACAAGGCAAAAGTCCAGGTAAGTCCTGAATCGATGCCTCCCCACTGGAGACCGCGGCTTCAGGTTGGTGTAGGCCGCAGGCCGGCGGTGGAAGATTTAAAGTTCCCGCCGCGCCGCAGCCAGAAGCACCGCAGATTGCAGACCCGGCGGTCGAAGCTCCGCTCTAGGGATCCCCGGCGAGGGACCCCGCTCAGGATGGTAATTCCTCGCCGCGCCCGTGGCAGATGTTGGCCGCGGCCGGCGGTCTGAACTCTTCTCCTCCCGGGTCCCCAACGAGGGATCCCACGCTGCGGCCGCCGTGCTGGATGCAGCCCTGCAGACCGCGGCTTCAGGCTGCCGTGGGCCCGCAACCGGAGCGCTCCCCTCCGGCGAGGGCTCGCCCGCTCGGCAACGAGAGTCCACGCTGCGCCTGCTGCTGAAGCCCCGGGCGCGTCTCTGGGAAAGGCCGCACCGATCCCCGATGTTAGGCCACGGGGGAGGCGACATGGAAAAAGTCGCCTCTCTGTGGAAGAGGCGATCGAAGCTGTTTCCCCCTTACCCCCCCACACCATCCCCACACAAAACACACAGAGAAACATCAACGTATATGCAACGTATATGTTGCAATAAGATCACTTCTCATTCTCCTGAGCTCCAATAGGCTCCACCTGTTCAATAGTCCCTCAAGAAACAACCCCATCATCCCAGGCAGTAAACTTTCTCTAAATTGTTCTATGAAAACCCAAATATATTCAACTGCTGAAACAGTGGGTAATCCATCCTAACCCTATTACTGCACAATTTTTCCATGTCACCTGTCAATGACTGACTGGTTAATGATTTCCAACCTTCTCTATTTTGTCATTTCGTTGTAAATCGTGAAAGCCATACACAATGCATTCCATTGAAAAACATTACTTGTGAAAAGATATTACTGCTGCATTAAATACCTTCCCTGAAACTCAAGGTTATCACATTTCCAATTTATTTGAAGCATGTTACGTGATAGCTTGCAACTGCATGAAACAAAAAACCCTGGATTTCACAGTGAATGTAGGTTGGAATGTCCCATGGGGGAAGGAGATGGCACAGGCATTAAGTATCAACTTTCTTACCCTAAGAAGATTAACAACATCTTAGCGTACTTCTGACAACATCAGTGGGAAAGGCAATTGCTTTATATCCTTCATTCATCACTATGCCACTCACTACAATGCCATCATTTTAACAGCAATTGGACCCTACACTCTGATCAATAGGAGTGCTCATGTTCTGATGCACAATGTCTATTCAGTTTGCAAACGGTGATTACAAGCTCAACCTAAATCCATGTTCTTTAACAAAACAATAATCTGCTATTTCTTGCACAAGGTCTCCCTGACAATATGGCTTATTCTTTCAACTCCAAGCCTTCATTGTGTGGGACCATCAAATGGGACTAACTTAGATGGGTCATCTTGGTTGGCATGAACATGTTGAGCTGAAGGGCCTGTTTCTGTGCTGTATTACTCTATGACTCTAACATTCAGTCTACCAGTATGTGTTCAGTCCATTTTCTGGGGAAATCGGTCCTCAGTATCTGTTGAAAGCAGGGCAAGGAAGGGCATGTTTTCATCTTTGAATCCATTGTGATCAAGCAGCTCATTATACTTCTTGGAAAGCAGATCTGCCATGAGAGACGGCGAGGATGGCCAAGTAGTAGAAGAGCTAAATAATTGGACATGCTTTTGCCTTCCCGACTCAACACATGCAAAACTTCTTTGGTTCCATATTTTGCTTCCCGGCTGATGCTTTTACCACCAATTCTCAACTTCCATGCAGATCCAGTACATCGATGAGTCAAAGATTGAGAAAGATGAATATAAGGAGGAAATAAAATAGAAATGGTGGAAATAATAACAAGATGTAAGGCAATGAAGAGGATTATGATGGTCTGCAATACCATCTGAAGATACAATGTCTTCCACATCACTGTCCACCAATTCACCCGTTGCTTCATTTGCTCCACATCCCGGATACCAACTTAGATGCTTTCATCTGAGAGCAGTTGCTCTCAGTGGAGATTTGCCACTTTTGAATTAAATATAGTGAAGGTCACAGAATATTGCAGAATACTGGGATTCAAACTCCAGTGAAGGGTGCTTTTTTAACAAGAATAAACATGCCAAGTACATTATATCAGCCTGCTGTGCACAACTTTGCTGCTGCATTTCCCAATGTGACTACAGGGAGTAGACTTTGAAGGTACTTCACAGACTGATAGGTGCTCATATGTGTCCTGAGATGTGAAAGGTACTGTCAAAGTGCATGTCCTTGTTTTAATAGCTTGACTGAATAAATACATTAAATTGTACTTAGTAGAGTGCCAAATTTCTGGAAGTGAGACATTCTTAAACCATTCACTAATACCTTGAGCACTTATCCTACAAGGATGCAATTTAGTGTACAAAAGTAAGTAATATTTTTGAAAGGGCTTTGCCATAAATTAATGCAATAAAAAATGACTATAAGATTGAATTGAAGTTGGCAAGGAGATATCCAATGAAATGGTTTTAATAACAATAACATTTTTGGGGGACAAGGGAAACTATTTCCTTGGCCTCTGTGGTTCAGTTCTTTGTACCAACATTCACAATTTAAGAAGGAAGTGGAAGTTTACCAACATTTATTTGAGAATCTGCTTCAGTGAACTGCTAAAATGGCATTTGTGTAGATTTGTGTATTTTTGAATCTCTTCCAATCTCAGAGCACCTTAGTTTTAAAAGATACTAGACCAAGGGAGAGGTGGAGAGAGAGTGGAGGGGGAGAGAGAGGAGAGGGAGAGAGTGGAAGGGGAGAGAGGAGGGGGAGAGAGAGAGAAAGCGGAGGGAGAGAGGTGGGGAGGGGGAGGGAAAGGTGAAGAGTGGGGAGTGAGCGGGAGTGGGGTAGCAGGGAGTGGTGCAAGAGAGAGAGGAAGGGGTGGGGGGGAGATGGGGTGAAGAGGGATGGGGAGGGGGAGAGAGGGGGTGGGAGGGGAGGGGTGAGGAGAGAGGGAGATGGAGGGGGGAGAGAGAGGGGAAGTGGAGGAGGGGTGGGGAGGGGATGAGAGAGGGTTCGGGGATGGGGTGAGAGAGGGTGGGGGAGGTGGGAGAGGGAGGAGGGGGAGGAGGGAGAGGGCGAAGGGGAGAGAGGGGGAAGAGTGTGGAGAGGGGTAGGGTGAGGGATAGGGGAGGGGGGGGAGAGTGTGGAGGGAGGGGGAGTGTGGAGGGAGGGGGAGAGGGGTGGGGGGAGAGAGGGGAAAGAGTGGGGTGGTGGAGAGGGAGGGAGGGGTAGGGGCAGTCCATCCATTCCCCACTCCCTATCACCCCCAATCCTCTTTCTCTATTCCCACACACGTGACCACGCGCTGTGACACGGGCTGCGGGGGGGGGGGCTGGCGCAAGGGCAGATGTAAATGAGATCCGTTCCGATTGGACATCTGTGAGCATTGGGCATTGTGACATCACACGATGGAACGTTCACCAACATTCTATGGGTGAGAGCAGTCTGATTAGGAAAAGGGGAGATGCAGCGAGACCTGGGTGTCATGGTACACCAGTCATTGAATGTAGGCATGCAGGTGCAGCAGGCAGTGAAGAAAGCAAATGGTATGTTAGCTTTCATAGCTAGGATTTGAGTATAGGAGCAGGGAGGTTCTACTTCAGTTGTACAGGGTCTTGGCGAGGCCACACCTGGAGTATTGCGTACAGTTTTGGTCTCCAAATCTGAGGAAGGACATTATTGCCATAGAGGGAGTGCAGAGAAGGTTCACCAGACTGATTCCTGGGATGTCAGGACTGTCTTATGAAGAAAGACTGGATAGACTTGGTTTATACTCTCTAGAATTTAGGAGATTGAGAGGGGATCTTATAGAAACTTACAACATTCTTAAGGGGTTAGACAGGCTAGATGCAGGCAGATTGTTCCCGATGTTGGGGAAGTCCAGGACAAGGGGTCACAGCTTAGGGATAAGGGGGAAATCCTTTAAGACCTAGATGAGAAAGACTTTTTTCACACAGAGAGTGGTGAGTCTCTGGAACTCTCTGCCACAGAGGGTAGTGGAGGCCAGTTCATTGGCTATATTTAAGAGGGAGTTAGATGTGGCCCTTGTGGCTAAGGGGATCAGAGGGTATGGAGAGAAGGCAGGTATGGGATACTGAGTTGGATAATCAGCCATGATCATATTGAATGGCGGTGCAGGCTCGAAGGGCCGAATGGCCTACTCCTGCACCTAATTTCTATGTTTCTATGATTGTTTTAAGATTTTGAAAAATTGGTGGGGGGGGGGGGGGGGGGGAGGGGGAAAAGGATTTTATTAAAAATTGTGTACGCAAAAACGTCTAAACGCAATGAGGAGTGCCTTTGTGAATGTACAAGCGTAACGTCTGGCGAAATGGTAAAAACGGCGGCGTCTGAGGGTCCGGTTTTGGCGGAGCAGGGAATCAAAGGGCAAAAATCTTATCTGAAAAAAAACCGGAATGTTACAGAAACGGAATGTGACAGCCAGCCGGCAGCCGGACGGTGGTCGGCAGCCACACACACAGTTTTATAAGTATATAGATGGAATCACACGTGTTGGAGTGTCGAGTGTGAGACTGTCAAACATCTACTGTTGAATTTGACTCTATTTGGACAGTTTTAGTGCACAGACAACAGTTACAATAAGCATGATGTGACTAAACAAGGGGCAAAAAGATTCATGACTCCACCAGTTCATTTTTGAGTTAATGCTATCCTTGTGGGCCTGTCTCACTTGGCAATGTTTTAGGGGACAGCCGGCGATTGTCATAGTCTTGTCAGGTCGCTGAAAAAATGGCGACTAGACCCCCCCCCCCCCACGACAATGTCTACGACAAGCTACAACAACCTACAACCTAGTCAACGTCAAATTACGGCAAGCTCCTGACAACCGGCGACCCAATCAATCACAGCTTAGGACGTACACCTACAACACCTACATCCATCCGTGACAAGCTATGACCCTGTCGGCGTCAACTGAAGCCAAATTATGTCATTTTCACCTCAAAAAGAATGGAATCATCCATTTTTCCTGTAAAACGATTGCTGGTGATGCCTTCCCACTCAGGTCGTGGATGATGAAGCCATACCCTCACAGCCAGATGTCAAGGGAGCAGAGGATCTTCAACTATAGACTGTCCAGGGCTCGGAGGGTTGTGGAAAACGCCTTTGGCATCCTTGCCAGCAGATTCAGATGCTTGCTGACTACGATGGCGAAGGAGCCCAAGAATGTGGAGACCATTGTCTACGCAGCATGTGTCCTCCACAACCAGAAGTGCTGCAGCAGCAGCCATGGTGGAGGGTGACCGAGTGGACAACCAGACAGGCAACATCACACCTGGCTCATGAAGAACTGGAGGACAGGATGCACTATGGTGGCACTGGAGAGATTGCCATCTCCTGCACTTACTACAACTCTGAACTAGGCAGTTAGGCAGAACGACATGATCTGAAGACCAGCAGCAAACAGCCCACACACAAACAGATCCACACTCCAGAAAAGTCCCTTTTCAGGGCCACCCACATGTCATTAAATAAATTAACTACTGCTTTGTGCATTGCAAAATATATGAAATTAAAAATTTGAAAGTGATGCTGAGACACTTTGAAAAATAATATCTTCATACATTTTGCCATCACATTTCTTTATTGAGGTATTTTCAGAACATATCTATTCTTATAATCCACTTTATTAAAAGTCCATGATTTGAATGTGTCCCCAAAAACAAAATGAATATTTGGTCTGGCACTTTTTTTCAATTCCTGTGTGGATAAGGCAGCTTATGAAACAACAGGCCAACCACTGGGCTGACAGACTCTTTGGCCAGAACCTACCCAAAATGGCCTCATGGATTGGAATGATTCTAATTATCTTCTGCACAGAACTGTCTGATGAGTATATCTATTCTTCACAGTTGATCACCAACTAGTTTTTTTTTAAACCTTCTTTATCTTCTACACAGAACTTGATGAGTTGTTCTGAATGGACTGATTATCTTCTCCAATCGAGAAAATTTCCCTCTCGCACGACTATTGACCCTCTTTCCAATTGTTTTTGGACAAATTTCTTGTTTTGTGCAGTCTTTTTTCTTTTCATTCTTCTACAATTTGTATATAATATATCTGCATGATTTACGTTTTGTGTGATGTCTGAGTGCTGGTACTAGCAAGCTTTCCACTGTGCAAAAAAAAAAGTGCTGAAGAACTGACCTCCATTTTTGCTCAAGAGAGCTGCAGTTTCTTGTGCCTCCAAGATTCTCATTGTAGCTGTACCTCACCGTACTTGACAATAAACTCGACTTGACTTGAGGCATGTATTTCAATGCACCTGCTTCCAAGCAGATTAGTGACATGCTTATCCCTGCTCTATTATACGAGGTGATTGAATTTTCAGGCCTCCTCCACAAGCAAGGCTCAAAGGCACTGTACAAGCAATTGGCTGTATGAGCAATCCACAGAAGAATGTGTCAAATCTAAAAAGACCTGTTAAAACTAGCAAAAAAAAAGCTTTGAACAAAATGCAAACTGCTGGTTATTTTAATTTTGAAAAATAAAAGAGAATGTAAAAAAAAGTAAAAACAAAGATTGAAGAACAGTAATATTTCAAAAAGTAACACTTGTGTCTGCAAAGATTCCAGTGAATGCTGCATAATTTTCTCAAAACTATGCAAGGCAGAATGCAATTATTATCAGTAAACATCGATAAATGTCTATTTCTCCCGACAGTTGCAGATTGACAAGACAATAATTGGAATCATTAATAAACAGACACAGACAGACTTCTTAAAAGTGAAACAGACAGTTTTACAGGTATCTTTTAAAAGAATTATCATGGCTGTAATGTAACTGTCAAATAAAAACAATGATTTAAAGCAAGTTACATTTATTTGGTGTGCGTATCTTTTTCTTGTAGTTTTATTTGTAATTCTAAAAAACTGTTGTCAATGACAATGTCAGTCAACACCTTGATAAATATCAAAATTAATTCCTAAAATTAAAAATCAATTTTACTTGTAGAAATAATTAAAAAAAAAAATCATGTTCTTCTAAACCATAACATATTATAATCCTTCAACTTTACTTGGCTACATGTATTGAAAAAATACCATTCTTCCCTTGTGAATATGATTGCTCTTTATCAAATTTTGCTCTATGAATTTGCTCACTTTTATAGTGCTTTTATTGTTATTTCCGACATAATTTACTACCAGTTAAATAAAATATATTTTCCTCTTTTCATTGTTAACACATTTCTTTCACTCCCTGAAGGACAATATTGTAGAACTTCATTCAATAGAAAATGGGAATATTTTGTTGAGGATTTAAAGTTAAGTAGAATCCTCTAGATTGTTTATGTCTTACCTCACTGTTGGAACATGATGGAGATGGATAAGTACAAGATGGCAATTATAAATGTTCAACAATTTGGAACATAGTTAATCCAGGTGCTATTATCACCAAAATGTTCCCATTTTCTATCTGATGGAAATTTACTGAATCATCATAGTCATAGCAGGTGACTCAGCTAACCATGTCCATGTGGACATTCAAGTGAGCTCCTCTACTAATCCCTTTTACCAGCATTTAGACAACAATCTCCTGTGCCATGGCAATGCAATTGGATATTCGAGGTACTCCTTAGTTTAGTTTAGAGAGACTAAACAGGACCTTTGGCCGACCTGGTCCGTGTTGACCAGCGATCCCCGCGCACCAACACTATCCCACACACCAGGGACAATTTACTATTTTACCAAACCAATTAACCTACTAATCAGGAATGTCATTGGAGTGTGGGATGAAACCAGAGATCCTGGGTCACGTCCAAACTCCGTACATACAGCAGCTGTAGTCAGGATTGAACCCGGCCCCGCATTCCAATTTCCAACCACCCACTGGTTAACAAGATTCTTCTGACAGGTTCCCTCTAGCTCTTACCCCTTTATTCTATGTCTCTGTCTTCAGGTTCTCCTCTGCTATGGTGTGCAATGTGTTATGAATCCAAAGGTAACACAAGGTGAAATGGTTCAATAAAGGAAAAACCCGTGGCACAAAGTTAATTATCAACTTTTGTTTCTTTGATATATACTGTAGTAGCAGTCCCATAACATCTGTGCAAGAACTCAGTTTGCCTGCCCCGTCACACAAGCTGTGTTGTGAGATGCTGGGATTTATTTCCAGGTTCATCATTCACATTTGAAGAACAGGTAAACCTTGACTTTGAGCGGTCAGACACAAAGAATAACGAGATTTCCAGGTGGACATTATTCTACATTTGAAAGCAGATGATTATAGAATGTCTTGAAAGTTTAGGGGCAATAGTCAAACGTTGAGTCCTGCAACAATATGGTGTCAAAGTAACCTGGATTATTTTTAAATGTGAAGAAGGGTTCCAACCCCAAACATCGCCTATCCATGTTCTCCAGGGATGCTGCCTTACCTCCCAAGTTACTTCAACACGCTGTGTCTTTCTTTGGTATAAACCAGCATCTGCAGTTCCTTGTTATTACATTATTTATTCATTCATCATCGTTGAAAACATTAGCGATACAGTGGTGCTGGTTTCCAACGGGAACGGTGACGGACGCACCACACATCTCTGACCTCCAGTCCGTGCGGACTCCGCTGCTGGAAGTACAGGATTTTGGAGCGTGTGCTTTATCATAGTCCTTACACTGCTGTATACAACAGTGATCGCAACTTCTGCTGAAGTGTGGATGGCCGTTGGCTCGCTAGAAGCTCATCCACCCTTTGACAGGTCTTGTTTTTGGCCCTGCTGGGGGTCCACAGCCCCGCTCCTCACCCGGCAAACCAGGTGGGGGAGACGGTTTAGTCGCTGACTATTCAACCATGGAGCGGGTAGCACGGGATTACATGGTACCCGTGGCGGGGGAACTCCCCCCCATCCTGACCTTATTTCAGCATGACTTTAAATGTTGCTTTTGATGTCTGATTATTATTTATATCAAATGTTTGTGCACAGGAATAAATAATAGTAATAACACGAGGAACTGCAGCTGTTGGAATATTACATAGTACACAAAGTACTGGAGTAACTAAGCAGGTCAGACAGCATCTGTGGAGGACATGGATAGGCGACAGTTGGGGTCGGGACCCTTCTTCAAGACAGCTTGTAATAGTGGGGAGTAAGGTGGGAGCGGGACAAGTGTGACAAAGTGACAATGGATACACATGAGGGGGTTGGATTGGCTGGTGTCAACCATGATAACATAATTTTGGGAGCAACTGTAATAAACACCACTTAATATCAAAGGTAATAGATTAATGCTAACATAATTTCTGAAAAATTTGAGGGCATGTTCCTCCCTGATCACCTTGCTTAAAAACTGAGAAAAATAACAGGGTGAAACATCTCATCTGTTTTATGTTCAGATCTCTTCTTGGTCCAAGCCCAATTGAATGACCTTCACCATACCTTCTCTAGATCAGTCTGCCACAGTTCCAAATATTTCTAATGAGCATTAATTTAAATTCACATTCCTCACAGGTAAAATGAATTGATAAAATAACTTAAAACCATAAACAGCATATTTTTCAGAAATGTTGACAAAATCCCAATTAATTATATATTTTCTTGGAGGCATGTCAAAAATGCCCACACAGATCTATTTCCAAGCTCTCCTAGTTTATGGATACATACAGTAATTCATGGTGAGATAAGTTAAAGGAAACGTCAGTGCAAAAGAGGAAGTCTGCAGGAAGTAAAAGGGCTGGTATGAATCGATTTCTCCAAGAGTGTCCTCTTGATAGATTTTATTTTTCAATTGCATCAATTGGAGCATCCTGGACAATACAGATCATCCCCTCCACGACACACCAGTCAACCTGAGGAGCACCTTCAGCAACAGACGGGTTCCACCAAGATGCAGCACAGAACGCCACAGGAGATCCACTTTCCCTGTGGCTATCAAACCAAGCAATGAGCTTCTAGCGAGCCAACGGCCATCCACACTTCAGTAGAAGTTGCGATCACTGTTGTATACAGCAGTGTAAGGACTATGATAAAGCACGCGCACCAAAATCCTCCCCCTTTTGACTCCATTTGTAGTTGTATGTCTAGTTGCTTTATTTTCATATGGCTGTATGGTAATTCACACATCTATGTACCTTAATTGGTACATGTGACAATAAAAGACCTTTAAAACCTTTGAAATGATTAAAACTACGATGGGGCCAGCTGTTAAAAAGGTCTGTTTGGAGGGTGTACAATTAGGAGAATCCGACTTATTAATCAACCTGAACCATTATTTTTATTTCCGTCTCCACAGAGACTGCCTGCCTAATTATGATATGGTTCTGTGTTTGTTCCATCACTTAGAATGGACAATTTGCATTCCTCCAAACTTATCTGGAGCAACAATGTGAGCAGCATTTCACTGGTTGAAAATCTCTTTAGGTTCATCCTAACGTACGGGAAATTACAATGGACATGTTTTATGGTATTCCAAAATGTCACCTGATGACTTCACAGGTTGAGAAGCCGACAAGAAATTATTTTGTGGCCTGCCCTATTTGGAAATGTTAATTGTAAGTGTCTCAAGGGAATTACAAATGTTTAACACAGTCCATAAAAAAACCTCTAGGAAACAGGGTGATAACATCCAGCATTTTGGTCTATCCAGGAAACAGGGACTGCAACCTGTTATTTTGGTATTTTCTGATTTTATACAAAGGTTTCAAAGTTTAAAGTGTCTTCTATTGTCACATATACCAATTAAGGTACGGTGAAATGTGAATTACCATGCAGCCATACGAAAAAAAAGCAACAAGACACACAACTCCATAAAAGTTAACATAAACATCCACCACTGCGGATTCCTCACTTTCCTCATTGTGATGGAAGGCAAAAAAGTCCAATGTTATGAGTTCATATATTAATCATTAGGTTCACCAGACTGATTCCTGGGATGTCAGGACTTTCGTATGAAGAAGGACTGGATAGACTCGGCTTGTACTCGCTAGAATTTAGAAGATTGAGGGGGGATCTTATAGAAACTTACAAAATTCTTAAGGGGTTGGACAGGCTAGATGCAGGAATATTGTTCCCGATGTTGGGGAAGTCCAGGACAAGGGGTCACAGTTTAAGGATAAGGGGGAAATCTTTTAGGACCAAGATGAGATAAACATTGTTCACACAGAGAGTGGTGTGCCTGTGGAATTCTCTGCGTCAGAAGGTAGTTGAGGCCAGTTCATTGGCTATATTTAAGAGGGAATTAGATGTGGCCTTTGTGACCTTTGTGGCTTAGGGGATCAGGGGTTATGGAGAGAAGGCAGGTAAGGGACACTGAGTTGGATGATCAGCCATGATCAGATTGAATGGCGGTGCAGGCTCGAAGGGCCGAATGGCCTACTGCTGCGCCTATTTTCTATGTTTCTAATCACATCACAGTTACATCACTGATGATGTGTTCAGGAGCGTCAATAGATGTATTTTTAGCAAAAGAAAGGAGATTAGGATGACACATGTTCCCCTCAGGGGAACTGCACACACCAACAATTACAAGAAGTTAATATCAAGAATAGAGTTGGAGAACGGAAACAAAACTAAACTTAAACAAATGTCATGCTCAACGGGGACTGTGAATGATCACCGAGTGAACATTTGCATTTCACTCGGTTTTATGAAGGATTCAGACTCCAGGGTCTCACTAGGTTTGTTTGGATTTTGGTGAAGAGAGATGTGAACAGTGAAAGAAAGTGCTCCCTGGTTTTGTTTGAAATTTTAGTCATGCGCATACCTGACAAGGAGTCTAAATGCATTGCACGGGGTCTGCATCTGTCAAGTGTGATGCTGCCATTTTATGGCCATCCCCCGACCCCCTTCACAAACCATTCATTATTTGTGACAAACATTTGAATTTTGCAAGAACCATTTTCGTTTGAGAAGAATTGTTTTTGCCACAGCTAAGCATTTCTGTGCTGCAGAGCTCAAATGGCTTTTTGATGCCTTCTCAACCACTTTGGTTTCTCTTTGTTATGGTTCCTTACTGCCTTTCTGAATTTGCCTGTACCACTTCCTCCTTGCTGTGTTTACTCCAGCTTGCATAGGCCATACCATTAACTGCATGGTTGCGCAGCGCTGGAGTTGCTACCTTACAGAGCCAGAGACCCAGGTTCGATCCCGACTACGGATGCGTGTCTGTACGGAGTTTGTACGTTCTACCCGTGACCTGCGTGGGTTTTCTCCAGAATCTCCGGGTTCCTCCCACGCTCCAAAGATATACGGATTTGTAGGTTAATTGGCTTGGTATAATTATAAATTGTCCCTAGTGTGTGTAGGATAGCCTTAAGCCCCTGTCCCACTTAGGAGACCTAAACAGCAACCTCTGCCCGCCACCCAAGGTTTCCATGAGGTCACCAGTGGTTTTGGTCACTCTCCCTAATGGTCGAAAGTGGTTTCTGTGTGGTCGAGGCTTCATCTAGGTTGCTGCTATTTTTTCATCATGATTAAAACCGGCCTCGACTAAAAATAGGTTGCCGTTTTAAAAATCGATCATTTTTTAGTCGCAGGTCTAGTCGAAGCCGGTTTTCTTCATAGTCGAGGAAGGTTTTCAACATGTGTGTGGGAGGTGGTAGGGGGTTGCAGGTCACCTCCACCTGGATTTTTTTTTTTGGGTGGTGGGCAAGTTCACCAGAGGTTGCTGTTTAAGTCTCCTAAGTGGGACAGGGGCTTTAGTGTGCGGGTATTGCTGGTCAGTGCGGACTCTGTGGGCCGAAGGGCCTGTTTCCACGCTGTATCGCTAAACTAAACTAAACTCACGTTAATATTCTCAAGATATTCTAAAACATCTCCCACCTTCAGCCATGTCCAGTAAACACTTTATTTTGGCCTTTTAAAAAAAAAGTTAATAAATGAAAATGTGCAAAACTGATATGCAAAATCATTTTCCAAATTCTGCTTTCATCTTTCTCATGTATACTTGCTTTTGATCTTTAAGTACTTACAAACTACAGGATAAATCCTGGAGAGTTGGCAACTCAGGAATCCAATGACTCTTGGAGTCTTGAAATGCCTTCCACAACTCTCGCAAGCTTCTGCAGATGCACTGTAGAAAGCATAACATCAGGTTACGTCACAAATTGGTTTCGGAACAGTTCTGCTCAAGACTGCAAGAAATTACAGAACTTTCTAGATGTAATCCAGTCAATCACACAAACTTCCCACTATGACACGGGTCCTGAACTTAAAGAAAGCTACTTTGAGGATATGAGACGTGAATTGGCCAAGATAGACTGGCAATTGATTCTTGAAGGGTTGACGGTGGATATGCAATGGAAGGCATTTAAAGACTGCATGGATGAACTACAACAATTGTTCATCCCAGTTTGGCAAAAGAATAAATCAGGGAAGGTAGCGCATCCGTGGATAACAAGGGAAATCAGGGATAGTATCAAAGCAAAAGATGAAGCGTACAAATTAGCCAGAAAAAGCAGCCTACCAGAGGACTGGGAGAAATTCAGAGAACAACAGAGGAGGACAAACGGCTTAATTAGGAAAGGGAAAATGGATTATGAAAGAAAACTGGCAGGAAACATAAAATCTGATTGCAAAAGCTTTTATCGATATGTGAAGCGAAAAAGATTAGTTAAAACAAATGTAGGTCCCTTGCAGTCAGAAACAGGTGAATTGATCACGGGGAACAAGGACATGGCAGACCAATTGAATAACTACTTTGGTTCTGTCTTCACTAAGGAAGACATAAATAATTTGCCATAAATAGCAGGGGATCGCGGGTCAAATGAGGGAGGAACTAAGTGAATCCAGGTTAGCCGGAAAGTGGTGTTAGGTAAATTGAATGGATTAAAGGCCAATAAATCCAAAGGGCCAGATAGGCTGCATCCCAGGGTACTTAAGGAAGTAGCCCCAGAAATAGCGGATGCCTTAGTGATAATTTTTCAAAACTCTTTAGATTCTGGAGTAGTCCCTGAGGATAGCTAATGTAACCCCACTTTTTAAAAAGGGAGGGAGAGAGAAAACGGGGAATTACAGACCAGTTAGTCTAACATCGGTAGTGGGGAAACTGCTAGTCAATTATTAAAGATGGGATAGCAGCGCATTTGGAAAGTGATGAAATCATTGGACAAAGGTGAATCATGTCTGACGAATCTTATTGAATTTTTTGAGGATGTAACTAGTAGAGTGGATAAGGGAGAAGCAGTGGATGTGTTATATCTGGGCTTTCGACAAAGTCCCACACAAGAGATTAGTATACAAACTTAAAGCACACGGTATTGGCGGTTCAGTATTGATGTGGATAGAGAACTGGCTGGCAGACAGGAAGCAAAGAGTAGGAGTGAACGGGTCCTTTTCAGGATGGCAGGTAGTGACTAGTGGGGTGCCGCAAGGCTCAGTGCTGGGACCCCAGCTATTTACAGTATATATTAATGATTTGGACGAGGGAATTAAAAGCAACATCTCAAAGTTTGCGGATGACACGAAGTTGGGGGGCAGTTTTAGCTGTGAGGAGGATGCTAGGAGGCTGCAAGATGACTTGGATAGACTGGGTGAGTGGGCAAATGCATGGCAGATGCAGTATAATGTGGATAAATGTGAGGTTATCCACTTTGGTGGCAAAAACAGGAAAGTAGACTATTATTTGAATGGTGACCGATTAGGAAAAGGGGAGATGCAACGAGACCTGGGTGTCATGGTACACCAGTCATTGAAAGTAGGCATGCAGGTGCAGCAGGCTGTGAAGAAAGCGAATGGTATGTTGGCATTCATAGCAAAAGGATTTGAGTACAAGAGCAGGGAGGTTCTACTGCAGTTGTACAGGGTTTTGGTGAGGCCACACCTGGAGTATTGCATACAGTTTTGGTCTCCTAATCTGAGGAAAGACATACTTGCCATAGAGGGAGTACAGAGAAGGTTCACCAGACTGATTCCTGGGATGGCAGGACTTCCATATGAAGAAAGACTGGATAGACTCGGCTTGTACTCGCTGGAATTCAGAAGATTGAGGGGGGATCTCATAGAGACTTACAAAATTCTTAAGGGGTTGGACAGGCTAGATGCAGGAAGATCGTTCCCGATGTTGGGGAAGTCCAGGACAAGGGGTCACAGTTTAAGGATAAGGGGGAAGTCCTTTAGGACCGAGATGAGCAAATCGTTTTTCACACAGAGAGTGGTGAATCTGTGGAATTCTCTGCCACAGAAGGTAGTTGAGACCAGTTCGTTGGCCATATTTAAGAGGGAGTTGGATGTGGCCCTTGTGGCTGAAGGGATCAGGGGTATGGAGAGAAGGCAGGTACAGGATACTGAGTTGGATGATCAGCCATGATCATATTGAATGGCGGTGCAGGCTCGAAGGGCCGAATGGCCTACTCCTGCACCTAATTTCTATGTTTCTATGTTTCTATGAACTCTACCAGGAAACAAAGAGTAGGAATTAACGGGTCCTTTTCAGAATGGCAGGCAATGACTAGTGGGGTGCGGCAAGGCTCAGTGCTGGGACTCCAGTTATTTACAATATATGTTAACGATTTAGACGAAGAAATTAAATGAAACACCTCCGAGTTTGCGGATGACACAAAGCTGGGTGGCAGTGTGAGCTGCGAGGAGGATGCTGTGAGGCTGCAGGGTGACTTGGATAGGTTGGATGAGTGGGCAAATGCATGGAAGATGCAGTATAATGTGGATAAATGATAGGTTATCCACTTTGGTGGTAAGAACAAGAAGGCAGATTATCTGAAAGGTGTCAGATTAGGAAAAGGAGATGCAACGAGATCTAGGTGTCCTTGTACATCAGTCACTGAAAGAAAGCATGCAGATACAGCAGGCAGTGAAGAAAGCTAATGGCATATTGGCCTTGATAGTGAGAGGATTTGAGTGTAGGAGCAAGGAGGTTCTACTGCAGTTGTACAGGGCTCTGGTGAGATCACACCTGGAGTATTGTGTGCAGTTTTGGTCTCAATTTGAGGAAGGACATTCGTGCTGTTGAGGGAGTGCAGCGTAGGTTCAGCAGGTTAATTCCCGGAATGGCGGGACTGACGTATGATGAAAGAATCGATCTTATAAATTATGAAAGACCGGGCTTATATTCACTGGAATTTAGAAGGATGAGAGGGGATCTTATAGAAACATATAAAATTATTAAAGGATTAGATGCAGGAAAAATGTTCCCCATGTTAGGGGAATCCGGAACCAGGCTCATGAAAGCAGCAAACATAATCAATGAACTTTCCAACCCTGTTTAAGAATAAGGGGTCGGCCATTTAGGACAGAGATAAGGAAAATGTTTTTCAGCCAGAGAGTTGGGAATCGGTGGAATTCTCTGCCACAGAAGTAGAGGCCAATTCACAGGGTGCATTCAAGAGAGAGTTAGATATAGCTTTTAGGGCCAACGGAATCAAGGGATATGGGAGAAAGGGGTACTGATTCTGGATGATCAGCCATGATCATATTGAATGGCGGAGCTGGCTCGAAGGGCCGAATGGCCTATCCTGCACCTATTTTCTATGTTTCTCTCTACACCTTATGCTCAGGAAAGCCAACATAATCAAGCACCTTTCCACCCCGGTCATTCCTCCTTCTCCCAACGTCTGCTCTACAGCAGAAGCTCAAAAGCGCACACGATTTCATCACCTCTTATTACCCAGCTTCTGAACAGTCAATTCAACTCTATCGATTGAGAGATCACAAAAGATACAATGTGAAATAGATCCTTTGGTGTTCAAGGAACTTCAGATGCTGGAAAATCGAAGGTAGACAAAATTGCTGGAGAAACTCAGCGGGTGCGGCAGCATCTATGGAGCGAAGGAAATAGGCAACGTTGCCCATTTCCTTCAGGGTTTCGGGCCGAAACGTTGCCTATTTCCTTCGCTCCATAGATGCTGCCGCACCCGCTGAATTTCTCCAGCACTTTTGTCTGCAGTCCATACTGATCATTAATCATCCATTCACACTAGTTCTATATTACTCCACTTTTGCATTTACAATGGGCAATTTGCGGTGGGCCAATTAAGCTACAAACTTGCACGTCTTTTGGATGTAGGAGGAAACCGGAGCACCGGGAAGATACGCATGCGGTCACAGGGAGAATATGAAAACTCCACACAGACAGCATCCGTGTTACCTCTTACCATTGCTTTTTACCATTGCCCGTCGGAAACCAGCATCACTGCGTCGCTAATGTTTTCAACTATTCAACTGTCGCTAATGTTTTTAAGGATAAGGGGGAAGTCTTTTAGGACCGAGATGAGAAAATCATTTTTCACACAGAGAGTGGTGAATCTGTGGAATTCTCTGCCACAGAAGGTAGTTGAGGCCAGTTTGTTGGCCATATTTAAGAGGGAGTTGGATGTGGCCCTTGTGACTGAAGGGATCAGGGGGTATGGAGAGAAGGCAGGTACAGGATACTGAGTTGGATGATCAGCCATGATCATATTGAATGGCGGTGCAGGCTCGAAGGGCTGAATGGCCTGCTCCTGCACCTAATTTCTATGTTTCTATGTTTCAACGATTTAATAAGAATAATAATTGCTTTTTACTTTCCTTCATCATTTGTCTGATCGTTTTATCACTTCTGTCCACCTGACTTAATTGAAAATCAGGTTTCTTCCTTTCGTTCCATCCACTCTCCACTATTCTCCCTGTCTCTATTCACCTTAACATTGCTTTTCCACTGCTGGGAATTTGAAATAAAAGCTGAAAATGCTGGGAACACTCTTTGGAGAGTGTGAGAGAATATTTCAGGTCCTAAGAAAATCTATTGATCGTGTGTTTCAACATTGTTCTCCCTGCAGATGTGACCAGACCAGCTGGGTTTACTCATCATCTTTCTGTTATTGTCATACATCTAACATTTGCTAGTTTCAATTGAAGTCCACTGACCTGAGACTTTCACATTGTACCTCATTCCATGTGAGTGCTGCCTGGCCTGCTGAATACGTTCTGCAGTTTCAATATTTGTTCCATGTTTCCAAAATCTTTTACTTTGTGATGTTATGTTGTTCTCTATGTGCTCTCCTAAGCAGAGCGAGGCTGCTTTCAATGCTGGCTTCCTCACAGCAACTCATTCATTTTTCATACATGAATTCACACAATGATGATCAGGAGCCTTTCATCATATTTGAGTCAAATGTAATGTGCAACTGATCTCCACATGCAAGCTCATCCAACGAGGGTCACTAGACATTGATTAAACTGATTTATTTTCATCTTTGTCATACAATTTGTGCCAACGGCAAGTTTATCTCCGAACAAGAAATTCTGCTCAAATGCGGAGTTCATTATTAATTTTCAGATAGAATGGCAGGAACTTATTTGGCTGTGTATTTGTTTTAATTCAGCCATAGTATTAACATATAATTTTATGGATATCTGTAGTGATAACACGTAGGGTCCAATTTCAGATCCGTTATTTTAAGAGCAAATTGTAAGGATTTCACACGACAGCGTGTTATCCACACAGCATGAGATGAGGAGGAAATGGACGTTGACAATCATGCTGGAGGCTATCAGGCTCTCTGTTGGGAGGGGGAAGCCAACAAGGGACATCAAGATGTTGCTGGAGATAGTTGCCAAATCCAACAGTGAGAATGAGATGTAGACACAGGCAACTGCAAATGCTGATTTACCATTGTGGAATTTATCGCCACAGACTGCTGTGGAGGCCAAGTCATTGTTGTTTTTTGGGTAAAGTGGAGATTGATAGGTTCTTAATTAGTAAGGGCGTCAAAGGTTTCGGAGAAAGCAGGAGAAAGGGGTTGAAATGGAAAAATGGATCGGTCATGACTGAATGGCAGAGCAGACTCAATTGACCAAATGGCCAAATTCTGCTCCTGTATCTTATGATCTCTGGAGAACATGAATAAGTGATGCTTCAGGTCAGGACCCTGCTTCAGAAAGAATAAGATCCAATAGTAGATTAAGAATGATGAATGTTGACGCATATTCATCTACCCGCCAATGCATCTATTGCCAATTCCCTCAATCTGCCTTCATAACTTTAGTTCTACTAATATAGATCATCAGCTATAGTTGTGTTCAATTATGGTATGAAGGGCCAAATCCTGCTCTTTTGTGCTTCTCCAGTGGATTACACCCAGCCTCTGCCAGAGCTCAACCTGACTCACAAAGCTGGAAACTCTGACTAGCTTTGACAATAATAAAATTACCAGCCAGTAAAAGCAAGGCATCTCTCATCTGTCTGAAGCACTTACAAGAGGCCACTTGCATGTGGAAGAATGATGAGGTGCAAACATTGAGGGTGGTGATCACTTTCGCAGCCACTTGTGCAGCATCTCCACCAAGTTCAACACACAACAGATTTTTTTTTTCCCCCCCAAGAAGCTCCAAAGGTAATCAGCATCTTTTATGACAGCCTAAGACCCATCAGACACTGTTCAAACATGTCCATGTGAATCTGTGAATAGACAGGTGGTAACGCGTCTCTTGCCACCCTTTCTCGTGTGTCGGTGAGTTTGGCATCAATCTCTTGTGATTCTCGAGATTTCCCACGCTGTTTCTGTTCCCGTGGAACGATGAGCTCCTATTGTGTTGCCTCCGAGCCGATTGACTAACTGCTGCAAAGAAGTGAATAATTTGAAAAATATCCAAATTAAACAACCAAGTTGATGAGGGTAGCACAAATCATATTAAGGCTTTTATCAAAATTTCTTAAGGAGAAGCCCAGCATAATTATGCTGTTGAAAGACTGTCACACAATCACTCAAGAGCAGACGACTAGAGGATTCATTTCCATATTTGCCTGTCCTCAGATCCTTTCAATGTGTCTATGTTTGTGATGTGGTTTCTCAAGTGAATTTCAGGAAGCTATGGAAACTATATGCCTGCATTAAATTCACAAACAACTCCTGTGGTTTGATCTCAATGATCAAATATTGTACTTACATTTCTGAATCACAACCTGCATTAAATCTGAAGGTTTAGTGGTCCCACTCATTGTTTCGAACCTGATGCCATTATTGGCAGATTTGATGCTCTGATCACTCACTGAAATTCCACACATTCCCCAAGGATTCAAATTCCATGCTCTGTATCTGTTCACTGTTAGTCTGCAGGAAGCAAAAGATTATTTATCAGATCTCAGCACACAATAGACAAATGACTGAGCTGAGAAATCAAATTGGGGTGCTGTCCAATGGCTATTAAGTACTTTGGGTTGCAAATGCTCATCTCAAAAAAGAAATTCAAATTTCTTCATCTAACCTTCCAAAAAGAGAAATGTCCAATTGTTGCCAATGACACAGACCCACCATAAAGTACAGAAATCAGCATGGGTATTATCACATTTTAAATTAATTCAATGACTACTGAGACTCTTTTATATTCCTTTCTGCCCTGTTATTTGAATAACATCTGATTAGCTCATAGATCTTTACTCAAAAAAATACAAAGCTGAGTAAAGACAATTTTTCTCCAAGACAATTTGTGTCAAAATTGATAGTTAACTACACTAATAAGCAAGAAGAAATATTAAGCCTACCTTCTGCAGATTAATGATACTTCCTGATTACCAAGGAGAGCTACTCTGAACGGAGGCAGAAACAAGGAAGGCGATGGAAGAAAAGCTCTACAACATGGTGGGCCCGGAACCCATTGAGGTCTGAAGAAGGGTCTCGACCCCAAACGTCACCTATCCATGTTCTCCAGAGACGTTGCCTGACCCACTGGGTTACTCCAGCACTTTGTGTCTTTTTTTTACTCTAATCGAAATTAAACTTTTGTTTAATTCTTTGGCATTTTCATGTGCACTGGACAGAATGGTGCCGAAGTGCAAGATGTGAATTGCAAGGTGTTTACAATATATATCTGGGGTTATGTATAAAAATATTTATCAAGGATGGCACAGTTTTGCATCTAATAGAGCTGCTGCCTCAGAGCGACAAATACCCGGACGCAATCCGGACCTTGAGTGTTGTCTGTGTGGAGTTTGCTTGCTCTCCCTGAAACCTCATTGGGTTCCTCTGGGTGCTTTGGGTTTCTGCAGGCCTTTCTAATACTTGTAGATTGGTAGGTTAATTAGCCATTTTAAATCAGCCCCAGTGGTAGAATCTGAGGAAAGTTGATGAGAATGTGGGGAAAATAAAAATAGGATTAATATGGGTTTAGTGTAGATGGATAGTTGATGATGGGCCTTGATTTGTGGACTCGCCCCATTTTCCCACTACTCCTCCCCTTTCCCCCACCCCTCCCCTTTCCCCCACCCCTCCCCTTTCCATCTATATATCTCCCTCTGGCTTTACATTTTCTCCCTATCTGACCTTTTGTCTCTTTTACACCTCTAACCTTTGTTACTTACTCAACCAATTTAACCCTCTCACCTGTATCCACCAAAGATCCTACAGCGCGCAAGATAGATCACTCGACAAAAAAGATGTAGTACGGTCATGGGCAGATTCATGGGTAATTTTCGGCCCCATTTCCGTAACCGGCTTCTGTCTCTGCACCAAAGATCCCATAACGGAGCAAAGATAACTAGTGCGGGAACGGAAGCCGGTTACGGAAACATCCTCGTAAAAATCAAAGTTCTTTGGTAAAAATCTTCTCCTCATTTTCAGAATTATAATTTATTAACACAAACTGTTCCCCCGCAATGTTGATTACACTGCGAGTCGGGTCGGGTTACTGAAATGGATGAAAAAAAAGGCCAACGTTCCGCTCAAGGTTTCACATCACCCCATTGCCTTTAGCAGGAGTGGTCTATCTTGCTCCGCTATAGGATCTTTGTTATCCATCTTTCTCACTTGCCATGCTTTGTCATGCCCACACCTCTTTTCCAGCTCTCTCCCCCTTACTGCAATTAGTCTGTAGATGGGTCACAACCCAAAACTTCACCTGTCCATTCCCTCCACACATGCTGCCTGACCCGCTGAGTTAATGCAGCACTTTGTGTTTTGCTCAAGATTTCAACATCTGCGATTCTTATGCCTCCCTGAGATCTCCCTGCTTATCAGGCTGGCAGAAAGACACAAAAAGCTGGAGTAACTCAGTGGGTCAGGCAACATGTCTGGAGAAAAGGAATAGGTGACGTTTTGAGTTGAGACCCTTCTTCAGACCGAGAGACAGGGGAAAGATGGTGATATAGAGAGAAAAAGAACAAATGAATGAAAGATGTGCAAAAAAGTAACGATGATAAAGGGAACAGGTATCTCTATATCACCGCTATATCTCTCGTTTCCCTTTCCCCTGACTCTCAGTCTGAAGAAGGGTCTTGACCTGAATCATCACCTAGTCCCTTTTCCCAGAGATGCTGTCTGACCAACTGAGTCACTCCAGCCTTTTTGTGTCTATTTCAGTTTAAACCAGCATCTGCAATTCCTTCCTCCAATCAGCCTGGCATCCTAACTACTATGTTTACTCTGAGGCTAGGCTAAACCTTAACTGTCATCAATGCTGGTGCCTCACTAACATAAACTGCTGGACAGCTGGGATAATCTCAAAGGAGAGACTCAAAAAGAAAATCGTTGGAAAGGTCTGCACAAGATTATTTATTTTCTGTCTATTTGCTAATTGCTCTTTACTTCCTTAATTAAATATTTTAATTTCCAGTAATTACAAGCCTTAACAGAAATCCAATACTCATTTTCAAACATGAAAATAAATCATGATGAGAAGAAAATAGCGAACAAACAACAAGACCAAAATAACTAAATGACTCCAATATATCCAAAGTCAACAAGTGTTTTAACACGTCGAAGGAATGCACAAAAACAAGAAAAAAAATGTGACTTTTAATTAAAATGTGAAAAAATGATGGTTTAAAGACTAGATAGTACAGAATGGATAAAAATCTTATTAAAAGATCAAGAGATGCCTTTTAACTGAATCTCTGATCTTCAGTGTCAAGTATGTTATGTTAAGCAAAATTACTGGATCCATAAGTATATTTATAGATAGCGGTAATTATGAAAGAGTTTCCACTCATTATGCAAACTGAACATAACAGTGGCCTCCATTATCATTTAAGTTGGAGATTTCTGCAGCTATTTTGAATTCAAATGAGTGCAAATGTTGTTTATTGAGATTACCGGTACTCTGCAATTAATTTAATTATTTAGTGGAATAATCATGTCTGCATGTTTGGAATATGTGTAGAAGGAGAAGTACAGGAGTGTTCGTGCCCCTCACATTCACCTGTCTAGTTTGTCAAGAGAGAGCTAGATAGAGTTCTTAAAAATAGCGGAGTCAGGGGATAAGGGGAGAAGGCAGGAACGGGGTACTGATTGGGGATGATCAGCTGTGATCACATTGAATGGCGGTGCTGGCTCGAAGGGCCAAATGGCCTACACCTGCACCTATTGTCTATTATTTTCCTATTCCTTTGTTCGTCCCTCTGACCCCGCACTGCTCATGGTTCCATCTGCCCACTACTCCTTACCCATCTGGCTCAACTTATCACTAAGCACCCTCTGCTTGATCCCACCTCTTCCACCTTGCTGTATGTACCCCTCACCCCCTTCCCCATCAAGGACCACCTATCACCTACCAGCCTCTATTCCCCCAATGCAATGTCAAACACAATCGGTAGACCAAAGGTGAAGATACAGAGTGCAGAATATAGTTCTCAGCATGGTGGTGCTTCAGGTCCACAGACAGAGACCAATGTCCGCAATGGGGTAGAGGTGAATCGGACAGTACCCTAGCTTATGGAAGGGCTGTTCAGAAGCCTGATAACAGAGGGGAAGAAGCTGTTCCTGAGTCTGGTGGTGTGTGCTTTCTGCCTGACAGGAGCAGGAAGAAGGAGGAATGACTGGGATGGGACAAGTCTTTGATTCTGACTATGAGGTGATTACTTCCCAACAAGCAGCGAGATGCTGTCAATGGACACAGGGGTATTACCCTTGAAGAGCTCATGGACCCCTAGGGGTGAAGGGGCAGCATTGCAGGAGTAGGCCATTCTCTATAATATGATCCTTTCTCCCTTTGCAAATTTCTCCTTTGCTTGCTCCTGCATGAGGAACGCATAACAGCACCTAGAGAGTCACCATGTTCTAGCAACATCTTGCAGCTTCCAAGTCTCTGAAAAGTCTAATCTTGGCCCAGGGAGATATGTAATTTCTTACATTCTCATTTTAAGGTCCAGTGTCCTGTCAACACTGGATCGTTGAAGTAGGAACAGGTAACTGCAGACAAAAAAAAAGACACAAAGTGCTGGAGTAACTTAGCAGGTCAGGCAGCATCTCTGGAGAACACAGACATGTGATGTTTCAGCTCAGAACCCTTGAGAAGTGTCCTGACCCAAAACGTCACTTTTCCATGTTCTCCAGAGATGCTGCATGGCCCGCTGAGTTACTCCAGCATTTTGGGTATATTTTTGGAATAAACCAGCATCTGCAGTTCCTTTTATTACTGTTATTCTTCAAAGTACACATACATACATACCTTGTAGAGATTTTGCAGTGAACCAGTAAAATGGAGACAGGAGAGACTGCAGATGCTGGAATCTGAGGTAAAACACAAACTGTTGGAGGAACTCACCACGTCAGACAGGATCTGTGGAGGTAAATGGACAGTTGGCGTTTGGGGTTGAGACCCTTCCTCTGGATAGTCCATTCCCCTCCACAGATGCTGCCCCACCTGCTGAGTTTCCTCAGCAATTTGCTTTGTTTGACACCGCCCAGCCCAGTCAAACTTAACAGGCGTTGACGTCCAACCAAGCCCAGACAACTCCCTGAATTGGCCAAGGGAGACAGACTGAAACTATCTCATCTCGGCCGAGAAAAAGACTTGTGTCCAAACTGGAGCGGCTGGAGTGCAGCAGCCACGAGGAGAACACTGATATTCGGATTTGCCAGCACACCTATGAGGTTCTGATGTGGAGTACAACCTGCTTTTGTTGTTCAGAAGCCCCCCTCCCCCCGGCTCTCTAAACGGAGATTCTCAGCTTGCACTTATTCCCCTCTATTTTAATGTGTGTCAATGCGGTTTTAATACTCTCCGCCCACACACTTGACAGCAGCGTTGGAGCAAAGTGGGGTTTCATTTCGTCAAAGTTAAACGCCCCAACCCAACTGGCCTAAAAAACAAAATACTCGGTTCAAAGCAGAGTGGGAGCTGGTTCCTTCACTGACCGAGGCCGGGACAAGTATGGGGTTGTAAACCGCGGAGCAGCTGAACTGCGGAGAAATCAGTGGACAGGAGCCAGAAAGGTGAGTCCACAACCCTCATGCAATGTTTGACTCCCAGGAGGGGCTGGTGTTGTCTCAGTGGAACTCATGTTGTTCGTCAGAGGCGGTGGGAGTTTTCTGTGCAGACCCCGAGGAACTTCATCGCACCAGAAGTAAACGTGTCTGCCTTCCCCGAATCCGCACACAAATCTTAGCGACCAATTTGTTTTTCAGAGTTGTCCCCTTCATCCTGGCTGCCTTTTAGAGCTCAGCAGGTAACATATTCGTGCAGCGAGAGCAAGGCAAAGGACAGGGTTAGTATATCCGTGCAGAATAGTTACAAATTAAGATTTTTTTTTTACAAGATAAGATTTTTTTTTCTGATTGAATCCTGGTGGTGAATTCAATTTGCATAAAAGTTTCAAGCGCGCTTTAATCGGTATCTCTGCTACATGGCTCTTACAAATACATACATAGGTTAGGTTTGGAGTCCAAAAATACCTTTAGAACACTAACACTTTGAGAATCAGATGATATTTTTAGAACAATGTCAATCATAACTGCACTCTGTTGGCTAATAGAGATGAACTGTGAGTTAAATAAGTTTGTCTTATTGAACTGTTTGGCGTCCCAGTGTAATTTCAGAACTCCCTGCTGCAATGCTAAGAAATGACTGTGCCGCATCTATTCATGATGCACTTTTATGACGTTTGTGAAATGAATTTACCAACTGTAGATATGATTTATACTACATCGCCTGAGTAGGTGAATCGAGAACCAGAGGTCATAGCTTTAACGTGAAGACGGAAAAAGATTTAAGAGGAATCTGAGGGGTAACTTTTTCACACAAAGGGTGGTGCGTGTGTGGAACAAGCTGCCAGAGGAGGTAGTTGAGGCAGGGACTATCCCAACATTTAAGAAACGGTTAGACAGGTACATGGATAGGACAGGTTTGGAGGGATATGGGCCAAACACGGGCAGGCGGGACTAGTGTAGCTGGGACATGTTGGGTCGCGACCTGTTTCCACACTGTATCACTCTCTGCATTAATATGCCTTTTAAAGCTGTCCCAGGAGAACTGCATTACCAATAAAATAAAATATTTGAACCGTCATCGCCCCTTTCACAAACTCCGAATGCCCCTTAGAGATTTACAACCAATTAAGTACTATTGTGGCCGAGTCACTTTTGTAATTCGGGATACACAGCAGCTGATTTGTGGCCACTCGGCTATCTAATGAAGTAATAATTATTTAGTAATGCTGATTTGTACCATAGATGAACCTCCTTGCTCTTCAAAGTAGTGTCATTAGCAGTTTCAGAACCACTTGCCAGAACGCATTGGCCTTTGTTTTTACTTTCTGAAAGATGGCAGCTTCTTTGGAATCGTCCAAGAACATTAGTTCAGTTTAACGCAGCGGGACAGGCAGCATCTCTGGATAGAAGGAATGGGTGACATTTCGGGTCGAGACCCTTCTTCAAACCCTCAACCCGAAACGTCACCCATTCCTTCTCTCCAGAGATGCTGCCTGTCCTGCTGAGTTACTCCAGCATTTTGTGTAAATCTTCAGTGTAAACCAGTATCCGCAGTTCCTTCCCACACATTGGTTTATTTTATTGTTGCGTGTATCGAGGTACAGTGAAATTACTCGTTGCTTGTTACATTACTCGTTTGTGCTAAAATCTTGGGTTCAGGGGAGTGTACTCCTCGGTCAGCCGCAGCTGATGTACATTTAGACTTGGACAGTGGATTCCTTCGGTGCTTGCGAAGGTGTAATGGCTTTTAGTGGAGAGGTGCCTTTATTTGACTGCTTTGCTTTGACTGTGAACATTTTCCATGCTCACTACTCAAGTGCCGAGTAGTCAGGATGTAATTGAGTTTCAGGCTTTCCTCTGTATATCTTCCAAGTAATATCTGGTAATAGGATTAGCAGAGTATTTGATTGATTGAAAAATACAGCATGGGAGCAGGCATTTTGGCCCATTTATTTCACGCCGACCATTGTTCACCCTTTCACACACGTTCTATGTTATTCCCACTATTCCAGTACACTGGAGACTTTGCCCACTAAGCTTGTGCCAGTTTCAACTAACCTATTCTTGTGAGTGGACATGAGCAGCCATGAGTCAGAAGGATCAGTGTTAGGTTATTTCAGTTTTTTTTTAATTAGTTGTGTACACTTTAATAGAGTCACAAAGCACAGAAACGGGCCCTTCTGCCCAACTCATCCATGTTGACCAAGATGCCACATTTGCCCGCATTCCCCCCCATATCCCTCCAAACATTTCCTATCCATGTACTTGTTCAAATGTCTTTTAAATCTTACTTTTATTTAATCCTGCCTCGACTCTCTCTCCAGGCAGCTCGTTCCATATACCGACCATCTTTTCAGTGAAAAAGTTATCACTCAGGCTCTTATTAAAATTGCCCCTCTCACCTTAAACCTATGTCCTCTGCTTCTTGATTTTCCCCTACTCTGGGTAAAATACTCTGTGCATTCACCCTGTATACATCTCTCTAACATCGCCCCATCAGGCTCCTGGGCTCCAAGGAATAAAGTCCTAGCCTCTCCCTATTGCTCAGGCCCTTGAGTCCTGGCACCATCCTCGTAAAATCTTCTCTGCACTCTTTCCGTCTTAATATTTTATGTTTAAAGTATTTCCAGAACTTTCATTATTGAATTGATCACCAGAGATTTTTGAAATGTTCTGGATGCTGGCGACATTCAGCAACTTCTACAGATTGCTGTAGTGCTTTAAACTGGCAACCAGGATAGTCACTCATGTCATTGAATAGCTGGCTAAAATATGACTAAACATTGAAGCCATATGAATCATGTTAGTGTTTTGAGCTCCTGGATTATAAAACTGTGCAGAAACAAAACATTTATCATTGACTGAGCCAGTTTCCATTGTGACAAGCATGAGAGGAAGTGGGGCCAAAGTATTATAGATTGATCAGAATAGTGCCTGGATTTCAAGATTTCTATCACAAGAACCATTTTAAGATGTAGATGTCATATAAGATGTATATGAAAGTTCTCCTTGTTAATCCAGACCTCCTAGGTCTGTGTTACAAATTTCAGTTCTGCGGCAAATGGAATTTTGATTTCAGTAACGTTGTCCATTCTCATAAACTACGCCAATGTCCTGTACTGCTCAATATCTTGTTAACTGATAGCATCACTGAGAGACCATAATAATAAGACTCCTCTATCAGCACAAACTAGGATTATATTTCTTTGCTTTTTAAAGATTATGAGGTTGATGCTTTCAAGATCTCATGAGGTAGAGAGAGAGAGAGAGAGAGAGAGAGAGAAACGAGTTCTGTGGATGAGGAAGTCTAGCAACCACATGGAGGCACGTGGTGCCGCGTAGATCTGCTGCCTCACATCTCCAGTGTCCCAGGTTCAATCCTGACCTCCAGCTCTGTCTGTGTGGAGTTTGCACTTTTTTCCCTTGTGACTGCGTCAGCTTTCTCAAGACACTGCAGTTTTTTTTCCCAGAGGCCAGTCGGCTAGGGGTTAATGAGCTACTCTGAATTGCCCGTAGTGTGTGGTCAGGGAAGAGTTGATGGGAATGCATGGAGAATACAATGAGGCTGTAAACTGATGCTCGTAACCAGTGTGGACTCAGCAGACTGAGGCTCCTATTTCAATAATAGTCCAAAATTCCCTCTGGAAGGCGACTCCGGACTGTCAAAGCTGTCACAGCCAGACAAAAAAAGTTTTTATCCACGAGTAGTTGCTCTACTCAACAGCCACAAATCTGTAGCCTCCCTTTGATCTGGTATTTTGTTGGTTCACATGCTTGATTAATGGTGTTTTATCATTAATGTTTTATTATTATTAATGTTTAGTGTTTTCTGAGTCATTCGTAACTGTCACTGTATGTCATGTTGTTACTTGTGGGCGGAGCACCAAGGCAAATACCTTGTATGTGAAAACTTGGCCAATAAACTTACTTACTTAAAATTCAAATACATGTTATTGCAAAGGAAGATAGAAAATTGGAATTATTTTCTTCAAATGACAATTAACGCTTGGTCAATTATTAATTTTAACAATTAACTATTGTTTATTGACAGCACAGTGATGCAGTTGGTAGAGTTGCTGCCTTCCAGCACCAGACACCTGGCTTCAATCCTGACTTCGGGTGCCATCAATGGGGAGTTTGCATGTTCTCCCTGTGACCATGTGGGTGTCCTCCGGGAGCTCTGGTTTCCTCTTACATCCTAAAGACATGTGTTTGTAGGTTAATTGGCCTCTATAAATTCCCCCGGTGTGTAGATAGTGGATGAGAAACTGGAATAACCTAGAACTAGTGTGAACGGGTGACCATTGGTCAGCGGGACTCGATGGGCCGAAGGGCCTGTTTCCTTGCTGTGGCTTACAATCACTCAAAATCTGAACTTAAAAGATTTCTGTGAAACCACATTTCTGAAGGGATCTGGGGAAAAGAGAGATGTGTGACAAATGACTGGATGTCATAGATTGGTGATAGACACAAAAAGCTGGAGTAACTCAGCGGGTCAGACAGCATCGCTGGAGAAAAGGATTAGGTGACGTTTCGGGTCGAGACTCTTCATCAGACTGAGAGTCAGGGGAGAGCCTTTTTGGAGGCTTCAGCGCCAATTTCCATCCTGCACTCAGATTCACTTGGACCATCTCCGACACCTCCCTCCCCTTTCTTGATCTCACCATCTCCATCACAGGAGTTAAACTATCGACTGAGATCATGGAATATAAACCTACTGACTCCCACAACTAGAAAGCTCGATTCCCTTTCCCCTGACTGTCTGAAGAATGGTCTCGACCTGAAACGTCACATAGTCCTTTTCTACAGAGATGCTCTCTGACTCGCTTACTCCAGATTTTTACGTCTATCTTTGGATTAAACCAGCATCTACATTTCTTTCCTACTCATAGATTGGTGGAGCAAGTTCATGTAAGTCTTAATAACCAACCCTGTTCCTATGTTTCTACTTGTCAAGTATGGCTTAATGAAATTGCTCCGTTTATGAAATAAGAGTATTGGTATGCACCTGAAAAGGAACAGCTTGGTGTGCTAAAAGAGGAAAAATAAGGGTACTGGAATAGGACACCAAGTGTTGGAGTAAATTAGCCGGTCGGGCAGTATCTCTGGAGAATATGGATAGGTGACATTTTGGGTTGGGACCCTTTGGCTCACCGAGTCCACACCCACCATTGATCACCCGTTCACACTAGTTCAAGAGAGAGTCAAGAGCTTTATTGCCATGTGTCCCGAAATGGAATTACGAAACACAGATATGTATCCCACTTTTTCATCCACTCCCAACACACTAGGGGCAATTTACAGAAGCCATTAACCTGCAAATACCTTCACGTCTTTGAAATGTGGGAGGAAACTGGAGCACCCAGAGAAAAGCCACGCAGTCAGAGGAAGAACGTACAAACTCTGCACCGTACGCTAGCAAGGATCGAACCTGGGTCTCTGGCGCTGTGAGGCTGCAACTCTAACGATGTGCCACTGTGTCGCCCTCATTTAGCGGGGTCGGGATAGAGGTCTTCACATGCGTCCTCCTCCTTGCTTTACCTCTCCATTTCCGACTTGCCTAATTTGCTAATTAATGGTGAGCACATATGGGTAGATTGTGCTTTTTGTAATTAAGAGAAGCACAAATGTCACAATAGTAATGGAGACGTCTTTTGTTTTCCAACTAATGTGCTATTAATTTTTATTCAGTATGAATACGAGCAATCTATTCCATTTTGGAGTTTTGCCAGGAAAGAGGTGTCACCGACACTGCATTTTCAGAAGCAGAGATTAGATAGATCTTTTCCTTTAGGATATTTAATGAGTAAGGTTGGAACCATGGTATGGTAAGCTTATGAAGCGTCAGGCATACCCTCAGGGGACCAATTGTTCTTTCTTTATACTGTCCTCTTGAAGGGCAACCCATTACTCCTTTTCTTCAGTCTTTGAGTGTTCTGCATAACAAGCAGTGTGAACATGGACCATGCAATCCACTTCTAGGTTTTCCTGTATCCCAAATACAACAGAATCAACTCTCGAGAAATAGCTTCTCGGCTCATGATTTCTGTTGAAAGGGCTATCTCAAATATTTGTTTTCCCCCATATAGCCCTGCAATTATCTTTGTTGTGTTACAATTGGAGGTGTTTTGATGACCAATGGATTCCAAATCATAACAACTGTCCCGGATTCGCCGTATTTCGTCCCGGCGAAACAACCTAAATACGGTGTTCCGGCAGGCAAACATGTCGTTACGGAGAAGGGCGGGAACGAAAAATAATCAAAACAATAAACGGGAAGGGCGGGGGCGGGAGCGGAATGAGCGGCGGTTGGACACGTGCAGCGGGAAGGGCGGGAGCGGGAACGAGCGGCGGTGGGACACGTGTAGCGGGAATGAGCGGCGGTTGGACACGTGCAGCGGGAATGAGCGGCGGTTGGACACGTGCAGCGGGAAGGGCGGGAACAAGCGGCGGTTGGACACGTGCAGCGGGAAGGGCGGGAACGAGCGGCGGTCGGACAGGTGCAGCGGGAAGGGCGGGAGCGGGAACGAGCGGCGGTTGGACACGTGCAGCGGAAGGGCGGGAACGGGAACGAGCGAGAACGGGAACGAGCGATGGTGGGTACAGGATGATGCTACAGAGAGATGGTCAAAAGGCTGTTAAGACATTCATGTGCAAGGAACAGAGGTAACATTAGCATTGTGGGGCTAAGGGCCCATTGCCTGTGTTGTATGTTTCAATAGACAATAGGTGCAGGAGGAGGCCATTCGGCCCTTTGAGCCAGCACCACCATTCACTGTGATCACGGCTGATCATCCCCAATCAGTACCCCGTTCCTGCCTTCTCCCCATATCCCCTGACTCCGCTATCTTTAAGAGCCTATCTAGTTCTCTGTTGAAAGCACCCAGAGTACCGGCCTCCACCGCCCTATGAGGCAGAGAATTCCACAGACTCGCCACTCTCTGAGAAAAAGTGTTTCCTCGTCTCCGTTCTAAATGGCTTACTCCTTATTCTAAGACTGTGGCCCCTGGTTCTGAACTCCCCCAACATCGGCATTGTCATTTAGACAATTGAGTTTATGTGTATGTGTATACTAAAGGATGTTTATGTGTGTTTAATGAGTTTGTATATAGTACTAGTTGAAAAAAGGAAGGTTGGATGCAGATTTTGGGTCGTTGCCATACATATTTCTGGTGCCGCAACATGTTACTGAGAGAAATGCATTTACCCCCATTTGTTACTGACAAATGGGTTGAATGTTACTGTGAACTAAATTTAGGGTTGGCATCTCTGCCAATGGATTCCAAATCATAACAGATCTCACGTCTGCTTCACTGGGGCACAATTATGTAAGCTGCTGCCTCACAGCGCCAGAGACTCAGGGTTGATCCTGACCTCGGGTGGTGTCTGTGGAGTTTGCATGTTTTCCCCGCGATGTGTGGGTTTCCTCCAGGTGCTCCGCTTTCCTCTCACGTGCCAAAGACTTGCGGGCTTGCAGGTTAATTGGCCGTCTTGAAATTGCTGCTAGTGGAGCCAGTGTGTAGAACTACTGTGAATGGGTGATCAATCATCAGCATGAACTCTGTGGACCAAAGGGCCTATTTCGATGCTGTATCTCCAAGTTTGCAGATGACACAAAGCTGGCTGGCAGTGTGAGCTGCGAGGAGAATGCTATGAGGCTGCAGGGTGACTTGGAAAGGTTGTGTGGGTGGGCAGATGTGCGGCAGATGCAGTATAATGTGGATAAATGTCCTACTGCAGTTGTACAGGACCCTGGCGGGACCGCTCCTGGAGTATCCTGTGCAGGTTTGGTCTCCTGATTTGAGGAAGGGCATTCTTGTTATTGAATGCAGCGTAGGTTCACCAGGTTAATTCCCGGGATAACGGGACTGACATCTGATGAAAGAATTGATCGACTGAGCTTATATTCACTGGAATTTAGAGGAATGAGTGGAGATCTTATAGAAACATGTAAAATTCTTAAGGGATTGGACAGGCTAGATGCAGGAAAAATGTTTCCCATGTTGGGGGAGTTCAGAACCAGGGGTCACAGTTTCAGCCAGAGAGTTGTGAATCTGTGGAATTCTCTGGCACAGTAGGCAGTAGAGGCCAATTCACTGGATGTATTCAAGAGAGAGTTAGATAGAGCTCTGAGGGCTAACAGAATCAAGGGATATGGGGAGAAAGCAGCAACGGGGTACTGATTCTGGATGATCAGCCATGATAATATTGAAAGGCAGTGCTGGCTCGAAGGGCCTACTCCGGCGCCAACTTCTATATTTCTACATTTCTATGTTTCTATCTCTAAACTAAACTCACAAGCCATTTGTTATAAATTTGTTTTTCTTATTACTGACCATTATACCAGGGGAAATATGTTCTTATTTGCTATCTTAAAATCCTCTGATTTTCCTAGTCTGTAAAATCTCTGCTGAAATTAGTAATTAGAACTATATTTTGTTTGGAATAATAAGATATGAGCATGTTGAATGAATCTGCAGAGTTTTGTACTTGTTAAGAGTACAAAACTTCTAACTGTTCTTAAAGGTTAATTGGTTTCTTGAAAGTGTGCAAAGGACAGAAAGAGTATTTCCAATCCTGGGAGTGACAAGTTGTATTAACAGAATCTGTTCACTTCCACAAAATAGGTAGTGAGGGAAGGGACAAATTATGCATTTTGCAATAGCTCGTTAACCATGTCATTTTTAATCTGTAGAGTTGTAGTTTTACTTAATTTCTCTGCCAGGATTTGTCTCCTACGGAGTTTCCTGTGACAAAGTTATTGAATAAAATATCCTTGTGTATATATTCTTCTACTTATCTACCTGCCTTTGCCGGTACTATCGCAATGTACAGGTACTATCGAGACATTTAAGAAACATTTAGACAGCTATATTGATAGTAGATAGACACAAAATGCTGGAGTTACTCAGCGGGACAGGCAGCATCTCTGGAGAGAAGGAATGGGTGACGTTTCGGATTGAGACCCTTCTTCAGTCTGAAGAAGTCTACTCCAGCATTTTGTGTCTATCTTCAGTTTAGATCAGCATCTGCAGTTCCTTCCTACATAGGTATATAGATAGGACTGATTTAGAGGGATATGGATTAAATGCAGGCAGGTGGGACTAGTGCAGATGGGACACGTTGATCCGTGTGGGCTGGTTTGGCTGAAGGGCCTGTTTCCACGCAGTATAACCATGACTCCATGATCAATGGAGGGTAGCTTACCTTGGATGGTTAAAAATGTTAGGTATTGGAAAACCACATGGAATAATTTTTTTGTTAAATATTTTTATTAGACGTAAGTACATATTAAAAGAATATACTTGTCATATACATTCGTAATATTAACAATTATGTCTTTGTATTTCTATTCATTTTTTTTATTGCAGATAGGAAAAAATAGAGAAGAATAAAGTAAAAATAGAAAATCAAAAAAAAAAAATGAGTGGAGTGTTAAACAGGTTTTCCATCATTGGAGATATATCCATGATTTGTTATGTATGATTCTTCATCCATTCCTTTATTCAGGCTTCAGTCAGGCTCTTGCACCGAGCCATTTTGACCCTTTAAATATTCAATAAATGGAGACCATATGCCTCTGAAAAGATCCAACTTGTCCAGTAGGACAAGCCTTAATCTTTCCAGATGAAGTGTCTCCGACATTCCTGTAATCCACGTTTTGGTTGTGGGGGATGTAGGACCTTTCCAGAATTTCAATATTAATTTTTTTCCCAATTATTAAACTGTAATCAATAAAAATTCTTTGATTCGTTGTTATTGATCTGTTTCTAATATTCCCAATATTATTAATTTTGAGTCGGGGATCAGATTCATATTAACAACATTCGAAATTATCTTAAATATTTCTGTACAAAATTTAGTAATTTTTATACAATTTGTAAATGAGTGCGTTAAGTTAGCTTCTAAGTGCTGACATTTATCACATATGGCAGATACATTTGAAAAAATACTATGTAATTTGGATTTTGAATAATGTAATCTATGTAATATTTTAAATTGTATAAGAGAGTGTCTAGCATTTAATGAACAATGGTGTATATGTTGTAAACTTTCATCCCATACTTCTAGTCTGATTAATTGACCTAATTTGTTTTCCCATGATTGCCTATATATTTCTGTCATTGGGACATTGTTTTCCAATAAAATGTTATAAATATATGATATCAATTTTTCTGTGTTTGGGAGTTTATTTAGACATTATCTAAAATTTCTGTCTTTCTATTTCTGATTTCTTGTGTGTTTGCTTTTACATAGTCTCTAATTTGTAAATATTTAAAGTAATCTTTTGAATGTAATCCATACATTTGTTGTAATTCTTGAAATGACATGAACGAGTTTTCCCTTTAGAGATCGCCCATCTTATTAATTCCATAGTTTTTCCATTGTAAAAAACCTTTGTCCATGATTGAAGGTTTAAATGTAACGTGATTTACAATGGTAAGGGCTAGTGGTATACATTTCAATTTTAATGTTTTCTTTATTTGTTTCCAGGTACGTATCCCACTTTCTATTATAGGATTTTCACTATAGATTTTCTTACCTAGTTTAATATTAGCGAATAAAATCGAGCTAATTTCAAAAGGCGAACAGTCTACTTTTTCCATTTTTAACCAGATTGGTTGTTTATCTGTCTCTACTAACCAAAAATTCATATTTTTAATATTAACTGCCCAGTAATAAAACATAAAGTTTGGCAGTGCTAGACCTCCATTTATTTTTGATTTACATAAATGTTTTTTATTTATTCTATGGCTCTTATAATCCCAGATAAAGTTGGTGACTATAGAATCAACCTTCTTAAAGAAATTTTTAGGAAGATATATTGGAATCAATTGGAAGAGATATAGTAATTGCGGGAGAAAATCATTTTTAATTGCATTAATTCCATTCTACCTTGGATTGAAATAGGTAATGTTTTCCAATATAAAATATTCTTATTTAATTTATTCAATAAAAGTGGAAAATTGGATTTAAATGAAGAATCGAATCTTTTTGTTACATAAATTCCAAGATATTTGATTTTTTCGTTTGCAATCTTAAAAGGAAATTGTTGTAATATATGTAAGTTATTTACCATTATTGACATGTTCACTTTTATTCCAATTAATACTATATCCTGAAAATAATCCAAATTCAGTTATTAATTTTAGTAAATTTGGAATACTAATTTCCGGCTTTGAAATATAAAGTAATACATCACCCGCATATAAGGAGAATTTATTTTCAGTATCTCTGGTGTCATACCCATATATTTCAGGATGTAATCTCACACGTTGAGCTAATGGTTCTATTGCAAGTGCAAATAATAGCGGGGATAAAGAACAACCTTGTCTGCAGCCTCGGAATAAATTAAGTTTAGTTGATAGAATTTGATTTGTTAGTTTTCTGGCTGTTGGATTAGTGTATAATAATTTAACCCAAGTAATAAACTTCTCTCCCAACTTAAAAGTTTCCATAACCGAAAACAAGTAAGACCATTCCACCTGGTCGAAGGCTTTCTCCGCATCTAACGATATAATTACTAGGTCTTTATTAATACCTCTTTTTGAATATATGATATTGAACAATCGTCTTGGGTTACATGAGGAATATCGTTTTGGTATAAATTCTGTTTGATCGGGGTGAATTAATTTATTAATGACTGTGCTTTGTGCTAATATTTTGGTTAGTATCTTTTGATCAGTATTTAAAAGAGCTATAGCTCTATATGATCCTGGGCCATCCAGATCTTAGTCTATTTTAGGTATAAGTGTTATAATAGATTCATTTTATGTTTCTGGTGGGTATAGATGTATTCATAGAGTATCTTCAAACGTGGTGCAATCAGATCATAAAATGTTTTATAAAATTCCGGGCCTATACCATCTGGTCTCGGTGTTTTACCATTTTTTTAATGATCTGATAGATTCTTCGATTTCTTTTACTGATATTTCAGCATTTAGTGATTCTCTATTTTGTGATCCAACCCATTTAGATTACATTTTTTTTAAATGCTTCTATTCCTATCCTGTTTTCTGTCGTTTTAGCTGAATATACATTTTTATAATATTGCAAAAATCTCTCATTAATATCTTTGGGTTGTACTAATAGTTCGCCATTGTATGATTTAATCCTATGGATTATTTTTTCTCCCTCCATTTTCCGTAATTGACGAGCTAATAATTTTTGAGGTTTATCTCCAAATTCAAATTGTAATTGTTTAGTGTATTGATAGAGTTTTACAACTTGATCTGAGTATATTTTATTTAATTTATATTTCAGTGCAGCGATTTTGTTATGTTTTGTTATGGATGGATTAGCAACATTCTCTGTGTCTAATTGTTTAATCTCCTTTTCCAATTCCCGTTGTTCCCTCCGATTCTCTTTATTATAAAATGCTTGAGAAGAAATCATAATTCCACGGGCATATGCTTTAAAAGTTTCCCATAATAGGGAAGAAGATATTTCCGGTTTATAATTTATTTCAAAGAAACTCTTGATCTGTTCTATAATATATTCCTGAGTTACTTTGTCTTTAAAAAATTATGGGTTAAATCTCTATTGTCCCTGTTTTTCCGTTTTACCATTTATTTGAATCATAAATGTTAAAGGTGCGTGATCTGAGATTGTAATATTATGGTATTTTGAATTGTAAGTAAGTGATATGATTTTAGAGTCTACCAAAAAATAATCTATTCTTGAATTGGTTTTATGTACAGGTGAGTAAAATGAATATTCTCGTCCAGTTGGATTTTCTACTCTCCAAACATCTTTAATATTACTATTATCCATGTACGCATTTAATAAGTCACTGGAATGGGATTTGGTTTTCCTTTGTCTTGTGGATCTATCTAAATAAGAGTCTAGTGTAGAATTTAAATCTCCTCTAATTATTAAGTTATGTTGTGCTATTTCCGGGATATTATTAAATATTTTCTTAAAGAACAGTGGACTGTCAAAGTTTGGTCCATAAACATTAACAAAAATCATTTTTGTGCATTTAATTCTCCTATTACAATAATGTATCTACCATCATTGTCAGTTATAGTTGATGTATATTTAAATAAAGTGCCTTTACGAAATAATATTGCTACGCCTCTGGATTTGTGTGTAAAAGAAGAATGATACGTTTTATCTATCCATTTAGCTTTCAGCCTATGCTCGGCATCTTTTTTTAAGTGTGTTTCTTGAATAAAAATTACATCAGCTTTAATTGCTTTTAAATGTACTAGTACTTTACCTCTCTTAATTGGTTCATTAATATCTTTAACATTCCAGCTACAAAACGTTATTCCTTCATTCCCCGTATTCATTTTAAAATCTTGCATCTTTTGTCTATGGAGGTCTATAATAGAGCCAATGGTTCAGTTCGACAGGCCCGACCTTACACCCGAACTCCGAATAGACGAATTTTAAGACCCTTGAATGTCTCTCACGTGTATATCTCCTTTGATCCAATTTGTAACTCCATTCAAACTGAAAATAATAACGAAAAAACAACATCTAGTATTAGTGTAGTTAGTGCTAGTCATACTAGCATGGCTAACCATCTACCGACTTCCGTAGTTGATGTTACCAACTTAACCAGCTCCCTGGTTTCTTGAACTTTTTATTCCATAGCAGTATTTTACCGGGGATATTGGATTTTAAAATATTCGGGTTCCAATAATCAGGAATGTGAGGATACATATATTTAAAACTTATTTAAGAATATAATAAAAAAACTGAAAAAATGGAAGAAAAATAAGAATAAAAATTAATTTAAAAAAAGGAAAAAAAGGTTTCCAAGGAGGGCAAATGAAATCAAACACTATATTTGACTCTAAACATTCAATTATAGGTAAGTATTAGTCATTAGTGATAATTATTAGCTCTGATTAGTAAAAATACCACGCTGTAGTTTTAGTATTTATTAGTTATTTGTATTAGTAGTGCAGTTATACTAATTATTAGTATCCCTGGGAGAGTTTCTGATCCACATCTTTCTCCAGCTTCCTTAGATATGACTTTAGTTCTATCCAGTCCTGCAAAGTCAGTTTATTCAATGATGAAGTTCAGTTTTAAAAGTATTATTCAAGCTTCCTCTTGAGCCTTAATCTTCTGGGCAAAGTCCAGTGCCTCCACAGGGTTGGTGAAAAAGTGTTCATTCTGATTGTAGGTAACTCTTAGGGTAGCTGGATACCTCAGACCATATTTCAAGTTCTTCACTTCCATCAAGATTCTTTTGGTCTCATTAAACGTTTTTCTTTTCCTGGAGACCTCTGCTGGGTAGTCTCGATAGATACTGATCCCATATCCTTCAAATGTAAGATTTCTGTTTCTTGTAATTTTTTTGCATTATCTCCTCCAGGAGATAGTCGTACTGAATTTTTATTATCATTTGTCTTGTCTGGCATCTCATCACTCAGTGTGCTCGAGCAAGTAAAGGCTTTTGATCCAGAGGTAAAACATTTTGCAGTAAATTTGCAGTAAATTCTCGGGGATCTTGATCCGCCTCTTTCCCTTCTGGAAAACCCGCAATTCTTAGGTTCTGTCTTCTCTGGCGACCTTCCAATTCAGTACATTTCTCAGTTATTTTGCCCAGTAGTTCAGTTAGGCGTTGGTTTTCTGTGATAAGTTTTGCCGTAGTCTGAGCATTGTTTCGGCTAGTTCTTCAAGGTCCTTTATGGCTGACGTCTGTTGATTCAGTACTTCCTCCACAGGATTCAGCCTTTCTTCAAGATCACATGGAATAATTCTAAGCGATAATACTGACCTAAATGTGCTAGCCACTGGGAAACAGATAGGGTCATATCTATTGCTAGTTTCCCATTTACTTCCCTCTGGATCATGTCTTATCTAGAGGTGAGACGCCATTGACAATTCCCACTGTATCCTGTGTTGCACTTTCTGATATTTTCCGATCGCTATTGTCGTCAGAGTTGATTGTGTTCAAGTCTCTGGTGTGGAAAGTGGAACCGACTGGCTCCTACCTCAGGGGACAGGGCGTGAATCCTGACCATAGTATAATCTAAAGCTGTCTGCAGTTTATCAGTTGGTGACATATATAAACAAAAATACACTAAATGCTGGAGTAACTCAGCAAGTCAGGCAGTATCTCTGGCGAACATGGTTAGATGACGATTTGGGTTGGGACCCTTCGACGAGATAATGTGCTTTTATTGGTGTGATGTTTACCTGACGCAAGCTTATGAATCCAGCAGAAAACTAAATAGCCTTGACACTAATCATATAAATTAGATACGAGTGTAAATATTTTGCATGATTCCACAGTGTTCGGTCACTGGAGATTCTGGTGTGTTGGTGAGCTTATCCCAAGCATTAATCTTACTATTTCACAGCAACAATCATTTCTAACTGATTTATTGTATCAGGAATTGTGTGTCGTGGGCCTCAGAAGCAAGATGTATCATGACCACTGATGCCACCTGACTACTGCTTTTGGCAAATTACAAATTGGATTAAAACAATGACATGGTTATCAAGAAATTATTTAATTCAGAACATCAAACGGTACAGCATGGGAACAGGCGACGTTTGCCTATAATGTCTGTACCCAGCATGATGCCAGGGTATGTTAGTTTCCTTTGCGCACACGTGATCCACATCCCTCTATTCTCCTTTATTAGACAACGAATAATTTATCTCAGAATCTCATTTAATTGAGAGATTCTTTAAAAGGAAAGGAATTCCAAAATCACTAATAAAATATTTCTTCAGAGACTTTGCCCGGACCAAAATCAAAACTGGCCGAGATTTCTGATTACATTTTTTTTTCAAGTTTATCTAATTTAAATATGACGATGACCCTTTCTGTGACACTTTGGGAATTCAACCAAGCACTTCCCAGAATGGTCCACTCTTGGTGACTGCCTCACTTCCCACCATCAGTCACGCATAGGTTAGCATCACTCGTTGTGCAATGCTCCTTTAAGATTATTGTGGAAGCAATTTGACCAAGTTGTCCTGGGTACTCTCAGTTACCCCATTGCTGAATTGGACCCCCTTTAAAATAGGCATAATTCATCCCCCTAAGCCTCCTGATCTCGTGCTGACTCCCGAACCCCTGGGTCAAATCATGGCCCTTATTTCAGTAACCCTTTGCCATCTACCTAATTGCCAACCCAGTGTCTTTTCCCAAGCCCAACATGTAGACACTGCAGAACTTGCTTATCTCACCCTTTATCTGCACCCTAATTTGTGATCTGTCAGGCAGCCTCCGCTCCCAACTCCACTCCACTCTTAGTCTGAAGAAGGGTCTCGATCCGAAACCTCACCCATTCCATCTCTCCAGAGATGCTGCCTGTCCCGCTGAATTACTTCAACATTTTGTGTCTATCTTAATCTTATTGAATTTGATTATTTGAGTTGGAAGGCACCAGAAGAGTTCTTGTAACTGAGGTTAAGGGAATCGTAGAAGGATGTTGAGTTTGTGAAATATGGCACAGGTTCAGGTTCACATTTATTGTCACCTGCACCAATTGGTACAGTGAAATTTGAGTTGCCATACAGCATTACAAATAAAAAGAACACAACACACGATAGAGTTTAACATAAACATGCACCACAGCGGAATCAACGTTTCCCACTGTGATGAAAGGCAATAAAGTTCAATCATCTTCCTCTGTTCACAACTTGATACAAGCTGGTGAGGCTGGTGATCAATGGGAAGTTTCACAACTGAAACTAGTTACTGTTTGTTCGGCAAAGATCTTAATTACATAACAGAAAGACTTGAAGGGATGAAAGCTACTCTTGTTGTGGAGCTCATGATGAATGATGGTTCCACCAGAGGCAGTTATATTGTATTAATTAGCAATTTTCAAGAAGGGTGGAATTGCCATCGAGGGGGTTAATGACTCTTGTCACTCGCGATAATCACCTTGCAGGTGTAATTGGGAAGATATGGAAGTGCTGCAGCAGAGCCATAGTGCAACCAGTCAGGATCATTTCTACAGTACAGACTCTCGCGGCGAGTATGGCTCGCGGCCCGTGGATTCTTGTGTCAGTCGCACGTTATGCAAGTCAGAAACGGAAGTGCTACTATGCACGAATAAAGTTGAAGTTATTATTTGATGCGGAGGCCATGTGGGCATAAAGAATCTCTTATGTAAGTGTGAGTTTACACGTTGCCTATTATGCAAGTCTGGGCGTTTCTGTATATTTAGAATATTCAGTGACATGCAGAATCTCTTGAAACTTTTGAGAAAGTAGAGGCACTGGCACCCCTGCTTTGTGATTAGTTCATAAGTTATAGGAGCAGAATTAGGCCATTCGGCCCATCAAGTCTACTTTGCCATTCAATCATGATCTATTTCTCCCTCCTCAACCAGGGCATTGGAGTTTTGTGATGAGGTTTTGAAGGGATGATTACGTTGAACACTGAGCTGCAGTTAATGAACAGCAGCCTGATGTAAGTGTTGCTGTTGTCTAGATGATCCAGAGCAGAGTGGAGCAGCAGTGAGATAGCATCTGCTGTTGACCTGTGGTAGTGAAAGGCAAACTGTAGCAGACCCAGGCCACATGTGTGGTAGCAGTTGATTCACGCCATAACCAACCTCTCAAAGGACGGTTGTAAGTTGGACCAAATGATACTCATTGAGGCCGGACATCATGTTCCTCTTGGTAGAAAAGATACAAAAGTATAAAAGTTGCCCCTATGCAGGAGGAAGGAACCTCTTACACCAGTGAAATGTTGAAGATGTCCTTAAATATCCAGCCAATTGGTCTGCACATGTATATGTGGGGAATGGAGGGGAGTAGATCACGTTTAGGCAGATGTGATCAGGTTATCTTAGCATCGTGTTTGGCAAGGACATTGAGGATAAAAGAACCTGTTCATGTGCTGTACCGTTGTGTGTTTAGACTGTAAGAGCTTGCAAAGGAATGTAAAAAGGGAAAGATTAGCAAGGGCCAGTGTAAGCCCTTACCATCAGATGGGAGAATTTATAATTAACAATAAGGAAATGGCAGAGGAAGTAACCTGTGATTCTGTTTATCGTCATGGAGCAAGTCAGCAAGAAATATTCATGAACCAAGGGTCTAGCAAGAATGAGGAACTAAGTGAAATAACTATTCATAAAGAAGTTGAGGAGACTAAAATCTAACGATTCACATTGCACTGTTTTGAAAGAGGTGGCTTTTGATATTGTGAACAGTTTGGGGACCCATATCTAAGGAAGGATGTGCTGGCTCTGGAGAGGGTCCAGAGGAGGTTTACAAGAATGAGTAGGTTAACCTATGATGAGCGTTTGTTGGCACTGGGCCTGTACTCGCTGTACAGTTTTGAAGAATGAGGGGGGACCAATTGGAAACATACAGAATAGTGAAAGGTTTGGATAGAGTGGATGAGAGAGGATGTTTTCATTGGTGGAGAGTCTAGGACCAGATGTCTTAACCTCAGAATTAAAGGACGTTCTTTTAGGGAGATTTCTTTAGTCAGAGGGTGGTGAATCTGTGGAATTCTTGGCCACAGAAGGCTGTAGAGGCCAAGTCAGTGGATATTTTAAAGACTGAGATAGATAAATTCTTGAATAGTATTACAGTGATTAATACGTGTCAGAGTTTATGGGGAGAAGGCAGGAGAATGGGGTTAGGAGGGAGAGATAGATCAGCCATGATTGAATTTGACTTGATGGGCCGAATGGCCTAATTCTACTCCTTCCCACCTTCCATGGACCCAAGCAGTCCTTTCAGCTGATTCCTATACACAACCTCCAATCCAATATATTTTCAGTGATTACAACGTGGACTCCTTGTTGAAAGATCAAATTCAAATTACTGGCTGATTGCTTTGTGGAACAAAATGTGTAGGAAAGAACTGCAGACGCTGGTTTAAATCAAATGCTGGAGTAACTCAGCGGAACAGGCAGCATCTCTGGAGAGAAGGAATGGGTGACGTTTCGGGTCGAGACCCTTCTTCAGACTGTTGTCAGGGGAGTGGGCGGGACAGAGATAGAATGTAGTCGGAGACAGTAAGACAGGTGGGAGAACTTGGAAGGGGAGGGAATGGCGAGAGAGGGAAAGCAAGGGCTTACTTTGATGTTAGGGAAGTCAATGTTGATACCGCTGGGGTGTAAGCTGCCCAAGCGGAATATGAGGTGCTGCTCCTCCAATTTGCTGCTGGGCCTCACTCTGACAATGGAGGAGGCCCAGGACAGAATGGTTAGATTGGGAATGGGAGGGGGAGTTGAAGTGCTGAGCAACCGGGAGATCAGGTAGGTTAAGGCGGACTGAGCAGAGGTGTTCAGCGAAACGATCGCTGAGGTTATGGGCAGAAGGCAAGAGAATGGGGTTGAGAAGGGGAGATAGATCAGCCATGATTGAATGGTGGAGTAGACTTGATGGGTCGAATGGCATAATTCTGCTCCTATCACATGGTCAAATAGTAATTTGAACTGCACTAAGTACATATGTTCTTTATTGCACCACCGCTGGTACCTAGCGATGTATCCTGTATCTACTGTGGAATTCAGGGAGATGGAGAAAATATGTGTTTAGATCACTATGCAGGAGTTGTTACATTGCTGTGACATGTCTACTTGCTGATGCGGCTCCTGACATTTGTAATAATGTCTGTAAACTTCAATTCTCTATTTATTTCCATTTTAACAAAAAAATGTTTTTATTAAAAGCATATGTACAAATAGTAACAAATGACAAATTGGTTACTAAGTTCTTACATAGCTTCAAGTTTTTTTTTAAAGAAAAGAAATAAAGAAAGAAAGAGATAAGAGAAACTATAAACTAATAAAAAGAAAAAGTAAGAAAGAAAGGAGATTACAAATATAAAGATTGTGGAGATAGATTGGGGAGATGATGAGTATAGTTATTCATCCAACCTTAAAGTCAACTTTTGACTTTAATTTTGTGTTAAACCAGTTTACTTTTTTAAAAATTCAATAAATGGAGACCGTATTTTAAAAAATAGTTCTGGTTTGTCAATTAAGACAAATCTTATTTTTTCCAAATGCAAGGTCTCGGTCATTTCTGTAATCCATACTTTAATTGTGGGGGTTGCTGTTTTTTTCCAAAATATAAGTATTAATTTTTTTGCGGCTATTAAACTGTAATCAAGAAAGTGTCTCTGGTTTATCGTAAAGTTTGTGCATGTTCTGATAATCCTAATATTATTCATTTTGGATCTGGGTCCAGTTGATTATCGATAACTTTAGAGTTTAGAGATTATCGATAACTTTATTTCCCATTTTTACATCCGTGCTGTTCTTCACAAGCCCTCGGCAGTTCTGCCTCCATCCATACAAACTGCAACCTGGATGGCAGAGTGGGATGGAGAAATGCTCATCCGTTAAATGTTCGAGGCTTGTTCTGTTGTCTGTGCCACCTTGGGCCTCGTGCACATTAGCATTTAGTTGTTTCTGCAATTCTTGGCTGGTTTAAAGTTTTGTATAGCTGCAATGAAAAAAATGTCAAAGGTAGAGTGTGTTGTGGAGAGAGAGAGAGAAGATTTAAGGTGTGTGTTCACTCCATCTGCAGCTTGCAAAAACAAAGGAGTGTGGTATGCAGGGACTGAGGTGGTGAGAAGAAGGATTAAGGGCCTGTCCCACTTTTTTTCGGCGACTGCCGGCAGCATTGACTGACGTATCAGGTCACCGGAAAATTTGCTGCGTGATGACATATGATGCCCGGTGTTTTTTTCAAGTGTTGCAACATTTTTTTTTTTGCCGTTGGATTTTGAAACGTTCAAAATCTTTTGGTGACACTGATATGACGCCGGCAGTCGGCGAACAAATCGCCAAGTGGGACAGGCCCTTTATGTACCTGGATACATTTGTTTTCTAATGGCTTCAGTCCTGCCGCTGTAAACCGCCTTTAACTGCCTAGATCGACACAAGATGCTGGAGTAACTCAGCGGGACTGGCAGTATCTCAAGATAGCAATGGGTGACGTTTCATCACCCATTCTTTCTCTCCAGAGATGCTGTCTGTCCCGCTGAGTTACTCCAGCATTTTGTCTTTCTTCGGTTTAAACCAGCATCTGCAGTTCATCTCTATACTTTTCAACTGCTTGTTGCCTTCTAAACGAATATATGACGAAATGCTAAATTGTGGTCCGATTTGTTACTGCAGGTAGAAATAAACTATTGGAGCACATTGTCGTACAGCAAGAAAACAGGCCCTTCTGCCCAACTCGTCTATGATCACCAACATGAACCGTCTCAGTTTGTCCCATTTTGCACATGTTTGGCCCATATTCCTCCCAACTTTTCCTATCCAAGTATCTGTCCAGGGCTAGATCAACCATTAAGCAAAATAAGCACGTACTTAGGGCATCAAGGGAAGGGTAAATGGTTTTGGCGCAAAAGAAATCACTTTAAACTTGCTAAAATAATATTCGAAGTGGTTTATATGATCGGAAATATAATTTCTCTACGAAGTATAGAAGTAGATGTGTTATGTAAGATTAATTTTGAGGATCTGATCAAAGACTTTGCAATTTAAAAAAAAGTAGGAGAAAACTTTTCAAATATAAATAAAGTGGAATTATACAAAAATAAACATTATTTTCCATCTTACTATTAGTTTTGTTTCATTTTGAAAAATACAATTTTATTATGGTTTATTATTGTTTATATTTTGAATTGCATATATATGGGGGCACCAAAATCTTTTAAGTGCTTAGGGCCTCTATGGGTCTTAATCAGGCCCTGTATCTGTCCACGTATCTTTTAAATGCTGCTACATTAATTGTCTCAATTATAAATTCTGGCAGCTTGTTCCATATACCCACCAAAAAGTTGCCCCCCTATTAAATCTTTCCCCTCTCACCTTAAGCCCGGTTCCTCCAGTTTTGTGATTCCACTACTCTAGATAAAAGACTGTGTAATTACTCTCTTCTTCTTATGGATTTTATACACCTGTAAGATCACCCCTCGGGCTCCTACACTTCAAGGAATACATCCTAGCCTTATAGTTCAGGCCTTCCGGTCATAGTGATGCAGTGCGGAAACAGGCCCTTCAGCCCAACTTGCCCACACCAGCCAAAAATGTCCCAGCTACTAGTCCACCTGCCTGTTTTTGGTCAATATCCTTCCAAACCTGTCCTATTCATGTCTACCTGTTTCTTAAACGATGGAATAGTCCCAGCTTTAAACTACCTCCTCTGGTAGCTTGTCCCATACACCCACCATCCTTTGTATGAAAAAGTTACCCCTCTGATTCCTATTAAATCTTTTCCCCTTCACCTTGAACCTACTGTATGTCCTCTGGTCCTCGATTCCCCTACTCTGGGCAAGAGTCTCTGTGCATCTACCCAATCTATTCCTCTCATGATTTTGTACACCTCTATAAGATCACCCCTCATCCTCCTATGCTCCATGGAACGGACACCCAGCCTACTCAACCTCTCCCTATAGCTCACACCCTCTAGTCCTGGCAACATTGTCGTAAATCTTTTTTGAACCCTTTCAAGCTTGACAATATCTTTCCTATAACATGGTGCCCAGACTGAACACAATATTCTAAATATGGTCTCACCAACGTCTTGTACAACTGCAACATGACCTCCCAACTTCTATACTCAATACTCTGACTGATGAAGGCCAAAGGCCAAAGACTGATTCCTGGGATGCCAAAAGCGTTTTTGATCATCTACCTGCGACTCAACCTTCAAGGAACCATGCACCTGTACGTCTAGATCCCTCTGCTCTACAACACTACGCAGAGGCCTATCATTTACTGTGTAGGTCCTACCCTTGTTCAATCCCTCTGCTTCTACACACCAAAATGCAACACTTCACACTTCTCTGTATTAAATTCCATCAACCATTCCTCCGTCCACCTGGCCAATCGATCCAGATCCTGCTGCAAACTTTCACACCCATCTTCACTATCTGCAAAACCACTCACTTTTGTATCATCAGCAAACTTGCTAATCTTGCCCTGTATGTTCGCACCCAAATCATTGATGTGGATGGCAAACAGTAATGCGGCCCAGCACCGAACCCTGAGGCACACCACTAGTCACAGGCATCCAGTCCGAGAAGCAACCTTCCATCATCACTCTCTGCTTCCTTCAATGAAGCCAATTTGCTATCCATTCAGCTATCTCTCCTTGGATCCCATGCGATCAAGCCTTCCAGAGCAACCTACCATGCAGAACCTTGTCATACACCTTACTGAAGTCCATGGACACAACATCTACAGCTCTGCCCTCAACAACCTTTTTGGTCACGTCTTCAAAAAACTCAATCATATTTGTGAGACACGGCCTCCCACGTACAAAACCATCCTGACTATCCCTAATCAGCTCTTGCCCATCCAAATGCCGGCAACTTTCTAACTACAGATGTTAAGCTCACCAGCCTATAGTTCCCAGCATTTTCCCTGCAGCCCTTCTTGAAAAGAGGCACAACATTTGCCACCCTCCAGTCTTCCGGCACCTCTCCTGTATTTAAGGACGACTTGTAAATTTCAACCAGGGCTCCCACAATTTCCTCTCTATTTTCCCACAATGTCCTCGGATACATCTGATCAGGCCCTGGAGATGTATCTACCTTCATACACAACAGTACCTTCAATACTTCTTCGACTGCTCTCAAGACACTTCTATTGACTCCTCAGTCCTACTGTCTTTCTCCTCGGTAAATACTGAGGATAAATACTCATTGAGGACCTTGCCCATCTCCTTGGGCTCCACACAGAGGTGACCGCTTTGATTCCTGAGATTTGTCTCCCTGTCTCCCTGTCTCCCTGTCTCCCTGTCTCCCTGTCTCCCTGTCTCCCTGTCTCCCTGTCTCCCTGTCTCCCTGTCTCCCTGTCTCCCTGTCTCCCTGTCTCCCTGTCTCCCTGTCTCCCTGTCTCCCTGTCTCCCTGTCTCCCTGTCTCCCTGTCTCCCTGTCTCCCTGTCTCCCTGTCTCCCTGTCTCCCTGTCTCCCTGTCTCCCTGTCTCCCTGTCTCCCTGTCTCCCTGTCTCCCTGTCTCCCTGTCTCCCTGTCTCCCTGTCTCCCTGTCTCCCTGTCTCCCTGTCTCCCTGTCTCCCTGTCTCCCTGTCTCCCTGTCTCCCTGTCTCCCTGTCTCCCTGTCTCCCTGTCTCCCTGTCTCCCTGTCTCCCTGTCTCCCTGTCTCCCTGTCTCCCTGTCTCCCTGTCTCCCTGTCTCCCTGTCTCCCTGTCTCCCTGTCTCCCTGTCTCCCTGTCTCCCTGTCTCCCTGTCTCCCTGTCTCCCTGTCTCCCTGTCTCCCTGTCTCCCTGTCTCCCTGTCTCCCTGTCTCCCTGTCTCCCTGTCTCCCTGTCTCCCTGTCTCCCTGTCTCCCTGTCTCCCTGTCTCCCTGTCTCCCTGTCTCCCTGTCTCCCTGTCTCCCTGTCTCCCTGTCTCCCTGTCTCCCTGTCTCCCTGTCTCCCTGTCTCCCTGTCTCCCTGTCTCCCTGTCTCCCTGTCTCCCTGTCTCCCTGTCTCCCTGTCTCCCTGTCTCCCTGTCTCCCTGTCTCCCTGTCTCTGTCTCCTGTCTCCCTCTCCCTGTCTCCCTGTCTCCCTGTCTCCCTGTCTCCCTGTCTCCCTCCCTGTCTCCCTGTCTCCCTGTCTCTCTCAGTCTCCCTGTCTCCCTGTCTCCCTGTCTCCCTGTCTCCCTGTCTCCCCTGTCTCCCTGTCTCCCTGTCTCCCTGTCTCCCTGTCTCCCTGTCTCCCTGTCTCCCTGTCTCCCTGTCTCCCTGTCTCCCTGTCTCCCTGTCTCCCTGTCTCCCTGTCTCCCTGTCTCCCTGTCTCCCTGTCTCCCTGTCTCCCTGTCTCCCTGTCTCCCTGTCTCCCTGTCTCCCTGTCTCCCTGTCTCCCCTCCTCCCCTCCAGAGATGCACTTGATCCCAGCTGCCTATACCTGTCCCATGCATCCTTCTTGTTTTTGACGAACATCTCAATTTCCCTCGTCAGCCAAGCTTCCTTATGTTTGCCTGCTTTGCCCTTCACTAACGGGGACGTACACATCCTGAGCTTTCTTCGGTACACTTTTAAAAACATCCCACTTGGCCGATGTTCCTATCCCCTCAAATAACCTGCTCCAGTCAACTTGAGTGAGACCTTCGCTCATACCCTCAAAGTTGGCCTTTACACCAGTTGAGTTTTTTAACACGTGGACCCTATCCGTCCCGATCCATAACTATCTTAAACCCAATTGAACTGTGGTCACTTGTCCCAAAAGGCTCCTCCACACACACTTCATTAAATTGCCCGTCCCAATTTCCCAATACTAGATCCAGCGTTGCCCTCTCATGTGTGGGGGCCTCCAAATACTGTTTAAGAAAACTCCCCTGAACACTTTTGAGAAATTGCATCCCATTTAAACCCTTCACACTATGATTTTCCCTTTTTGGGAAAGTTAAAATCCCCTACTGCAACAACTTTATTTGACCTGCAGCTGCCTGCAATCTCCTGGCACATTTGTTCTTCTAATTCCCGCTGACTATTCAGGGGTCTGTAGTACATCCCCAACAAGGTGATCATCCCTTTCTTCAGCTCCACCCATACAGCCTCACTAGGCGAACCGTTCGTAATGTCACCTCTGATCGCTGACGTGACATCCTCCTTAACCAACAATGCAACCCCCTCGCCCCCCTCTTTTTCCCTCGCCCCTGCCTCTCCTGAAGCTCCTGTACCCCTGAACATTGAGCTGCCAGTCCTGCCCCTCCCTTAACCAGGTTTCATTCATGGCTACAACGTACCAGTTGCTCTTACCTATACACGCCCTAAGCTCATCTGTCTCGCCCGTCAGGCCCCTTGCGTTAAAATACGTGCAGTATAAACCAACCCTCCTTCCTCGCTCTCCGCCTTTCACCTGCCTATTCTGTCCACTAACCTTTCCCGCACCACCCTCCATACCAACTTCTAGCCTCTCACGTGCCTCTGTCCTGTACGAGATCCCATCCCCCCCCCCCCCCCCAATCTAGTTTAAACTCTCATCCGGACACCAAGTGGCGGTCTGTGTTGACTTCCGGTCGCAAGGGGGGTCCCTCTACGCAGGGATTCTCCCCCTCTACATTGGGCACCTGGGGTGGAGGCTATTGCACTAAGGAGTTCCTTGCAACCTGTTTCTCTCGCAGTTCACAGACTCGCCAGCCGCCTGCCGCTTTTGCGGGCTTGACGAGTCTGTGTTCCACGTGTACATGGAGTGTGTGAGGCTGCAGCCCCTGTTCCATTATCTAAAGGGGCTGTGCCTTGTCTTCTGGCTGCGTTTTTCACCCACCATCCTCATCTTTGGACACCCTGTGCGTAGGGGAGAGTGTAGGGCTGAAGATGTCCTGGTTGGGTTGCTCCTGGGCCTGGCCAAGCTGGCCATCCGCGACTCACGGTGCCAGGTGGTTTCAGGGCTGCCTGCCTCTTTTCCGGGGTTATGTCCGTGCCCGGGTGGGGTTGGAAATGGAATACTCCCTGTCCACGGGCACCCTGGGGGAGTCCGGGACTGCCGGGCACCGCAGGGTGTTGAATGCATCCTCAATAAGGATTGTAACATATTTGTATAGTTTATTAAGGATATTTGTTTGTATTATATTATGGTGGTGGGTTCTGATTTGTTTTATTGTAGTGTAATATTATTTTTTAATAATTGAATACACTTTTTGATTAAAAAAAATCATCTAGTTTAAACTCTCTCGTGTAGCATTAGCAAACCTGCCCGCTAGGATGTTGGTCCCCCTCCAGTTAAGGTGCAACCTGTCCCTTTTGTACAGGTCACCCCTGCCCCAGAAGTGATCCCAATGATCCAGAAATCTAAATCCCTGTCCTCTGTGCCAACTCCTCAGCCACACATTCATTTCCTCTATCTTCCTATTCTTACCTTCACTAGCACGAAGTACTGAAAGCAATCCTGAGATCACTACCTTGCCGGTCCTACTTTTCAGTCCTCTACTCAATTTCGTAAACTCATGTTACAAAACCTCCTTCCTCCCTATATTGTTCGTGTCAACATGCACAACAACCCCCAGCTGCTCCCCCTCACTCTTGAGGATGCCATGCAGCTGTTCAGAGACGTCCTGGGCCCTGGCACCAGGGAGGCAACGCACCATCATGGAGTCTCCTGTCCGCACCTCTGACAATCGAGTCCCCCAGCCCTACGGCTCTGCCTGACATCACTGTTCCCCGACGAGCCTCAGCACCAGGGTTGGGGTCACAGCCCTGGCTGCCACTCAATCTTGTCGTGTCTTCCACACCGACAGCTCCCAAGAGGGTGTACCTGTTTTTAATAGGTACACGCACCGGGGGCTCCTGCACTCCACGTTTACTGCTCTTCCTCATTGTCATTTATCAGAGGTGACATTATGAACGGTTCGCCTAGTGAGGCTGTATGGGTGGAGCTGAGGAACAAGAAAGGGATGATCACCTTGTTGGGGATGTACTACAGACTCCTGAATAGTCAATGGAAATTAGAAGAACAAATGTGCCAGGAGATTGCAAACAGCTGCGAGTTAAATAAAGTTGTTGCAGTAGGGGATTTTAACTTTCCCAAAAAGGGACAATCATAGTGTGAAGGGTTTAAATGGGGTGCAATTTCCCTAAAGTGTTCAGGAGAGTTTTCTTAAGCAGTATATGGAGCCCCCCACACATGAGAGGGCAATGCTGGATCTAGTATTGGGAAATTAGGAAGGCCAATTGAATGAAGTGCTTGTGGAGGAGACTTTTGGGACAAGTGACCACAGTTCTCTTCCTGTATCTTCGGTGTGACAACCTCACTGTAGGTCTTGTCCAGGAAACTCTTGTTTTCCCGGGTGGTCATCAAGCTGCTGCTCCGGTTCCCCGACACATTCATTCAGGAGCTGCTCCTAGACACAATTTCCGCAGGTGTAGTTGTCAGAAGCACCAGCAGCGACCCTGACTTCCCATACCCTGCAGGGGAGACACTGTACAACTTGCCTGCCATTACTTCAATGGACAAAATCACAAATGAGACACACTCAGAGTTGAGTGAAACCTATTCCCTTCTCTGCTGCCGATAGCTTCCTTCTGCACTGTAATATGTCTCAAGTTTAAAATATCAGACACGCGCAGCACCGATTCAAGTGTCGTCTCCGTGCCTCAGCCTCCTCGCCAAAGACTCACACTATCTCCCAAGGCACTTCACCTCAATAAAGCCATTCTCCTACATCAAGCCCTGCTTTTATTTGCTGATCAACTAACTAATTTACTGATTAACTAGTTTGGATTCTGCAGTCAATCTCCACACTCGCTCCTTCAACTGCCGACCTTGAAGTTAAGTGTGGGGACACAAAATGCTGGAGAAATTCAGCGGGTGCAGCAGCATCTATGGAGCGAAGGAGATGGGCAGCGTTTTGGGCCGAAACCCTTCTTCAAGTTAAGTTCTCCTTCTGAAGTTAAGTGTTGCAGGCTGGCCCTGATCGAGTTTTAAATGTCCCACGCTGAAAAACAGTAAAAAGTAAAAAGATTTGCCACAGGTAAACTTTGTGCAGCCAATTCCCGCACTCCCTCCTTCAACTGCCGCTCCTCTGCCGACCTTCAAGGTATGTCTTTGCCGTCCTGGCAACGTCTTGGCAAGATTGTTAAGTGTTTGGACACGCTAGAGGCAGGAAACATGTTCCCGATGTTGGGGGAGTCCAGAACCAGGGGCCACAGTTTAAGAATAAAGAGTATGCCATTTAGAACGGAGACGAGGAAACACTATTTCTCACAGAGAGTGGTGAGTGTGGAATTCTCTGCCTCAGAGGGCAGTGGAGGCAGGTTCTCTGGATGCTTTCAAGAGAGAGCTAGATGGGGCTCTTAAAAATTAGCAGAGTCAGGGAATATGGGGAGAAGGCAGGAACGGGGTACTGATTGGGGAAGATCAGCCGTGATCACATTGAATGTCGGTGCTGGCTCGAAAGGCCGAATGGCCTACTCCTGCACCTATTGTCTATTGTAAATCTTCTCTGCGCTGTCTCCAGCTGAATGATACCATCCCTTTGAGCAGGGTGACTAAAACTACACACAATACTCCAAATGCAGCCTCACCAACGCCTTTTACAACTTCTTGAAGAAGAAGAAATTCTTTTTTCTTGATGGGCTGGATGTCATTTCTCCCTCGACCAACAGGCTAATTTTAAATGTATTTTTAATTGTTCATATCTCTGCTTCTTGCATTGAACTTCAAAAGTAAGGTGCTGTGAGATACATTCCAGGAGGTGTGCGCTGTTTCAATGCTAGCTCTTTTGTGCCAGTTTATCTGTGGTGGCTTTCTCTGACACCTTATTTTACAAATACACTTTGGGCAAAACTGCCCTTCCTTTTTTCTCCATTAACATGCATTTTCTATTTAACTGGCTGTTCCTTGAACCCTTTACAATAATAAATCTTTTGCCTAAAGGGTTGAAGTTGTTGAAGTAGCATTGGTTCACTTTCAAGCAAACCTGCTGAACGAGTTAATTTTGGCAATGAGACCGGTTCAGCAAGTTTATGGAGTTTGCACACCTTACGAATACGTACTGACTGATAATCAGCAAAGCAAGATGGAAGCCAGTGAATGTAGCATGGATTATTTCACCCAAGGTTTTTATGATGCACGCATAAAATAGTTTAGTCGTTTCACTGTTGTACTCTTGTCTGAGGAGGAAATTGCACCTCGTGAAGCCATTTCCTTCCCCAACAATCTGCAAATCCAACTCGCAGCAAAGTGAAGGGCCTGTCTCACTCAGGCGATTTTTTTAGGCGACTAGGCTGTCGCCACACGGTCGCCGAGTGTCACCTGTATGGCCGTGAGCCGTCTCCTCAGTCGCCCAAAGAGTCGTAGCGTTTTTTCTGGTCGCCGCTGGATTTTGAAATGTTCAAACCTTGGGCTTGTCGTAGCTTGTCTTCTCCTGATGTATGTGCTGGCGTAGGTTGTCGCCAGGATGGTGTAGGTTGTCACCGGTGCTGACTTCGGTGAATTCCATTGTCGTGGTCGCCGGCAGTCGCCTAAAATATTACCTAAGTGGGACAGGCCCATTAGTTCAGTCGCCGGCGTTTCGGCGACCTGCTACGACTATGACAGTCGCCGGCAGTCACCTAAAAAATCGCCACGTGAGACAGGCCCTTAGGATTTTCAATTAGCTTCTTACGTTTCCCATTGCTGAACCTGTATTTTCTGGCACAGAAACAGCTGATGCTACATTCATGGTATTAATGGTACACTTTGCGTCTTCCTGCATTCCTAATGGCCTACTCCTGCACCTATTTTCTGTGTTTCTATACCAGAAGCATACCATCTGACATCCTTGGAGCTTTCAGAGATGATCCCGATCCCTGCTATGATACAACGAAAAGCTTTCGATCCAGCAGCTTTAATACAGTGCCAGGGCCTTGCAGAAAACAGCAGGAGACACCAAACAGGAATCGAGAGAGAATCTGAGAGGTGGTGGCATTTGGAAGTGAAAAGATATGCAAAAAAAAAAACAAAATTAGATTTATGTGGCACCTTTAACAACCACATGGCATCCAAAATTGTTTTTACATCTGTCAGGTAGCGAGGTACAGTGAAAAGCTTTTGTTGCGTGCTAACCAGTCAGCTAAAAGACAATACATGATTACAAATGAGCCATCCACCGTATACAGATACATGATGAAGGGGACATCGTGAATAACGTTTAGTACAAGGTAAAACCAGTAAAGTCTGATCAAAGATAGTCTCAGGGCTCCAATGAGGTAGATAGTAGCTCAAGTCTGCTGTCTAGTTGCTGGTAGGGTGGTTCAGTTGCCTGATGAAATACTTTTGAAATTTGCACAAGCAAGCTCCCATGAATGATAATATAATAAGTCCAACAATCAGATATTGGGTGAGCCATAAATATGTATAAAGAATTCTTTTTTTTTTCCAAAATAAAATTTAAAACATGACCTTCATACCCACTTGGGAGGGCGAACTGAGCTTAACATAGCTTGGCTTCACATTTCATCCAAAGCTAGTCACTTCTAATGATGCAGCACTCCGTGGTTCCAACCCAACTTTACAGTCCAGGGTATCTGTACTTGTGGGTTAAACTAACCGAGGAACTAGTGAAGATGGTAACTAACTGCAGGCCGAGGGCAAATTGCTTTCTTCTTGCTGTTTTGGAAAATTTGACTTGAGCAGGAGTGACAGACATTTATGAAACGCAGCGATGACTTAAATCTGAGAGTATCTGTCGCACTGTTTTTATGGACTTCCCAGAAATAACGCATCTTTTCTGAAATGTATTTTCCATTTTATCACTGATTACTTCCCTTTATAACGTGTGCGCTGGATTTCCTACAGATTAACTGAGAGATTAAATTCATTTATCATAGCCTTGCATTCAATGCAGAAAAGGCATTAATGGAACTGTCTTAACAACTGCAAATCTATGCAAAATTTATTTAATTAAGACTTCAAGTCTGTCTTTAGGCAGCAGAGATCTCTTTGCAATTATGAAAACTTCCACATCTTGCTTAATGTTGTAACTGCTTTCAACATAATCAGTGATACTTTATGCAGAATAATGTAATATTGAAATAACATTATTGACCTTTTTTAAAATATGTGCAACCTCTCCCTTTTTGATGTAAGCCGATCAAAACTGCAAGAAGACTCTTTGAAGATCGGGTATCTTTTTAGAGCGAGAAATCAGGATTAAGTGTTTTTGGCCAAAAAGGGTTCTTGTCTGAACTGGAAGGTGTTAAGTCCCCGTGAAAAGCTGTGGAAAAGTATAGAGCGTGTTCTGGGTGAAGCAAGAGGGATGGGTCGATGGTGGAATGCAGGTCAGGTGTGGGTTGAAAGGGGGAGCAAAGCACCTGGTGGGCTTCTTTTCAACGAAGACAGACACGAAATGCTGCACTGACTCAGCGGGATGGGCAGCATCTCTGGAGAGAAGGAACGGGTGAGACCCTTCTGGTTGAGACCCTTCTTCAGACATTCTTTCCCATCTCTGTCCATTATGACACACTTGCCGAAGACCTCTAAAGATGCATCTGCCCCCTGATGTGAACATGTGGAGCTCAGCATCCTTGGCTATCTGTTTGTATTACTCGTTAACACTCTCTCCACAGCCAACAATGGACCATTGTGGGCTCCACCTTTCCTTGATCATCGTTGCTGGCTTTGATTTGTCCTTTTGCGTAACATTCATTTTTTTTTCCTTATGTACCTTTTCATATCTCACATTTCCCTCTCCCCTGTCTCTCAGTCTGAAGAAGGTTCTCGACCCTACTCCTTTTCTCAAGAGATGCTGCCTGACCTCCAGTTTTTTGTGTCTATATTCGGTGTAAACCAGCTATCCCAGGTTAAAGGGGTATGGACCAAGCGTGAGCAAAGGTGGGACAAGCGTAGATGGGGCATCTTTGTCGGCAGGGACAAATTGGGTGGGAGGGCCTGTTTCTGTGCACCATGACTCTGTATGTTCTCAACCTAATTGTTGGTGTGCAGCTTAAGATCTGACGTTGACCTCGCATGGAAGCAAAACAGTCAGAGCGAAATCTATTCAGATGTGATCACAGTTCAGGCGAAGGTAGCTGCTGACCTGAGGGTACGTTTGCTAAGTTGCTTCTCAGCTCAACCACAAGGGCTGCAAAGGAGGAAATAACAGCAAGCTGGGTTTTGTGTTCCAGTGGGTCTTAAACCCTCAGCCAGGCAGGCACGAGGGCTGCAGCTAAACCACAAGCAAAGAAACTCAAGTACTTGAACTGCGCAGTAACCTGGCAGGTGTGGTTAATATGAAACAAACATCTATATGATATTGAATATCTTTTGGATTTGTTGTACCTGAACCTCTCGGCTAAATTACTGCTACATGTTTCAAGGTTTCTCTAATGTTTGAACAATTATTTTGTTTAAATTTGCAAAAATGCAATTGTATAGTGAACACAATGAAAATAATCCACTCTTTTTCACTCCCCCAACCCCCTTCCAACTAAATCCCTTCTCCTGGCTTTACATTCTATGCCTCTTCTCGCTTTATCTTGCATCTTTTTGTTTGTTTCTCCCTCTGTCCTTTTCCCACCCATCTGCCAAGCAAGCCCTCGGCTGTATCTACCTATCACTCGCCTGGTTTGTACTGCCCAAAGATCCTACAGCAGAGCAAGGTAGACCACTCCGTCTAAATGCAATGGGCTGACGTGTAGTACGCAACAGAGCGGAACGTGGGCCTTTTTTTCATCCGTTTCAGAAACCCGACTCGCAGTGTAATCAACGTTGCGGGGGAATAATTAGTGTTAATAAATTAAAATTCTGAAAATGAGGAGAAGATTTTGATCAAATAAATTTTTTTTTTTTTTTTTAATTTTTTTTTTTACGAGGATGTTTCCATAACCGGCTTCCATCTCCGCACTAGTATCTTTGCTCCGCTGTGGGATCTTTGGTGCGGAGACGGAAGCCGGTTACGGTAATGGGGCCGAAAATTACCCATCAATCTGCCCATGACTGTGCTATCTCTTTTTTGCCGAGTGATCTATCTTGCTCGCTGTAGGATCTTTGGTACGGCCCCTGATGCTCCTCCAGCTTTCCTCCCTCCCCCCACTTCAATCAGTCTGAAGTAGGGACCCAACCCAAAACGTTGCCTATGCAAGTCCTCAGGAAATGCTGCCTGACCCGGTGAGTGACTCCACCTGTGCCTTATTTTTAAAATCTTTATAAGGTTGGTTGTCTGGAGGTTCCAGGACATGCACCCGCCTGTTGCGTCATGGAGCAGGTCCATGGGTAGTAGACAAGGGGAGGGAGGCAGCGTCTGACAGAAAGATTGGGTTACCGATGGAAAAGCAGTGACAGAGACTTGGTGTTAGAGGGCTGGGGAACCTGGAGCAACAAGGGTTCGTTCAGTGGGCGAGGAATCTGAATATAGAACAGCGCAGCACAGGAACAGGCCCATTTGGGCCACAAATGTCCATGCTGAATGTGATGCCAAGTTAAACTAATCTCCTCAGCAGGCATGCGATCCATATTGCCCCCATTCAACTGTAGCAGGTGTCAGCGAAACTGAACGATCACGGTAAAGAGTATTTTATTGTCGCATGTGCAGGACGGTGAAGTCTTCAGAGAATCAAAGAATGTGAACCATTGTCGGGTCAGGGGACTGGGACATTCAAAACATCACAAAGTCAGAAGTTTCTTCGTCTTTCAAAGTGTTTCATCCTTTTCATTTTTCCAGTTGTCATTGTAAGTAACCCATTATAGTTTCATAACTTCATCAGTGATAGGAGTAGAATTGGGCCTTTTGGCCCATCAAGTCTATTCTGCCATTCAATCATGGCTGATCTATCTTTCCTTCTCAACCCCACTCTCCTGCCTTCTCCCCAAAACCCATGGCACCCAGACTAATCAAGAATCTATCTCTCTCGTTCCTTGCCTCTGACTTCCTGCCTGCTAGGTCGGTAAGCAGAATGAGCACTCCCTGAGGCAAGTGAAGCTGCCTCACTCAATGTGAAGATAGACGCAAAAAGCTGGAGCAACTCAGCGGGTCAGATAGCAGAAAATGAACAGGTGACGTTTCGGTCGAGTCCCTTCTTGACCTGGAAAGTCACCTATTCCTTTTCTCCAGAGATGCTGTCTGACGCTGAGGTACTCCAGCTTTTTGCGTCTACCTTCGGTGTAAACCAGCATCTGCAGTCCCTTCCTCCACTCAATGTGAAAATGCACCTCATAAACAAATGCCAATTTAAAAGATCAGGCAGAAAATTTACAACAGGATGTTCAAAGCTGAAATGTCGTGCAACCATAAAATACCCTTCGATTATCCAATTTACAGTATTCAGCCATTAAGACAATTTCATACCAGAAAGCAGTGATAGTCAACCGGCCCAATCTTTTTAATGTTTTATCTTCAGTGCGTTTGTTTTGTTCAGATTGCACCACTGAATTAATGATAAAGTGGGCAGAGATACTAACATTTGGAAAGTGGCTGCTTTTTGGCATTCCTCACGGAAGCATATTGCAGCTCAACGGTGCGGTGATGGCTTAATCAGAGCCAATGCCTCCTGCGTTTGCCATCAAAGCCTTTGAAAATAGAATTGGCTGAACCTCGGGGTCATGGCAGGTCGGAGGTTTAGTAGAAATTGACATAATTGATGTCCTGTCAGACAACGTTGATTGTTGAAAGGTTGATGTCCTGCTGACGGAGGCAGAGTCAAGGACATATTGGCCTCGGGTGTGTTGACTTGTCCATCCTTATGAGGAATGATATGTGGATTCAACTCTGTTAGTGGATTTTTCATCAAGCGGTGGATGCCAACATAATCAAACGATCATAAATGAAAGGACGAGATAGAGTAGATGAGGAGTGGATGTTTCCACTTGTGGGAGAGTCGAGGACTCGAGGACGGTGTGTTGCCTCCCTGGTGCCAGGGTCCAAGATGTGTCGGACCGACCGGAACATCCTTGAGAGGGAAGGTGAGCAGCCAGAAGTGGTTGTGCATCTAGGCACAAATGATGTCGGGAAGGAGAGGGAGGTTCTGCTATGTGAGTTTAGAGAGTTAGGAAGAAGGCTGAGAAGCAGGACTTCTAGGGTGGTTATCTCTGGATTGCTTCCAGTACCTCGTGCTGGTGAGGGCAAGAACAGGGAGATTGGGGATCAGAATGTGTGGCTGGGGGGCTGGTGCAAGGATTTAGATTTATGGACCACTGGGATCTCTTCAGGGGTAGGGGTGAGCTGTACAAAAGGGACGGGTTACATCTTAACTGGAGGGGGACCAACATTCTGGCAGGCAGGTTTGCTAGTGCTACATCTGTGGGTTTAAACTAAATAGTGGGGGGAAGAGGTTGACAAATTGGGAGTTAAAGGGGAAGAGAGTACAGGAAAAGTTACGAAAGGCACACAAATTAATGGGACGGAAAGTTCAAGAAGGGATAAGAGAGCAAGGTCAGGTGAAATAGGAACCGGTGTGAGAGGGGAGGTGAATACCAAAGTTAAAAGTGTTGTATAAGAATGTGTGAAGTAACAGAAATAACGTGAATGAGTTTGAGGCTCAGTTAGTAATTGGTAAGTATGATGTTGTGGGAATTACAGAGACATGGCTGCAAGAGGATCGGAGCTGGGAACGGAATATTCAGGCGTATACGTCCTATCGAAAAGACAGGCAGGTGGGCAGAAGGGGTGGGGTGGGGTGGCTCTGTTGGTAAGGAATGAAATTCAGTCCCTTGTCAGGGGTGACATAGAATCGGGAGATGTTGAGTCATTGTGGATAAAACTGCGGAATTGTAAGAGTATAATGACCCGAATGGGAGTTTACAGGCCCCCAAACAGTAGCCTGAATATAGGATGCAAGTTAAAATAGGCATGTAACAAAGGGAATGCTACGGTGGTTATGGGAGATTTCAAAATGCAGGGAGACTGGGAAAATCAGGTTGATACTGGACCCCAAGAAAGGGAGTTTGTGGAGTGCCTCCGAGTTGGATTCTTGGAGCCTACCAGGGAGAAGGCAATTCTGGATTTAGTGTTCTGTAATAAACCGCGTTTGATAAAGGAACTCGAGGTAAAGGAGCCGTTAGGAGGTAGAGACTATAATATGATAAGTTTTAATCTGCAATTTAAGAGGGAGAAGGGAAAATCGGAAGTGTCAGTATTACAGTTGAGCAAAGGGGACTATGGAGCCATGAGGGAAGTTGACTTGAAAGGGACCCTAGCAAGGATGACAGTGGAACAGCAATGGCAGGTATTGCTGGGAATAATCTAGAAGGTGCAGGATCATTTCATTCCAAAGAGGAAGAAAGATTCTAAGGGGAGTAAGAGGCGACCATGGCTGACAAGGGAAGTCGAGGCCAGTATAGAAATAAAAGAGAAGACGTAGCTAAGACGAGCGGGAAGCCGGAAGATTGGGGAACTTTTAAAGATCAACAAAAGCAAACTAAAAAGGCAATACGGGGAGAAAATATGAAGTACGAAAGTAAGCTAGCCAAGTAATCGGTCCAAGTCAGCATGGATTTACGATGGGGAAGTCATGCTTGACTAATCTTCTGAAATGTTTTGAGGATGTTACAAGGAAATGGATAAGGGAGACCCAGTGGATGAAGTATACCTGGGCTTTAAGAAAGCATTTGATAAGGTCCCACACAGGAGATTAGTGGGCGAAATTAGAGCACATGGTATTGGGGCTAAGGCATTAACATGGATAGAAAATTGGTTGGTAGACAGGAAACAAAGAGTAGGGATTAACGGGTCCCTTTCAGAATGGCAGGCAGTGACTAGTGGGGTGCTGCAAGGCTCAGTGCTGGGACTGCAGCGATTTGCAATATACATTAATGATTTAGATGAAGGAATTAAAAGTAACATTTGCAGATGACGCAAACCTGGGTGGAAGTGTGAACTGTGAAACGGATGCTATGAGGATGCAGGGTGACTTGGACAGGGGTGAGTGGGCAGATGCAGTATAATGTAGATAAATGTGAGGTTATCCACTTTGGTGTGAAGAACAGGATGGCAGATTATGATCTGAATGGTGTCAGGTTAGGAAAAGGGGAGGTACAATGAGACCTGGGAGTCCTAGTACATCAGTCACTGAAAGTAAGTATGCATGCACAGCAGGCAGTGAAGAAAACTAATGGCAAGTTGGCCTTCATAATGAGAGGAGTTGAGTATAGGAGCAGAGGTCCTATACTACAGGGCCCTGGTGAGACCAAGCATGGAGTATTGTTTTGGTCTCCTAATTTGTGGAAGGACATTCTTACTATTGAGGGAGTGCAGCGTAGGTTCACAAGGTTAATTCCCGGGATGGTGGGACTGTCATATGAAAGAATGGTGCGACTGGACTTGTATTCACTAGAATTTAAAAGGATGAGAGGGGATCTTATAGAAACATAAGATTATTAAGGGATTGGACACGCTAGATGCAGGAAACATGTTCCCGATGTTGGGGGAGTCCAGAACCAGAGGCCACAGTTTAAGAATAAGGGGTGAGCCATTTAGAACTGAGATGAGGAAAAACATTTTCATTTGGAGCGTTGAGAATCTGTGGAATTCTCTGACTTAGAAGGCAGTGGAGGCCGATTCACTGGATGCATTCAAAAGAGAGTTAGATAGAGCTCTTCTGGCTCGCGGAATCGAGGGCTATGGGGAGAAGGCAGGAACGGGGTACTGATTGTGGATGATCAGCCATGATCACTTTGAATGGCGGTGCTGGCTCGAAGGGCCGAATGGCCTACTCCTGCACCTATTGTCTATGTATCTACAGTATGTATCTGTGACATACCTTTTAGAATGGAGATGAGGAATTTATTTAGCCAGAAAAAGGTGGTGAATTTGTGGAATGATAGCCACAGACTGCTGTGGAGGTCACGTCATTGTGTATTTTTAAAGCAGAGATTGGTGGGCTCTGGATTAGTGAGGGCATCAAAGGTTATGGGGAGAAGGCAGGAGAATTGTGTTGAGAGGGAAAAATAGATCAGCTGTATCGAATGGTGGAGCAGACTCAGTGGGCCAACTTGCAAACACTGTGCTGGAGTAACTCAGCAGGTCCGGCTGCATCTCTGGAGGACATGGATAAGCAATGTGTAGGAAGGAACTGCTTATGCTGGTTTACAATGAAGACAGACACAAAATGCTGGAGTAACTCAGTGGGACATGCAACATCATGATTTTATACAACTCTATAAGATCTCCCCCTAGCCTCCACTGCTCCAAGAAATAAAATCCTCACCTGCACAACCTCTGCCTGTAGCTCAGAACTCCGAGTCAAGGCAACACACTCTTAAATCGTCTCTGCATTCTTCCAGCTGTATTGCATCTTTCCTATAGCATATTTATGGGAGAAATTGATCAGGACGTCCGGCAGAAGAATTACTGTTGCAACTAACATTTATTTAGGGGAACTCAGCAGGTTGAGCAGCGTCTGTGGAGGGGAATGGACAGATGACAATTTGAGTTTGGACCTTTCACCTGGGCACGAGTTTGGAGTTTGGGGGGGGGGGGGGGAGGGGGGGGAGTTCGGCGTTGTAAGAGGAGTGGTTGATGGGCAGGTCTTAGCCAGGTGGGGGTGACAGAGGCTCGGAGGTGATGGGCAAAGAAGGTGAAGCATAGAACCAAACCAAGGGCTAGTGGGAAAAAATGGGGGGGGAGGGGGGGGAGGGAGATCCCGTGTGAGTAGGTGGTGGAAAAGCTTCAATGGGTGGGGGGAAGAAACTGGGCGATGGAGAGGCTGGTGGGGGTTAAAGATGAGCGTGTATCCAACTCGTCAGGTCAGGCAGCATTTGTGGAGGGAATGGAGAGATGATGTTTTGGATCTGGATCCTTTATCAGACTGTGTGACTTTATAAATGACATCAACTAATTGCTACCTGACCCATAATGTGGTTGCTGTTGATAATTTCCTCCACAGAAGCTGCCTGACCCGGCACTCAAGTGCCTCCAGCACTTTGTGTTTTGCTCATGATTTCAGCATCTGCAGTTCCTCGCGTTTGGTGATTGACAATAGACAATAGGTGCAGGAGTTGGCCATTTGGCCCTTGGAGTCAGTATTGCCATTCAATGTGATCATGACTGATCATGTACCCCAATCAGTACCCCGTTCCTGCCTTCTCCCCATATCCCCTGACTCCGCTATCTTTAAGAGCCCTATCTAGCTCTCTGATGCGAGAGCTCCTTAGCTGCATGCAAATCAGTTCCCAGATTTCCTCAATACAGTATGATAAGCTTTCAGAAGCTCCACATGTTGGTTGTGACATTCTTGCGTTTGTGTCGTTGTGAGTCACCATGCCGGTAAACACTTTTCTTCCCTTCAACAACTGAGGGAAGGACATCCTTTCAATTCACTATTCTATTTCTGCGTTAAACCACTCTCTCTGTTTTTTTTCTTCTAACCTTTTTAAAAGCACCCTCGTGCTGTAAATAACTCCAGTGTTCCTTCAGTGTTTCTCGGCAGCAGAGTGAGATAACTTTCACCTTAAATTGTGGTAGTTCTTTTTGTTTTATTGGAAATCCCCCAAGCAGTGACGTGTATGAAACGAGGAGCCCGGACAGCTCCGAATACAACAAATACATCCCCGCAATGGCCACAAAACATCGTCACAACAGTCTACAAATGTCTGAACGTCACACTCTGAAACCCAGGACCCTGTGACTGCATTTCATTCACACTTCATTCACAGCCCTGGAGTTCAAAGCATTTGCTTGGAATTTCCATGTAATCCATGCACCTGTATCGAATTATACTCCGGTATCACTTTGAAGAAATGTGGATGCTTCTCTCTATGATTATTTACAAGCTATCTTCATGATGTGGAGGAGGGCCACTGTATCTGGTATCTAAGTTTGTCAATAACACAAAAATAGGTGGGAGGGGATGTGGCAATGTGAGTGTTTGGACTCTGTAACAGGATACACTCGGGTTGAGTGAGTGGGTGAAGATATGGAAATGAAGAGGTCATGTAATACATTGAGAAAAAAACCTGAAGACGTATTTTTACCTAAATGGGGAAAGATTGCAGGTGAGTAAAATGCAAAGTAAGTTAGACACAGGGAATTGCAGATGCAAAGGGAATTGTGTGTTTTTTCTTGCGATAGACACAAAAAGCAGCCGTTACTCTGCGGGTCAGGCGGCATCTCTGGAGAATAGGAATAGGTGTCGTTTCGGGTCAAGACCCGTCTTCAGACCAACAATGATTAATAGGCCGGTAGTGCAAGTAGACAGGAAGGCAAGGGGCCTGTCATCCACTCTCGCAAGAGGATTTGGAGTTTAGAAAGAGAGAAATGTTATGATTGTATAGGATGCTGGTGTGTTTTGGAGTACAGTGCACAGATTTGGTTATCGTACTTCAGAAAGAATAAACTTTTATTTGATGCAGCCCCAAAGGAAAATCACATAATTGATTTCTGGAATGAGGTTCCATCACAGGCTCCTCACTCCCCTCCATTGAGTCTGTCCATAGTAAACGATGCCTGTGCAGGTCGCACAGCATCGCCAGGGACAGCTCACACCCCAACCATAGACTGTTTACCCTCCTCCCATCCGGGAGACGCTACAGGTCCCTCCGCTGCCGGACCAGCAGGGCTCAAGAACAGCTTCTTCCCTGCGGCTGTCACACTTCTCAACGCTGCACCTCAATGACTGCCTGTCTCCACCCTTACCCCCCCCCCCCCCCCCCCCCCCCCCCCCACCCCAGACTATCCAATCACCAGCAAATTGCACAGATACCACTGCATATGTATATGTTTATTCATAAGTTCGCCCTTCGGAGATGCCAATTGCATTTCGTTGTCTCTATATTGTACACTGCATAATGCCAATTAAAGATTGAATTGAATTGAATTGAGGTGATTGTCCAGTCAGGAGTAGCTAATAACATTAGATAATAATAATAATATATTTTATTGTCATTACACATAAGGGCAACGAGATTTGGTTTGCAACTTCCATCCGATGTCATAACTTAATCGACAAATAAAATTTAGGTTTAGATACCCCGAGAACAAGGTTTGTAAAAACGAACATTAGACCAGTAAAGTCAACACAGACTAAGGTGCGAGGCCGGGGGAGACAGACCATGGGGGTGGGGGGCACTCAGCAGGGCCGGTTCAGAGCCGCTATAGCTCTGGGAATGAAGCTGTTCCTGAGTCTGGAAGTGCGGACGTAGAAGGCCTTGTAATGTCTGCCGGAAGGGAGTAGTTCGAACAGTCCATTGCAAGGATGTATATTGTCTAGGAGGAGGAGTGCGCTTGTTGAAATATGCAAGCTGCTTCAGAAGCTTGCCAGGTGATGTTTTTACTGGTGGGAGTATTTCAAATGAGGGGGCATTGTTACAAGATTAAAGGCATGTTCTTCACAGGTGAGATATGTGGAAACGTCTCGGAGGGTAGAGAGTGTCTGCAATGTTCTACATGGGATAGTTGTGGAGGTTGAATCATTGGTGACATTTAAAAAGAAAATGGGTTCATTTTTGAATGATCAGAGAATTGAGGGTTCTAGTGGATTACACAGCCAAAAGGTGGGACAGGTTGGCTGCAATGATACTGAACGGCAGGGTTCCGCGACCCCTCCTGTTTCCATAGGCTCCTTGTCATTCTATTATGTTTATCTTCTGCGTTAATTCCCTGGCCTTCAATCCAAATGCATTGGAACTTCTGACAAACGTGAAACTATTAGGGCGGGCCCAATGGCACAGCTGGTGGAAGCGCAGCCTCACAGCGCCCGGGTCCCGGGTTCAATCCTGACCTCGGGTGCTGTCCGTGTGGGGTTTGCACGTTCTCGCTGCGACCGTGTGGGTTTCCTCCGGGTGCTCCCTCATCCCAAAGACGTGCAGGTTTGTAGGTTAACTGGCCCTCTGTAAATTGTCCCCAGTGTGAGGGGAGTGGGTGAGAAAGCAAGATAACATAGAACTAGTGTAAATAGGTGATTGATGACTAGTATGGACTTGGTGGACCGAAGGGCCTGTTTCCATGCTGTATCACAAAACTAAACTTAACTATTTACTGTTTATTTATTTCCCTTCAGAGAAATATTTTTGAAGATTCGAACAGCATAGATTTGGGCCCTTCATCCCACGATGTCTGTACTGACAATGGTGCCAATTTAAATGAACCCCTTCTGCCTGCACATGGTGTATGTCCCTCCATCCTGTGCATATTAATGTGCCTGTCTAAATGTCTCTTAAATATTGCTCTTGTATCTGCTTCCACAACTGCGCCTGATGATATGTTCCAGGATCCAAGCCTTGCGTTTAAAAAAAAAAGTCATACAAACCTCCTCCTAAACTTCCCCTGTCTCACCTTGAATCTATTCCCACTAGTATTTGTTATTTGCACCTTGGAATAAAGACTCTGACGATCCAACCTATCCATGCTTCTCATAAGGTCATAAGTGACATGAGCAGAATTCGCCCATCAAGTCCACTCCACCATTCAATCATGGCTGATCAATCTCTCCCTCCTAACCCCATTCTCCTGCCTTCCCCCCCCCATAACCCCTGAACCCGTACTAATCGAGAATCTATCTATCTCTGCCTTAAAAATATTTATTGGCCTCCACAACCTTCTGTGGTAAAGAATTCCACAGATTCACCACCCTCTGACTAAAGAAATTCCTCCTCATCTTCTTCCTAAAGAAACGTACTTTAATTCTGAGGCTGTGTCCTCTGGTCCTAGACTCTCGCACTAGTGGAAACATCCTCTCCACATCCATTCTATCCAAGCCTTTCACTATTCATTTCACAACGTTTCAATGAGGTCCCCCCTCATTCTTGTAAACTCCAGCGAGTACAGGTCCAGTGCCGTTAAATGCTCATCCTATGTTAACCCACTCATTCCTGGAAACCTTCACTGGACCCTCTCCAGAGCCAGCACATCCACAGATATGGTGCCCAAAATTGCTCACATTATTCCAAATGTGGCTTTACCAGTGCCATATAAAGCCTCCGCGTTATATCCCCCTTTTTGTATACAAGCCCCTTTGAAATAAATGCTAACATTGAGTTTGCCTTCTTTACTACCGATTTGACCTGCAGATTAACTTTTTGGGAATCCTGCACCTGTACTCCCAAGTCCCTTTCTCATAGCTTTGTATATTACACATCCTATTATTGCCCCTGCTGGCCACGCCCTTGTTCCCAAAAATTACTCTGACGATCATGTCAACACCTGGATGTCTGAAGAAGGGTCCAGACCCAAAATATCACCTATCCATGTTCTCCAGAGATGCTGCCTAACCCGCTGAGTTACCCCAGCACTTTGTCTCGTTGTTTGTAGGTATATGGACGTGAAGGGAATGGAGGGGTATGGTCTGAGTGCAGGTAGATGGGACTAGGGGAAAACAAATGGTCGGCACGGACTGGAAGGGCCGAGAGGGCCTGTTTCCGTGCTGTAATTGTTATATGGTTATATGGTTATATGGTTAACTAGCCTCTGCACTGCCTTGTATCCACCCAGATGTCTTCTGAGAACAGCATTGAATATTCTGGATGCTGACTGAATTTTAATTTGCAGTGAGCCCGATAGGATGAAGATAACGAGCCAGTCGATTTAGTGTCTTCAGAAACGTATTAAATTACACTACGACGAGCAAAAGGGAAGTGGAGAGAGTCTTCCTCCTAACCTCTTCAATCTAGACTCTGTAGCTGTGAGTTTGGTGATCTTTGATGTGATTCTTCTGCAACCGGGTTATCCTCAGCCAGCTCCACCAGTGTAATCCCTCTCGCACTGATAACTCTCAAAATGGCCGCAACATATTCCACCCTCTTGGATACGGGAAAGAGGTTGCAAAGTTGCAACGTTGCCACATTTGTAACTCAGTGAATTGAATACTTTCTTGTCACATGTGAAAGGTCCCAGCGAAATTCTTTGCATGCATATCCAAGGTATGCAAATAGTCACCCATAAAGGGCACGTAGAAAATTACCACGTACCCCCGCGCAAGGTCCCCCTTTCTTCTCTCTCTCCCCCCCCCCCCCCCCCCCCCCCCCCCCCCAAGGCGGGTGGAAGGTGTGGCTCCTTCTTTAAATGTTTATCCTCTCCGTCAAACGGTTTTCCCCATGTGTGTACTTGTGACAAGTGAATCACGCCGGCTAGATCAGCCACTGTGTTAAACGGACGTTCAGAAATGGGCAGGTTCAACCCGATGCAGAATCAAAACAGCGTTCAAAATTCCAGACAATCCAGAGGGAGGACATGGGAAAGAAAGCTAAATGGTATATGTTTACCGAGTCTCAAGAAAATAAAATCTTTTATGATCGTGCATGCAGCAAGTTCCTTAGTGGTTTGTGGTTTTGCTATTAACAGAATGTGTAGACAGGCCATGTGGCAGTCTGTTTCCGTTCTGGTACAGAGAGATAAGAGCGGGTCCTGATGCATTTTGTGTTGGGTGGAAATGAACTGTTTTGTGTTCAGTGTTATAGAACGTAGAACAGCACAGCACAGGAATGTGTGGGAAGGAACTGCAGAAGCCGGTTTGCACCGAAGATTGACACTAAATGCTGGAGTAACTCAACGGGACAGGCAGCATCTCTGGATCCCACTGCGTTGCTCCAGCATTTTGTGTCTATCCACAGCACAGGAATAGGCCATTCGGCCCGCGTTGTCTGTGCCAAACCTGATGCCAAGACCGACTGCCTGCACAGAATCTATATCGTTCCATTGCCTTCATATCCAGGTGCCTATCCAAAAGTCTCTTAAAGGCCCCCGTTGTATCTGCCTCCACCACCACCCCTGGCAGTGCCAACTCAGAATATACTGAGTTCTCAGTATACAGAATATACTGAGTTCTCAGTATACAGAATATACTGAGTTCTCAGTATACAAAATATACTGAGTTCTCAGTATACGGAATATACTGAGAATAGCTGAGACGAGGAATCAGAGCTGCCAAGGAAACGTACTCTGAGATGTTGAGGAGCAGGTTCTCAGCTAGTGACTCTTCTTCAGTTTGGAAGGGCTTGCAAGAAATTATCAGCTACAAGAGGAAAGCCCCCCGCCCTTTGGACAATCGTCAGCTGACCAACGACCTGATGAGTTTTACTGCAGGTTTGAAAATCAGAAACTTAACCCTGGCACCAACCTCCCCCCCCCCTCCCCAATTAACACAGCCAGACCCCAGTCTACAAAGAATGGACCCTGCACCCTCTCCTTCCCAATCACCACTTCACACCTACTTAAGGCAAGACTCCAGTATGAAAAGACTGGACCATTTCCCACCCCAACCAACACTTCGCACCCACTCACAGCCTGGCCTCGGTCTGCAAAGACTGGGCCTTTCTACACCCACCCCCCTCCAATAACCACTTCACACCCAATCACCCGCACCCTCTGTGCTGCACAACATAACTTATCCAATCTCTTCCTACGGCAGCTGAGGAAGCACAATCTGCCACAGGCAATGATGATCCAATTCTACACGGCCATCGTTGAGTCTGTTCTCACCTTTTCCATCATGGTCTGGTTTGGTTCAGCCACCAAGCTCGACACCTGGAGGCTGCAGCGAATCGTCTGATCAGCAGAGAAGATTATTGGCTGCAACCTTCCCTCCATTGATGAACTGTACACTGCAAGGGCCAGGAAGCGAGCGGGTAAGATCATCTCTGACCCCTCTCACCCTGGCCACAAACTCTTTGAATCACTTCCCTCTGGAAGGAGACTCCGGACTGTCAAAGCTGCCACAGCCAGACATAAAAACAGTTTTCATCCACGAGTAGTTGCTCTACTCAACAGCCAAAAATCTGTGGCCTCCCTTTGATCTGGTATTTTGTTGGTTCACATGCTTGATCAATGGTGTTTTATCATCAATGTCTTATTATTATTAATGTTTTGTGTTTTCTGAGTCATTTGTAACTGTCACTGTATGTCATGTTGTTACTTGTGGGTGGAGTACCAAGGCAAATTCCTTGTATGTGAATACTTGGCCAATAAACTTACTTACTTACCGTACCATGGAGCATGGTATGTTCTGAGTTGGTCATTTTAGAATGCATCCAGGGCTACATCGTACCAGGTGTCTTTTATCAAGTTTTGTGAATGTTGCAAAGCAAAAACAAAGATCTGCAGTCTGTACCAGAAGGTCGACACAAAGTACTGAAGTAACTCGGTGGGCCAGGCAGCATCTTTGGAGAAGTTTTGGGTCCGGACCCTTCTTCAGACTGGGACTCCGGCAAATGCTGCGTTTGTTTTGCGAGTCAGATCGATAGTAAAGAAAGCAAACTCAATATTAGCATTTATTTCAAGAGGGCTTCTATACGAAATCTGGGATGTAATGCTGAAGTTGTTGGTGGTGCTAAGGCTGCATTTGGAATATGCTGAACAATTTTGGGCACCATATCTGAGGAAGGATATGCTGGCTCTGGAGAGGGTTCAGAGGAGGTTTACAAGAACGATCCCAGGAATAAGTAGGTTAACCTATGATGAGCGTTTGTCGGCGCAGGGCCTGTACTCGCTGGAGTTTAGAAGAATGAAGGGGAACCTCGTTGAAACATACAGAATAGTGAAAGGCTTGGATAGAGTGGATGTGGAGAGGATGTTTCCACTAGTGGGAGAGTCTAGGACAAGAAATCGCCTCAGAATTAAAGGATTTTGTCCTAGGAAGGAGATGAGGAAAAATGTCTTTAGTCAGAGGGTGGCGAATCTGTGGAATTCTTTGCCACAGCAGGCTGTGGAGGCCATCAGTGGATATTTTTGAGGCGGAGATAGTTAGATTTTTGATTAGTACAAGTGTCAGGTTATGGGAAGAAGACAGGAGAATGGGGTTAGGAGGAGAGGTAGAACAGCCATGATTGAATGGTGGAGTAACCTTGATGAGCCGAATGGCCTAATTCTACTCCTATCACTTATGACCTTATGACAATTATTTTTCTGTAAATGGGAGGCCGCCCGGTTTTGGTGTGCCGAACATGTATTGCACAGAATAGCAATGGATGGTTTGATGCTCCACAGGAAAAGTGTGAAATTGGCCAAAAATATATGAGAATCAGTACACTCACACCGGGCCTGGACATTTCTCGCTTGGACCCCATCCAGTTCGGCAAAGCTGGAAATGTTTTTGCTGCACCGTATCAGTGAAGGGCATCATCCGCCTGGGACCAGGGTCCCCATGTGAACGAGGCAACACCAACGCACGTTACCACTGCCCCAGCGCTCGTTGGTGAGTGCGCTGCTACCTACACTACGTCCCCTTCTGCCGACGTTGGTTGGCTGGTGGACTTGTTGTTTACTTTAGAGATGCAGCACGGAAACAGGCCCTTCGGCCCACCGAGTCCATGCCGACCAGCGATCCCCGCACATTAACACTATCTCACGCGCACACACACACACACACACACGCACACACACACACACACACACACACACACACACACACACACACACACACACACACACACACACACACACACACACACACACACACGCTTACAGTAGGCATGCAGGTGCAGCAGGCAGTGAAGAAAGCGAATGGTATGTTATCATTCGTAGCAAAAGGATTTGAGTGTAGGAGCAGGGAGGTTCTACTGCAGTTGTACAGGGTCTTGGTGAGACCACACCTGGAGTTTTGCGTACAGTTTTGGTCTCCAAATCTGAGGAAAGACTTTCTTGCCATAGAGGGAGTACAGAGAAGGTTCGCCAGACTGATTCCTGGGATGTCAGGACTTCCATATGAAGAAAGACTGGATAGACTTGGCTTGTACTCGCTGGAATTTAGAAGATTGAGGGGGGATCTTATAGAAACTTACAACATTCATAAGGGGTTGGACAGGCTAATGCAGGAAGATTGTTCCCGATGTTGGGGAAGTCAACTAAATATTAAATATTTAAATATTTATTTAAACTAAATATTCCAGGATTTCGTTGCTTCCGGGGTGATAGAATTGGAGGGACCAGAGGTGGAGGTGTTGCATTGCTTGTCAGAGAGGATATTACAGCAGTGCTTTGGCAGGATAGATTAGAGGGTTCGTCTAGGGAGGCTATTTGGGTGGAACTGAGAAGTGTGAACGGTGTAGCAACACTTTTAGGGGTGTACTATAGACCGCCAAATGGGGAGCGAGAATTGGAAGAGCAAATATGTAAGGAGATAGCAGATATTAGTAGTAAGCACAAGGTAGTGATTGTGGGAGATTTCAATTTCCCAAAAATAGACTGGGAAACACATTCTGTAAATGGGCTGGATGGTTTGGAGTTTGTAAAATGTGTGCAGGATAGTTTTTTGCAGCAGTACATAGAGGTACCGACCAGAGAAGGGGCAGTGCTGGACCTCCTGTTAGGAAATGAGGCAGGACAGGTGACGGAGGTATGCGTTGGTGAGCACTTCGGACCAGTGATCACAATACCATTAGTTTCAATATAATTATGGAGCGAGTCAGAACAGGACCTAGAGTGAAGATTTTTGATTGGAGAAAGGCTAACTTTGAGGGAATGCGTGAGGATTTTAAAGGAGTGAATTGGGACACTTTGTTTCATGGGAAGGATGTAGAAGAGAAATGGAGGACATTTAAAGGGGAAATTGTAAGAGTACAGAATCTTTATGTCCCTGTTAGGTTGAAAGGAAATAGTAAAAATTGGAAAGAGCCATGGTTTTCAAGGGAAATTAGACACTTGTTTCGAAAAAAGAGAGATATCTACAAGAATTATAGGAGGCATGGAGTAAATGAGGTGCTAGAGGAGTATAAAGAATGTAAAAAGAATCTTAAGAAAGAAATTAGGAAGGCTAAAAGAAGATATGAGGTTGCTTTGGCAAGAAAGGTGAAAGTAAATCCAAAGGGTTTCTACAGCTATATTAATAGCAAAAGGATAACGAGGGATAAAATTGGACCATTAGAGAACCAGAATGGACAGCTATCTGCAGAGCCAAAAGAGATGGGGGAGATATTGAACAATTTCTTTTCTTCGGTATTCACCAAGGAGAAGGATATTGAACTCTGTGAGGTAAGGGAAAAAAGTAGAGTAGCTATGGAAACTATGAGATTCAAAGAGGAGGAAGTACTGACACTTTTGAAAAATATAAAGGTGGATAAGTCTCCAGGTCCTGACAGGATATTCCCTAGGACATTGAGGGAAGTTAGTGTAGAAATAGCAGGAGCTATGACAGAAATATTTCAAATGTCATTAGAAACGGGAATAGTGCCGGAGGATTGGCGTACTGCGCATGTTGTTCCATTGTTTAAAAAGGGTTCAAAGAATAAACCTAGAAATTATAGACCTATTAGTTTGACGTCAGTGGTGGGCAAATTAATGGAAAGGATACTTAGAGATAATATATATAAGCATCTGGATAAACAGGGTCTGATCAGGAACAGTCAACATGGATTTGTGCCTGGAAGGTCATGTTTGACAAACCTTCTTGAATTTTTTGAAGCGGTAACTAGGGAAATTGATGAGGGTAAAGCAGTGGATGTTGTCTATATGGATTTCAGTAAGGCCTTTGACAAGGTTCCCCATGGAAGGTTGGTTCAGAAGGTTCAATCTTTGGGTGTTAATGGCGGAGTAGCAAGATGGATTCAACAGTGGCTGAATGGAAGATGTCAGAGAGTAATGGTGGATGGCTGTTTGTCAGGTTGGAAGCCGGTGACCTGTGGGGTGCCTCAGGGATCTGTGTTGGGTCCACTGTTGTTTGTCATGTACATCAATGATCTGGATGATGGGGTGGAAAATTGGATAAGTAAGTATGCAGATGATACTAAGATAGGTGGCGTTGTGGATAATGAAGTAGATTTTCAAAGTCTACACAGACATTTGGGCCATTTGGAAAAGTGGGCTGAAAGATGGCAGATGGAGTTTAATGCTGATAAGTGTGAAGTGCTACATCTTGGCAGGACAAATCAAAATAGGACGTACATGGTAAATGGTAGGGAATTGAGGAATGCTGTGGAACAGAGGGATCTAGGAATAACTGTGCATAGTTCCCTGAAGGTGGAATCGCATGTAGATAGGGTGGTAAAGAAAGCCTTTGGTGTGCTGGCCTTTATAAATCAGAGCATTGAATATAGGAGTAGGGAAGTAATGTTAAAATTGTACAAGGCATTGGTAAGACCAATTCTGGAGTATGGAGTACAATTTTGGTCGCCTAGTTATAGGAAGGATGTCAACAAAATAGAGAGAGTACAGAGGAGATTTACTAGAATGTTGCCAGGGTTCCAGCAACTATGTTACAGAGAAAGGTTGAACAAGTTAGGTCTTTATTCTTTGGAGCGCAGAAGGTTAAGGGGGGACTTGATTGAGGTCTTTAAAATGATGAAAGGGATAGACAGAGTTGACGTGGATAAGCTTTTCCCATTGAGGGTAGGGAAGATTCAAACAAGAGGGCATGACATGAGAATTAAGGGACAGAAGTTTAGGGGTAACGTGAGGGGGAACTTCTTTACTCAGAAGGTGGTGGCTGTGTGGAATGAGCTTCCAGCAGAGGTGGTGGAGGCAGGATCGATTTTAACATTTAAAAGTAAAGTGGATAGGTATATGGACGTGAAGGGAATGGAGGGGTATGGTCTGAGTGCAGGTAGATGGGACTAGGGAAAAACAAATGGTCGGCACGGACTGGAAGGGCCGAGAGGGCCTGTCTCCGTGCTGTAATTGTTATATGGTTATATGTTATATGATGTCGGGGAAGTCCAGGACAAGGGGTCACAGTTTAAGGATAAGGGGGAAATCTTTTAGGACCAAGATGAGAAAAACATGTTTCACACAGAGTGGTGAATCTCTGAAATTCTCTGCCACAGAAGGTAGTTGAGGCCAGTTCATTGGGTATATTTAAGAGGGAGTTAGATGTGGCCCTTGTGGATCGGGGGTATGGAGAGAAGGCAGGTAAGGGACACTGAGTTGGATGATCAGCCATGATCATATTGAATGGCGGTGCAGGCTCGAAGGGCCGAATGGCCTCCTCCTGCACCTATTTTCTATGTAAAACACATAAACAGGGAGAAAGTGCATATAGGAACTCGGAATAGTTATTATTGCATTTTATGCCATAGACGATCCATTTCCCACCAATGATCATTGGTACTTGTCATATGTACCGAGGTGCATTGAAATTCATTTTTGTATACAATTCAGTACAGGTTTCCCTATATGTCAGCACTTATATGCTTCTTAGATGAGCATCTCAAATACAGTACAAGTGTACAATAGTAGTGTACTGAGACAGTATACAGAGTCGTCAGATTTGGAGTTATTTTCAAGTCCCAGTTGTTATAGGTGTTGAGTTCTTGACCTGGCCTTGAAGGTCCATTGTTCTGGTGATGTTGCAGGTAGGGTTGCCAACTGTCCCGTATTAGCCGGGACATCCCATATATTGGGCTAAATTGGTTTGTCCCATATGGGACCACCCTTGTCCCGTATTTGACTGGTACTACTCGGGTCGAGGGGCCTGTCCGGTTGGAGTTCCGCGTCGGGCACCGCCTCACCCGTCCCAACGTAGTGCAGCCCATGGAGTGCAGCAGCAGCAGCGCCTCGCCCGTGGCCCCGTCGGTCGTCAGCCCAGCCAGCTGTCCGACCTTCAGACCTTCGCTTACCGCCGACACCATCACCCCTTCTTCTCACGGCCGATCATCAGTTTATGATTTGGTTGGGGCGCCGGACTTTGCGCGCGACTGTCGAGTGGCCGCGGGCCGAAAACTCCTCAGCTGGCCCGCCGGCTGGGCTTTGTGCGCAGTCCAGCACCCGGGCCAACTCATCATTCACCCAGCCACGGCCGAGTCGGTCATCGAATTCCGTCGGGAATTTGTCCCGTATTTTAACCTTCTGACCCTTATTTGGGAGTGTGAGAGTTGGCAACCCTAGTGGCAGGGTCAGCCTGGCCAAGCGTAGCCCTGGTGTCGTGCACCAGTCAAATAGTCTGAGCAAATGTGATGACAGACCAACGGCCACACATTCAGCAGAAGTATTTGAAGCGCACTGCCAAAGCAACATTGGATGGATCTAACTGATGGTCACAACATGGACAGCAGCCAGATAAACAGAGCCAAAGATTTACAGACAACATGTGAAGGAAATGCTGGCAGATGTAGAGATATCTTGTTCCCTGGTGACTGGAGTTAGAAATTGGAGATTGATACCATTAAGCATAGCTGGAGTTACCTGCTGAAATCGGCAGCAAAAATCATGACCCTGCTTCTTGCTTCATGCCTCAAGGGATTAGGAAAGATGCGTACATTGCCAGTTTCTTAAATTCTTTCTTTCAACCTGCCCTTTTAAGTCCAGCCCGGCATGTAACTGCTCATCTTTCAAGTACAGCCTTTGCTTTGGATGGAGACACAAGGAACTGCAGGTGCTGGTTTACCAAAAAAAAAAGATACAAAGCTCTGGAGTAACTCAGCCGGTCGTGCAGTATCTCTGGAGAATTCGGATAGGTGACGTTTGGGTTGGGGGGCCTTCTTCGGACTTATTCTGTGTTCCTTTGAAAATTTGCTGGTATTTCCCTGTTTGTGCGTTGTTACCGTTTCCACATTGCGCTTGAAGTGCCAAAAACCAGTCATTCCCAGGATTAAAATAAGGATAAGCTAGGAGTTGTGCATCAAGTGAGATTGTGACTCCATGCTTATCCCCATTTTATCCTGGGAATGTCTGTTTCATGGCATTTCTGGCACATTATGGGTTTAATAGTGAGCCCTGGAATTCCCTGGGGTAAGAAAGATCCAATATTTTTCAACAATCTGATACCAATGCACCCATCCCCACCCCCGAATAACATCCTGCCACTCATCCGGGCTTCGCGCTCATCTCACAGTTTCATTTATCCTGACGAGTTCAGATTTAAATCCTTCAGCCCTCCTAGTTCCAGTTCCCAATCGCTGCAAGTCCTGACTTGCTGGACCCTTTTTCCCGTTCTCTCCCCTGCTCCATCCTCCGATTTTCCCTGGAACCATCTGCATAAACATCCCTGACTGCATCTCCACAATTTTTCCCGATCTGACCCTTCTCGATCTGACCCAAACCTAACTTCCATTTGCTTCAGTTCCCAGCTTCCTAACATCCACCTGGTGATGCCTATCATTGGGAAATTCCACCATTTTGAATTTGAATTGAATTTTGAATTTCCTTTATTGTCATTCAGACCTTTTGGTCTGAACGAAATTTCATAGAAACATAGAAATTCAGTGCAGGAGTAGGCCATTCGGCCCTTCGAGCCTGCACCGCCATTCAATATGATCATGGCTGATCATCCAACTCAGTATCCCGTACCTGCCTTCTCTGCATTCCCTCTGATCCCCTTAGCCACAAGGGCCACATCCAACTCACTCTTAAATATAGCCAATGAACTGGCCTCAACTACCCTCTGTGGCAGAGAGTTCCAGAGACTCACCACTCTCTGTGTGAAAAAAGTCTTTCTCATCTCGGTCTTAAAGGATTTCCCCCTTATCCTTAAGCTGTGACTCCTTGTCCTGGACTTCCCCAACATCGGGAACAATCTTCCTGCATCTAGCCTGTCCAACCCCTTAAGAATTTTGTAATTTTCTAGAAGATCCCCTCTCAATCTCCTAAATTCTAGAGAGTATAAACCGAGTCTATCCAGTCTTTCTTCATAAGACAGTCCCGACATCCCAGGAATCAGTCTGGTGAACCTTCTCTGTACTCCCTCTATGGCAATAATGTCCTTCCTCAGATTTGGAGACCAGAACTGTATGCAATACTCCAGGTGTGGTCTCACCAAGACCCTGTACAACTAAAGTAGAACCTCCCTGCTCCTATACTCAAATCCTTTTGCTATGAAAGCTAACATACCATTCGCTTTTTTCACTGCCTGCTGCACCTGCATGCCTACTTTCAATGACTGGTGTACCATGACACCCAGGTCTCGCTGCACCTCCCCTTTTCCTAATCGGCCACCATTTAAATAATAATTCCTGTTTTTGCCACTAAAGTGGATAACCTCACATTTATCCACATTATACTGCATCTGCCAAACATTTGCCCACTCACCCAGCCTATCCAAGTCACCTTACATCTCCTGGCATCCTCCTCACAGCTAACACTGCCCCCCAGCTTAGTGTCATCCGCAAACTTGGAGATATTGCCTTCAATTCCCTCATCCAGATCATTAATATATATATTGTAAATAGCTGGGGTCCCAGCACTGAGCCCTGCGGAACCCCACTAGTCACTGCCTGCCATTGTGAAAAGGACCCGTTTACTCCTACTCTTTGCTTCCTGTTTGCCAGCCAGTTCTCTATCCACATCAATACTGAACCCCTAATGCCGTATGCTTTAAGTTTGTATACTAATCTCTTATGTGGGACCTTGTCGAAAGCCTTCTGGAAGTCCAGATATACCACATCCACTGGTTCTCCCTCATCCACGCTACTAGTTACATTCTCGAAAAATTCCACAAGATTCGTCAGACATGATTTACCTTTCGTAAATCCATGCTGACTTTGTCCAATGATTTCACCACTTTCCAAATGTGCTGCTATCCCATCTTTAATAACTGACTCTAGCAGTTTCCCTACTACCGATTTTGTTACCTTGCAGTCATAACATATAATAGAAAACAAAACACACAATAAACACATATTTAACATCCACCACAGTGAGTTCACCAGCCACCTCCTCACTGTGGTGGAAGGCAAAAATCTTGTCTTTGTCTTCTTCCCTCCTTGATCTCCCTCTGCGCTGAGGCGATCCAGGCCTCCGATGTTATCGTCCACTAGGCCCGCGGCCGAGCCTCCGACGCCGGGCTGCCGCCACCGCTCTGAAGCCGGGTCGCCGCTGGAACGCCACCGCTGGAGAACCGCAGCTCTGAAGCCGGGTCGCCGCTGGAACTCCACTGCTGGAGAACCGCAGCTCTGAAGCCGGGCCGCCGCTGGAGCACCGCAGCTCTGAAGCCGGGCCGCCGCTGGAGCACCGCAGCTCTGAAGTCGCCGCTGGAGCACCGCAGCTCTGAAGCCGGGCCGCCGCTGGAGCACCGCAGCTCTGAAGCCGGGCCGCCGCTGGAGCACCGCAGCTCTGAAGCCGGGCCGCCGCTGGAGCACCGCAGCTCTGAAGCCGGGCCGCCGCTGGAGCACCGCAGCTCTGAAGCCGGGCCGCCGCTGGAGCACCGCAGCTCTGAAGCCGCCGCTGGAAGCTGAAACGCTGCCGTAGCTCCGAGGCCCCAAGCTCTGCCATTAGGCCTCAGCACAGACGGAGACGGTGACGGGGGACACGACAAGAAAAGTCGCACCCCCCCCCCCCCCTGAAGGTAGAGACTAAAACTCTGTTTCTCCCCCTACACATACACAGCCTAATAAACCAAAATTCTAACTAAAACAAACGCAAGAAGACAAAAAGAAAAGAAAAAACAGACGGACTGCAGGTGAGCCGCAGCTGCCAGGCAGCGCCGCCACTTCTGCACATTTTATTAAAGTGGGGAAATCTCTTTGGGACCACAAGGCTCAAATGTCGATACGCGAGAAGTATTAAACTGATCGTCACTCTGAACAGCTGAATAACCACAGAATAGTGACATTAGAGGAAGCTTTTTGTTTTGCGTTCCTTCAGCTCAATTTCAACAAAATAAGTCGCCAGATAACTGACAAGGAGGAAGTTTTGACACTTGTATATTTGTACTTTGTGTGCTATGATAATACTAATAATACTGTGGGAATTGGAAATGAACATTATTATTACAGATGAAACATGGGAAAGGACATGTCTCTTGGGCCATAAGCTGACAAGCAGCCCCTCTTGGAGGGAGTTCGACTGGAAAATTAAAATGAGAGTATTTAGGACCCCTTTAGTGTTGGCAAGATACAGTAACACCTCAAATTTATGCTGGAGCCCAATGTGGGAAGATCGGTGATCACACACATTTTTTGGGATTGTCCCAAATTGTACCAATACTGGAGAGACATCCAGGTAGAGATTAAATTAATTCTGGGAGTGGATCTACCTTTGGAACCGGCTTGTTTTGTATTAGGAGATACTCCAGCAGCAACAGATATTCAAAATCAGAAATATTTGCTTGGGGTGATGCTGTTGATTGCTAAAAAGATGATAACTGTGCTATGGAGAAAGGAAATGCCACCAAATGTTCAACAGTGGAGGGAAAGATTGAAAAATGTATACTTGATGGAAAGTATAACTGCTAAACTCCAGTTGAGGACCGATGCCTTTAATATTATATGGAAACCGGTGCTATTACAAATGCCAAGATTGATTAAGGATATGAATGGATGAGCTTGCTATGGTGCCTGTGAATAAGATGCTTCTATGATAGAATGTTAAGGGGATCCGATGTGATGCAAATAGAGGTTAGGTGATGTGTATTTTGTCATTTTGCGATTGTTTTTTGTGTCCCTTTGTTTTGCCTGTATGTGTATTTTGTTATGTCAATAAATGTGGAGTTCAAAAAAAGAATACTTTGTTATTTTTATTAAAATCCTTCACATTATTTTTCCGAAGCTCAACTTCACTACAGCCTATACACTGCCACAGGAGTTGTTGGCAACTTACAAAATAAAACCAGGAATAAGCGCACAGTTAAATTGTTCTTGAGTTTGCAACGTGCATCAAAGTCTTGAAGGTCAACTGTGGTGCATGTTTGTTCGCTACCTCGCAGCTGAGATGTGTTCTGCAGACCCGTCAGGATCAATACCTCCAAGCAAGGAGTGTGAAAATTAACTCAAGTTGACAAACCTATTGACATTTTGATAAGAAGTAGAAAACAGTGGCAGTATGATAGGAACCACGGCAGAATAAGCGGAATAAGAATTAAATAGGCAATGAGGAACGGAATGGGAATTTTAAGGGAATGTAATTAATTTAACCAGAATGATGCCTGATTAGGGAGTATTCGCTACAGGGAGAGTTTGGACCGACTGGAATTGTTTTATCATTGAACGCGAGAGGTTGCAGGGAGACTTGATAGATATCTATAAAATGTAGTGAGGCACAGATTGGGTAGATGGTCAGAATCTTATTCCCAGGATGTAAAAATCCAATACTAGAGGGCATAGCGTTAGGGTGAGAGGGGCAATGTTTATAGGAGGGCAGGGCAACTTTATTTTTACACATCGAGGGTGGTGATTGCCTGGAATTCTCTACCTAGGTGGTGGTTGAAGCAGGTATGTTAGTGGCATTTAAAAAAACTTCTGCATAGGCACATGGATATGCAGGGATATGAATTATTTGCAGACAGATCTATGTGAGGGTCTTGGCATTGTGTTTAGCACAGGCATTGTGGGCCGAAGGACGTGTTCTTGTACTGAACTGTTGAATGTTCTAACTCAACTCTTTCACACAGAGGGAGATGGGTATATGTAACGAGCTGCCAGAGGAGGGAGTTGAAGCAAATTCTATAATAGTATTTAAATGACACTGGGACGGGTACATGGATAGGAAAGAGTTAGAGGAACATGGGCCAAACAAGGGCAAATGGGACTAGCTTAGATGGAGCATCTTGGTCGCCATGGACGATGTTGTGTAATGAGACCCATACACAGCAGTAACAACCCATAGTCTCTATTGTAACACAAACGGAGGAAACATTACATGCTATCTTCTCGGTAGTCAGCATCAAGTCTGACTGTGAGATAGTGAAGTGCTGTATTAATATTCCAGGGTAGGGATGAAGATCTGGACTGGACTACATAGGGAATGTGTAGCATGCATAATATGTGTGGTGATAGATATAGTAAAGGCAGACTAATATTGTTAATTTACAGACGAGATGGGCCGAAGGCCCTGTATCTGCTCTGTGTGACTTTAAATGAATCTGATCTTGCTGAAATTTGTTTGAACATGAGTCCAGGACATCTACACGTGTTTACAAGTGTAGAGGTCGGGGACTTGCAGAATGACAGATGCTGCTCATCTGTCGCCATGTGCTGTCACGTTACATTGAGCATTTGTCACTCGTGAACTGCCCCAGGTCATAATCTGAAGCCCTATTGATTTCAATTGGCATTCTTGCCCTCGGAGTTCATTGTGAATAGTGAAGTTTTCTTTTAATAATTCTGCCTTATTTAAATGCTTTTAATTATTTTAAGGTGACGTTTCAGGTTGAGAACCACCTTCAGACTGACGTTTTGGATTGGAAGGGTCGTGGCTTTTTCCGGTCTGAGGAAGGGTTCCGACCCGAAACGTCACCTATCCACGTTCTCCACAGATGCTGCCTGACCCGCTGAGTTACTCCAGCACTCTGTGAAACGTCACCTATCCATGTTCTCCACAGGTGCTGCCTGACCCGCTGAGTTACTCCAGCACTTTGGTTCTTTTTTTTGTCAAGTTGTTCCAAGCACTTACAATTCTTTTCTCTCCGGTCGGTGTCTATGTAGGTGACGTATTCACGGAAGCATCATTTTTCAGACTTTAATCATAGACTCGTTTTACATGCCCATCTCCACGTAATCTTCTGCCGGAAAGTGTACCAAAGTATATGTCCTAATTAAAAGTCTATCGTCACAACCATTTAAAACTATTTAATTGATTTCCATGTTGATTGACAATCCCATTTTTCTTTTTAATAATCTCCCGATAGGATTACATGGACTCTAATATGTTTTATCTGATCACCTGGTAAGCTTTGGCTGTAACAGAGTTAAGTACAGACAGAGACCCTGCATCGACCCAAATGTATTTTCTCCATAGATGCTGCCTGACCCGCTAAGTTACTCCAGCGTTTAGTGTAAACCAGCATCTGCAGTTCCTTCCCACACATTCAGTACAGACAGAGCCTCACAATTAACATTTGATTTGTCTCAACCAACAAGAGCAAAAACAAACTCTTCAGTGTCCGAATATGCAGGCAGATATAATAGTGATGTTTGAGAGGCTTTTGGATGGACATACTGTTGGTGTCACATGTACCGAGGTACAGTGAAATTCATTTTAGTGTACAGTTCAGTACATGTATCACAAAAACAAGCATTTAGGTACATCTTGGATAAGCATCTCGGATACAGTACAAGTGTGTATCAGTAGTACACTGGGACAGTATACACTGTTGCTAGTTTGGTGCCATTTTCAAGTCCATGTGCAGCGATCTTGATGATCTTGACAAGGAATGGAGGGATATGGATCGCTTGCAGAGGAGTTTAGTTCATAATCGCATCATGTTCTTCGCTGTAACTGGATCAGTTCCAGCACTGTACAGATCCAAGTTCTTTAGGGATTGGGTTAATGCGAATAACTAAGAGACTTGGGAGCTAATTAACTGCAAATACAATTGATTTTGAAGTTAGTAACCACCTTTTCTCCAGAAAAAATGATCCAAGTCTACAAGCAATTAAGGGCTGAGGTCCAACAGGATATGCCCCATCTAAAGAACACATGGTGGGTTTGCTGGAGTCTAGGTTGTCTGACAACTCGATGAATGCTATGACGTGACCAAGTTCTTTAGCATCATTAAGGCCATTGACTGTGGAAACACCCAATGATTTAAGCTGCAGTAAACCAAGAACAGATATTGAACAGAAAAGCGGTCAATGCTCGCACATTTTAATTGGCCTCACTCAGTAAATTGCCCCCAGTTTGTAGGGGGTGGATGAGAAAGTGGGATAACATTGGAGTAGTGTGAATGAGTGATCGATGCTTGCCATGGACTCCGTGGGCCAAAGACCCTGTTTCCACGCTGTATCTTTTAATCAATTCAATCAATCTGTTTTAACTTTGTGACATATGGTGGTGATAAAAAATGCTAAAGAAGCACAAATTATGCTTTTAATCTGCAGTTTTGAATTTTCCATTTGATTTAGGATATACTGCAAACACTAAAACATAATTGCTTTTGATGTAATCATGTATAGTTTATTAAATGAAGACATTACAATCTATGAGCTATTTAATCATGTTATCTGGTCTGCCTTAACACCATGAACCCAATCACATAGTCTCACTGCCGCACGCTTGTGGACTATCAACATGAGGATATTATTCAGTACTAGTAATCTCATCTTACTTTTTGTTTGATCATAGATATTGGCTAATTACTTTCTCTGTCCAAGACTATGGTGAAACTATAGTTCTTTAAGATCATTGCCTTGAATTTATTCAAGGTGGGTATATTATTTATCTAATTTAAATCACATATGTGGACAGACCCAATGATTAATTTGTGATTAATTATTTCCCTGTCTGCTATTTAGTCTGATCCACCTGCATGTTTTTGACTCGCTCACTAATACTTCAAGTTTTAATCTTTGCTTGTTGAAGTTTGCTAACAATGAGGATAAAAGAATGCGAGTGACTTTTGCCCATTACTTCCCTTTACTGAGCAGTATGTCCAGCAGTCCCCTCGACACTGTGTCCCCTCATCACTCGGTGTTCAATGTCCACATCACATTATTACAAAAAAAAGAGACAAAGTATGGAGATAACTCAACTGGGCAGCCGGCATCCCTGGAGAACTTGGATAGCAAAAGGATTTGAGTACAAGAGCAGGGAGGTTCTGCTGCAGTTGTACAGGGTCTTGGTGAGGCCACACCTGGAGTATTGCGTACAGTTTTGGTCTCCTAATCTGAGGAAAGACATTCTTGCCATAGAGGGAGTACAGAGAAGGTTCACCAGACTGATTCCTGGGATGGCACGACTTCCATATGAAGAAAGACTGGATAGACTCGGCTTGTACTCGCTGGAATTTAGAAGATTGAGGGGTGATCTCATAGAGACTTACAAAATTCTTAAGGGGTTGGACAGGCTAGATGCAGGAAGATTGTTCCCGATGTTGGGGAAGTCCAGGACAAGGGGTCACAGTTTAAGGATAAGGGGGAAGTCTTTTAGGACGGAGATGAGAAAATCGTTTTTCACACAGAGAGTGGTGAATCTGTGGAATTCTCTGCCACAGAAGGTAGTTGAGGCCAGTTTGTTGGTCATATTTAAGAGGGAGTTGGATGTAGCCCTTATGGCTGAAGGGATCAGGGAGTATGGAGAGAAGGCAGGTACAGGATACTGAGTTGGATGATCAGCCATGATCATATTGAATGGCGGTGCAGGCTCAAAGGGCCGAATGGCCTGCTCCTGCATCTAATTTCTATGTTTCTATTAGTGATAGTAGCAGTATTAGGCCATTTGGCCCATCAAATCTACTCCACTATTCAATCATAGAGCCATAGAGTGATACAGTGTGGAAACAGGCCCTTTGGCCCAACTTGCCCACACCGGCCAACATGTCCCAGCTACACTAGTCCCACCTGCCAGCATTTGGTCCAAATTCCCCCAAACCTGTCCTATCCATGGCTGATGTACCTTCCCCTCCTGCCCCCATTCTCCCGACTACTCCACATAACTCCTGACACCCGTACTAATTAAGAATCTGTCAATCTGTACCTGACTTGGCCTCCACAGCCTTCTGTGGCAATGAATTCCACATATTTACTGCCCTCTGACTAAAGAAATTCCTCCTCATCTTCTTTCTAATGGCACATCCTTTTATTCTGAGGCTGTGGCCTCTGGTCCTACAGTCTCCCACTAGTGGATACATGCCTTCCACATCCACTTTATCCAGGAAAGATGATGTTTCAGGTCGGAACCCTTCTTCAAGGGTTATAAGGGTGTGTGAGCGCGCGCGTGTATGTGTGGGGGGAAGGGTTGAGGCTATAAAATATTGCAGGATAAAGCATGGCAGGTAATAGGTGGGAACAGGCGAGGGGGGGTGGGGGTGGGGGTTGATAGGCAGATGGTTGGACAAAGGTCAATTGCAAACTCGGGGAAGGGGGAGGGGGGAAATGTGGAAGGGGTGGGGAGAAATAGGTGCAAGACGAGGTGAGGCACAGAGGGGGTTGGATGTTGTTAGAAGTTACCAAACACTGGACATTTCAATGTTCATACCATTGGGTTGTAAGCTCCCCAAGCGGAATATAAGGTACTGTTCCTCCAGTTTGTGTGTGGCCTCACACTGGCAATGGGAGCAAGATTCCCACATTATCACGATTTGGTTTCAAAGGGTATGCAGCAACTTTGGTCAAGGATTCACCACTTAAACAACTGTGTTGCCCAAAAGGAACATGTGGTAACATCTATCAGAATGAACTACACTCAGTCTTTGTGGAGGAAGAAACTGCAGATGCTGGTTTACACAAGATGCTGGAGTAAGGCAGCATCTCTGGAGAGAAGGAATGAACTACTTTTCGGGTCGAGGCCCTTCTTCAGGCTGTTCTTCAGTCTGAAGATAGGTCTCGACCCGAAACATCACGCATTCCTTCTCTCCAGAGATGCAGCCTGTCCAAACACTTTACTGGTTAAACAGAGGATTAACTACCAAATGGTACGTTTCTAAATAAGTCATAGTACATATATAAAAATAAATACTTGTATTGCATATGTAGACAGACACAAAATGCTGGAGTAACTCAGCGGGTCAGGTAGCATCACTGGAGAGAAGGAATGGATGACGTTCCGTGTCAAGACCCTTCTTCAGACTGATCAGTCTGTAATGAAGGGTCTGAAGAGGAGTCTCGTTCCGAAACGTCGCCCATTCCTTCTCCCCAGAGATGCTGCCTGTCCCGCTGAGTTACTCCAGCATTTTGTGTCTTTCGATTTTAACCAGCACCTGCAGTTCCTTCCCACACATGTATTGCATGTGTTGCAGATAATATTTTTCCAATTTTCCTTTTATTAATGCTCTTAGAATGATAGTACACACTCTTGTGCATCAATAATATTTATTGGCATATCCTCCACCACCAATTTAAGTCCATTTATATTATACATTTACCATATATTTTCTTTTTCACAAGCCCATTTTTCACAAGGGCCTTTTTAAATGTATCTGCTGTAAATAAATGTCTCTCAAATATACAATTAGAGTTGTGGATGAATAACCGTAAGCATCTAATACTGCAATGTAAAATGCAAAGGCTAATTATGATCACAAATTAATTAAAGTTCTTGACGATCAATCGGATCGTCAAAGGAGTAAAAAGAAAAAGTATTGAGCAAGGTAGACAAAAGTGCTGGAGAAACTCAGCGGGTGAGGCAGCATCTATGGAGCGAAGGAAATAGGCAACGTTTCGGCTCGAAACGTCGCCTATTTGCTTCGTTCCAAAGATGCTGCCTCACCCGCTGAGTTTCTCCAGCATTTTTGTCTTTGATTTTCCAGCATCTGCAGTTCCTTCTTAAACAAAGTATTTAGCAACACTTTTAATGGCATTTTATAATGCTTCTGAGCAGGTCACAGCCAATGAAGTGCTTCAGTAAAGTATAGCCACCAGAGTGATGTCGGAAAGGGGAAATCAATGTGTGTGCAACAGCCTCCAACATACAGATAAAACAATAGATCCTCTTTGTGACATTTATTGAAAAAGGAATATGTTTAACAGATACTTCTGTGTCCATGGACAAGTTTAAAAATCAAGCTTTTACTGCTAATTGTAAATTCACACTCTGTTTCAGTTTTGGAGACCCCTTTTGGCACTACCCACACATTCCAACTGCAATGCAAAGGAAGCTCGAGTTTTTTACAAAAGACACAAAATGCTGGAGTAACTCGGCGGGTCAGGCAGCTTCTCTGAAGAACATGGATAGGCATTGATTTGGGCCAGGATCCTTCTTCAGACTTGTGGTGGGAGGGAGGAGGAGAAAAGTTAAAAATTGGCCCTCTCACCTTCAAGCTATGCCATCTGGTCTTTGACATTCCCACCCTGTTCACTTTAATTCAATCTAGTTGTGATAAATCCACAATCACAAGAGAGGTTGCTATCTCATCTACTCAAGATGGGCACAAAAAACTGGAGTAATTCAGCGGGTTAGACAGAACTGGAGGAAAGGAATAGATGACGTTTTGGGTCGAGACCCTGAAGAAGGGTCTCGATCTGAGACATCATGTATTGCTTTACTCAAGATGGGATTCAGTTCTGAGTATTCGGGTCATTTGAACTTTCAACCTCTAATTCTCAGTGGCCACTGCACCTATCACTTTCCAGGCTTTGTCCCTCCCACACCACTCTTTTCCAGCTTTCTCTTACGTAGTACGACGTCTGTGAAGAACGGTCCTGACCCGAAACGTCACCTGTCCATTGCTGAGTTCCTCCTGCACTTTATGTTTTGTCATTATCTAATATTTCGGGCATAGAACTACTAAGTGTTTTACACCACAGTTCAGCTCCACAAATGTAAACTTGACATGATCCTCATGCATGCCCCCTCATATTACCATTCCAACATGTCCTTTACTGGGAAAAGTAAAGTACTGGAAAAGACACAAGGTGCTGGACAGATGCGTGTCCGGCAGCATCTCTGGAGAAATGGATAGGTGATGTTTCTGAATGGGGCCCTTCCTCAGAGCCTGAAGAAGGGAATGCCCCCTATCCATGTCCTCCAGAAATTCCGTCTGACCCGCTGACTTACTCCAGCACTTTGGTTCTTTTTTTGGTCAACTTGTTCTGAACACTTCCAATTCTTTTCTCTCCACTCGTTTTTTTGTAAACCTGAATCCTTGTATCGATATCCTTTACATCTCTTGGTTCAATAAAATGAATTGTATCAGTCAATCGGCCTGAGTTGCAGCTTCCCTATTCCCACCATTCTCTGGCTACCACAGTTTGTTCCAAGTTCACTATCAGATTAAATTGTATACTTTTGGCCGCTCCCTTCTGTGAAAATGTTCCCAATTAGTTTCATTGATCAAATTCTTGTGATATTTTCAAGACCGCGATCAGGTTCGCCCACAGTCTTTGTTATGTTTTGTTCACATTGTAAAGTCAAACGCATGGAGAATCGTAAAAGAATCTATATCTTTTCATTAACCCAGTTTACAACTTGACATTCTCACTGACAGCCCTTCTTTACTGGTCTAACAGAATCTTATTTTGTTCCCTTGTCACAGATGCCTCTCCTTTTAAATGTAATTGCTATTCTACTAAGTGAAAAGACTATTTTTTATCTATCTTGCATTCCGTATCATTCAGCCAAACTCTAATTAAAAGGGTAATGTTTTACCCAGATGTTTTGTCCTTGCAGTGATATCAGGGCTGACAATACTTTTGCTTGCTATTGCTATGCACTGGCACTTTCCCAATTAACTTATTCCATTAAGTAAGTGATTGCGTTACATTAAAAGGCAATCTGAGTTGAAAAGTTCAGTAAAATGGCAGTACAGCTGTAAAATGGTGACTGTTTTAAGGCGAGAGGGGCAAAGTTTAAAAGAGATGTGTGGGGCAACTTTTTGCTTTAAAGAGGGTGGTGAGTGCCCGGAACACGCTGCCGGGAGTGTTGGTGGATGGTGGTACGATGGTGGTATTGAGGAGGCTTTGGATAGGCGCATGGATATGCAGGGAATGGAGGGATCTGGATTACGTGCAGGTAGATAAGAGGTGGCCTTGGCATCATGTTTGGCACAAACATTGTGGGCCGAAGGGCCTGTTCTTGCACTGTACAGTTCTAGTGAAGAATTATACTTCACCACCTAATGAATCAATGTTAAATGTTAACATTATCATGACGTAATGACAGATTAACAAGTATTGTTAGAGCAGTGCACCAACTCAGTTTACATAACGTTGCTGGCATGTCCGTCCTTATGACTGAGGTATGCACCAGACAATCTTGGATATGAATTCTCTGGAGCTTGAGAAACAGCTAGCTGCAATGAATTAGAAAATTCCATTGTGTGACAAGCAGCAAAGAATCCAATTAAGATTGCATTTTGTCCATGCTGCATACATATCATAACAGCATTTTAAACTCCTGCTAATCTTCTAATCTGCATCTACAATCTGAAGGTCAGCGATAAATGTCTGCTATACCATAGCTGTTAATGGAGATTGGTGTCAGGGCTATGTGGACAATAGACAATAGGTGCAGGAGTAGGCCATTCAGCCCTTCGAGCCAGCACCGCCATTCACTGTGATCATGGCTGATCATCCACAATCAGTACCCCGTTCCTGCCTTCTCCCCATATCCCGTGACTGCACTACCTTTAAGAGTTCTTTCTAACTCTCTCTTGAAAGCATCCAGAAAAATGGCCTCCACTGCCTTCTGAGGCCTACGTAATGGATGTAATATTCCGCAATCCAAGCGCACTCCCTCCCTTCAGTCGATGCCTTGGCTCTTGGCACAGGAATCCAGCAAACTGACATCTTGAGCCAAAAACAAAAATGCTGGAGGAACTAAGTCGGTCAGACAGCATTTGCGGAGGGAATAGACAGACAATGTTTCAGGTTGGGACCTTTCTTCAGACTCGAGAAATCTGAAGCAGGGTCCCAACCCAAAATGTCGTCTGTCCATTCCCTCCGCAGATGCTGCCTGACCCACTGAGTTCCTCCAGCACTTTTGTTTGAGGAAGACTGACTGAACTTTATTGCCTTCCATTGCAGTGATCACTGTGGTGGATGTTTATGTTAAATTCTATTGTTTTTCATTATGTTGTGTTCTTTTAAGTTGTATTGCTGCATGGTAACTGAAGTGTCACTGTACCTTAATTGGTGCATGTGACAATAAAAGTGAATCTGAATCTCTTTGGCATATTGAAATTATGCTCAAATTAAGGACAAAATAACAAAATGCATTTCCGCTAAAATCACTTTATTTTTGTCAAAATAAATACTGCTCAGGGTAAATTTCATTCTCAAGGTAAAGCTGCATAAAATTATGGTGTGAATGGTCAATGATTATGTTGGCTGCTTTCCCAAGGCAACGTGAAGTGTTGATGGGGAGGAGACTGGTTTGTGTGATAGACTGGGCTAGATACACAACTCTCTGCTAATCCTTGTGGTTTTAGGCCGAGCAGTTGCCAAAACTAGCTGAACAGAATGCTTTGTATAGGAAGGAACAGCAGATGCTGGTTTACACAGAAGATAAACACAAAATACTGGAGTGACTCAGCGAGACAGGCAGCATCTCTGGAGAGAAGGAATGGGTGACATTTTGGGTTGAGACCCTTCTGCTGCATGTGTAGATATGTCATCCGTATTAGTCATTGAGACAGGCTGCATTTCCCTAGTCTTTTGAGGAAGTAGCGTTGTTGGTGTGTTTTTTTTTTTGGCTGTCGCACCATTGTGGTTGGACCAGGACAAATTGTTGGTGATATTTATACCTGGGAGATTGAAGTTCTTCTTTGCAGCACCATTGATGCAGACTGGAGCATGCACTCCACCCCACTTCCTGAAGCAAACTATCAGCCTCTCGATTTTGCTAACATTGAGGGAGAGGAGGCTGTTGCGACATCACGTTACTCAGCTCACTATCTCCTCCTGAGTAACCTGTGTTCAAAATATGGAAGTTAAAAAAAATGAACCTTCTGGCTGCTAAATGATTAAAAAACAAATCATGATTCATTTTGCAATTAAATGTTCTAATCTCGCTTAATCTTGTACTTAATTACATATTTAATTAGCACAATTACTCCATTTATCTCATTCATGCTTGTTTTTGCTAATGGTTTTATCACATGGCCTTGAGTATAAAAACCTTAGGGTCATTGTATTTGACAGTGCAAATCAGAAAGAAACAATAGTATGCTTCACATAGCTTTAAGAAAAAAGGAATTGACACATTTCCCTTCGATTATGTCGGTTTCCTCCTGTTTTTTTTTGTTTTTTCCCTCATCCCAAAGGTGTGGTCTATGTTCATGACATCTGTAAATTACTCTTTTGTGTTCAGTTAATGGCAAAACGCATCAAAAGACATTCATGAGGCATGTGTGAAAGAGTAAAGAGCCTGTCCCACTTGGCGATTTTTTTTCAGCGACTGCCGGCGTCATATCAGTGTCGCCAAAAGATTTTGAACGTTTAAAAATCCAGCGGCGACAAAAAAAATGTTGCGCCACTTGAAGAAACACCGCGCGTCAATACGTCATCACCGCTGCATCAAACCGCAAATTTTTCGGTGACGTGATACGTCAGTCAATGATGCCGGCAGTCACCGAACAAATCGTCAAATGGGACAGTCCCTTAAGATGCAGAAATATAGGGGAAAGTGGAGAGGGGAAATGGGACTGATGGAATTGCTTCCATTGTCCAGGCTTTGGCTTCTTTATGTGTCATTATAATAATAAGCAATTAGTCTAAAAATAACTTCACACCTTGTTTCCATTTAGTTGGTTGCATTAAACATTAATCCGACATCTTACATATTTATAATCGGCCTGTGATGTGCGATTATGCCTGTTGTGGTTTCCTTTGCTAACTGTGCATTAACCAGTTCTGGCAAGCAGTCAAAGGCATTGTCAGACTACAATGATTATTCCAGAGAAGGAGTTTAGAAGGATGAGGGGATTCTTATAGAAACTTATAAAAGGACTGGGAAAGCTAGATGCAGGAAAAATGTTCCCAATGTTGGGCGAGTCCAGAACCAGGGGCCACAGTCTTAGAATAAAGGGGAGGCCATTTAAAGGGAAGGTAGTACATCCGTGGATAACAAGGGAAATCAGGGATAGTATCAAAACAAAAGATGAAGCATACAAATTAGCCAGAAAAAGCAGCCTACCAGAGGACTGGGAGAAATTCAGAGTCCAGCAGAGGAGGACAAAGGGATTTATTAGGAAAGGGAAAATAGATTAGGAAAGAAAACTGGCAGGGAACATAAAAACTGACTGCAAAAGTTTTTATAGATATGTGAAGAGAAAAAGATTAATTAAAACAAATGTAGGTCCCTTGCAGTCAGAAACAGGTGAATTAATCATAGGGATAAAGGACATGGCAGACCAATTGAATAACTACGTTGGTTCTGTCTTCACTAAGGAAGACATAAATAATCTGCCGGAAATAGCAGGGGACCGGGGGACAAATGAGATGGAACTGAGTGAAATCCAGGTTAGCCGGAAAGTGGTGTTAGGTAAATGGAATGGATTAAAGGCCGATAAATCTCCAGGGCCAGATAGGCTGCATCCCAGAGTACTTAATGAAGTAGCCCCAGAAATAGTGGATGCATTAGTGATAATTTTTCAAAACTCTTTAGATTCTGGAGTAGTTCCTGAGGATTGGAGGGTAGCTAATGTAACCCCACTTTTTAAAAAGGGAGGGAGAGAGAAAACGGGGAATTACAGTCTAACATCGGTAGTGGGGAAACTGCTAGAGTCAGTTATTAAAGATGGAATAGCGACACATTTGGAAAGTGGTGAAATCATTGGACAAAGTCAGCATGGATTTATGAAAGGTAAATCATGTCTGACGAATCTTATAGAATTTTTCGAGGATGTAACTAGTAGAGTGGATAAGGGAGAACCAGTGGATGTGTTATATCTGGACTTTCAGAAGGCTTTCGACAAGGTCCCACAAAAGAGATTGGTATGCAATCTTAAAGCACACGGTATTGGGGGTTCAGTATTGATGTGGATAGAGAACTGGCTGGCAGACAGGAAGCAAACAGTAGGAGTAAACAGGTCCTTTTCAGAATGGCAGGCAGTGACTAGTGGGGTACCGCAAGGCTTAGTGCTGGGACCCCAGCTATTTACAATATATATTAATGATTTGGAGGAGGGAATTGAATGCAACATCTCCAAGTTTGCGGATGACATGAGCAGGGGGGCAGTGTTAGCTGTGAGGAGAATGTTTGGAGGCTGCAAGGTGACTTGGATAGGTTGGGTGAACGGGCAAATGCATGGCAGATGCAGTATAATGTGAATAAATGTAAGGTTATCCACTTTGGTGGCAAAAACAGGAAAGTAGACTATTATTTGAATGGTGGCCGATTAGGAAAAGGGGAGATGCAACGAGACCTGGGTGTCATGGTACACCAGTCATTGAAAGTAGGCATGCAAGTGCAGCAGGCAGTGAAGCAAGCGAATGGTATGTTAGCATTCATAGCAAAAGGATTTGAGTATAGGAGCAGGGAGGTTCTACTGCAGTTGTACAGGGTCTTGGTGAGGCCACACCTGGAGTATTGCGTACAGTTTTGGTCTCCTAATCTGAGGAAAGACATTCTTGCCATAGAGGGAGTACAGAGAAGGTTCACCAGACTGATTCCTGGGATGGCAGGACTTCCATATGAAGAAAGGCTGGATAGACTCGGCATATACTCACTAGAATTTAGAAGATTGAGGGGGGGATCTTATAGAAACTTACAAAATTCTTAAGGGGTTGGACAGGCTAGATGGAGGAAGATTGTTCCCGATGTTGGGGAAGTCCAGGACAAGGGGTCACAGCTTAAGGATAAGGGGGAAGTCTTTTAGGACTGAGATGAGAAAAACATTTTTCACACAGAGAGTGGTGAATCTCTGAAATTCTCTGCCACAAAAGGTAGTTGAGGCCAGTTCATTGGCCATATTTAAGAGGGAGTTAGATGTGGCCCTTGTGGCGACGGTGATCAGGGGGTATGGAGAGAAGGCAGGTACGGGATACTGAGTTGGATGATCAGCCATGATCATATTGAATGGTGGTGCAGGCTCGAAGGGCCGAATGGCCTGCTCCTGCACCTATTTTCTATGTTTCTATGTTAAGACTGAGGCGAGAAACTTTTACACCCAGAGAGTTGTGAATTTGTGGAATTCCCTGCCACAGACGGCAGTGGGGGCCAAATCACTGGATGGATTTAAGAGAGAGTTAGATAGAGCTTTAGGAGCTAGTGGAATCAAGGGATATGGGGAGAAGGCAGGCACGGGTTATTGATTTGGGACGATCACAATGAATGGCGGTGCTGGCTCGAAGGGCCGATGGCCGCCTCCTCCACCTATTTTCTACGTTTCTAGAAGAATCTTTCAAGTTCCTGACTATGACATTATGTCATGAGGTCACAAGGAATAGGAGTAGAATTCAGCCCATCAGGTCTACCCGCCATTCAATCATGGCTGATCTATCTCTCCCTCATAACCCCATTCTCCTGCCTTCTCCCCATAACCTCTGACACCCGGACTAATCAAGAATGTGGTCTGAAACAGTGACATTTGCAGCCATGATGCCAACTCTCTGGGATTTTCTGCCCATGAGAGTGGAGGACCAGGGGTTCTCCCTTGAACTGTTTAAAATGTGGCCTTCCACCTTTTCCAACTCAGAGATTCCTGTTTCTGTCCATTTCCAGCCTCTTGCATTTTGAGTTGTCTGTTATTAGTTATAGCATTTTTTAAATGACCCATGGTTTTTTAAAAATATGTTGCTGGTAGATTTTTAAACTGCCCCCTCCTACAATCAGTCTAAAGAAGTGGTCCCAATCCAAAATGTCACCTATCCAAGTTTTCCAGAGGTGCTCCCTGACCCACTGAGTTAATCCAGCACTTGGTGTTTTTATTTCTCTCAAGATTGCTGCATCTGAGGTTCCTTGGGTCTAATATTAAACATGTTGTGATCAATTGATCTCGAACATTAAAACCAGCTTTTGTATTGTGGGCCCCACTGTAATATATTTTAGCTTTTTATTTTTTGTCACGTCAATGAGGTGCAGTAGAAAGCTTTGTTTTACATGTTATCTAAACAGATCAGAGATACCAAATATAAATCCAATCTAGTCAAACTCGAGTACAATAGATGGAGCAAAAGGGAATATACGGAGTGTAGAATATAGTACACACTATTGTAGTGCAACAGTTCGGTAGACAAAATCCAATCTCCACAGTAGGGTAAAGGTGAATTGAACAGTTCCCTCGTTCTTCTTCTTTTCGTGTCCATCCTGTTATAAATGTTGGCCGCGCTGCCTTCGTCCGTCCTGAAAAGGACGTAAGCTTCCGGCGACAATCAGTGGAAGCCATCACTTGTCGCAGTGGATGATGGTGGTCGCAGAATTAGCTCAGGATACTTCCAGTTTCTAGCCCTGTAACATGGATGCTTCTGCTATGGGGCCAGTACCCCAGTTTATAGAAGACCATTCTGAAGCCTGCAAAGAAGAGAACGTTACGATACAATAAAACCTTATTTATCCCAAGAGGGAAATTGATCTGCCAACAGTCATGAAACATAAGATACTGTTGCTGAAGGTTGACCAGTGTGTCATGGAGGGGGTGAGCTGTATTGTCCAAGATGCTCTGTGCAGTTTGAGGAGCATCCTCCCCTCCAAGACCACCTCGCTTGAAACCACCTCCGCTGCCAGGACGGAGCCAGCTTTCCTGATGAGTTTGTTAATCCTGTTGCCGTCCACGGCCTTCGCCCCGCTGCCCCAGCACACGGCAACAAAGAAACTGCCATCTTTTGGGAGAACATCTGCAGCATCTTACTGCAGCCGTAGCTACTGGAGAAGCTGTTCCTGAGACTGGTGGTGTGTGCATTCAAGCTTGTTTTTGGCAACCTGCCGCGACTATGACGGGTGCCGGCAAGTCGCCAAAAAAAATCGCATGTGGGATAGGCCCTTGATGATTTTGATGAAAGTGCAGTATTATTTCCTGGATTTAAATTGAATTCCTTGATACATTGCAAACTCCCCAAATTCAATAACATGGTTAATCAAGAATCTGCATTTTTTATGACTTCAAATACATTTTTTTCTCTTGCAATTTGTTTCTTGGGAAAGTAAATGGGTTAAGTCTGAGCAGCTGAGAAGCAAAGTCTTTAGTTCAAATTACAATCCAAAGCTATTTGGCGTCTGCAGGTAAATCCACACATTCATAAAACTACTGTTTGCCTTGTTAATACTTCTTGTGATTCGAAAAGGTCATTGCCTCCCATTATAAAAACAATAACATTTGCTGTGGCTCTGCTGAAAAGCCAAAAGGGTCAACCATTTTAATTCTTATTCATTTTTCACACCACATTCGGATGAACTCCTTTGTTCGAACAGTTGTAGAATCGTAAACACTATGTTAAATGTCCCAAAATACCCAATTTCAATTTTTCATGTTTTAAAATCTCTCTGTCTTTGGAGGATCTTCACTTAATTTTCAAAATTAATGAGCATTTCACACGGCCATTCCTGGTATTGTGTCCCATAGGTGGATAATTTCCTAATTTAATTCTGGGTCAATGTTTTACTGACTTGTTTGCAATGAAAGAAAATAAACAGGAGAGGGGTGGTGGAAAGGGGGAGGGAGAATACAAAGGAAGAAAAGGAATGCATGCCCAGCAATGAGATTCGGTGTGTTGTGTCTTTTATTCCTTCTCCAGACACCTTCACATTATTTCACAAAAGGACACAAAGTGCTGGAGCAACTCAGCAGGTCAAGCAGCATCTCTGGAGAACGTTCACTGGTGACATTTTGTGTCGAGATCCTTCTTCACAGTCTCCGCCCGAAACGTCACCTGTCCACGTTCTCCAGAGATGCTGCCTGACCTGTTGAGTCACTGCAGAACTTGATGTCCTTTTGTGTTTTAACCGGCATCTGCATGCCTTTGTTTTAACATTATTTCAGGTCAATGAAAAATGTACCAAAATCAACTGGATAAAACTGCCACTCATTTGTTTTAAAACCAGACAGCGTAACTAAGACCTTGAGGCTCGATATCTTGTCTCTGAAAAGATAGCAACAATAGACAGTTCTCTGTTTGAATCACTTACAAACACAAGGATCTTTTAAAACAAAAAAAACGCATTCAACAACAAAAATTCCAAAGGATATGCAGCCTTCCAGTCTGACACACAGCAAATGTCAGACATAAATAGCAGATGATTTTTCAGTAACACTTTTAAACCGGGAATGCCAAGGCAAACCTACAGATACACTTTCACACAAACTAAATCTAGCTTTTTTTTTCCCCACACATTTTCGTGTATCTTTAATAACTACAGTGTCATTTTTTAGCAAAATATCATCGTTCCACTATATCCATGCCAAACATGATGTTGTTAAACCTTCCTTTGCCTGCACGTGTTCCGTACCCTTCCTTTCCCTGCATATCCATGTTGTGCTATGTAAAGGTCTCTAAAACGCCACTATCATATCTGCCTCCACCACCACCAGCGCTGGCAGCGTGTTCCAGGCACTCCCCACTCTGTCTTTAAAACGGAGACGAGGGGACACTTAGAACGGAGACGAGGAGACACCTTTTCTCACAGAGAGTGGAGAGTCTGTGGAATTCTCTGCCTCAGAGGGCGGTGGAGGCCGGTTCTCTGGATGCTTTCAAGAGAGAGCTAGATAGGGCTCTTAAAAATAACGGAGTCAGGGGATATGGGGAGAAGGCAGGAACGGGGTACTGATTGGGGATGATCAGCCATGATCACATTGAATGGCGGTGCTGGCTCAAAGGGCCAAATGGCCTACTCCTGAACCTATTGTCTATTGTCTAAAACAAATTAAAAACAAACTTGTCCCACACATCTTCTTATAAACTTTAATGCCTCGATCACTTTAATGTTACGCCCCATTTCCACCCTGGATAAGAAGGTTCTGACTGTCTACCCTATCTATGCCTTTCACATTTTTATACACTTCTATCAGTTCTCCCCTTGGCCTCCGATGCTACAGAGAAGTCAAACCAATACCAATCTTATTTTTGAACAAGTGGAGGCTTTTGCTGTAAAAACCTTTTGTGTGTACATTAACAGTTGTGGTTGATGAAAAATGAGATTCTTTCCCCATGATATAACCCTTCCTTTGTATCATGGAACAATGCAACGGGGGAGGCAATGTGTCCTATTACCCTGATGCCTGCCGCTCGGGAGAACCATCCAATTATCCTCTGTCACTTGCCTTTCCCCAGAGATGCAGAGTATTTCTGCCTAGTTTATGAAATAGTTGGTCACGGTTCTGACTTTACATTTTCCCTGCTCAGGCATTTATAATAAGTGACCAAATGTGACCTGAAACATCATCTACTCGTGCCATGTAGGGATGCTGCCAGACCCAGTGAGCTACTCCAGCACTGTGTGTCTTTCATTCATAAGTGGACTTCGGTTAACCTTGGTAATCTTTCATTTCAGCCAGAGTAGGAGTATCAAGAACCAGGAGATTTAGGTTTAAGATGAGAAGGGAAAGAGAGTTGAGGCCAGTTCATTGGCTATATTTAGGGAAAGATTTAATAGGGACTTAAGAGGCTAGGGTGGGTTTTTCCACGCAGGGTGGTGAATATAAGGAAGGAGCTGCCAGAGGGTAGTTGAGGCAGATTATATAACAACATTTAAATGACAGGTACATAGACAATGGACAATAGACAATAGGTGCAGGAGTAGGCCATTCAGCCCTTCGAGCCAGCACCGCCATTCAATGTGATCATGGCTGATCATCCACAATCAGTACCCCGTTCCTGCCGTCTCCCCATATTCCCTGACTCCACTATTTTTAAGAGCCCTATCTAGCTCTCTTTTGAAACTATCCAGAGAATATGCCTCCACCGCCCTCTGAGGCAGAGAATTCCACAGACTCAAAACTGTCTGTGAGAAGAAGGTTCCTGCCTTCTCCCCATATCCCCTGACTCTGCTATATTTGAGCCCTATCAAGCGATCCCAGCACCGAGCCTTGCGGCACCCTACTAGTCACTGCCTGCCACTCGGAAAGGGACCCGTTAATCCCTATTTGTTTCCTGTCTGCCAAACAATTTTCTATCCATGTCAGCACTCTACCCCCAATACCATGTGCCCTAATTTTGCCCACTAATCTCCTATGTGGGATTAAGGATTAGAGGAATGTGGAGCAGATGCAGGACGAGTGGACATCTTGGCAGTCATGGGCAAGTTGCCATTTCCGTGATGTGTGACTATGACTGAATGTGATGAGATATGGAATGACAGCAGGATTATTATCAACTATCTGAAGAGTAACCTTGACGTTGGGGTGAGTCTGTATGTCAGAAAAACCTTCACTTTGTTCAGAATTCTTTCAACTCGATCCATAAGTGAAAGGCACAAAGACTTGGCAAAGAGTGACAGAGACGGTGCGCAAAGCAGTCCGACGATTTGAGGTTGAGATGACGGGGATAAAACAGTGGAGTTTAGCAGCAGTATTCTGTGACGTTCGCTTTGTTCTTCAGTGTGTGACTAGCTGGCAACAGGCTGCAGACGCCCGTCCCATGGATCACCGCAGCATGCTGTTGCTGCAAACAGTTCATTAATTCATTAAAATGCAAAAATTGTCGGCTTCAGTATTTTCAGCAGCGTCACACACTGTCACCTGGTTGTTGTTCAATAACTCGGAGGAATAACATTTTAGTTGATTGACACTTGCTCTCTGTGCTGCAGCGGTAGAAGGTCGTCAGCAGCTGTTGGGGCAGACCAGTCCGTTTCAATGTTCTTGGGAAGAACAGTCGTTGCTGTGCCTTTTTGACCAGCGCAGCAGTGTTGGTGGACCACGTGAGGTCCTCTGAGATGTGAGTGCCCAGAAACTTAAACCTGGGCACTCTCTCCACACTGTCCCCATAAATGGAGATTGGGGCGTATTCCCCATTCTGTGACCTCCTGAAGTCGATAATCAGCTCCTTGGTCTTGGAGGTGTTTAGTGACATGTTGTTTCGTGAGCACCAGTCCGCCAGGTTCTGCACCTCCGCTCTGTAGTTTGTTGGTGGTCTGCCCGGTCACCGTTGTGTCGCCTGCAAACTTGACAATGGTGTTGGTGTCGAATGCAGGAACACAGTCGTGGGTGAAGAGGGAGTAGAGCATGGGGCTCAGTACAGAGCCCTGTTTAGGGTTTAAAGAAGGGTCTTGACCCGAAACGTTACCTATTCCATTTCTCCAGAGATGCTGTCTGACCCGCTGAGTTGCTCCAGCATTTTGTGTCTATCCCTGGTGAAATTTGCAGTTGTTCAAGACACAAAAATGTTGCATTCACACTTCTGTTCTCATTGGTGGATGGTGGGGTCAGAGAACCGTAAAGTTGGAGAATGTGGAGGGGAAATTGCCAGAGATGATGAGATTGACAACAGTCTGGGAGATGGTGGCCTGACGCTCTTCTGTGGGGTCATGGACACAGGGTAAGTGCGAGGAGGTGGCCGAGACCTGGTGCCTGGCCTTGGTCTGTCATCAGTAACCTGGGGCTCACCATTGACTGGAAAGTTAACTGGACCAGAGGCATGAGTGTTGAGGTTACTGGAACTGAAAAGATGCATGGCCCTCTGTCACAAGTGACTCATCTCCTGACATGGGAGAGTCCAGGACTAGAAGTCGTAGTGTCAGAATTAAAGGACGTTCCTTTAGGAAGATGAGGAGAAATTTCTTTAGTCAGAGGGTGGTGAATCTGTGGAATTCTTTGCCACAGAAGGCCGTGGTGGCCAAGTCGATGGATATTTTTAAGGCAGAGATAGATAAATTCTTAATTAGTGCGGGTGTCGGGGGTTATGTGGAGAAGGCAGGAGCATGGGGTTAGGAGGGAGAGATATATCATGATTGAATGGCAGAGTAGACTTGTTGGGCCGAATGGCCTAATTCTGCCCCAATCACTTATGACATCCCACAACCCTTCCATAACTGTTGCTTCTCTCGTATCAAGTCAGAGTCTGCTTTAACATTCAGTTCTCAATGTTCAGACAATCATGAGTATTCCCGGAGGCAGCTTCTGTATCTATTGGAGAGAGGTAAACAATCAGCGTACATGGACCAGCAGTTGCTAACATCATGCTTGTGTCATGCGAGGCAATAGTCCCAACATCTTTAATGGGCAGCATTGGAAAATGGACCAAAAACCTTAGATTGAAGTTTATTGTTGTCACGTGTACCGAGGTACGTTGGAAAAACTTTGTTTGACATTGTGTCCAAACAGATCAGATATACCATACCTAGAAATAATCCGTTCAAACTTGAGTATAACAGATAGAGCAAAGAGGAAGATACAGAGTATCGAAAATAGTTCTCGATATTGTAGCGCACCAGTTCCAGAGACAAAGTCCAAGGTCCGCAATGGGGTAGAGGTGAGTCGGACAGTGCCCTACCCTGGAGGGAGTGTTCAGAAGCCTGATAACATGGTGGGTGGCACAGTGGCCGGTAGAGTTGCTGCCTTACAGCACTTGCAGCGCTGGAGACCTTGGTTCAATTCCGATTATGGGTTCTTGTCTGTACGGCGTTTGTACGCTCGCCCCGTGACCACGTGGATTTCTCCGAGCTTCTGTTTTCTCCCACACTCCACAGACGTACAGGTTTGTAGTTAATTGCCTTGGTATAAATTGTCCCTAGCGTGTGTAGGATAGTGTTAATGTGCGGGGATCGCTGGTCCTCGGTGGGCTGACGGGCCTGGTTTGTGCGCCGCATCTCTAAACTAAATGAAACAGAGGACGAAGCAGTTCCTGAGGCTGGTGGTGCATGCTTGCGTACTTCTATGCACAAAGCTGGGACAATGCCTGTATTTTATCACGCTGAATCCAAACACCTTACCACCATTTATATCGAGAGGTTGTGATCTCTCTCTACCTGCAGCGGTGGGATCAGCAGGGTTTGGTAACGATGGAGAATGCTGTGTCATGCGTCCGTCCATCCATCTGTAACGAGCACACACACACAATCATCTATTCCACAGTGTCTTCCTTGTGAACACTCTTTAATGATTTCCAGAAGCTTTTTATTCAGCATTAATAATGAAATAAAACTTACAGAGACCTCAATGTAAAAGCCCTTTCCTATTGAACTAATTTATTAAAAAATGTAATAGCAAAATGGAATTTATCGGGTAATTTATGATCTACTTTTTGATCTGAATCTTGATACTTTTTATTCTAGCCATAGAAACATAGAAAATAGGTGCAGGAGTAGGCCATTCGGCCCTTCGAGCCTGCACCGCCATTCAATATGATCATGGCTGATCATCAAACTCAGTATCCCGTACCTGCCTTCTCTCCATACCCCCTAATCCCCTTAGCCACAAGGGCCACATCTAACTCCCTCTTAAATGTAGCCAATGAACTGGCCTCAACTACCTTCTGTGGCAGAGAATTCCACAGATTCACCACTCTCTCTGTGAAAAATGTTTTTCTCATCTCGGTCCTGAAAGACTTCCCCCTTATCCTTAAACTGTGACCCCTTGTTCTGGACTTAAAGTGCCAGTGCTGGATTACTGTGGTCACTCAGTTTGTCCACTTTACCGTGTTATGGGGATTAGATGTTTCACCTCGTTGAGCTTCTACTGTAAATAGATTGGCACTGAGTTCTGCTTTCAACTCCGAATGACTGTAATCTGTAAGAACTAAGCGTGGGAGACCGGGGCCCTGCCTAAAAACAGGTGCTTGGAGGAGAGGCCTCACCCCTGATGGAAGCCGTGACTGTTTAAACTCTGCAACGTCACTGGGGCTCTGACGAGGTTGGGGACTTGGCGACGTGCAAATCAGTTCAGTTTAGTTTATGGTCACTTGTACTGAGGTACAGAGAAAAGCTTCTGTTGCGTGCTGACCAGTCCGTGGAAAGACAAGACATGATTTCAATCGAGCCTTTCGTAGCGTACGGGTATATGATAAGGGAATGACGTTTAATGCAGGGTGAAGCCAGTAAAGTCCAATCAAGATTAGTACGAGGGTCACCAATGGGGCTGATAACCATCTGCCATGTTCCCGAATGCAGAGAGACTCTGCTGAGAGACTCGCCTGGTGCAGTCAAATCCAATGGCCAGTTCCCACCAGTTGATCTGCTCCGAGCTCACAGTTAGTGGAGCTTCAAAGAGTCAGTCATGTAGCTGAGTCATGGGAAACAGACCCATTGGCCCATCTTATCCATGTTGGCATATTGGGATAGTCCCATTTTCCTGCATTTGACCCAGAGTGTTCTAAACCCTTGCTATCCATATGCCCGAGCAGCAATCTTTTAAAAGTCATAATTGTTTGACTTTGAAAGGGATCTGCTTTTAACTCGACAGAGGTACTGACTTGGAAGAGCCTTAACCTGTGCCTCCTTGAAAGCAAGGAACCCGACCCATCGGACTCTGTGCAGACGCAGAAAAGCTTATCCGTTCCAGAATAGGATGCGTGTTGGCCCGGTTCCACACTAGCTCCTGTGGGATTCTCAGTGCTACTAGTTAATGTGCAACATGTTCCCATTAGCCTTTCCCGGAACCCTTCCCTTTCATGGTCCTCTTCTGATCCCTCATGAGGCAGTACGGTGCGTGGAGTTGCACTTCAGACAATCACCAGAAATCCGCACCTAAATCCACGGGTGGTGCTGCCGTAGATTTGCTGCCTCACAGCGCAAGAGACCCAGGTTCGATCCTGACTACGGGTGCTGTCTGTGTGGAGTTTGTTCGTTCTCCCCGTGACCTGCATGGGTTTTCACCAGGGCTCCGATTTCCTTCCACACGCAGAAGACGTGCAGGTTTGTGGGCTAATTGGCCTGGTTAAATTGTAAAGTGCGTAGGAGAGTATTAGTGTACGGAGATTGCTGGTCAGCGCGGACTCGGTGGGCCGAAGGGCCTGTTTCCATGCTGTATCTCTAAACTAAAACATAAAGGGCCTGTCCCACAATAGGTTGCCGAAGATTTTCAACATGTTGAAAATCCAGCGGCGACCAGAAAAAGGTCCGATTCTTTGGGCGACTACTCACGACCATACAGGCGTCACGTGTCGACCAATGAGACTATGACGGGTGACGGCAAGTTGCCGAAAAAATTGCGTAAGTGGGACAGGCCCTTTAAGCACCATTGCATTTGGAGCTCGAATAAATCTGACTGCAACAGCACAGATGCAGCTATCCTCAAACTTGGGCTGAGGAACGTAATCCTCACCTGCACTCCAACCAACATCGCAATACATCACCTCCAAAAGTACTGCACTCCTTCAGTACAGAACTACACTGCAGTAACAGCACAGACCCTGTGTTCAAGTCTCCGACGTGAGACCTGTGCTCATGACCTTTTGACTAAGAGGTGAGAGCGATATTCTGAATCCCTTCTAATACCTTTTACAAAGGACCATAATCCCTCTCTCCCTGGCATTCTACAGTCAACAGAATTTTATTGCTTTGAATGCAAAAATGTCAGGATGACAAACTGCACCAAGAACCAGCTTAATATTCTTGAGAGCGAAGGTTGGGCAGAAGTGTGGAAAAGTTTGGAATCTCTCACATTTAGCTTTGTTAACCTTGCATTTGCCATGTTCAAATCTTCATTTTATATTCCAATATGAATGTCTTGCTGTGGGAATGTTTGTCAAGACGGTAAATTAACTTTTGAGGGAATGAATTTATGCAAACATAAGAGATTACAGATGCAGAAGCTTGGGAAACATTTTTTTAAAACTGCTGGAAGAACTCAATGGGTCAAGCAGCCTCTGTGAAGAACAAAAGTTCAGATCGAGACCCTACGGCAGTCCCGCTACGTTTTTTTTTCCTGAAGGACTTTTAAATTTGACATGTCTTTAAAAAGACATTCTTACAATGTACTGAACATCCTTAGGAAATAATAAATCTCTGCATTGAAGGATATGATAGAGGAATACTAAAGAAAGCCGAGTTGAGTCGATCACAATTGAAAAGTAATGCTAGCCTCAATCATTTGGTTAAGACCTTCTCCATAGTGAGTGGCACCACTGTTTGGGAGCAGTAGTTTAATTAAGAGATACAGCATGGCAATAGACTCTCCGGCCCACCTAGTCCATGCCGACCATCGATCACCCAAACGTAGTACTTCCATGTTATCTCACTTTCTCATTCACTCTCTGCACCCAAGGAGGTCAATTAACCTACAAACCCGCATGCCTTTGGGATGTAGGAGGAAACCGGTGCACCCAGAGGAAACCCACGCGGTCACAGGGAGAACGTACAAACTCCACAGCTCAGGATCAAACCAGGGACTCTGGAGGTGAGGCAGCAGCTCTACCAGCTGCGCCACTAAATCGACTCTTATTTGGAATGAGTCTCTGATGTAAAGGCCACCTTTGAGCTCATCAGCGATGTCCCAACCTTTAGCGATTATTAATCCCACAAAAAGTAATCTCACACCAGGTTATTCTAAATCCAGTCTGAACAGATAGCAAAAACTGTCAATACACTCTCTGACATTCACAATAATTCAGAAATATTAAAAAAAAACTATCAGACAGAATAGATTTAGAAAAAAGTAGGCAGACTATTTAAAAAAATTAAAAATAAATTGATATAAAACTTTTAAAAGCACTGGAAAGCACTTAACACAATTAAATGGATTTAAATTAACCCAATTATTTTTTAAACTAAATCACCTTAACTTGCTTGTCTCCCTTTCTATCGTACTCAATTGTACTCTGCCTTCTCACATTTACAAAGCTGAAAACACTTTGTAGAAGTATTTTAAAGCCAGATATTGAATACTCTTTTATGTCAATCCCCTGCTGCTTAATGGAGTTGATTTAAATCCAGGTTCAATCCTGACTGCGGGCGCTGTCTGTACGGAGGTTGTACGTTCTTTTCCTGACCTGCGTGGGTTTTCTCGGAGATCTTCGGTTTCCTCCCACACTCCAAAGACGCACAGGATTGTAGGTTGACACAAAATGCTGGAGTAACTCGGCGGGTCAGGCAGCATCTCTGGAGAGAAGGAATGGATGACGTTTCGGGTCGAGACCCTTTTTCAGATTTAAACGAGCATCTGCAGTTCTTTCCGACACAGGAATTGTAGGTTAATTGGCTTGATATAAATGTAAATTGTCCCTGGTGTGTGTAGGACTAGTGTTAGTGTGCGGGGATCGCTGGTCGGTGCGGACTCGATGGGCCGAAGGGCCTGTTTCTGCGCTGTAATCTCTAAACTAAACTAATGCAGATAAATCTTCATTATAGCAGACCATAGGAGGGGGAAGGATGGTGTCTGTTATGGCCGATTGCCCGTTATATAAGCAGTAAGGAGGGTAAATACTGACTCGTCAATCTCCAGGCTGGGTGGGAAGAATGCTGCCGGGGGGGGGGGGGGGAGGTCCAACCAGGGGAGGTTGCAGAGCCCGCAGCCCCACACGCGGTGCACCAGGGACGGATCTGCTACTCGCGCCTCCTTCATGCTGCTCACTCCCTCCCCTCCCCTGCCCTGTGCAGTCGCCCCCACCAAATGCCACCACGAAAGGACGCCTCGGTCCGTTATAACCAAAATCTGTTATAAAGTGGCCCATAGTAACGAGGGTAGAGTGACACCTTGTCGTGGTGGAGAAGCTCGTGTGGACCTGAGATCCTGAGAGCGATGCCGTCTGGAGCGATGCTCCTGGTAGGGCCACCCATGGCGGTAAGGTCGAGGGGGAGGTCTCTGACAAAGAGCCAATCCAACCAAGACCTCAACGGTGGAACAGGCGGAGGACGATGGCTGACCTTAGTGGAGCGTCACGACGGCTGGGAAGGCGGATGAAGGCTGCAGCAGAAAAGGGTCTCCGGTCGTCTTGGACTCCATGCCACTGGATCCTGACCCAGATCTGTCAAGGACCGTGGGGTGGCTGTCTGTGCACCAGTCTCCCCACGTTAAACAAAGTCACGCACAGGCGTCCTCCATATAGGGAATAGCACCCTGGAGACACCCGTGGTCAGCCACGACCGAAGGGGGCCTAAGAAGACTGGAACAATAACTGATGGAATGGAATGGTATACCTTAATGTCACAAGTGACGAGTCATGGTGAAATTCTCTGCTTGCATACACCATGTATACAAATAGCCAGCACATGCAGCGCTTTTAACAATGTATATGTAGAGCATAGAACTGTACAGCACAGGGACAGGATATTTGGCCCACAATGTTGTTCCAAACATGATGCAAAGTTAAACTAATCTCCTCTGCACGTGATGTTGGTGGGAAGAAATGTTTGCCTTGTCTGATTGCAGGATCTGAGGCTTCATGATTTACGAGTTCACCCGAGTGAGCCAAATCATTTTCCCGCTGAGCATTGCATTGTGTTTCTGCAACCCGAAACATTGCCTATTTCCTTCGCTCCATAGATGCTGCCTCACCCGCTGAGTTTCTCCAGCATTTTTGTCCACCTTCGATTTTCCAGCATCTGCAGTTCCTTCTTAAACAGTTTGATAGGCTGAGCATCTTCTCTTACCTTTTTAAGTATCAATTGTACAGTAACTAAGCTTTATAAGTGATAGTAACAGAATTAGGCCATTTGGCCCATCAAGCCTACTCCACCATTCAATCATAGCTGACCCATCCTTCCCTCTTTACACCATTCTCCTACCTTCTCCCCATAACCCCTGACACCCGTCCTAATCAAGAATCTATTGATCGCTGCCTTAAATGTATCTATTGACGGCCTCCACAGCCTTCTGGAGGGTGACAGAGCTTTACCCATGTTGACAACCGATGATAAAGTGCTATTCAATGTAGACCTCCAGCCCGCCTCCAGCCGATAGCCCGCCCCCAAAACTAATAATAAATTCCCAAAGGCAGCGGTTTGATTAATTCATCACGGCTCAACAGAAAACCTTCACGGAGGAAGTCCTTCAAAGCTGCCGCTAATGCTCAGTGGTGATGTTGCCATGTCAACATGGATCCCATGGCAGTCCACACTTTACAAAGGCTTTCAAACAAGACTACTTACTGATCTTGTGACTAGCAAGATGGATGCAGAAATGACTTCAGTGACCATCAGTGGTTATATCTAACAAAATGTAATTGTAGCTACTATATGAAGATAACCATTTAATGGCTGTCTTCAAAGGATAAGCCTTAATTATCAACAATTTTGGCATAATGATTGAACGTATTTAAACCAATATGGCTCCAGCATTTTGTGTCTATCTTGGTGTAAACCTGCATCTGCAGTTCCTTTCTGCACATGGCTACAAAAGGTTCAGAGGGATACGGGCCAAATAGGACGAGGTTAGATGGGGCATCTTGGTCGGCCCGGATGAGTTTCCATGCTGTATGACACTGAGGCAATGCCAGAACCAAACCTTTATCAGCATGGTGGCGCGGGTGGTGGAGCTGCTGCCTCACAGACCCGGGTTCAATCCTGACCTCCGGTGCTCTCTGTGTGAAGTTGGCATCTTCTCCCTGTGACCACGTGGGTTTCCTCTGGGTGCTGCATTTCCTCTCGCGTCCAAATACGTACAGGTTTGTAGGTTAATTGGCCGTTTTAAACTGCCACCGGAGTGTGGTGAATGGACGTGATAGTGGGATCACATAGAACCAGTATAAGCAAATGATCGACGGTCAGCATGGCCTTGGTGGGCCGAAAGGCCTGCTTCCATGTGATTCTTCTTCTTCTGTCGTGTGGCGAGCACAGCCTAAACGTTGTAGGACAACTTGTTCTATGTGATCTTTCGTTTGTGCACGTCGAGTTGATTGCATTAGTCGAAACAGGGCGGACCACGTGAAGGCTGCAATCTCCCACCCCCAGGCGATTAACATTGCTGGTCTCATGTAATAAAAATCTTTATAGAAATTGATGTCTGCCTGCAGGAGTAATGGGATTTTTGGTGGTTTTGTTTACTTTCATCTTCTTTGGAGTATTCCTCAGACATACTCGTAATCATCAAGAGTGTAACAGTGTACCATGCCTTGATATTATCTTTATCTCTTCCTCTTAACACCTCCCTAGTTGCATATGTACCTTCACCTCTTTATCATACAGAGAGCAGAGAGGAATACAATGAAATGTGGAACTGCAGTCGTCTTGTGATAGAAATAAAGTGTGATGCCACTATCGACTGTGGGGGCAATTGGTCCCCCACACAGCTTGAAACAATTGCTTTTGCCAGCTATATTCGGATGCCTTTGATTATTAGTAGCACATGGTCCTTAATCAGAATGAATGCTTTGAGAAATTCTGAGAATCTGCTCTGATGTGGATGTTTCGTTTCCTGCTGATTCACTGTAATTACATTTCCTCAAAGCAGTCGACGTTTGTTCACGGACGGCTTATTCCAGTAAACTCGCCTAAAGTTGGCGACTTTCACACCTATAATGCGTCTGACGACTGTAAATTAGGACCAGAAGATCCCGTGCCACTAACAAACTTGTGTGTATTACCCTTTTAAAAAACGTAACGCACAAATATGCATGAAATGTTGAGTGGGTTTTCCTTCACTAAAAAATAATCTGATAGGTCCTGCCAGGTGATAATGTCTAAATCTATCATTGCCTGTGATATCTGCTTTGTCCAACTGTCCTCACTGACTTTACTCCACAATTGTTGGCCATTTCTTCAACTATCTCGACTATTGGGTCTACAGTTCCTGGCCCAATCCTTCAGTATTTCGAACTTAGTCAGAATCTGTCAGGCAAAGTTCATTTTGCTTCTGGGACTCCTACTCGACCATAAAGGCCAATTACTTGACCAATTACTTGACCTTGACCTTGCTCCATGTGTCAGTGCGAGTAACCTCAATTGGTCCCTTGTTCGCGCTGACACAGGAGTAAGCTCCACTGCCTGCTGTCCTGTTATCCATCGCCCGCTGACCCGCTCCACTCTCTGATCTTTGCTCTTGAGCTGGTCCCCTCACTGTTCAGACGGAGAGCACTGCCAGAGGTGAGCGGGCCGGCAGAAGGTGCTGAGGTCCCTGGCAGCCGCTCGCAGCCACCCGAGCTGCTTCCCACCCCGACCACAATGCGGTGGCTCCGCGCCCGGATGCCGCGGCAGCGGTGAGTGAGTGGGTTACTGGCATGATTCCCGACCCTCTCCTTCGCAACGCTCCTGCCCTCTCCGCAACTTTACCTCTGGCACAGACTCCCCACACCCTGTGAAAGTAACTCTCCCCCCAATTGGTCCCTTGAACTAGTACTGTCATTCAATGAGATCATAACTGATTCAACTTGTCCTGGTGTGCTCCCGTTTTTCCCACCATCTCTCCACCTGCCGTCATCCTCCACCCCTCACCCATTCAGTAATTCAGAATGAAGGAGATTTGGAAGCCTTGGGCAAATTGAATTGTTACTTTCTTTATTTTTATTTTTTATTTTTACGGAGAGGAGAACAATCTGCGCATGCGTGGTTTAAGATTTTTTTTTAAAGCTGATTGACTGCCTACCCTGAGTAATTACTCACGGCATGTGCCTGAGCAGAAGGTACCTATTTGGGAAGGAGATGAGGAAGAAATTTATTTCGTCAGAGGGTGATGAATGTGTGGAATCCAATGCCACAAACATCTGTGGAGACCAAGTCATTTGAGTATTTTTAAAGCGGAGATTGAAGATTCTTGATTAGTAAGGGTGTCGGGGATATTGGAAGAAGACAGGAGAATGGGGTTCAGAGGGAATCAGTCATGATTGGCAGAGTTGTCTACCGTCATTCAATCAACCCCCCTTCATCTGTATCTACCTATGTGAAGAAGGGTATCGCCCCAAAACATCACCCATTCCTTTCCTCCAGAGATGCTGCCTGTCCCGCTGAGTTACTCCAGCATTTTGTGTCTATCTCTGCCTATCATTTGTCAGACTTTGTCCTCCCCCCCCCCTCTTCCAACTTCATCTCCCCCCCCACCCCGACCACAATCGATCTAAAGAATGGTCCTGACCCGAAATGCCACGTATCCATGTTCTCCAGAGATTCTGCCTTACCTGCTGAGTTACTCCAGCACATTGTGTCTTTTTTGGTAAACCAGCATCTGCAGTTGCGTGCGTGTGTGCAATTTTTAAAAATTCACATCAAAATTCAGAAAATGCCATACCACTGATATTGAGCATTGAGCTCAGTAAATCTTATCACAATGTAGTACATATTTAAGCGTAGAATAGGCATTTCAAAGACGCGCAGGTCGTAGGTTAATTGGCTTGGTATAATTGTAAACTGTCCCTAGTTGGGTGAGAGGGGATCTCATTGAAACAGATACAATTCTTAAAGGATTGGACAGGCTAGGTGCTGGAAAAATGTTCCCGATGTTGGGGGAGTCCAGAACCAGGGATTTGAGAATAAGGGGTAGTCCATTTAGGACTGAGATGAAGAAAAACTTTTGTGAATCTGTGGAATTCTCTGCAGTGTGTGGAAGGCAGTGGAGGCCAATTCACTTGATGTTTTTAAGAGAGAGTTAGATTTAGCTCTTAGGGCTAAAGGAATCAAGGGATATGGGGAAAAAGCAAGAACGGGACACTGATTTTCGATGATCAGCCATGATCATATTAAATGACGGTGCTGGCTCGAAGGGTCGAATGGCCTACTCCAGAACCTACTTTTCTATGTCTCTAGTGTGCGTAGGATAGTATTAGTGTGCGGCGATCATTGGTCGGCATGGACTCGGTAGGCCGAATGGCCTGTTTCCACCCTGAATCGCTAAACTAAATAGGATTTTTATTGCGAGGGTTTGTTATTCCTGTTAAATCGAGCCCCACCGTTACATATTCTCTAATGCGCTTCATATTGTCAGGGAGTTATTGCAGTTTCTTACAAGACTCCTCAACAAAAGGCAAAGGATTCGACTGCGATTCTAACGCTGTGTCGCTGCACTCAAACCACAGTTGATTTCTGTGTAGCTTGCGATCCAAAGATGGTGAAAGGATAGGGGAGCAGTTGCAAATCTGAAAACTAGGGTCGATAGATTTTTGGGTTTTTTTGTTATTGAACCAAGAGAGGTAGATGGAAGTATTTGTTTACAAGCAATACACAACTACTTGGTTTGATCATGGATGCAGGATGACTTGGACAGGTTGGGGGAGTGGGCAGATGCATGGCAGATGAAGTTTAATGCAGATAAATGTGAGGTTATCCACTTTGGTAGCAAAAACAGGAAGGCAGATTACTATCTAAATGGCGTCGTTGAGAAAAGGGGAAGTACAACGGGATCTGGGGGTCCTTGTTCATCAGTCTATGAAAGTAAGCATGCAGGTACTGCAGGCAGGGAAGAAAGCGAATGGCATGTTGGCCTTTATAACAAGAGGAATCGAATATAGGAGCAAATAGGTCCTTCTGCAGTTGTACACAGCCCTAGTGAGACCACACCTGGAGTATTGTGTGAAGTTTTGGTCCCCTAATTTGAGGAAGGACATTCTTACTATTGAGGGAGTGCAGCGTAGGTTTACAAGGTTAATTCCCGGGATGGCGGGCCTGTCATATCTGAGAGAATGGAGCAGCTAGGCTTGTATACAATCAGCACGGGAGCACCTCGAGGCTGCGTGCTCAGCCCCCTGCTGTACTCACTCTATACTCATGACTGCGTAGCTGGTCATGGTGCGAACTCCATCATCAGTTCGCTGACGACACCACTGTTGTGGGACGTATCACTGATGGGGATGAGTCAGAGTATAGAATAGAGATCGAGCGACTGTCCATATGGTGCCAGCACAATAACCTGGCCCCCAACACCAGCAAAACCAAGGAACTGATTGTGGACTTTGGAAGGAGTAGGATGGGGACCCACAGTCCTGTTTATATCAATGGGTCAATGGTAGAAAAGGTCAAGAGCTTCAAATTCCTGGGCGTGCACATCTCTGAAGATCTTTCCTGGTCCGAGAACATAGATGAAATTATTAAGAAAGCTCATCAGTGCCTCTACTTCCAGAGAAGATTACGGAGAGTCGGTTTGTCAAGGAGGACTCTCTCTATCTTCTACAGGTGCACAGTAGAGAGCTTGCTGACCAGTTGCATCGTGGCTTGGTTTGGCAACTTGAGCGCCCTGGAGCGGAAAAGACTACAAAAAATGGTAAACACTGCCCAGTCCATCATCGGCTCTGACCTTCCTTCCATCGAGGGGATCTATCGCAGTCGCTGCCTCAAAAAGGCTGGCAGCATCATCAAGGACCCACACCACCCTGGCCACACACTCATCTCCCTGCTACCTTCGGGTAGAAGGTACAGGAGCCTGAAGACTGCAACGCCCAGGTTCAGGAATAGCTACTTCCCCACAGCCATCAGGCTATTAAACTTGGCTCGGATAAAACTCTGAACATTAATAGCCCATTATCTGTTTATTTGCACTTTATCAGTTTATTTATTCATGTGTGTATACATTTATATAATGGTATATGGACACACTGACCTGTTCTGTAATATTCATGCCTACTATGTCCTGTTGTGCTGAAGCAAAGCACAAATTACATTGTCCTGCCAGGGACACATGACAATAAACTCTCTTGAATCTTAAATCTTGAATCTACACTCTGGAGTTTAGAAGGATGAGGGGATCTCATTGAAACGTATAAGGTTGTTAAGGGTTTGGACACTCTAGAGGCAGGAAACATGTTCCCAATGTTGGGGGAGTCCAGAACCAGGGGCCACAGTTTAAGAATAAGGAGTAAACCACTTAGAACTGAGACGAGGAAACACTTTTTCTCAGAGAGAGTGGTGAGTCTGTGGAATTCTCTGCCTCAGAGGGCGGTGGAGTCAGATTCTCTGGATACTTTCAAGAGAGAGCTAGATAGGGCTCTTAAAAATAGTGGAGTCAGGGGATATGGGGAGACGGCAGGAATGGGGTACTGATTGGGGATGATCGGCCATGATCGCATTGAATGGCGGTGCTGGATTGAAGGGCTGAATGACCTACTCCTGCACCTATTGTCTATTGTCTATTGATCTCTTGCTCACGGTCAAAACCTTCAACTAATCACAGCTTATTTTAAAAAAAAATTACAACTGTGATTTCTGATGAAGACAGGTGACACCTAGCCAACGACAGTCGCCTAAAAATCATCTAAGTGTGCACAGGCCCTTAATCCTCGTGAAGATTGTTTTAAGATGCTCTTGTCTTTGTTTATCTCTCTCTGATCAGACTGAATTCCTTTCTTCGTTCCTCTATGGGATTGTGGGGAGGCAGGGTTGGATCTATCATGTAGGTGTGGGAAGCAAAATAGACGGGTCACTGCTCAACACTGACGTCCCCCATTGCAGTGCGCTGGTTCATTCACTGTATTTGCTGTATATTTAAATACGCCTGATGTTTCCAGATGATGCATTTGATCATGTATGTCTTGTTGTGTAGTGGCAAATGATGGTGTGCGAAGAATCTCTAACAAGTCAAATACACCTTTTAAGGGTTTCGACCTGAAACGTCACCTATTCCTTCTATCCAGAGATGCTGCCTGTCCTACTGAGTTACTCCAGCATCTTCAGTTTAAACGAGCATCTGCAGTTCCTTCCTACACCTTTGAATATTCTTTATATTTACCCACCAGTTTGTTTGAACACTGTGCATGTCACTTCACTGAAGACTAAGAATTACAGGGCAAATATGTGTCAACACTAAAGAAGCTAATTGAGTTCATATTCTTGCCTCCAAATATTTCTTCAGAGTCTATCTGACGTGACAGTAATGAGTGCAATATACATGAACAGCTCTCAACCTGGTTCAAGCCTCCTGCATTGCCTTAGGGTATTAATAATGTGTGCCAGCTGCTTTTATTTAATCTGTGTTTACTGTTGCCTATGCATGCAGTGATAATAAAGAAAGTACTTAGCAAAGCAAAAATAATGGAGCAGGAAATCGGAACCATTTATCATATTTTATCTAGAAATTATAATTGCACCTCGCAGCCTAGCCTTCTTCAGCCCACTTAGCCCACGGCAAATATTTGTATAAGTCACTCGCTGCAATTGAGAGATTGTGTAGAATGAGTCTCTGCATATCAGAGCCCAGAAGAAGCAGAGGTCACTTCACGGAAATGTTGGAGGTTGCACGCGGGATTTCTAGGGTAGATGAATCCACAGCTGGCTGTTCTTAGTCATTGAGTAACTTAAAGGCTGAACTCTAGATGTGTGGATGACCCGCAAGCAGAAGCATTTTCTTGCTGTAGAAGATCAGTTATTATCCTATTGAATAGTGGAGCATGTTTAAAAAAAACCTTCCAACTAAGCTTTAGTGCGATTAGCGTGGGCAGCACTTGCGTCGCGCGGGACGGGCGCATGGAGTGGCCTGGAGGAGTGTGGACTTCGTCCTGCACAAAATCTGCGCGCGCCACCGGCCTGTCACGTAACTGACGGCCAAAGAGGGACCCTGGCGCGGCGCAACGTCTCACCTCCAACAGCAGCAGAAGCAGGCAAACGATCGCCGAGCTCGGCCTGGGGCTCACGGCCGTTGCGGATCCGGATCCGTCCCCCACTCCTACTCCCAGAGCGGGGCCAAGACGATTGGAGATAGACACAAAATGCTGGAGTAACTCAGCGGGACCGGCAGCATCTCTGGAGAGAGGCAATGGGTGACGTTTTGGGTCGAGACCCTTCTTCAGACTGAAGAAGAGTCTCGACCCGAAACATCATACATTTCTTCTCCCCAGAGATGCTGGCGGTCCCCTGAGTTACTCCTGCATTTTATGTCCATCTTCAAATGACGTCACGCGCTCCAGACGGCTGTGCGGACACATAATGACGCGCCCGACCGGCGAGTGTCAGTCACTACCGGCCTGTCACGTAAATGACGGTCAAGTGGGACAGGCCCTTAACTCAGCGGGTCAGGCAGCATTTCAGGAGACCATGGATAGGCAACGTTTTGGATCAGTTCCATGTTCTCCACCTTCTCTCCCGTGTAACTCAGCAAATTCTTCCCCTTCAGCACGAAACGCAATTTATTTTGAAAGTTTCAGCTGAACGCACCTACAGATGTGGCAGAGCGGTGCAGCGGGTAGAGCTGCTGTCTCAGCACCAGAGAACAGGGTTCGATCCTGACCTTGATCGGTGTCTGTGTTGAGTGTGCACGGACACCCTGTGACCTCATGGGTTTCCTTTGTGTGCTACGGTTTCCTCCCACAGCCCAAAGGTGTGTGGGTTTGTAGGTTAATGGACCTGTGTAAAATTACCCTTAGTGTATAGGGAGTGGGTGAGAAAGTGGATCGACATAGTCGTGACAGATTTGGGCAGTCACGGTGGCACAGAGGTGGAGTTGCTGCCTCACAGTGAATGCAGCGCCGGAGACCCGGGTTCGATCCCGATTACGGGCGCTGTCTGTACGGAGTTTGTACGTTCTCCCCGTGACCTGCGTGGGTTTTCTCCGACATCTCTGGTTTCCTCCCACATTCCAAAGACGTACAGGTTTGTAGGTTAATTGGCTTGGTGTAAGTGTAAAATTGTCCCTAGTGGGTGTAGGATAGTGTTAATGTGTGGGGGTCGCTAGTCGGCGCGGACCCGGTGGGCCGAAGGGCCTGTTTCCATGCTGTATCTTTCAATCAATCAAACATTCACTATAATGGAAAAATTCTTCAGACATAAGAACAAGAAGCGGGTGATCTGACCCTTAAAGTTCATCAGGATCAGGACTGTTGGTCAATCTTCATATCTCCATTAACCTCTTCACTAACCCCATGTCTTGATTACTTTAATATCCAGATATCTATCACTCTGTCTGAGCCTTGAATTTGAAGGATTCACCGTCCTCTGAGTGAAGAGATTCCTCCTCATGCAAAATACTGAACTAGTTACACCTTATTCTGAGACTGAGATCTGTGGTTCTGGACCCCTCAGGTAAGAAACACATCTGCCTTGCCTCCAGCCTATCAATAACAATTTCACGAGGAGATGTTCTCACAACCTTAAACTCTAGAGAACGGGCAGAGTCCAGTTAATCTGTCTTCATACAGCAAACCTGCCAACTCTGGTTCCAGTCGAGTCGATCTTTGCTTCAGTACTTCTGTGGCAAGTACGTGCATCGTTAAGTAAGGAGATTGGAACTGTACGCTTCAGTTTGGCTCAGGCCCCATAAAGCTGCGATAGAACCATCTTACCCTGTATTCAAATTTACTCTTATAAAAGACTAACGTAACATTTGTATCGCAAATCGCTTTAGTACCTCGATGCTGGCTTTCAACTACTTTAAGCAATGCTACCCAATCTCTTACCGTTTCAACATACACATTTAAGGTGAGAGGGGGAAAAAATTAATAGGAATCTGACGGGCAATGTTTTTAACACAAACGGGAAGGTGGTAGGTATATGGAAGGAGCTGCCGAAGGAGGTCGTTGAGGCAGGTTTCTATCACAATGTTTAAGAAGCATTTAGACAGGTACATAAGGTCATAAGTGATAGGAGCAGAATTAGGCCATTCGGCTCATCAAGTCTACTCCACCATTCAATCATGACTGATCTATTTCTTCCTCCTAACCCCATTCTCCTGCCTTCTCCCCATAACCCTTGACACCCGGACCAATCAAGATCGATAGTATAGGTTTAGAGGAATATTGATTTTTCGATTCCCTCTTTTCTTGAATAATGGGGTCACGTTTTCCACCTTTCAATCCATAGGAACCATTCCCAAAACTCCAGAGTTTTAGAAGATAGTAACCAGAATGCTCACTATTGCCTCAGCTGCCTCGTATACAACTCATTGGGCCCTGGCATGATCACATTTCAAGCTCACCAATTTCTTGTGATTTTTTTTTTTGGACTAATACATTTCCTTCAGTTCTCATTCCTGACAGAGCCCCGATTCTTTAATATTTCTGGCAGATTTTTAGTGGCTACTTTCATAAAGTCAGATACAAATTAGTTGTTTAAATTCCTCTGCAATTTCCTTTATAAATTATAAATTATTCTCATCTCTGTCTGTAAGGACCGACATTTGTCTTTGCTAGTTTTTTTTTTTCTTATTACACACTTGTTGAACCTTTTTACAGTCCAGGTTTATATTTCTTGACAATCAACTCTTATATTTTATATTGTCTTTCTTTATCAATTTCATGGCGGTCCTTGCCGAGTTCCAAAATGCTCCCAATCCTCCGGTCTGCTGCTATTTCTGGCAGCTTCATAAGCCGTTTCCATGGATTTAATTCTATCTTTAATTTCTCTTGTCATACACGGATGAATCACTTTTCCTTTTGGGTTTTTGTGACTCGGAGGACATCTCTTTTTTTGCACTTTATGCATTATTTCTTTGAACGCTGGGCATTAGAAATCTCTGGGCACAGTGGCGCAGCTAGTAGAGCTGTTGCCTCCTGGCAACAGAGACCCGGGTTCGATCCTGAGCTCGGGCACTGTCTGTGTGGGGTTTGCACATTTTCCATGCAGGTGCTCCTTTTTTCCTCTCGCGTGCCAAAGACATGTGGGTTTGTAGGTTCAGTGGCCTCTGTCTCATTACCCCTGGTGTGTAGAGAGTGGATGCAAAAGTGGGATAATGTAGAACTAATGTGAACGGGTAGACACTAAATGCTGGAGCGATGTAGTGTGAACGGGTGCTTGATGTGGACTTGATGGGCAAAAGGGCCTGTTTCCATGCTGTATCTCTAAACAAAAATAAAGAACAGTGCCTTTGACAGACTCTGCCTGCACTGAACATGAAGCCAAATTAACCTGCACAGTTCACATGCCTGACTAAATGTCTCCACTCACCAGGAGAGTACGACTCCAGCAACACTCACAACAAAGCAGCCCAGTGGACTGATGGCTCGTCACTCTCCACTCCCTCCATCCCGTGCACTGTGACCGCACAGTACAGCAGTTACAAAACGCACCGCACCGGCTCTCACAGTACAGTTACAAAACGCACCGCACCGGCTCTCACAGTACAGCAGTTACAAAACACACCGCACCGGCTCTCACAGTACAGCAGTTACAAAACACACCGCACCGGCTCTCACAGTACAGCAGTTACAAAACGCACCGCACCGGCTCTCACAGTACAGCAGTTACAAAACACACCGCACCGGCTCTCACAGTACAGCAGTTACAAAAGGCACCGCACCGGCTCTCACAGTACAGCAGTTATAAAACACACCGCACCAGCTCTCACAGTACAGCAGTTACAGCACCGTTTACAAAACACACCGCACCGGCTCTCACAGTACAGCAGTTACAAAACACACCGCACCGGCTCTCACAGTACAGCAGTTACAAAACACACCGCACCGGCTCTCACAGTACAGCAGTTACAAAACACACCGCACCGGCTCGCCTAACTGCTCCTGTAGCATCTACCAAATCTGCAGTCACAATCGGCAGGAACAACAAGGAAGTTTGGGTCCACCATACCCAGTTGCACGCCATTCTTCCTTGGAAATACGCACTTGGCTTTACATCCCAGATGGTGTCAGGTTACAAGGTCGTAAGAAATAGGAGTAGAACTAGGCCATTCGGCCCATTGAGCCTACCCCACCATTCGTTCATGGCTGATCTATCTCTCCATCCTAATCCCATTCTCCTGCCCTCTCCCCATAACCTCTGATACATGCACTAATCAAGAATCTATCTATCTCTGCCTTACAAATATCCACTGACTTGTGGCCCCCACAGCCTTCTGTGGCAAAGTATTCCACAGATTCATATAAAGAAATGTCTCCTCATCTCCTTCCTAAAGGAACGTCTAATTCTGACCGTGGCGACTCCTTGAGTGCTCGTCCCAGAGGATGATCTACTATCTTCCGATACAATCGCTCTATTCTTTTTCTTTAGTCTATTTTCTGCCCCTAAATCTAGCTGAAAACGATACACACTCCATCCAATGTCAGAGGGCATAGTATCGGGTGACTGAATGCCCAATGAGTTGTACATCATGGAAACAGGCCCTTTGGCCCAACTTGTCCATGCCAACAAGATCTACGCAGGTACCCACCTGCCCATGTTAGGCCCATACCCCTCGAAACCTAAAGTCTGAAGAAGGATCCTATCCATTTTCTCCCGAGATGCTATCTGACCCACTGAATTACTCCTGCATTTTGTGTCCCTCTAAATCCTGCCTATCCATGTACCTGTCCAAATGTCTTTTGAATGTTGTTATAGCACCTGCCTCGCCCACCTCTGGCAGCTCATTCCATGTACCCACCACCCTGTGTGATAAATATTGCGCCTCGGGTTCCTATTAAATATTACTGCTCTCACCTTAAACTATCTCCTCTATTCCTTATTCCCCTCGTCTTGGTAAAAGACTCTGCATTCACCTTGTGATCTTATAGAGCATATCAACGCCTCTACTTCTTACAAGGTTTAGGAATTTCGGCTTGTGGCCTACAACTCTCACCAACTTCTACAGATGCACCATAGAAAGCATTTTATCAGGATGCATCGCAGCTTGGTTTGGGAACAGCTCCAACTAGGACTGTAAGAAATTGCAGCGAATTGTGTGCGCAGCCCAGGCTATCGCACAAACCAATCTCCCTTCAATTGCCTCCTCGCGCTGCCTCGGCAAGACCAGCAGCATAATCCAGGACGAGTCGCACCCCGGCCACTCCCTCTTCTCCCCTCTCCCATCAGCCAAAAGGTACTGAAGTGTGAAAGCGCACACCTCGAGATTCAGGGACTGTTTCTTCCCGGCTGTTATTAGGCAACTGAACCATCCTACCACAACTAGAGAGTAGACCTGAACTACTATCTACCTCTTTGGTGACCCTCAGACTATCCTTGATCGGACTTTGCTGGCTTTACCTTGCACTAACCGTTATTCCCTTCTCATGTATCCACACATTGTCAATGGCTTGATTGTACTCACTGACTGGATAACACCCAACAAAAGCTTTTCACTGTTCCCCGGTACACGTGACAATAAACTAAACTACACTTGCATCCTTCTATACCTTTAATTATCCAATGCCTTCCCCTTAGTCCTTAATCTCAGGGTGGGAGTTTGCAACCTTCGCGTGGTCCGCCCTGTTTCGACTAATGCAATCAACTCGACGTGCACAAATGGAAGATCAAATAGAACAAGTTGTCCAACAACTTTAGGCTGTGCACGCCACACGACAGAAGAAGAGAAGTCCTTAATCTCCACTGAGAGAATTGCTTTTCAAATGGAAACAACAGCAAAAAAACAAGTAACGTTGCAGCTCTTCAGAGGTATTTAGCACTGTGAGAGATATGCAGTGGGCAATTCCGTATTTTAAATTGGCTGAAGTTATCTGGAGCATGTGTGTTATGTACATATAAAGCCCAGGGTAACATGGTGACAAAAAGATGTTGTTGATATTAGATTGTTACCATGTAGAAGTAAAACAAAATATAAAATGTGGAGTTGCATTTAGACCGAGCGAAGACGTTGATAGATTTGGTTGTGGTGACATTTCTAGCATTTCACACGGTAGAAATCAAAACCGCACTTTTGGATTACTTTCTCATTCCTTTCCCAGTCTGGAGCACGGCTTGCTGATTAGGCGACCAAACAAAGTGAATATAACAATTACCTTATTTTGGAGAGGGTTCAAAGGTCAGCGTTTGGCTTGTAGTAAGGGACCCAGGTTTGATCCTGACCACGGGTGCAGCCTGTACGGAGTTTGTACGTTCTCCCTGTGACCGTGTGGGTTTCCTTCGAGATGGATAAACAGGGTCTGATCAGGAACAGTCAACATGGATTTGTGCCTGGAAGGTCATGTTTGACAAACCTTCTTGAATTTTTTGAAGCGGTAACTAGGGAAATTGATGAGGGTAAAGCAGTGGATGTTGTCTATATGGATTTCAGTAAGGCCTTTGACAAGGTTCCCCATGGAAGGTTGGTTCAGAAGGTTCAATCTTTGGGTGTTAATGGCGGAGTAGCAAGATGGATTCAACAGTGGCTGAATGGGAGATGTCAGAGAGTAATGGTGGATGGCTGTTTGTCAGGTTGGAAGCCGGTGACCAGTGGGGTGCCTCAGGGATCTGTGTTGGGTCCACTGTTGTTTGTCATGTACATCAATGATCTGGATGATGGGGTGGAAAATTGGATAAGTAAGTATGCAGATGATACTAAGATAGGTGGTATTGTGGATAATGAAGTAGATTCTCAAAGTCTACAGAGAGATTTGGGCCATTTGGAAAAGTGGGCTGAAAGATGGCAGATGGAGTTTAATGCTGATAAGTGTGAAGTGCTACATCTTGGCAGGACAAATCAAAATAGGACGTACATGGTAAATGGTAGGGAATTGAGGAATGCTGTGGAACAGAGGGATCTAGGAATAACTGTGCATAGTTCCCTGAAGGTGGAATCGCATGTAGATAGGGTGGTAAAGAAAGCCTTTGGTGTGCTGGCCTTTATAAATCAGAGCATTGAATATAGGAGTAGGGAAGTAATGTTAAAATTGTACAAGGCATTGGTAAGACCAATTCTGGAGTATGGTGTACAATTTTGGTCGCCTAGTTATAGGAAGGATGTCAACAAAATAGAGAGAGTACAGAGGAGATTTACTAGAATGTTGCCAGGGTTCCAGCAACTATGTTACAGAGAAAGGTTGAACAAGTTAGGTCTTTATTCTTTGGAGCGCAGAAGGTTAAGGGGGGACTTGATTGAGGTCTTTAAAATGATGAAAGGGATAGACAGAGTTGACGTGGATAAGCTTTTCCCATTGAGGGTAGGGAAGATTCAAACAAGAGGGCATGACATGAGAATTAAGGGACAGAAGTTTCGGGGTAACGTGAGGGGGAACTTCTTTACTCAGAGGGTGGTGGCTGTGTGGAATGAGCTTCCAGCAGAAGTGGTGGAGGCAGGATCGATTTTAACATTTAAAAGTAAAGTGGATAGGTATATGGACGTGAAGGGAATGGAGGGGTATGGTCTGAGTGCAGGTAGATGGGACTAGGGGAAAACAAATGGTCGGCACGGACTGGAAGGGCCGAGAGGGCCTGTCTCCATGCTGTAATTGTTATATGGTTATATGGTTATATGGTTATCTTCGATTTCCTCCCACGTTCTCAAGGCGTGCAGGTTTGCAGGTTAATTAGCTTCTGTAAATTGTCCCTAGGGTGTGGGATAGAATTAGGCTCCATGACCGTTGGCCAGCAGGGACTCGGTCGGCTGAAGAGCCTGTCTCATTGCTGTATCTCTAAAACAAAAAGGCAAATTTGCCTTATAATTCCCCTGATTGCTGGGGCATTGAATATAAGAGGCAGCAAGTTCTGAAGCAGCTCAGTGGGACTTTGGTTTGGCCACATTTGGAGTATTGTGTATAGTTCTGGTCGCCCCATTGGAGGGAAGATGAGGAGGCTTAGGAGAGGGAGAGAGACCAGAATACTGCTTAGATTAAAGGGTTTCAGCTACAGGGACAGGTTAGGCAGATGTATTGTTTTCTCTGGAACATCAGTTGAAAGGAGACTTGATAGAAGTATATAAAATGATGTGGCATAGATAAGGTTGATAGTCAGAACCTTTTTCCCCAGGGTGGAAGTATCCACCACTAGAGGGCATTAGCTATAAAGCGAGAGGGGGAATGTTTAATGGAGATGTGTATGTCAAGTTTATTTACGTGTAGTGTGTGTGGCAGAACACCAGCACCTACATGGCTCTCCTGCTGCTTCCCAGGGCACAAGGCTTGTTTTGTCACTTCCCCAGTCTCCACTTGTACTTGGGTGCCTGTGCCTACCGACCAGTTAGTGTAATTGCTGTTGTCTGTTTGCCAGTTGTTTTCTCTCTTTCTCTCCCTATGTTTGATCATCGATGTCTGATTGCTTTTGTCCATCTGTGGCTGGGCGCTGCATTCCATCTGAGGTTTAGTCTAAAGATAGATACAAAAAGCTGGAGTAACTCAGCGGGTCAGAGCATCTCTGGAGAAAAGAATCTTCTTCTAGACCAGAGTTTTAGTCTGGCTATTTAATCTGTGTTTAATTGCTAGTGTGTGTCTGTAAATTGTTGGTAGTGCCAGCCTACCTGTTTATGTCAATATCTAATAATCTATTGCTGCCATGTGTCTAATTATGCTTTCTGTTTATGATGGTTTCCTGTTACCTGCCTTGATCTAATTACCTGTGTCTGCGCTCTCAGTCTTCTCCCTATCTATCTGCGACCCTGTCAGTATAGTTTCCAGCATCTGTTTGTTTTAAAGAAATGTTTACATCTTACATTTTCAAGTCAGCAAGCTCAGACCATGCAGTCTACAATTGGGCAGGTTTGCCTTGTAGGATATAAGTAAACATCTGAAGAAGATGTTTTGACCCGAAACGTCACCCATTCCTTCTCGCCAGAGATGCTGCCTGTCCCGCTGAGTTACTCCAGCATTTTGTGTCTATCTAAAGGGCCAGTCCCACTTTCACGACCCAATTCACGACCTCTGCCGAGTTTGCCCTTGACTTGTGCTCGCAGTGTGGCGTCACAAGGTCATAGGAGGTCGTAGCAGGTCGTGATGCTAGTCGTAGGTACTCGTAGCATCAAGCAGGTCGGGGCGCTTTTCTAGCCTGATGAAAAATGTCCAGGAGTTAAAAAAAGGTCGTGAATTAGATCGTGAAAGTGGGACAGGCCCTTAAATAAACCTCTTGGATATTTTCAATAATCTAACAGTTTTGTGGTTAATATAACTGTTAACTGCTTTTTATTGTCAGATTTTCAAAAGCGTAATTGAAATTCTCATGCCAGCCTGATGGATACTTGTAGTTGTGCGTGTAAATAAAAAGAGGTGAAAATGCTTGCCCAGATATCTCCCGACCCCCGCTGCACAGCGAGGTCCATACATCCCCCGGCCCCTGCACATTCCTTTAAGTAACCGCTGTTGTTTAATAGTTGCAGCAGTGGGCTGCTGTTCCCACATGTCACTGATAATGAGATGACAAGTCTGAACCAAGCTGGGAACTTGCTGTTCATTTTTTTTTTTGTGAAGAGATGAGCTTTGGCTCGTGAAACCCCAGCAAAATGCAGAGCTCGTTCAACTCCATTCAATCTATTTAGGTCTCCAAAAATTACACCACGAGGCTATCGGTGACACTTCTGGCGCTATTGAATTCTAACCTGTTAATTCCTTGGAGCATATCATCGCACCGTGCAAGATAAGGGCGCAAGTCTAATATGAACACATTGCAGGGTATATTTAGAAATGATAAGGCAAGTGCAATGTTGTACCTATTAGCAATATAATGACATTAGAGAAAATGACGCAGCTATCTGTAAGACAGAAATAGAATCCATGTGGGTGGAGATATGGCAAAATAAAAGGTCAGTTTATCCTTCAGTGACGGGGATGTGGACGTACTCAAACACTGGGGAAATGACACATTAATGATCATTGAGGAATTTCAATTGAAGCGAATTACAACTGGGGAGGCACTTTCAATCTTGAACCAACAGACAAGTAATCATGTGGGAATTTCAACTGCCCTGAATATAATTGGATAGAAGATATACAGATCAGAGAGGAAAGGGGAATGAGCTTATGCAACATGTTTAGTATTGTCATGTGTACCAAGGTGCAGTGAAAAGCTTTGTTTTGTGAACATGTTAACACAGGACTCTGTCGCTTTGAGGCATCGGGTCCAGGCTGTCTCCTGTTATGCTCTGTTCACATGAAGGAGAAATGGAAGTATGTCAAGAGGTTTGCAAGCTCGGGCTGCTGTGGTGTGCATGAGATGTAGGAAGGACATTATTGCCATAGAGGGAGTGCAGGGAAGGTTCACCAGACTGATTCCTGGGATGTCAGGACTGTCTTATGAAGAAAGACTGGATAGACTCGGTTTATACTCCCTAGAATTTAGGAGATTGAGAGGGGATCTTCTAGAAACTTACAAAATTCTTAAGGGGTTGGACAGGCTAGATGCAGGAAGATTGTTCCCGATGTTGGGGAAGTCCAGGACAAGGGGTTACAGCTTAAGGATAAGGGGGAAATCCTTTAAGACCGAGATGAGAAAGACTTTTTTCACACAGAGAGTGGTGGGTCTGGAACTCTCTGCCACAGAGGGTAGTTGAGGCCAGTTCATTGGTTATATTGAAGAGGGGGTTAGATGTGGCCCTTGTGGCTAAGGGGATCAGAGGGTATGGAGAGAAGGCAGGTACGGGATACTGAGTTGGATGATCAGCCATGATCATATTGAATGGCGGTGCAGGCTCGAAGGGCCGAATGGCCTACTCCTGCACCTAATTTGTATGTTTCTATGTTTCTATGTGAATTGCAAGTCTGAGCTTTCCACGTGTATGAAGGTGACACAAAGGGCATGGGCTTTAGGGATGAATATTTATTGACTGAGAAGTTTGTTGACGAGTGTCTCAAATGTAGTGGTGAATCGAGCAGTGGATACCGCTGATGCTGCTGTTAGCAGAAAATACCATTTGAAGGTAGACTAACTCAACTTGGATCAGATCAATAAACCTAGGACTGCATCCGTAGATCAGATGCCAAACTTCTAGTGTTCACCTCTGCTACTGTTACTTCCCTGTCCCTTTTCTATGCCTGCAATACGTTTCTCCTTTTTCTCTACTACTTCTGCCTCTCTCCTCATAAACTTCCAGTACATTGCATTTTACAAAAAGCCCCAACCCATCTTGAAGCCACTACCTCCTCTCCTTTTAAGAAGTCTACGTTGCTTTTGGATGGTGTTAGTCACTCGTGATGTAGTGTCACATCGGTATATATAGAGTTCAGGACATGTGATTGAGGCAGGCAGCGTAAGGTCACGAGATTGATCCCTGGGATGGCGGGACTGTCATATGAGGAAAGATTGAAAAGACTAGGCTTGTATTCACTGGAGTTTAGAAGGATGGGGAGGGATCTTATAGAAACATATAAAATTATAAAAGGACTGGACAAGCTAGATGCAGGAAAAATGTTCCCAATGTTGGGCGAGTCCAGAACCAGGGGCCACAGTCTTAGAATAAAGGGGAGGTCATTTAGGACTGAGGTGAGAAAAAACGTTTTCACCCAGAGAGTTGTGAATTTATGGAATTCCCTGCCACAGAGGGCAGTGGAGGCCAAGTCACTGGATGGGTTTAAGAGTGAGTTAGATAGAGCTTTAGGGGCTGGTGGAGTCAAGGGATATGGGGAGAAGGCAGGCACGGGTTATTGATAGGGGACGATCACAATGAATGGCGGTGTTGGCTCGGAGGGCCGATTGGCTGGTGGAGTCAAGGGATATGGGGAGAAGGCAGGCACGGGTTATTGATAGGGGACGATCAGCCATGATCACAATGAATGGCGGTGCTGGCTCGAAGGGCCGAATGGCCTCTTCCTGCACCTATTTTCTATGTTTCTATGATGCCTGCTTACAGAATTCACATTCACAAGGCAATGGAAAGCAACAGTCACAGAAGATGGTGTCAGGAGTTTAGATACCAGGAGCTTGGCATCCATTGTGGGGATGCATGCAGTGCTCGGGGCAGCTCTGCTCATTTCACATGCTATGAATGAATATGCATTTGTCACATATTGGGCTCCTCACACCTGTTTAGAGAGTTTTGCCAATTTATCTCCAATTTATAGCCCCCGGATATAACCATTATACTGCTGTTTTATGCAGTCTTGGACTGTTTAGAACAGAGAACAAATGGAGACTTAATTTAGCTTTAGTTTAACATAGAACAAACAGTTCAGCACAGGAACAGCCCCTTCGGTCCCCAGTGTCCGTGCCGAACATGATGCCAGGTCTCCTCTGCCTGCACGCGATTCACATCCGTCCACTCCCTGCATATCCACGTGGCTTTCCAGGAACGTTCATAAGATTTGTTCAAGGTTTCTGCCTTTTCCTTGTTTTCTGTTATTCATTTACTAATCTGATTCTCAAAGACGAGCAAATGTACTTTAGCTCCATTCTTCCTCTTTTGCATACATTTTCAACCTTTTTTTGTATCGAGTTTATATTTCCCGCTACTTTAGTCTCAATTACCCTTTCTGGATAATTATTTTGTTGCTTTCTAATATCTTCCAATCAACCATTGATCTTCACAACATTGCATCTTGCACTTTGACATGGCCCCTAGGTTTCTTAGTTACAGTATGTATGTATGGGGTCATCTTTCCTTTAGAACTTTTATTTATCAGTGGAATATATCTTTGTCAAAAATGTGAACTATTTCCTTGTTATATACCTTTAATCTGTTATCCCAGTTGACTTTAGCCAACTCTGCCTTCAGAATTTTGTAATAGCCTTTTTTTCACGTTTAAGAAACAAGTTTCAGACTTAAATTTCACGCAATCAAGTTGCCATGAAATTCTATCAATGCTATCATCCTTCTTCCCCAAATATTTCCTAATATCTGATCAATGATTTCTGTCTCTCATTGTATGTGAATGGATCGAAAGTATCATGTTTTCTATTTGACTTCACATCATGTTATTTTAGTCTTAATACACTCGATATAGTGTCTGGAACACCACCTTCAACAATTTAATTTGCCCAATCTTTGTGAAGATTCAAATAGCCTGGTATTATCACAATGCCATGTGTAAAAGCCTTCATTATTTCCCCGGTGTTATATTGTGGCCACTGTTAGATGGAATCATAGTCATGCAGCACGGAAACAGGCCCTTCAGTCCATCTTGTCGATGCTAACCAAGACGCTCTATCTATAAGAGTAGAAACAAGGAACTGCAGATGCTGGTTAATACACAAAAGGACAGAAAGTGCTGGAGTAACGGGCGGCGATAGAGTTGCTGCCTTACAGCGACTGCAGCGCCAGAGACCCGGGTTCGATCCCGACTACGGGCACTGTCTGTACGGAGTTTGTACGTTCCCCCCGTGACCTGCGTGGGTTTTCTCCGAGATCTTCACTTTCCTCCCACACTCCAAAGATGTATCGGATTGTAGGTTAATTTACTTGATAAATGTAAAAATTGCCCCAGTGGGCGTAGGATAATGATAATGTGCGGGTATCGCTGTTCGGCACGGGCCTGGTGGGCCGAAGGGCCTGTTTCCGCACTCTATCTCTAAACTAAACTAAACTCAACAGATCGGGCAGCATCTCTGGAGAACATGGATGGGTGACGTCTCAGGTCGAGACCTTTCTGTTGACCTCAGTTTTAAACACCAGACGCTAAACTGAAAGCTTCCTATTTGAATCTCGTCAACGGTCCAAGTCTAGAGTGTTTTATTGTCAAAGTTTAATTGTCCCAGATAGAACAATAAAATTCTTAATTGCAGCAGCACAACAGAATATGTAAACATTGTACTCTGTAAACAATATAATAAACGAGAAAAAAAAGTTTAGTGTCTGTATATATACACATACATATGCACGTACACAATGTGTGTGTATATATATATATATATATATATATATATATATATTCAGATTCAGATTCAGATTCAGATTCAGATTCATTGTCATTCATTTCGGTCTGAACGAAATTTGTTACCTTGCAGTCATAACATGTAATAAATTAAAACAAAACACACAATAAACACATAATTTAACATCCACCACAGTGAGTTCACCAAGCACCTCCTCATGTGGTGGAAGGCAAAAGTCTTAAGGTCTTTGTCATTTTCCCCTACTTGTTCCCCCTCTGTACTGAGGCAATCCAGGCCTTCGATGTTCATCGTCCACCAGGCCCGCGGCCGAGCTCCGAAGCCAGGCCGCCACCGCCGCCGCGCCAGAACGCCGGAACACCACCACAGCTCCCAGTCAGGATCGACCACGGGAACGCTGGAGCCGCCGGAGCTCTGAAGCCGGGCCGCCGCTGGAGCACCTGCTGGAGAGCCGCTGGAGAGCCGCTGGAGCCGCCGGAGCGCCGAAGCCGGGCCGCGCTGGCACAGCCGGAGAGCCGCCGGAGCCGCCGGAGCGCCAATGCCGGGCCGCTGCTGGAGCCCCGCTGGAGAGCCGCCGGTTGGAGAGCCGCCGGAGCGCCAATGCCGGGCCGCTGCTGGAACACCCTGGAGCCGCCGGAGCGCCGAAGCCGGGCCGCTGCTGGAACACCCGCTGGAGCCGCCGGAGCGCCAATGCCGGGCCGCTGCTGGAACACCCGCTGGAGCCGCCGGAGCGCCGAAGCCGGGCCGCTGCTGGAACACCCGCTGGAGCCGCTAGAGCGCCAATGCCGGGCCGCTGCTGGAACACCCGCTGGAGCGCCAATGCCGGGCCGCTGCTGGAACACCCGCTGGAGCCGCCGGAGCGCCAATGCCGGGCCGCTGCTGGAACACCCGCTGGAGCAACTGCTGGAGCGCCGAAGCCGGGCCGCCGCCGCCGCTGGAACACCGGAGCTCCGAACGCTCGCCACAGCTCCGAGGCCACCAGCTCCGCCATTAGGCCTCAGCACAGACGGAGATGGTGACGGGGGACACGACAAGAAAAGGTCGCATCCCCCCGAAGGGAGAGACTAAAACCTGTTTCTCCCACCCTCCCCCCCCCCCCACACAAACACAGCCTAATAAACCAAAAATTCCAACTAAAAACAGACACAAAAGGACAAAAAAAAAAGAAAAAACAGACGGACTGCAGGTGAGCCGCAGCTGCCACGCAGCGCCGCCACTTCCGGATATATATATATATAGATATAGATATATATAGATATATATATATATATATATAGATATATATATATATATAGATATAGATATAGATTAGATATATATATATATTAGATAGATAGATAGACATATGGATACATATGTAGCAGAACATAACATAGGTTTAGGGAAGCTCTATGAATGCCACTTTATTTTAGAGCTTTTGGAATAATGAATGAATAAGTTTATTGGCCAAGTATTCACATACAAGGAATTTGCCTTGGTGCTCCCCGCAAGTGACAAAATGACATACAGTGACATGACAAACAATACAGAGAATAGATTAGTATAGTTCCAATGTTACATTCTTTTATAAACATAAGTTACTAGCGAGTAGCAAACCCGGCATGGTTATTGACAATTACTAATGACAGCCCTCCCTGTTCTGTGGTGTAAAGTGTTCATCAACTGATTTACTAATCTCTCTTCATGGTTCCTGCAGACTTCCACTGTGCATCCAGCCTGCTAACTACTTCAAGCAAGTATTATGTCAGCATACATTAACAATTATTTACATGTGGTTCAGCAATTAAATGAATATTTTGACTACATAATTTTAATGCTCATGCTGAAAGCACTGGAAAAAAAAGCAAATGAAAGATGGAAGTTCTATTTATAATAATAGTTTTTCTCTGCCTCGGGCATCCGAAACTTCACTGCAGCCAATGAAGTATCTCTGAAGTGTAATCATTGTTATAATGTTGTCAATCTCTGCTGCAAAGGACCATACGAAACGATCCAGTCATCAGATGCATTCATGCTGCTTTCTACTTTATGTATTAGGGGTCAAGGCTGATTACCTTCCAGAGCTTATGTTGTCTGTCTGTGAACACTTTGCCCTTGTGTTGACCTTTGTGCACCAGCTACCATACGGGCTTGATAACATGATCTCACTCCAGCAGCAAGGAGGCCAGGTTTCCATTCAGGTTTCCTAAGTGGGACAGGGGCATTAGGCGACTGAGTGTCAGTCTCTGCTGTATGGATAGATCAAAGGGAAAGACACAGCCCGCAGGGGCGCAGCAGTAGAGCTGCTGCCTTGCAGCACGTGAGACATGGGTTCGATCCTGACTACGGGTGCTGTCTGTACAGAGTTTGTACATTCACCCTGTGACCTGGGTGGGTTTTCTCCGGGTGCTCCGGATTCCTCCCACATTCCAAAGACGTGCGGGTTTGTAGGCTAATTGTAGGCTAAAACTAATACAGTTCTGAGCATTAGCGTATCAGTCCCATAGATCAAGTACAACGTTCTTGATGCGGTTAGAGGTGAATTGGGCAGTAGCCTGGCGAACGGAAGAAACTGTTCACAAGCTTGGTAATAGAGGGGAAGGAGCTGCCCCTGAGTCTGGTGGTGCACGCAACTGTACCTTCCACTGGGCAAAGAAAGAGCTTTTGCGACTAATCCTTTTGCTGAGGGGCGAGAGGGTTGTGCCATATTGCTTGCTCACCTCACTGCCTTCATCCTTTCCGGAGGTGAGTGCTGGAGTCATTCCTTTCTTGAAAGACGACCTTTTTTCCTGAAGGTATGCTGGAGAAACTCAGCGGGTGAGGCAGCATCTACGGAGCGAAGGAATAGGTGACGTTTCGGGTTGAGACCCTTCCGGTCACCTATTCCATCGCTCCATAGATGCTGCCTCACCCGCTGAGTTTTCCAGCATTTTTGTCTACCTTCGATTTTTCCAGCATCTGCTGTTCTTTCATGAACCTTTTTTCCTTAATTAATTCTCTTTCTACCCCTTGACCCAACCCATGCCCCTGTGGGTAGTGATTTTCCTGGTGTGGTGACTCCATCGCTCCTGGGCCCCAAGCTTGGATAATCTTTTTATAAACCTCAAGTAAATCTCACCACAGGATCATCTGTTCTCAAGGCAGTCAAATGTTGTTGCTGCATCATAGCCTCCGCCATCTCCAGTCTCATGACTCTTAACTAAGGGGGAGGGGGCTACACAAACGTATATTCGGTGAGCAATGAAAGTAAAGGGCCTGTCCCACTTGTGTGTCCTTGGCACGCTAATTAAGTGACCTCATCGTCGCGTTGAGGCGCTCGGGCATCGTATGGCCGCGCGGGGCCGGTCCCACTGAGAAGCGCGGAGGGGCACGACATCACGCGGGGCTCCGAAATTTTTGTCGCTAACGAAATCTTTGTGCGCCAACTGCCTGTCACGTAACTGACGGCCAAAGTGGGACAGGCCCAAGACCCTGGCACGACGCAACATCTCACCTCCAACAGCAGCAGAAGCAGGCAAACGATCGCCGAGCTCGGCCTGAGGCTCACGGCCGTTGCGGTCCGGATCCGCCCCCACTTCTACACCCAGAGCGGGGCAAGAAAATTGAAGATAGACACAAAATGACATTCATTCATATCTTCAAATGACGCCACGCGCTCCAGGCGGCTGTGCGAGTGCATGAAATCGCACGCGAACTGTGTGGGACCGTCGCGCCTCAATGCGGCCACGAGGTCGCGTAATTAGCGTGCCAAGAACACGTAAGTGGGACAGGGGCTTAAAGGTGCTCTCTCCTTCTGACGGCACAACCTCAGTTTAAAAGTCTGTAACACGCTCCTTAATTCATTTGACTCTTCCTCCTGAAGCAGCCAGCTTCTGACACCTTCTGTAGTTCATCCCATCTCCCGCAGTTTCTGAAACCTCCAAATTAAATGATCAATTAATCTCTGAACTGCACAGAATTAAAACCAAAAGGATTCTGACACTCCCATTTGCAGCCTGCAGTAGTTGTTTGTAATTCCAGTACAGTCACGTAGCCCTCTTAAGGGCCTGTCCCACTTACGCAATTTTTTTTTCGGTGACTTGCCGGCACCTGTCAAGTCGCAGCAGGTCACCGAAAATGTTCAAAATGGCGAAAATCCAGCGGCGACCAGAAAAAGGCACGACTCTTACCACTCAAGACCAAATAGGCATCACGTACCTTTTTCTGGTCTGCAAGAGAGATACGAAGGCGCTCGACATCGATGTGGAGTCCTGGGAGAGCCCTGCAGCTGGACGCACGAGGTGGAGAGGTACCCCGAACCAACATCTCAAAACGGGAAGAGAAACTGTTGAACGCAGCGGCAGAAAAGCGGGCACGCAGAAAGGAGCGCAGCAGCTTCAACCGACCAGAGACCACACACACATATGGATGGAATGGAATGCTATTTATTGTCATTCAAACAACTAGGTTTGAACGAAATTTCATTTCTACAGTTTTTTTACTTTACAAAAAAAACCAAGACCCACACTTAAAACAGTTTACATAAACATCCATCCCAGTGAATCTCCAACACCTCCTCACTGTGATGGGAGGCAAAGTCTTATCTTTTCCCTTTGTTCTTCTCCCGCGGTCCAGCAGTCCAACTGCATCGTCGAGGCGAACTGGGGCTCCGATGTTAAACCCCCCCGTCGGGCGATGGTAAGTCCCGCGGCCGTTAAGCCGCGCCGGGCGATGTTAGGCCCCGGCTCCGAGTCTTTTAAACCCCGCAATCCAGCGGGAGAAGTTGCCGTTGCGGAGCTCGGAAAAGCGGTCTCCCACCAGGGACCTGCGAGCTCCCGATGTTCCTGTCCACCGGGCTTGCGGCCGGAGCATCCGAAACTTCAAAGTCGGGTCGCAGGTTTGGGGCAAGCAGCCAACAACCAGGATGCATCACCCATGGTCAGTCATGACCGAGAGGGGCTTACTGCCTCCACCATCACCCCCTGGCAGTGCATTCTAGACTCCCAAATTGCTATGCACATTTTCTTTACACTTCACCGCTCTCACCTTAAAGCTGTGCATTCAGCTCTTTGACATTTCCACCCTGGGAAAAATGCTCTGACCGTCTACCCCATCTTTACAGAAGTATCTCTATAAGTTCAAATCCAACAATTCGACTTACAAAATTTGAGTTCAGTTTACAAAAATAAAATCGGGATCTGTAGAAAGCTGTCAGATTATCACAAACAGCAAAAACCATCAGATAAAGCTTGAGTAGGAAGGAACTGCAGATGCTGGTTTACACCGGAGTGACCCAAAGTGCTGGAGTAGCTCAGTGGGACAGGGCAGTATCTCTGGAGAGAAGGAATGGGTGATGTTTCAGCTCAAGGCTCTTCTTCAGACTGTTTGAGGTTGGATGTCTGAAGAAAAGTCATGGAACCGATGGAATTGGTTTGAGGTTAGGGGTTATGGGGAGAAGGCAGAAGAATGGGGTTAGGGGGGAGAGATAGATCAGTCGTGATTGAATGGCGGAGTAGATTTGATGGGCCGAATGGCCTAATTCTTCTCCTATCACTAATTACCTTATGACCGTATAAACAATGGATAGGCAACTCCAATGCATAACAGGTTATCTCCACGCAACAGCTTTGTATTTGTTGGCCAGAATTCATCTCTTCATGGATTTATTACTGAGGTGGATCCAATGGGTGGTAACACTGTGTGGATGCTGCTGGATGTGGTACGTCATCTCTCCTTCTCGAGGAAGAGCCAGGCATATGGACGCGGACTGAAAAGGAAGATTAAAAAAGAAAAGACAAAAAGTCGCGACCTCAGAATAGTTCCAAATACTTTGCAGCCAAAGCATTTCCTGAAATAATGGGGACCCGGGCTAAGTTTAGACAGCCAGCAGTGGGCTGTGTGCAGCATGTATTGGAATCCTGACAGCACCTTTATCATTTGAACTAAAACAATACTGAAAATGTTGAAAATAATCAGCACCGTCGGCAGCATCAAATGGTATTTCACGAAAACTATCTGCTTAAGATGCAAAGCACCATTTTCATTAGTACTGCTGAAATGTTATGGCAATTTTTTCCTTTAGATCTTCACATGAACTCTCGCTGATGGAGCCACCAGTAACTACCTTGTATTTTCCAAATTTGACGATCACTTTCTCTCTTCACTGTTAGTTGAGTACTTACAGTCTTTCCTATTTTTGTTTTGCTGTCTTGCCGACATCAATTGTTAAGTGAGAAAGAAATGAGCGAGAGAAGAACGTCTCTTAAAAGAAATAGCTCACTTACTTTGTGTCAACGTGTCTCAGCTTGTGATGCAGTCTGAGTCAGACGATCATTGATTCAGACACTACTCCGGGATTTGACATACACTGCAGACTGACACTGCAGCTGCATATTGAGAGAGCTGGATGATATTTAGGATGACACCAGCCTGCCAGCAGAATGATTGCAAGAAATTGGCTGCAAGAATGCAGAGAAGTGTGGGGACGTGAGGTCTGAGCTATAAGGAGAGGTTGGGAGCGCTGGGAGTGCAGCAGTGGGATGATCTTATGGAGGTCATATAAAATCATGAAGGGAAGAGACAGGGTGAATGCACAGTCTTTTACCCAGAATAGGGGAATCAAGAACTAAAGGACATAGGCTGAAGGTCTTCTTCTTCTTGCTTATGGCGTGCACAGCCTAAAGTTGTGGGACAACTTGTTCTATTTGAAGAAGAGTTTCGGCCCGAAACGTTGCCTATTTCCTTCGCTCCATAGATGCTGCCGCACCCGCTGAGTTTCTCCAGCACTTTTGTCTCCCTTGTTCTATTTGATCTTATTTGATTGTGCACACCAGGTTGATTGCATTCGTCGAAACAGGGTGGACCACGTGTAGGTTGCAACCCCCCCCCCCGAAGGTTGAAGGGGAGAGGGGAAAGATTTAATAGGAACCTGAGGAGCACCTTTTTCACACAGATGGTGGCGGGTATATGGAACGAGCTGCCAGAGGAGTTAGTTAAGGAAAGTGCCATAACAGCATCGGTTATTGGACATGTACACGGATAGGAAAGGTTTAGTGGGATGTGGGCCAAATGCAAGCAAATGGGACGAGTGTAGATGGGGCATCTTGGTCGGTATGGGCAAGTTGGGCCGAAGTTCACGTGCTGGATGACTGACTCCTTAATGTTCTTGCAGTGTCCTGGAAATCAGCACTGAGCAATAAAAATCAAACCTACCATTTATGTTTATTATTTCTCGGGCACAAACTGTCATTAAAGTCTGAATTAATCTCATCTTATTGAACAGAAAGCCAAATTTTATACAACAAAAAACATCTTGGTATTTTTGAACAAGAAAATATGAAAAATATGTGTATGTATTTGGGTGACAGAACTATAAGCGTATCGGAGGTATGTGTTTCATCAACGTTCAACCGTTGGGTGGAGGATCCGTGACTGTAATCAGTGACTATTCATTGTGACGGTGCAGTAAATAAAAGTAATCAAGTTTTCTCTGAAGTTTTAAAGAAAGTATTTTATTGCATCAGCGACTATTCAAACCTTCGCAGTCGAGGTGACAATGGAATATATAAAAATAATCAAGTTTCCTAAGAATTCTGCAAACATATTTGAGATCTTTAAAATAACCTACAAAGGGAGTCGGCGATGAAGTTTACCTTTCCACAGAAGTTCATGCTATAACTTTGCATTGGCAGCGGTGGTGTATGTAATGATCTGACCAGGGAAGCCAGTAAAACAGAGTTGATGATATGAAGAAATAGAGGGGGGATAGAGATGGGGAATATGGTTACATTTAGATTGCTCAAATAAAAAGCCACCATAGATACAATGGGCTCTGTAACTGTAATGTTCAATGATTCAGTTGCCGTAAATATAACTCTGAGCTTGTTGATTAACAATATGAGAGCGTTTCAAAAAAGCATGAGTAAATAGTTTTCAAAAATCACAATTGGAATATGTTTCATTTCTGCAGTGTGGCTGAGTTGCAGAAAAGACTCCATGCCAGGATTTTTTGATGCAATTTTACTCCTTAAACAAAGCTGTGTAACAAGAAAGGCGCAAGGTGCTGGAGTAATGCAGCGGGTCAGGCGGCATCTCTGGAGAACACAGATAGGTGACGTCTCAGGTCGGGACAATGAAGAAGGGTCTCAGTCCTTCTGTAACATCAGCTTGGAAACAAGACTGAGGATGTACAAAATTGGTGATGGTTGAGACGGTCTTTCCTGTTTCATTTGTTCAGGGTAAGCTATTTAGAATGGAGCTGAGGAAACACCTTTTCACACCAAGTTGTGAGTCCTGTGGAATTCTCTGCCTCAGAGGGCGGTGGAGGCCGGTTCTTTGGATACTTTCAAGAGAGAGCTAGATAGGGCTCTTGAAGATAGCGGGATATGGGGAGATGGCAGGAATGGGGTACTGAATGTGGATGATCAGCCATGATCACATTGAATGGTGGTGCTGGCTTGAAGGGCCGAATGGCCTACTCCTGCACCTGTCTATTGTCTATATCTCTCTACATCACCGTCTGTATCTCTCGTTTCCTTTTCCCTGACTCAGTCTGAAGAAGGGTCTCGACCCGATACGTTGCGTATTCCTTTTTTCCACAGATGCTGTCTGAACCGCTGAGTTACTCCAGCTTTCATTTTCGAATCGCTTGGATTCCCACTGACAGTTTACTCGAAGAGATGATCCGAATCTAGTGTAAATAGATCAAAGCTAATGCTTTGCCAATCTGGCAAATACTCAGTAGTAATACATGTAGAATTAGCGTGTAATTTATGCACACACTGTGTGTGTTCTGAGCCTATGTGTCGGCAGTGGAAGACTTTCATTGTATCTTGTGCATGTGACAATAAACTCAACTTGTGCCTGCAGGTCGGGAGATGAACACCTGTGGTTCGGAGGTGGAGAATCTCAGCAGTGGGAAGGATGATGACGAAACAGTGTGGGACAATGTGGAGTCTAATCGCCATGTCCTCAGCCGCTACATTAACTCAGCCAAGCTCACGCCGTACCTCCGCCAATGCAAAGTCATCGATGAGCAGGATGAAGATGAGGTGCTCCATTCACCCATGCTGACGTCCAGAATCAACCGGTCAAGTAAATGCATACAATCATCTTTTTTAAAATGGTGTCGCTCTAATGTTTTAAATGTTCACGTCATGTTCAATAAATAGTGATGTTCCGCAGCAAAACGTAAAGTGCTGGAGGATTCAACGGGCCAGGCAGCATCTGTGGAGGGAATGGACAGTCCTGATCTGAAACGCTACCTAACCATCCCCCCCCCCCCCCCCCCCCCCCCCCAGATGCTGCTTGACCCGTTGAGTTCCTCCAGCACTGTTTTTTTTTAACTCATAATCCCAGCATCCGCAGTTTATTGTGTCTCTAAATTCCCATGTTCCTGCACTTTTATTAAAAAAATAGCAAAAGTGAATTTTAACGGAAAAAATGGTATTGCTTTCTTTTATTAAGAATAAGTAAAACGAAGCGATGCAATTTTTTTCCCGTTAAAATTGGTTTGGTGCATCTGGCAAAATCCAATATTAATTGCTTGTCAGAAGCTGGTGATGAAGTACCCTTCACCACTGCAGGCTCATTGGTAAAAGTGCGTTCACAATGCTATTAGGTAGAAATGATAGGAAGGATATTGTGTGTAAATTTAGAGCAGAACTTTGGAGTGGTGACATTCCCATTTACAAGCTCCCCGCTCCCTTGTCCTTGGGATTGTAGGTTTGCAAAGTGTTGTTGAAGGAAGGGCATAATATCTTGTGGAGGTTTGAGATGATAACTTGCAATCTTAGGCCCTCCTTTTGATTAATCTTTACCATGGATGCCATCCCCACTATGAAGGTCTTAAGGGCCTCTGGTTCAGTTTAGTTTATTGTTACGTGTACCGATGTACAGTGATAACGTTTTGCTACGTGCTAACCAGTCAGCGGAAAGACAATACATGATTACAATCGATCCATTTCCAGCATATCGGTACATGATAAGGGGATAACGTTTCGTGCTAACAAAGTCCGATCAAGGATAGTCCGAGGGTCACCAATGAGGTAGATAGTAGTTCAGGACCGCTCTCTGGTTGTGATAGGATGATTCAGTTGCCTGATAACAGCTGGGAAGAAACTGTCCCTGAATCTGGAGGTGTGCGTTTTCACACTTCTGTACCTTTTGGCCCGATGGGAGAGGGGAAAAGAGGGAGTGGCCGGGATGCGACTGGTTTTTGATTATGCTGCTGGCCTTGCCTATTTGCCCTGTTCTTCCTCGAATCACAAAATCTCCTCAAGGTTTGCCTATGGTTATAATATCTTCTTTGTTTCGGATCAAGTACTTTCCCCGTGTACCTATGGTGATATTTCCCGGCAGTGCAGAGCCACCTATATATTTTTATCCTTTTTATTCCCTTTCATTTTCAGTGCACTTTAACAAGGAAAAGACTTTCTAAAAAACTCTTGATGCAACTGAGAATTTCTGGTATATGGTTTTTTCCTTCACTAATGGTTGTTAGCAGACTTGTTGAATGAGTTATTATTAGAGATCCATTATGATTATCCCGGCTTCTGAAGACTTAAAGAGCTGACCTTCTGTTTGATCCTTCAATATCACTCGATTCAAAGAAAAACTAATGCTACCAAATAAGTCCATTTTGGCTAGCAAACAAAAAGTGCAAGTGCACTTATAGAAATGACTGCATACTGCATAGTGACACAAGTCGGGGCAAGGACTGAGGTGACAGGGACCATCCCCAATCAATCGTCTAGAGCTGTAAGTGACTGGGATTGAGATGATGCACATAATTTCACCTGCATCAATTTGTTGGAGAAATAATGTTGCTTTTATTAGCAGCCTGCAGTGGCTCCAGTCTCAAGTTCTGCTCACTGCAGTTTTCAGTGGCTGTTTCAATAGATAATGTTTTCTGTTTGCTTTGAAAGCAGATTTCTGTACACCGGCTGTAATATAACTCTTGATGCTAAATTCGAATAGCCCTTGAAAAGAAGTGGCGATAGTTGTGCATATTTAATGGTCCCATCGACACAATTGCAGGCAGGCCACCTGTTACTTTTGTGTGTGTGTGAGTGTTAGTGTTAGTGTTAATTTGAGGACATGCAAACACTACCCATGCTGTTGATATGGGCATCCTGCTCCTGATTTAAAGTGAGGTTGCATCTCGTAAAGGGAAAAGGGGCCAAGTGCTGGAGCAGATCCCAGCAGTTACGTTCCTACCAAAGGAACAGTGTACATTGGTACAGAAGGGAATCAGAGCTGATTCTACAATGTTCCCAAGTCCCTCACTGGCCATAATGAGGGAATAGACAGCAGGACTTGTCCTGCACTCACGAGGGATAATGCTGAGGAAGCAAATCCTCAGGAGGAGTTGCAAGATAAGGGAAGCACTAACCACCATTCCCAAATTCTGCTCCACATTGTCCATGATATGCCAAGGTAGATTAAATTGCTCCCTCAACAAGATTCAGTGACAAACATTTTTTTGCATACAGGTCCGCAAGATTATTGCTATACACAAGGATAATCCCCAATTAAGTACCAAATGCATAGAAACAGCACACAGAGCCCGTATGCAAGAGTCGCCAGGTTTGGCCCTATTTTCACAGTCCAGGCTGTAGCTGGCCATAAAGGCTCGTTGCAACTGTCGCCTCACATCCTCCGCATGTGTCTGTTCCTCGTCCCTCGTGAATACTCAAATCCAACAGAAAGGGAACCATTCATCCCAATATTAATCAGGACAATCCAATCCCACAACAGTCCAGTCACAATCTATTAAGCATTCATCTACTCTTAATCTTAATCTTCCTTCTTCTTAAGGGGTTGGACAGGCTAGATGCAGGAAGATTGTTCCCGATGTTGGGGAAGTCCAGGACAAGGGGTCACAGTTTAAGGATAAGGGGGAAGTCTTTTAGGACCGAGATGAGAAAATTGTTTTTCACACAGAGAGTGGTGAGTCTGTGGAATTCTCTGCCATTGAAGGTAATTGAGGCCAGTTCGTTGGCCATATTTAAGAGGGAGTTGGATATGGCCCTTGTGGCTGAAGGGATCAGGGGGTATGGAGAGAAGGCAGGTACAGGATACTGAGTTGCATGATCAGCCATGATCATATTGAATGGCGGTGCAGGCTCGAAGGGCCGAATGGCCTGCTCCTCAACCTAATTTCTATGTTTCTACTCCATTCTTCTTGTTACGATGGAGGTTGAGTTATAGAGTATTTCACCAAGGGTAAGGGAATCAAGAACCACAAGTCTGAAGAAGGGTCTCGACCTGAAACGTCACCCATTCCTTCTCTCCAGAGATGCTGCCTGCCCCGCTGAGGTTTTTTTTGTGTCTACCTTCAACTACAAGCCATAGGTTTAAGATGCGAGGGGAAATATTTAACTCAAAGGAACCCAAAGTATAACCTTTTCACACAGAGGTGGTAGGTGTATGGAATGAGCTGCCAGGGGAGGTAGTTGAGGCAGGTACTACAGCAATGTTAGAAAGGCATTGGGGCAGGTACCTGGTTAGGTAAGTTTAGAGGGATATGGGCCAAATGCAGGCAGGTGGGACTAGCATCGATGGGGCATCATGGTCAGTTTGGGCAAGTTGGGCTGAAGGGCCTGTTTGCCTGCTGCAAGACTCTATGACCATGACTCGAATTCTCCTGCCAACCATCACCTTTTCAACATGAGGGAGGAAACTGGAGTACCTACGTGAAGCCCACGTGGTCGTAGGAAACAATTGTCTTTACATTATATTCTATGAAATGCAAGGAATGCTTACTCTGGAAAGTAAACCAGGATAAGCCACCCTATATGATCTGTGGACACGATGAACTGCAGGTGCTGGTTATCAAAACAGGCGCAAAGTGCCGGAGTAACTCAGCAGGTTAGGCAGCGTCTCTGGACATGTTCTCCAAAGATGCTGCCTGACCCGCTGAGTTACTCCAGCACTTTGTGTCTTTTCTTTTTCCACACGATCTGTTCCTCCTGTTAGAGTCTTACTGTCGCTGTGAAAATCCGCACCTCTGGTCTCCGGGGGAAAAAAAATTGCGCATGTGAAAAAAATAGTTGAACTCAAAACTCATTTAACTTTTTCTCTTTCCAAAGGTCGTCTGCTGGATATCCTTCAAACAAAGGGACAGCGAGGATATGTTGTTTTTCTGGAGAGTCTTGAGTTCTATTATCCAGAACTGTACAAGTTGGTCACTGGCAAGGAGCCCACACGGCGATTCTCAACAATTGTTGGTAAAGGCATCACTTTTAATTTCATAACCTACAAAATGGAGCAACCGCGTCTTTTGAAACAAAATATTGTTGTTATTCGATTTAATTCAACAACAGTATTTGGATACATGAAGTAGTTTAGTTTTTGCACCAGCATTATGGTTATTAATTCATTTTATTCTTCAGAATTATAACGTGTTTACGGGCCAGTTAAGCTGCTGCAAGTAAGAATTTCATAATTCTGTTTTTGGTACAGATGACAATTAAACACTCTTGACTCTTGAATTATGGATATATTTTATGTTTTCACCAATGTTAAACCATCTTTCTTTAGTCAGACTTAGCAATTCCTTAAAGCCACTTCCCTATAAACTAAGGTAGACAAAAATGCTGGAGAAACTCAGCGGGTGAGGCAGCGGAAGGGTCTCGAACCGAAACGTCACCTATTCCTTCGCTCCATAGATGCTGCCTCACCCGCTGAGTTTCCAGAAGGGCCTCGACCCGAAACGTCACCTATTCCTTCGCTCCATAGATGCTGCCTCACCCGCTGAGTTTCTCCAGCATTTTTGTCTACCTTCGATTTTTCCAGCATCTGCAGTTCTTTCTTAAACATTTCCCCATAAACTATATCTGTTAAAATAGAAAATGGGCAATAAAATAAAATCAACAGAATTACGAGGAAATAGATGCTATTGGTGATCATTCCCTTTCTCCTGTTGAATTCTGAGGGACCTCACAATGAGAATCACTTTTGTGAACAAGGAGTTATTAAACAAACGTTAAAACTGTGTTGTACATTGTACAAAATCGTGTGGATATTTTGTCATTCATATTGCAGCCATTATTAAATATTACACCCACATGATGGGGATAGATAGAGTGGATGCACAGTGCTTTACCCACAGCAGGGGAATCGGGAACCAGAGGACATGGGTTTAAGGTGAGAGGGGAAGGATTTAATACAAACCTGAGGGACAACTTTTTCACACAGTGGGCGTATAGAACAAGTTGCCAGAGGAGATAGTTGAAACATGTACAATAACAACATTTAAGAGACATTTGGACAAGGTACCTGGTACGAGAGGTTTAGAGGGATATGGGGACTAGCAGAGAAGGGAATCTTGGTCAGTGTGGGCAAGTTAGGCTGATGACTATATGACTATTATTTTGCATTGGCTACAACCTGCACCTGATTCTTAGATTCGAGTAATTGAATTTTAATCTGCGATCACCCCGGCCTTATGTTGCCACCCTACTAAAATTAATCAGGCCTAAGATTTGGAGTTCAGTTTCCAAATGTCTTAATTGCTCCACCTCTCCTCTCATGAGCTGTTTCTAGAAATCCTACGCAGCCACTGAGGTTTCAGTCACCAATCCAATACTTTCAGATTGGGACCGAACATCTAATGTACAATCTGAGGAAGGGTCCCGGCCCAAAACCTCAAAGCCCCATTTCCCTCCACGGATGCTGCCTGATCCGCTGAGTTCCTCCAGCACTTTTTTTTTGCTCAGAATTCCAGCATCTGAGGGACTCCATGAATGCATATTGTTTTTCATGTTAAACATAGAACATACAACAGTACATAGAGAAATATATAAAATTATAAAAGGACTGGACAAGCTAGTTTCACACCTTGTTTCCATTTAGTTGGTTGCATGAAATACAATCCGACATCTTACATATTTATAATCGGCCTGGAATGTGCGACTATGCCTGTTGTGGCTAACTATGTATAATCCAGTTCTGGCAAGCAGTCAAAGGCATTGTCAGACTACAATGGTTATTCCAGAGATGCAGTTTAGAAGGATGAGGGGGTATCTTATAGAAATGTATAAAATTATCAAAGGACTGGACAAGCTAGATGCAGGAAACATTTTCCCAATGTTGGGCGAGTCCAGAACCAGGGGCCACAGTCTTAGAATAAAGGGGCAGCCATTTAAGACTGAGGTGAGCAAAAACGTTTTCACTCAGCGAGTTGTGAATTTATGGAATTCCCTGCCACAGAGGGCAGTGGAGGCTAAATCACTGGGTGGATTTAAGAGAGAGTTAGATAGAGCTCTTGGGGCTAGTGGAATCAAGGGATATGGGGAGAAGGCAGGCACGGGTTATTGATTTGGAACAATCAGCCATGATCATAATGAATGGCGGTGCTGGCTCGAAGGGCCGAATGGCCTCCTCCTGCACCTATTTTCTATGTTTCTATGAACAGGCACTTTGCCCAACAATGTCTATGCCAAATGCGATGCCAACTTAAAATGATCTTGTCTGCATGTGATCCATATCCCTCCATTCCTTGCACATTCCATTTGCCTGTCCAAAAACCTCTTCAGGCCACTACTGTATCTGCTCCACCACCAGGCATCAGTTTTAAAAAACACATGACCTGCGCACCTCCTTTAAAGTGAGAACTGAAGAATTGAGTCTGAGGAAGTTTGTCGCCTATCCACATCCTTCATCCTCACCCGAGATACTCCAGCACTTTTTGTTCTATGCAAGACTCCAGCACCCGCAGTTCCTTGTCTCCTTTTGAACTTTGCGTCTCTCACCAGCTTTGACATTTTCGCTCTGTGGGAGGGTAAACGGTTGAAACTTGCAGGGAGCGTGGCACAAGTGTGGGTTTTATGTGTCCTCCTCTTCTTGCCCGCCGGCATTGACACGCGCACCTTCTCTTCCAGTGGAGGAAGGACACGAGGGTTTGACGCAGTTCCTGATGAATGAAGTGATCAAACTGCAGCAGCAGACCAAGGCAAAGGAGGTGTCGCGCTGCGACCTGCAGGCCAAGATGAAACAACTGGAGGATGAGAAGAAACAGCTGAGGCTGGTGAACCAGGAGCTTCACACGTTCCAAGAACGTTACAACAAGATGAAAGAGGAGAGGAACAACTACAACGATGAGCTTATGAAAGTCAAAGATGACAATTACAATTTGGCCATGCGGTACGCACAGCTCAGTGAAGAGAAGAACATGGCAGTAATGAGAAGCAGAGACCTGCAACTCCAGGTAAGACCACACGCTGCGCGGAAAGTTCAACTCCTCCACTGTAGATGGGAAATGTTTCTTAAACTTGGTGATAGTACCTGCCTCAACTACCTCTTCCAGCAGCTCGTTCCATACACCTACCATCCTTTGTGTAAAAATAACAGGTTCCTATTAAATCTTTCCCCTCACCCTTAAACCTATGTCCGCTAGTTCTCGATTTCCACCACCCTGAGTAAAAGCCTTTGGTCGTAGATTCATAAAGCACGGAAACAGGCCCTTCAGCACAACTCGTCCGTGCCAACCAAGATGCCCCATCTAAGCTACTCCCTTTCACCCGTGTTTGGCCTACATCTCTCTGAACCTTTCCTATCCATGTACCTGTCCAATATCTTTTATAGGTTATACCACCAGCCTCGACTACCTCCTCTGGCAGCACATTCTTTTTACCCACCATTCGTGTGGACCTAGAGAACCTGGATGGGTCCTGACCCGAAACGTCACCTATCCATGTTCTCCAGAGATTGTGCCTGACCCGCTGAGTTACTCCAGCACTCTGTGTTCTTTTGTGTAAACCAGCATCTGCAGTTCCTTATTTCTATCCTCTGAATGAAACACTCTGTAAAAATCAACCTCTCCAGTCACTGAGTGTTGACGGGAAAAATTCACGTAACGTCTAGAGTTTACTTCCAGAACAAACTCTCTTTGTCACAAATTGGCCATCGTGGGAGACTTGTGTCCAAGGATGGATGCGGATACTCCGCAGATACTCAGACACAAAGCAAACATTACTTGTGTACTATTCTTTAATTACATTTCCCCTCTCCTGGAGTGTGTGGAGTGGTTGCTAGGCAGCAATGAGGCATGGGTTCACTGAAGGTCACGTTTATCTGTAACTGGTCACTGCGAGTGGTCTTATCCAATTTCAGCCAACTCTCAGTGTGGCCCCTTGGCCCATCCTATAATCTGCCCAATGCCAGCTTTAACCCGGTGTCTGACCACCCACTGTGTCTCTTTACACTGACTGATAGCAATCATTAGCCACCACCAATGGACAATGCCGCAGCTGGTAGAGCTGCTGTCTCACAGCGGCAGAGACAAGGGTCTGATCCTAACCTTAGGTGATGTCCGCATTGAATTTGCGCATTCTCTCCTGTGATCTCGTGAGTTTCCTTTGGGTGCTCCGGTTTTTTTCCCGCATCCCAAAGGCGCACGGGTCCTCAGGTTGATTGGTTTCCGTAAATCGCCTCCCTTGTGAAGGCACGGGAGCAGGATCACCGGCCCACCATTGTCTTGGCCAGCATCCATTAAGGGAGGCAGTTCTTTTCCCCTCTTTAACTGGGGGTTCTGTTTCCCCTCGGTGATTTCTGCTCCCGTTCAAGGTTCCAGCTTCTGTCGTCACTTGTGTCGCCTTGTTACTGATTTTGCACAAGTTGCTGAGAGAAAGGCTCCATCAGTGGCACTGAACCTTCCAGATATTGTATTAACCTTTTTTACCACCAGTGGACCAACACTGATCTGTCTACTTCTAACACTTCCCATGAAACGTTCATATTAATCTAGTAGTCGCTCACTCTAGCGCATTCACCACTGACACACATCTGTTAATGCTAACTTTAATCACTTCGTTACTAATACTGATTCATCAGCCACTGACATTGATCTATTAACAGCCAATACCAATAGACAATAGGTGCAGGACTAGGTCATTCGGCCCTTCGAGCCAGCACCGCCATTCAATGTGATCATGGCTGATCATCCCCAATCAGTACCCCGTTCCTGCCTACTCCCCATATCCACTGACTCCGCTATCTTTAATACTATTCTATCAACTGTCGACAGGACTGGGAGATTGCCACCTTCACGTGGTCCACCCTGCTTCCACTAATGCAATCAACCCGGCGTGCACAATCAAATAAGATCAAATAGAACAAGTTGTCCAACAACTTTAGGCTGTGCACGCCACACGCAAGAAGAAGAACTGTCGGCAATGATACAACTGTTACCATGGTTAACCCATCAGTAGCTAAATTAATCCATTGTTAAAATTAATCCCTGAACTGTTAACATTTATCTATTGATAGCTAATAATGATCCACTGATTGCCAGCATTGATCATTAACATTTTACCTTCACTGCTGTGATCCATCAGCCACTTACATTGATACTAATATTGATCCTTCGATGGTAACACTGATCAGTTAACCAAAACATTGATTTATTAACTTCTAACGCACATCCATGAGCTGCTGACAACACTGATTTATTAACTGTTAACACTGGTCCGTGAACTACTAAGATGAATACATTAATCGTTGACTCTGATCCATTAACCACCAAAGCTGATCTGTCAACTGTTAATATTCACCAATTAATCATTCACATTAATATATCAAACACAGCATCATTGATCTTTTGGTGTATGTCATACAGCCACCACCAGAGATAATAATAACTTATTTTTTCCCCAGTGTACAAGTACCAGGGGGAAAATAAACCAGAATTATATTCAGAGCCTCTAGTTTTGTTGGAACAATTAAGATAATCAGGTCTAATAAGAAGACTCGTTATGATCAGGATCTTACTGGGAAGTATCACCTCACTGTTCGATGTTGTAGGCATACAAAATGTCCATGGTTCATTGAAGTCAACCATTCAGAATATGAATCTAACATTAGCATCACATTATTCAAGTCATGACCAGGGGCATTTCAGAAATGAGATTCCAACTTCAAGGAATCCCAATCTGTTCTGTAAGTTATTTGATTGACTATGTCTCTGTTTGCAATCTTTTGATCCTATTTACAGTCAGATATTCTTGCAGTTATTTTTCAAAGAACTAATCAACTTCTGATGGGGCTCACTTGCAAATATTTACTGTTCCATGAGAAAATAAAGATTTTTTTTAATATAATAATTTGACATGCTCAGGCATGTTGATTTTGAACTGGTGCCCTCGAGTTCTGCACTCACTGTTTAAACTAAATGACTTACTTGTATTTTCATTATTCATTTCTCTCAGCATTGTAAAGATCTGGATAACATACCAATTAGTTTTCTTTTCTTCAAAGAATTAGGTAGAATCTGTATGAATTAAGTATCTCTTTATAATTGAATGATCATGGCTATTTTTTTTTTAAATGAGGGCACTCAACATTTCACACAATGTTCCACATAAGACTGAGCACAGTTAAAATAATAGGTTTCATTTTATCATCAAATAATCTACAAAAGCCTCTCTGTGCTTGATCAGCCTGCTTGATAAGAGTTTCACCTTAATTGGATCATCTCAGTGAATGGTCGGCATTCACTTATAAAGCATTTCCTTCATATTGCTTTGTGAATGCTACACATCCAATGAGTTGTGTAAGAAGCAACTGCAGATGCTGGTTTAAACTGCAGAGAGACACAAAAGCTGGAGTAACTCAGCGGGACAGGCAGCATCTCTGGAGAGAAGGAATGGGCGACGTTTCAGGTCGAGACCGAAGGGTCTCAGACTGCGCTGCCATCATTCATATAAGATCATCGGTCTTCAGATTTTGACCACAGGTCCAGTTCCTTGATTTCCAAAGATCATCTACCTTGGTCTTGAAGATATTCAAAGAGCAGCCTCTGTTCTGGGCAGAAGATTCAAACAGCCATGGCGTCTGGCTCAAGAAGTGCTTCATCTTCTTAAACAGGCAACGCTGTATTTTGAAGCCTTCCTCCTCTTGCAGGTTCTCGAGCCAGTGTTGTTTCAAATCACTCATCGCAAAATGGAGCGTGACCCACATGGTATCATATCTCCCATTAAAGTGCGAGTTAGCTTGCGTATTTCAGTCCACAATTCACCTGTCATTCCTTTGCCCATCACTTGATCTAGACCTCCGGGCCATGGTGGCTCACATTACCAGCAAATGCACTGTCACTCATGAATGATGCCTCTCCATTAATCACCAGCTCAGACAATGGATTTTCAATTTATCCATTTAAATGCAGGCAAGTCTCATTTTCTTAATAGACCCATGAGGCTAAAAAGGTTCTCAGACATGAAATTTCCAACAGCTAATACTGGGCATGTAATTCAATGTTTCTTTTCATGCTCGTGTGTGAGAAAGAGTACTTTTGTAGACTCTAATCCTAAACTACTTACAGCCAATGAAATATTTTTGAGGTGTAACCACTGCCACATAAGGGAGGATATGGCAGCCAATTTGTGTACAAAAAATATACATCATAATTTTGTATCATTTTATTTTGTACAAAATAATTTGTGTACCGTCAATGTCTGTGCCCAATATGATACCAACATCACCTTCTATCTGCCTGCACACGATCCATATCCCTCCATTCCCTGCATATCCTTGTAACTATCCCAAAGTATCTTAAATGCCACTATCGTATCTGCCTCCTCCCCCACCAGTCTCTGCATAAAAAATATTTGTCCCGCAGATTTCCTTTAAACTTTGCTCCTCTCATCTTAAAGCTAAGTTATGAAACGGCAATTATTTTCGGATGTAATTTCTTGAAACCCCGTGACCATTAGAATTCTGCACAAGGCCGTTCTTCAAATACAAGGCTTGCCAATGCGCGCTGCCCAACCTTTCAGTTAAACGGAGGCCTGTCTCGCTCAGTAATTGCCTGGCAGTGATGCAGCAGATCAGAAACTGAACCAAGTTGGCCGTTACAGACAGATTAACACAGAGAAAGGCACAAAAATGCTGGGGTAACTCAACGGGTCAGGCAGCATCCCTGGAGAGAAGCAATGGGTGACGTTGCTGGTCAAGACTCTTCTTCAGACATTCTTTCCATTCTCTGTCCATTTTTACAAACTTGCCGAAGACCTCTAAAGATGCATTTGCCCCCTGATGTGAACACGTGGAGATCAACATCCTTGGCTATCTGTTTGTATTACTCGTTAACACCTTCTCCACAGCCAACAATGGACCATTGTGGGCTCCACCTTTCCTTGATCATCGTTGCTGGCTTTGATTTGTCCTTTTGTGTAACTTTCATTCATTTTTTTCCCATGTACCTTTTCATATCTCACCTTTCCCTCTCTCCCGACTCTCAGTCTGAAGAAGGTTCTCGGCCCGAAATGTGGACAGGTGACATTTCGGGTCGGGACCCTTCCTCAGGCTGAGTATCACAGCTTCAGAGACCTTGGTTCAGTCCTGACTTTGGACATTACCCAATGGTTTATTTGTAGACATTTATCAGTTCACGCAATGCTGTACATCAATCTACTTTTAAAAATGTTTAGTGATCTCAGTACGCCATACAAAAGAAGCACTGAGACTGCCTATGTGCAGTTTGAACATCATTTCTGAGACGCGAGTCTCCTTTGGGTGCTTCGGGTTCTTTCCGTATCCCAAAGATGTACTGGCGACAACTGTAAATTACTGCTCAGCCTCTATTAAACGTGAGTGGACAGGAATGCAAGAGAAACTAAATTGCAGGACACTGGGGTAATAAGGTTGGGATAGAGTCATACAGTGTGGAAACAGGCCCTTTGACTCAACCTGCCCACACCAACCAACATGCCCCATCTACACTAGTCCCACCTGCCTGCGTTTGGCCCTTATCCCTCGAAACATCCTATTCTTGCTCCTGTCTGATTGTTTCGTAAACCGTGAAAATACCGACTCAATAACCTCCTCCAGCAGCTAGTTCCATAGACCCACCACCCTTTATGTAAAAAAACAATTTGTCCCTCAGCTTTCTATGGGAAAGAGAGAGGAGGGAAAGGAGATTGGGTGCGCACTGGGGAGGGGGTGGGCGAGATGGTGGGGGTGAGTTTATGAAGGGTTTACTGCTACTGGAAGCACAGACTTGGAGGGCATAAAATAGAAATTAAATCAAAGCTGTTCAGTGATGATGTGAGGGAGTACGTTTACTTTATCTGCAAACAGATTGGGAGACAAGGATTCAGCTGAAATGTTTACACTTAACATTGATAGATTGTTATTAGGCCGGGTTGCTCAAGCATGTTGAATCAAGTTGAATTGATTGAGTTAATTCACCGATCAGGTCAGTGTATAAGGTCAACGGATGACTGTCATAACCTGCTCAAATCTTCCTTCCTGTGATGCCGGTTAAATGTTCTATTATGTTGCCGCTAAATGAAATGCCGCTAAATGAAATATTCTATTATGTTGCCTCTAAATGAAAGAGACACTCCGAGCCTTTCATCAACACGTGTGCTTACTACTAGAGCATGGAAACAGGCCCTTCAGCCCACTGAGCCCACGTCGACCATCGATCACCCGATCGCACGCGTTCTATGTTATCCCACCTTCGCATCCACTCCCTACACACTAGGGGCAGTTTACAGAGGGCCAAATAACCTACAAAACCCGCATGTCTTTGGAATGTGGGAGGAAAGCGGAGAACTCAGCGGAAACCCATGTGGCGACAGGGCGAACGTGCAAACTCCACACAGGCAGCAGCTGTGGTCAGGCTCGAACCCGGGTCTCTGGCGCTGTGAGGCAGCAGCTCTACCAGCTGCGTCACCATGCCCCCATTTCAATGTGTTATCACATCGAACGCTGGCTTTATTATCACTGGGTCAGTCTGTGAGCTCATGATTCAGTACCAGAATGAAAGCACTTTCAACAGAGGGGCTGAAGAAATTCAAGGCAAGGATTCAGCGTGAACGTCTATGGGGCATTTAGCGATGAACAATACTTGCTCGTCTTGAAAATAACATCCATTGAAAGTCGAATGAATCAAAAAATCATTTAACCACAAAAGGCCAGAATTGAAAATAATACATCATTTGAAAGTGTCTTAAGTACTTGAACAACCAGCTTTGTAAATGGATGCAGTATTAGAAATTAGAGTGGACATGGATGGATGTAATAGTCGGATGATTTGTGTTTGGATTCCATTTAAAGTTTACGATGAATCGTGACCATTTTTTTTTTTTGTCTTTCTTCCATTAAATTGCTGCAGATTGATCAGCTAAAACACAGATTAAACAAGGTGGAGGAAGAATGCAAATTGGAACGCAACCAATCGCTCAAACTGAAAAATGACATTGAGCAGCGGCCAAGGAAAGAACAGATGCTGGAATTGGAACGAGAGAATGAAATGTTAAAGACTAAAGTCCAGGAGCAACAGTTGGTCATTCAGGTAACCACACTCAACATTAACACTAAAGATTTCTGCTGCAATGGATTTAAAAAAATGAACAAATTATCAATTCCATTTGCAACTTGTTGCTGTTGATCAACATTGCATCACTGGCTTGTTAAACCACAAGGCATCCATTTTTAAATAAGCAAAAAAGGATTTAAATATTCCTTCTCCAACTTTGTCCATCTCTAATGCCCGTGATATCCAGGTATTATGATGGGAGCAGAATTAGTCCATTCGGCCCATCAAGTTTACTCCACCATTCAATAATGGCTGATCTATCTCTCCCTCCTAACCCCATCCTTCTGCCTTCCCCCAATAACCCCTGACACCCTCATTAATCAATAATTATTGATTATTGATATCCACATATCTACAAACTCTTAGTTGCACTAGGAGACTTCAGGCTTTTATTTTGCACTAATATATTTGTTGTTAATTTATCGGTCTTTTCTTGTGAGATCTGTGTGTTTTGGTTACAGGCCTTTTAAACTGCTGTTAGTATGAGTTTAATGATTCTGTTTCACACTCTTGACTCTTGATTTATTTTTGAATGGCAAACAAAAAAGTGATATCTGTGTTGCAACTTCTGCCAGGATTCCCTGGAACACCTTTACACTTTTGTCACCTTGTTCTTGATAGCACATCACAAAAAATTATCTCCCCCCCCCCCCCCCACCCCCCCCACCCCCCACCCCCCACCCACGCATTCTCCACTCATGGCGTATGGTTCAGATTTCTTCGCTGGTAAGGACCTCTTAAGAAAGATTTTATAATCGTGGCAATTACGTTAAACATAATAGTTTTGTGCTGGTTGGCAGCATGACAACCATCGATAGCACATACTGCTGGGGTTTATTGATGAATACTGGATTACTGCAGCTCGAGAATGATATTTATTTTAGGAAAGGTAATTTTTGAGTTTTAATTTAAAAATCTAACTTCACATCTACTTTAATGGCATTTCTCCCGGATGAGGATAACTGATCATTATTGGATATTTTCCAAATATCTGCTGACCAATCTTATTCCAGTCACCAGACAGTGAAAGACTTCTTGCGACACCTTTTTTTTCCTGCTTACGAAGCTAGAAGTCTTAAATATGTTGATCACCAATAAATATAAAGCGTGGATGTGGGGGGGGGGGGGGGGGGGAGGATGTTTCTAGCAGTGTGAGAATCTAGGACTAGAAGGCACTGCCTCAGGATAAAAGGACGTACCTTTAGAACGGAGATGAAGAGGAATTCCTTTAGCTAGAAGGTGGTAAATCTGTGAAATTCATTGCCTCAGTCAGTCATTTTGAAAGCGGAGATTGATAGGCTATTGATCAGTCAAAGGTTATGGGGAGAAATGGGTTGAGAGGGAAAAATAGATCAGCCATGATCGAATGGTGGAGCAGACTCGATGGGCCGAATGGCATTATTCTGCCCCTATGTTTTATGGTCCTGGCAGGTGGTCTGGGAGAAGCTTTGCCGTCCAATGATAAGGATATGAAATCTTCAACAAACAACAAGGAGTCCTTGAGGCAAATTGCAGTCGCATTGAAGGAGGTGCGGAGTAAAGACATGAAGTAGACGTGGGTGGCCCGGGTTAGGCAAAGAGTGCTAGATGGAGAGAGAGGGGAGGAGGCTCATGTGGAACAGAAATATGGTCATACGTCAGATGTGATGAATAGCCTCTCCTGTCCTGTACACTGTATATTATTCTGCGTGAAATATATTTGCATTACGGAATCAACATTTCTCCTTATCGGTCGGTACAGCAAGGAATTTTCTCCGACCTTTCTGAAATTAAATGATTTTTTTTGGACAGCGTATCTAAAACTCCATTCAGAGCTGCTCAGATTAGTTTAAGTAAGTTAGTAAGTTTATTGGCCAAGTATTCACATACAAGGAATTTGCCTTGGTGCTCCGCCCAAAAGTGACAACATGACACACAGTGACAGTTCCGAATGACGCAGAAAACACTAAACATTAATAATAATAACACATCAACAAAGCTCTGTCCATCCATGCTACTTAACATCACTTTGAAATTCTACTTGAGCAAAAGACAAACTCCAAAAGGAGGAACTCTGCAGGTCAGGCAGCATCTGTAGAGGGAAATGGGCAAACGATGATTCACTAAAACCAGATATGATTGCTCCCCAGTGTCTAATCAAGGGATATTTACACAGAGAGAGAGAGAGAGAGAGAGAGAGAGAGAGAGAGAGAGATACTGCATGGAAACAGATCCTACCGACCATTAATTCCACAATGAGCATCGCCCACCCATTTAACTAATCTTATGCTAATCTAATCCCACTTTACTCACTCCATATTGTCATCAATTCGTCTCCCCCCCGTATTCTAGCAGCCACCTACACACAAGGAGAAATTTACCCACTACCCTGCACGTCTTCAGCTTGTAGGAGGAAACCGGAGCACCCTGAAGAAACCCACGTGGTCACAGGGAGAACAGGCAGCACCCGAGGTCAGGATCGAACCAGGGTCTCTGGTACTGCGAGGCAGAAGCTCTACTAGCTGCATCACTATCATTTACATTCTCTGTCTAGTTTAGTTTTAGTTTACAGATACAGCATGGAAACAGTGGCCTTCGGCCCACCGTGTCCGTGCCAACCAGCGATCCCCGCACCCTAACACACACTAGGGACAATTTACAATGATACCACGCCAATTAACCTACAAACCTGGACGTCTTTGGACTGTGGGAGAAAACCGGAGATCCCAGTGAAAACCCACTTGGGTCACAGGGGGAACCTTCAAACTCCGCACTGACAGCACTCGTAGTCGGGATCGAACCTGGGTCTCTGGCGCTGAAGGGCAGCAGCTCTACTGTTATGCCACCGTGCCGCCCAAAATTGTGTCAAAAAAATGATCTCACCAAAGAATGATGTACAGTTGGATTCAAGTCACCACTTCAGCCTCCAGTTTCATCAGTAACATGCCCCTTGCCTGTGGGGTCTGCCCTATTTGTGAAGTGAACGATCACAGTACAGGATTGTCACAGTGACGTCACGTGTGCATCGCATGGTGTTTGCCCTCACTGCAAAGGTTGTGAGGGAGAAGGCAGGAAAATGGGGAAAAATAGATCGGACATGATCGAATGGCAGAGCAGACTTGATGGGCTGAATGGCCTAATTCAGCTCTTATGGTCTAAAATGTTGATCAAATTTCTACCTTGGTCCTTGAGATGGTGCAGTGATGCCTAAGACCAGGGATGGCTTCCTTCACACTCCACCACAACTATCGGCTTGTATTTAATATCTATATCCCGAGAGACATATGAATGCATCTTTTAATGTATTCAGAACAATCAACTGATACAGAACATGACCCCATTAATAAACATGGCGTGTCCTCTCCACATCAGTTCTAACGTGTGTCTCAATTTGGGAAAAGTTGCAAATTAAACAAGTCATTCCATTATCTAAAAGTTAGAGAGAGAGAGAGAGAGAGAGAAACCAGTTAGCTATAAAGTGTTGTCAATAAATCTACTAGAATTTATAATTAGCACATATCCAGGCAACTCATTGAAGATTCAGGATGTGGGCTCCTGGGTTGTAGCACTACAGACTTCATTGCTTCACCACCCTGCCAAGGTTATTAGCCTTTGGGCAAATCCGTGTTATTGTTCAATCATTGCTGTGGTCTGAACTAAAATCACAAATAACATGCACAAAATGTAAACATCTTTCGGCAAGCATCTCTGTAAAAACATGCTGCAAAAATAGTAAGATTGAAACTCAAACCATCAGTCTCTTTATTATTTGAATACACATTGACTTCCTGACTGTAGTAATTTATCCCAAATTTTCTGTTTTATTATAATGGACAGGGAAGTTTTAGAGGGATAATGGACCATCAGGCTAGTGAGCACTACGAACTCCAACTAAACAACAAACTGCTTGTGACTGTGGGCTTGACTTTGCTCAATCTATCTCTGCCTTAAAATATCCATTGACTTGGCCTCCATACCCTTCTGTGGGAATGAATTTCACAGATTCACCACCTTCTGAGTAAAGAAATTCCTCCCAATTGCCTTCCTTTTTTTATTTTTTATTTTTTATTTTTTTAATATTTTTATTAGAAGCAATGCATATTGTCTAAGGTACAACAGTTCTTCAAATACAAATTAGACTTGTCACAAAAATTGTACAGATGTTACGGAATAATTTATGTATGCTTCTGTTTTGGTTTTTTTTTGGAAAGTAAAGGGGTGGTAAAAAAGTAAAAATATAGATCAATAATTAAGAGATGGTGCTTAAATAATAATGATTATATAAGAAAATAAAATTTAGTTTTTAAAAAAATAAATAAATAAACAATTATTATATAATTAAAAAAATAAGGAATACATCTTAACAATGAATCGAGCAATTTCACATAACAATATCTAGAGACATGTATACAAATCCCAGAATACATCTTTTCAATTGCTTTCCTAAAGGAATGTCCTTTAATTCTGAGGCTGTGACCTCTGGTCCTCGACTCTCTCACGAGTGGAAACATCCTCTCCACATCCACTCACTCGAGGCCTTTCACTACTCTGTAAGTTTCAGTGAGGTCCCCCCTCATTCTTCTAAACCCCAGTGAGTACAGGCCCCCGGTGCCGTCTATTGCTCAGCATATCTTGACCCACTCATTCCTGGGATCATTCTCGTAAACCTCCTCCAGACCCTCCGCACATCCTTCATCCGATATGGGGCCCAGAATTGCTCGCAATACTCCAGTGTTCCCCGTCTCTCCAGTGGATGAATCCATGTGGGAACCCCACGGGCTAGTGATTGGAAGATCTGTGGAGAACAATCATCGAGAAAGATATTTAGTGTTTAGGAAGGAACTGCAGATGCTGGAAAATCGAAGGCAGACAAAAGTGCTGGAGGAACTCAGCAACTCAGCAGCAGCATCTATGGAGCGAAGGAAATGGGCAACGTTTCGGGCCGAAACCCTTCAGGGTTTCGGCCCGAAACGTTGCCTATTTCCTTCAGGGTTTTGGCCCGAAACGTTGCCTATTTCCGTCGCTCCATAGATGCTGCTGCACCCGCTGAGTTCCTCCAGCACTTTTCTCGACCATCGAGAAAGATATTCTTTGAGGATTTATTTCTGATGTGCCAATGCTTACTTTAGAGAACCACCCAGAACAGTCTGTGCTTTGATGACATGTCAGTGAGGGCAGTTCTGACAGGGCATGTTATCACAATCCATGAGTTAAAGTACAAAGCTGAGAAAGGTCAGTGTCTCTTCTGAGGATCATAATAGATTCAAAATAACATTTGGTTACGTTACTACGACCATCGCTGCTACAGAGCTAAATATAAACTTAATATAAATTGCAAATCAATTGATTATGTTTGCTGTTAAAGATGGAACTGCAGATGCTGGAAAATCGGGGGTACACAAAAGACTGGAGAAACTCAGCGGGTGTAGCAGCTTCTCAGGAGCGAAGTATCTCCTTCGCTCCAGAGATGCTGCTGCACCCGCTGAGCTTCTCCAGCCTTTAGTGTACCCTTGATTATGTTTGCTCATTGATCTGTTTGCATCATCTTAAGAAATCATTTTCGATGCATTGAATGCAACATACTCTGTAACGATCTTTGGGAAAATCTTGACATTTTGTTTATTTGCTATTCTTTAATTGATATGAATGCATTGAGTTCAGCAGTGGAACAGTAGAGCGGTCTTACCATGCTCGCAGCACCAGAGACGCAGGTTCAATCCCGACCCAGAGACGCAGGTTCAATCCCGACTACGGGTGCTGTCCGTACGGAGTTTGTACGTTCTCCCCGTGACCGCGTGGGTTTTCTCCGAGATCTTCGGTTTCCTCCCAACTCTCCAAAAGCGTATAGGTTTGTCGGTTAATTGGCTTGGTATAAATTGTAAATAGTCCCGAGTGTGTGTGTGTGTAGGGTAGTGTCAGTGTGTGGGGATCGCTGGTCGGTGTGGACTCGGCGAGCCAAAGGGCCCGTTTCTGCATTATATCTCTAAACTAAACTGAGGTGTCTCTTGAGACATTTTTCGGGTTTGCTACATTGATTCTGCAAACCATGTTTCTAATGTATGAAATCACTGGAATGTTGTGACATCAAAATTGCATCAGAATGAATGAATTCAGCTATAACTGGTTACGATAAAATGGCTTTATAGAGTTCTTCTGCTACATCACTGCCTTGTAAGAATATATTTGAATTAATTTACCTAGTCAGTGGAAGAATCTCTTCTTTAGATACACGCACGATTCAAATAAACTTCAACTCCATTGCAATTAAATTGAAAGCCACACGCTGTAAAAAGCAGACTCCACAAAAAAAAGATCACCCTTCCATGTCCGTCAACAGAATAATGGCTGCAATTTTCCCTCCCACAGCTCTCTGGCTGAGAGAGTTGAAGCTGAGCTGTGCTCCAGAGCCTCAAATAACCCTGGATATTGAGCTGGCCCCAATCAATGGGTATGTTTAAGGCAGAGATAGATGGATTCTTGATTAGTACGGGTGTCAGGGGTTATGAGGAGAAGGCAGGAGAATGGGCTTAGGAGGGACAGATACAATACAATATGATACAATACGATAGAACTTTATTTAACCCAGGGGAGAAATTAATCTGCCAGCAGTCATAAAAACACAAGAAACATGAAACATGAAATTAAAGTGACGAGTGGAAAGGATTAGGGATGTGCAAAGATTGGGGAAGGGGTAGGGGGGAGGAGGAAGGGAAGTCAGTCTACCCCACGACAGAAGGGGGAAGAGTTGTACAGGAAAAAAGGATTTCCTGTGGCGTTATGTGCTGCATCTTGGAGGAACCAGTCTGTTGCTGAAGGTGCTCCTCAGTTTGACCAGTGTGTCGTGGAGGGGGTGAGCTGTATTGTCCAGCATGCTCTGCAGTTAGATCAGCCATGATTGAATGGCGGAGTAGACTTGATGGGCCAAATGGCCTAATTCAGTTCCTATCACATTTGACCTAAACACTAAGCAGTGGTTTCTATTCTGTTGACCACCTGAATTGTAAATAACCAACTGAAGGGCGATAGGTTTAACAGTAACTTTAAAACCCACCCATTTGCAGAGTGATTATCCTGCATATTTTACAAATCAGTACAATAGACAATAGGCGCAGGAGTAGGCCATTCGGCCCATCAAGCCAGCATGTACCCCATTCCTGCCTTCTCCCCATATCCCCTGACTCCGCTATCTTTAAGAGCCCTATCTAGCTCTCTCTTGAAAGCATCCAGAGAATCAGCCTCCACCGCCCTCTGAGGCAGAGAATTCCACAGACTCACCACTCTCTGTGAGAAAAAGTGTTTCCTCGTCTCTGTTCCAAATGGCTTACTCCTTATTCTTAAACTGTGGCCCCTGGTTCTGGACTCCCCCAACATCGGGAACATGTTTCCTGCCTCTAGCGTGTCCAAACCCTTAACAATCTTATATGTTTCAATGAGATGCCCTCTCATCCTTCTAAACTCCAGAGTATACAAGCCCAGCTGCTCCCAGCATATGACAGTCCCGCCATCCCGGGAAATAACCTTGTAAATGCAGATTTACATGGAATTATTTGCCTGTGCTTTGACAATCTTCAGTCATCACACTTTGGTAACCATGTAGACTACCCTCTGTGTAAAAACAAAATGGAATCCTGTACATATCCTTTAAACCTTACCCCCTCACCATAAAGTTATGCCCTCTAGTATTTGACCTTTTTTCACCCTGGGGGGAAAAAGGTTCTGACTATCTACCCTATCTTTGCCTCTCACAAGTTGATCTACTTCTGTCAGGTCTTATAGTTTGTCATTGATTTATACCAGGTGTCGGCAACCTTGTTCTGCATAGGTGCCGAGTCGCATGTCTGTGAGAAGATGGCGGGCCATATCTATCATGGATCCCGCCCTGGATGTCAGGCATCAAATCACGTGTTCACAGAAGGTAGGCAAAAATGCTGGAGAAACTCAGCGGGCGAGGCAGTCTCTCATGCAATCCCTGCATGTCCCACCCGCTGAGTTTCTCCAGCATTTTTCCAGCATCTGCAGTTCTTTCTTTAACGTGTTCGCAGATGGTGCGCGGCCGTGCCGGCGGCTTTGCGCAGGATGCGGTACGGTCGGAGCCCGGCCGCGCTCGGGGTGGGCGCCCGGCGGGCCGGATGATTACCGGGGAAAAAATCCCGCCTGCGGGCCAATTTCAGGTTACGGGCCACAGTCGGTCCAGGGGCCGTAGGTTGCCGAGCCCTGATTGACACTGAGCCCAAGCATCTTGCCCAGGGAAGCACCACTTTATCAGTAGGACATTGGATTCCAACTCTTAAAGAGTATTTCATGGATGACTGGATGGAAGGTGACTGAGGGACGGGGAAAGAGGATAAAATGGAAATATGGGGCTAGGGGGTGGGAGAGAAGCATCGGAGGGGGGAGAGGGGGAGGGGGGGAGAGAGACAGGTGGGAGAAGAGAATTGCCATTCAAATATCAATTGATCTTGGCATCATGTCGGCACAGACAGTGTTGGCCAAAGGGCCAGCTCCTGTGCTATATTGTTGCACTAATATTCTAATATGCATTGCAAAGATGCAATTATTGCTTATTTCCCTGGATTCTACACTAAATTAGTTCCATATGTAATTGAGATATCGAGCACTTAAGAAATTCGACGTGCAGAACTGAAGAAACATTTTGCACGCCATCATGTAACAATTACTGTAAGTAACGCTTCATTTCAAGAGCAAATTTTAAATTGTGCATCACTCAATGGCAAGGATGAAATACTGCAAAATTTGTTATCCAAATGTGCACTTCAGTAATCGTCAGTGTAATACCGGCTACACGAGGGTTTTCATTAATGATGCCCATCACTTTTTCTCTGCTGGAATTCTCACCTCTTTGAATCAGTATGGAGGCATATAGCGATACAGTGTGGAAACAGGCCCTTCTGTCCAACTTGCCCACACCAGCCAACATGTCTCAGCTGTGCTATGGTATGGTACTTTATATTCTCCATGTGTCGAGGTACATATAAGAAACATATATTGAAACTTATAAGATTGTTAAGGGTTTGGACACGCTAGAGGCAGGAAACATGTTCCCGATGTTGGGGGAGTCCAGAACCAGGGGCCACAGTTTACGAATAAGGAGTAAGCCATTTAGAACGGAGACGAGGAAACACTTTTTCTCACAGAGAGTGGTGAGTCTGTGGAATTCTCTGCCTCAGAGGGTGGTGGAGGCGGGTTCTCTGGATGCTTTCAAGAGAGAGCTAGATAGGGCTCTTAAAAATAGCGGAGTCAGGGTATATGGGGAGAAGGCAGGAACGGGGTACTGATTGGGGATGATCACATTGAATGGCGGTGCTGGCCCGAAGGGCCAAATGGCCTACTCCTGCACCTATTGTCTATTGTCTACAGTGAAACTCATTTATGTACGCTAGTCCCACCTGCCTGTGTTTTGCCCGTATCCCTCCAAACCCGTCCTATCCATGTACCTGCCGAACTGTTTCCTTTCCGTTCTAAAGCTAAATGTGTGAATTGTGCATCTTCCTGACACAGGCTGGGAAGCGTAGTTTACCCAACTCCGAGAAGGCAATCCTCGACATCTTGGAGCACGATCGCAAGGAGGCCCTGGAAGACAGGCAGGACCTTGTTAACAAGATTTACAACCTGCAGGAGGAGAACCGGCAGGCAGAGGAGCTCCGGGACAAGGTAAATGTACCTGCAGGGACTTGAAGAGTAACGTGCTGACAAACAGTAAAGACACTATAAAATATAATTGGAAGATGGATGACTGGACACCAGGCCAATGTTGCACGTGTACAAATCAGCTTACACTTACACAGACAGGACCCCATCTGATGGCAATTCTCATGCCAGTTGGAAATTTGCATTCTTTGGGCCCCAAATAACAAATTGCAAGTTACTCCAGTTAACACAACCACCCTGTTAAGTTCAATAGTTTGTCGTAACTGTGCATTCTTCTCGACAGCGGTTTTGTTTCTCGGCAAATCTTTATTATCCAGCAGATAATTGAAATTGATCACCCTACTAATCGCAATTGATTATGTTAATTATTATTTCTGACTGCAGCAGACCATAATTCTCCATAATAAGCATTAGTGTGCTTTCAATGTCACATTATAGCTCCCTCAATGCTCAAAACTGAATTATCACTCGTGATATGTGAACTATTGCAGTATCTGGAAGAGAAAGAGGATTTGGAGTTAAAATGCTCGACGCTGGTTAAAGACTGCGAGATGTACAAGCACCGGATGAACACTATTATGCTTCAGTTGGAGGAAGTGGAGAAAGAACGAGATCAGGTCTGATTCAATTTGTTTTCCTTTCCAAGAACGTGAAGGGCTCTCAATATGAATTTCAATCCTTTTCAATGTAAATTGTTTACCTGATTTTAGAAACATAGAAAATTGGTGCAGGAGGAGGCCATTTGGCGAGCCTACAGGGCCATTCATTGTAATCATGGCTGATCATCTACAATCAGTATCCCGCGCCTGCCTTCTCCTCGTATCCCTTGATTCCGCTAGCCCCGAGAGCTCGATCTAACTCTCATTTAAATCTATCCAGTGAATTGGCCTCCACTGCCCTCTGTGGCAGAGAATTCCACAAATTCACAGCTCTCTGGGTAAAAAAGGTTTCTCCTCATCTCAGTTTTAAATGGCCTCCCCTTATTCTTGGACTGTGGCCCCCTGGTCCTGGACTTCCCCAACATTGGGAATATTTTTCCTACATCTAGCCTGTCCAGTTCTTTTATAATTTTAGACATTTCTATTAGATCCCCTCTCATCCTAAATTCCAGTGAATACAAGCCCAATCTTTCCAATCTTTCCTCATATGACAGTCCCGCCATCCCGGGGATTAACCTCGTGAACTTACGCTGCACTCTTCCTCAATAGCAAGGATGTCCTTCCTCAAATTAGGAGACCAAACCTGCACACAAGACTCCAGATGTGGTCCCACCAGGGCCCTGTACAACTGTAGAAGGACCTCTTTACTCCTATACTCAAATCCTCTCGTTATGAAGGCCAACATGCCATTCGCTTTCTTCACTGTCTGCTGTACCTGCATGTTTAGTTTCAGCGACTGGTGTACAAGGACACCCAGGTCTCGTTGCACTTCCCTTTTTCCTACTCTGACACCATTGAGATAATAATCTGCCTCCTTGTTCTTGCCGCCAAAGTGGATAACCTCACATTTATCCACATTATACTGTATCTGCCAGCCTATTCCTTTTCAGAGTTACTCCAGCATTATGTGTCTATCTTTGGTTTAAACCAGTGTATGCAATTCTTTCCTACACTTTACAAGCCTGTTGCCAGGTCTCAAGGACTTGAGGTATAGGGAGGCAAGGATTGGGCAGTCAGGAACTTTATTCCTGGAGTGCAGGAGGCTAATGGTGCATAAAATCTGAAGGGAATAGACAGGATGAATGTACATTTTCACCCAAAGTAGGGGAATCAGAACTAGAGGGCATAGGTTTAAGCTGAAAGGGGAAAAAATTAACAGGAACTTGAGGGGCAACTTTTTCAATCAGAGTATGAAACGAGCTGCCAAAGGAGGTAGTTTGGGCAGACACTAAAATAATATATGAAAGGCACTTGGACAAGTATGGAGGGATATGGGCCTAATGCAGGCAAATGGGGCTGGCTCAGATGGGACATCTTGTTTTGGTCGGCATGGATGAGTTGGGCCTGTTTCCATGCTGTCTGGCTCCATCTATTTTCCAGGTTCCAACTAGCAAAGTAACTCACAGATGGCGCTTCATATTAATATGATGATGATCCGTTATTGTCACGTGTACCTAGCTACAGTGAAAGTCCTTGTGTTTGCGTACAAAGTGCACAATAGAGTCACCACAAAGGCAAAGGACAAAGGATGTTTATTGTCACATACACCAGTTGGTATAGTAAAATTTGTCTTGCCATGCAGCACATAGATAAAGATGAGACACAACACTAAAGAATTATAAACATAAAAACATCCCCCCACAATGGTTCCCACTGTTGGGGAAGGCACAAAGTCCAGTCGCATCCCCTTGTCCACCCATAGTCGGGCCTAATGAGGCCTCCGCAGTCGGCGCTACTGCGGCCCGATGTTTTAGGCCTTCACGCCGGGTGATGGTGCTCCGGCGTCGGTCGACCCTCTCAGCGGCTTGGGACACCTGGAACGGCCGCTTCCTTACCAGAGTCCGTGGCTTCCGAAGCCGACAAGGCCGCGCCGGATGGAGCTCCCCCCCTGGCGATCTCGCCGAGAGATCCCAGGCTCCCGATGCAAGAGTTCAGCGCCGCCGCCCGCCGCTGGCCGCCCCTCAGTCCCGCGATGTTCACCGACTTGCGGTCTCAGCATTCCGGAGCTCCAGCGTGGCGACCCAGGCAAGGTATCGCCTGCAACGCTCCGCGATGGCGTTCCAGCGCTGCGCCGCCTCCGAAGCCGAGGTTCTGGGCGGTCCCCCCAGGATACGCCGCTCCAGGCCCGCCGGTAGGCCGCGAGGACGGGTCGAGGTTGCAGCCCAGAGAAAGGCTGCCTCTCCGATCAGGTAGGGACCCTGAAAAGTAGTTTCCCCCTCCCCCCCCCACCCCCCATCCCCCACATAAAAAAGAATACACTCCAAAACAAAACACTAAAACTCACTAAAATAAAAGAAAGAAGTTAAAAGACAGACAGCTGCAGGCTGGGCAGCCAAACCAACTGGACATCGTCCCCTTGGGTCTGCATCGACAGAGTTACAAAAAGTACTCATCCCTTCTTCCCCAACCCCCCCTCTCCCCCCCAACGGTGAGTCCCCATTTGTTCTCAGATATCTAAAGAGATTTATACTTAATGTAAGAAGTATTGTTCACCACTGACCGCTGTTAGTTTATGTCACCTGTGAAGTTTACTGTTATTGCTCCAGTTTCCATCTAACAGATAAATCAATGCATTCACAAATCGATGTTCTCCTCACCAGTATTTTCAAAGTGCTCTTTTAAGGTGCAATGGTTACAAGTGGTCATGCGATTCCCACATTCCCAGCCAAAGGTGATAATTTCGGAGTGCCAAATGTCCTCCCATCACTGTGTCTCCAGTTGAATATTGTCCTTTATTAATAAGGGGAAACGGGGTATATGCGTGGAACATTTCGCACTGGGTGGCACAAATGTTTGGCCTGTATTCAGCTCATCATGTCAAACACCTTGGGAGTGATGCTGAACACAACAAAACAGGTGGTAGTCATTCAACAGAAGGGGAATTTGGCTCCATGTCCAGTGAGCAGCACCAGTCCATCACCGCCCATTTTCTATCCCAAGCCAACTTTGAATGATATCAAAACGCCAAGTACTGGAGGGCAGAGCTTTAGGGTGAGAGGGGCAAAGTTTAAAGGAGATGTGACTGGCAGGTTTTTTCTTTTTACACAGAGGGTGGTGGGTGCCGGGGTCACGTTGCCAGGAGAGGTGGTTGAAGCAGATACGATAGTGGCATTTAAAAGACTTTTGGTTCACAATATGGATATGCAGGGATTATGTGCAGGTAGATAAGTGATAGTCTTGGCACTATGTTGGGTACATTGTGGGCTGAAGGGTCTGTTCCTATGCTGTACTATGTGGAACAGCGGGTCAGATAGCATCTAATGAGGGCTTTGGCAGATGACGATTCGGGTTGGGACCATTCTCTCAAACTTCCTATAAAATAGGCTGGTATAAGTAAAAGCAATGATAATTGTTCTTTAGTCTTAGATTTTTTTAGTTGATGTTTTCCTCTGCTGGTTTCCAACCACATTCATTACTGGCCTTCAAAAGAACTAAAGGAAAAAGGACTTTCATTTCAAAAGAAGCCCTCGTGACTTTTCAAAGCACTCACAGCAATGAAACATTTCTGAAGTGTTACCATTGTTGAAATATAGGAACTAGGCAGTGCAAAGGCCACCCAGCCCTGTATCAGTGTGGCTGGAATACACACAGATACACGAGTGAACTCGTCTGACAAGTGGAGTTTTCTTTAATTGTACCAAGAGTAATTTCATCCCTAAAGGGAGCTGTCATTATAGATCTTCTCTTGCCCTTAGAAACATAGTTTGCATCTAAGCTGCGAATGCTTCCATTGATTTAGTCGGAGCTGCTGCTTCAGATGAGTGCAGTTGCTGAACCCGAGGCCAGTGGGTCTGTGCAAGCTAACACTGACTGAGGGCAGCGTGCCATGGAGGTAAAGCTGCTTCTGCACATCCTGCAGTCACTAGAGCGAGCGGCAACATATGCCAAAGTATAATCGCTGTCAAGTGATCACCTGCTAGGTTGGAGCATGCTTATGCCAGCTGATTCAAACAAGCAAGTACTTCAAATGCCATTAATCCCCATGCTCGCTGGCTTGAGACAGCATTTCCGATCTCTACTCGGATATAAAGCAATCAACGCTTGCAGAGATGGATACATGTACATGGGAGAACATGGACCGAAAACTTTAGAGGGATTTATTTATGGGTCAAACACATACAGGTGGGACTAGTGTAGATGGGGCATCTCGCCTAACATAGGCAAGTTGGACTGAAGAGCCTATTTCTGTGCTGTATCATAAGTGATAGGAGCAGAATTAGACCATTCGGCCCATCAAGTCTACTCTGGCATTCAATCGTGACTGATCTATCTCTCTCTCTCCCTTTTAACTCCATTCTACTGCCTTCTCCCCATAACCTCTAACACCCGTACTGATCAATAATCTATTGATCTCTGCCTTAAATATATCCACTGACTTGGCCCCCACAGCCTTCTGTGGCAAAGAATTCCACAGATTCACCACCCTCTGACTCAAATTCTCCTCGTCTTCTTTTGTGAAGAATGTATGAATCCGTGACATTGGAAACTTGTCCTGCCATTCCATTAAATCATGATTCTCGTGTGCAGGAATTGCTTTTCCTCTCTTAGCTCCGCTCTCCCTGGTCCTGTTCACCCTCAGTATTATCTTCCAGCTTCCTACTCAGCTGCACAATCCTTGGTTGAAGCCTCCTTTCACGCAACATTCATGGGAAGGGAGCTCCTTGCTCCCGGTTGCTTGTTCAACATTCAAGTTCAAAGAACACTCTGGCGTAACTGGCTGCTTCAATTTATTTGAATTTATATGAATGGTTTACAAAAGAACTGGAGTAACTCAGCGGGTCTGGCAGCATCTATGGAGAACATGGAAAAGCGATGTTTTAGATCGGGACACGTCCTCAGACTAATTGTAGTGGGGGGGTGGGTGAAATCTGAAAGAGCCCATCACCTGTATCCATCCCTTGCTGGACCTTGTCCCGCCCCCACCTCTCTTCCAGCTTTCTGTCAGTTTATATGCAGAGCACAATGCCTCCGAGCCCTTCTTGTGGTCAGATCTTTCTCCTGGTCTGTACGTACCAGGTTTCACATGACGTTACAAACTTTTAGCCGCTGAGATGGGGCGGCACCGGAGACCCGGGTTCGATCCCGACCACGGATGCTGTCGGTACGGAGTTTGTACGTTCTCCCCGTGGATTTTCTCCAAGATCTTCGGTTTCCTCCCACACCCCAAAGACGTGCGTGATTATAGGTTAATTGGCTTGGGTTTATATACGTGGTATAAGTGTAACTTGTGTGGACTGGTGTTAATGTGCGGGGATCGCTGGTCGGTGCGGACTCGGTGGGCCAAAGGGCCTATTTCCGCGGTGTACCTTTAATCTAAACTAAACGGCTTATCCCACTTGCCGATTTTTTTCAGCGACTGCCGGCGTCATTGACTGACGTATCAGGGTCACCGAAAGATTTTGAACATTTCTAAATCCAGCGGCGACAAAAAAACTGTCGCGACACTTGAGGAAACACCGCGCGTCAACACATCGTCACGCCGCGTCACCGCCTCAGCACGTGGTGTCACGCCGCGACTTTTTTGGTGATCTGATACATCAGTCAATGATGCCGACAGTCCACGAAAAAAATCGCCAAGTGGGACCGGCCCGTAAATAAAACTAACCAAACAATACAGGGATAGGAAGGGTTTGGAGAGTTATGGGCCAAACCCAATATGCCAACTTGGTCGGCATGGGCCAAGATGGGCCGAAGGGCCTGCTTCCATGCTACACAGCTCTAAAACTATGAATCTGGGTATCGAGAGAGCCCTGCTGGAAGTCTACAGGTAGAAGAACGTGAAGACAGTGAGCTTCAGCTCGGATGACTACCTTTGATTAAAATTGCCTTCCATCTAGACTCACTGACGTTTAGTTATTTGGATACAATGAAAGGGCTGAAAATTTCCTTTCAATTGAAAAGGTAAAAAACACTGAGGGACCGCTTATCTATTAAATTTTATTCCAAACTAATGGGTATCTTTTTATACTAAAGGTATGACAGAATATTCTGTTCCCCTTTCAATTCACGTGAACCTCCTCATCCACTTACATACTGCAGGTTTGAAGATAATAGTTACCAACAGATTAAACCTGCATTCCTTTTCACGTATCATAGCCCTTTCATAAAGAGTATTTTATTACCTTTCCCGAGAGCTCTTTTCAGCATCAAAAGTCAGTAAATGTATTGTGGCACCAGTGTGCGTGCAGTTATATACATTACACTTGCTCTAATCATTCGCACTCCTTGCAGGCATTCAGATCGCGAGATGAAGCCCAGACGCAATTCTCCCAGTGTCTCATTGACAAAGATAAATATCGGAAACAAATCCGGGAACTGGAAGAAAAGAATGACGAGCTTCAGATTCAGATCGTCAGGAAGGAGGGGAAAATCGTCGCCCTGGAGTCGAAACTCCGCCGGATGTCCAAGGATACCCTCTCTGTCGATCAGGTGAGGATTTTGACTCCATTCGTTTTACTTTTATATCGAATGACTTTCCTCCTCCCACCATCCCATCCTGCTTTAAAAAATATTCTGTGGTTCACTTTGCACCGTGTGGAAAGAGGCCAAAGTCTGGACGGCAACGTTTAAGGGTGAGCGGGGCGAAGTTTATTTGGAGATGTGCAACTTTTTTTTACACCTGGACTGTGTTGCCAGGGGTGGTGGTGGAGGAATATATGATAGTGGCGTTTAGGAAGGTTTGGCTGGGGACATGCAAATGGAGGAATGTGGATCACGTGTAGGCAGAGGTGACCAGTTTAGTTTAGATCTTCTAATTTGAAGATCCAGCGCGGAAACAGCCCCTTCGGCCCACCGAGTCCGCGCCGACCAGCGATGCCCGTACACTTACACTATCCTACACCCACTAGGGACAATTTACAATTATTCCCAAGCCCGTTCGCCTACAAACCTGTGCGTCTTTGGAGTGTGGGAGGAAACCGGAGATCCCGGGGAAAACCCACGCAGGTCACTGGGAGAGCGTGCAGTACAAACTCCGTACAGACAGCCCCCGTGGTCAGGATCGAACCTGAATCTCTGGCACGTTACGGCAGTAACTCTACCGCTGTACCGCCCTGCTTGTAACGTGCTGCCGAGGGTGGTGGTGGAGGCAGATACGGTAGTGGCGCTTAGGAGGCTCGTACGTTGATGGGCGCGTGGATATGGAGGAATATGGATCCCGTGCAGGCAGAGGAGATTAGTTTAGCTTGGTATTACAATCGGCACGGACATGGTGGGCTGAAGGGCCTGTTCCTGTGCTGTACAGTTCTATGTTCTACCAGTGACAAAGGGTTTGTTCTTTGCTCTGAGGTGCTGCTGACAGGAGTGGCACGTATTGCATTCCTCGTTGCTTTTCATCATGATGTATCTGCTGGTAGCTTTGTACTCCATGTGGTGAAATCACTCCCACAACCATTTTTAAACGGCAGTTCCAGGGTGCTGACTCCACAACAGTGAAGAAGTAGCTAGACGTGTTTTAGCTTTCAGTGGTGTGTGACTCGGAGTGGAAGCTGGCGTTCCTTGCTGTGCCTATCACATCTCGCTGATGGAGATGGTGCGTTTCGAAGTTGCTGTTCGATAAATGGCGATGCAGACACGAGGAGCTGCAGATGCTGGAATCTTGAGCAAAACCCCCCAGCGCTGGAGGAACTGGGCGCGTCAGGCAGCAACTGATGAGGGAATGGACAGACGTTGTTTCGAGTCAGGGTGCTACTTCAGAAAACATCAATGGTGATTGTTGTGTCGACTGTTCGATTGTCGAACTGCGTGGCAGAAGACCCTCGGCCACAGGCCTGGCTCGCCTGCCATGGAACTGGGAAACCCGTCTGAAGTGGGTGGTGAATCTGTGGAATTCTTTGCCACAGAGAGCTGTGGAGGCCAAGTCAGTGGATACATTTTAAGGCAGAGGCAGATAGATTTTTGATTAGTACGGGTGTCAGGGGTTTTGGGGAGAAGGCAGGAGAACGGGGTTAGGAGGGAGAGATAGATCAGCTGTGATTGAATGGAGGAGTAGACCGAATAATGGGCCGAATGGCCTAATTCTACTCCTCTCCCTCATGACCTTATGAGCCCAGCCCCTGCTCATCCCCAGAGGTCCGGAGAACGGTGGAGAAATATGGTTGTAGTTGGCGACGGTGGGCGTAAGAACAAAGAGCCAGTAAGAGGAACTGGGGTCTTGCCTTCCGCGCCCACAAGGTGTGTCCCGGGGGCACGATGGCTAAAGACAGCCGGGCGAGGAGAGGGACGTGGGTTTGCTGGACGATCCGGACGGAGGCGACGGCTGGAGGCCCTGCAGCAGCCTGGGGCTCGCCTGATTCGGGAGACCGAGCGTGTGAGATGGACGTGAACAGTCGCGGCACAGAGCAGTGGAGCAGCGGTGGAGGATGCCGACAGCTTTGCTGGAATGAGACTCGCTGCCGTCAAGGACGAGACGGCATCTGACTGAATGTGGTGGGAAGAAGCTCCCGCGACGCACGTCAACAGATGTCAATAAAGAAAAGGACACAGAGTGCTGGAGTAACAGCGGGTCAGGCAGCATCTCTGTTTGAGGAAGGACATTCTTGCTATTGAGAGAGTGCAGCGTAGGTTTACACGGTTAATTCCCGGGATGGCGGGACTGTCATATGCTGAGAGAATGGAGCAGCTGAACTCCCCCGATGTTGGGGGAGTCCAGAACCAGGGGCCACTGTTTAAGAATAAGGAGTAAGCCATTTAGAACGGAGACGAGGAAACACTTTTTCTCACAGAGAGTGGTGAGTCTGTGGAATTCTCTGCCTCGGAGGGTGGTGGAGGCGGGTTCTGTGGATGCTTTCAAGAGAGAGCTAGATAGGGCTTAAAAATAGCGGAGTCAGGGGATATGGGGAGGAGGCAAGAACGGGGTACTGATTGGGGATGATCAGCCATGATCACATTGAATGGCGGTGCTGGCTCGAAGGGCTGAATGGCCTACTCCTGCACCTATTGTCTATTGTCTATTTTCTCTGGAGAACATGGGTAGGTGGCGTTTCAGATCCTCCTTCAGTCTTTGACCCGCTGAGTTACTCCGGCGTCTTTTGCTGTAAACCAGCATCGGCAGGTCCTTGTGTCTCCACGTGTCAGTGCGTAACTCAACCCTGACCCTTCCATGCTAACAGGCTGACTTTTCATCTGTTTTGTAATCAAACCATTACAAAGTATTATGTGAAGCACAAAGCATTTATTAAAACCCATGCAGAGAGAACAGTACGTACTGTTACACTCATCGCATCAACTTTCAGACTACCAAACGCAGGCTATTATCAGTGTCTGCAGTCCCACTCAAATCCCGGACTGGATTACATGGTGGAACGTGTATCATGCGTAATATATGTGGTGAAGGCTATATTGACAGAGATTAACATGGTTGATCTACACATCTTAATCTTTATTGTAGTTGAATATTTAATTTTAATATCTCCTGGCCCATATCTTGCAACGTACATTTCATTCACAGTAGAATGTAAGAACATGGCATTAATCTGAAGCGCTGAATCAAAGCAACAATTCCATTGTCCTATCAGGGACACATGACAATAAACTCTCTTGAACTTGAAGTAAGATGGGAGAAAATGTCACATTCTTAATACTGCCTCACAATCATTTTGCTTGTTTATCTGTCCACAGCCAGAATTGTAAATATGCCAAATATTTCAACTGCGAGAATGACAAATAATTTTGCTTATAACAAAACTCTTCTCTGCACTCTTCCAATATTTAACCAGTGAAGTGCAGCAGAAAATATGTCACTGTTTTAGGAAAACAATTCAGTTCTGTATTGGGACATTTGGGCCAATTCTGTGAATTTCTTAATTAGTTCTCAGCCTTGATTCAATGGCAAGTATGCTTGTCTTTGAGTCCAGAACGGTTTTGGAGCACACTGCTCTGGAAACATCGGAGACTTTTATATTCTAATGCCACAGTGTGGCGTCGAGACTGCTCCAGTGTTCAAGGTGTTGCCTTTTAGATAAGACATAAACTAAGACCAAGGATACTTCAGGCCTTTTGGAAATATTTATAACATCTCATGGTAGTCTGTTGAAGAAGAAAAGGAAAAACTTCCAAGTATCCAGTGAACCAGTATCATTCAAAAACAGATGATTCCACTATTTGTTTAAATCTTATCGTTTGTCAAGTTTGCTGCTAAGAAACTAGTTAGTGTTTTCTACACTGCCATAATGCCTGTCAATTTAAGTAAAAATCAATTTTCTATTTAATGAATTAGTCAAAGAGTCAGACAAAGACTCTTCCCTATCCATGCACCCGTCCAATTATCTTTAACATGTTGTTATAGTACCTCCTCTGGAAGCTCGTTCCACACACCCACCACCCTCAGTGTGAAAAACTATTAAATCTTATTAAATCTTTCAGAGGGGAAAATTTATGTCCTCTGGTTCTTGAAAAAATAGACACAAAAAGCTGGCGTCACTCAGCGGGTCAGACTGCACCGCTGGAGAAAAGGAATAGGTGACGTTTCGGGTCGAGACCCTTCTTCAGACCCAAAACGTCACCTATTCCTATTCTCCAGAGCCGCTGGAGTTACTGTCTGACCCGCTGAGTTACTCCAGCTTTTTGTGTCTATCTTTGGTTCAAACCAGCATCTGCAGTTCCTTCCTACACATCTTGAGAAGATAGATCTGTTTGTTACATCTGAAGTGATTTGTGATTTTCATGCAAGATGCTCTAGGCGTCCAAGTTCGTAAATAACATTAAGAGCCAGTATTGAACAACAGGAGACATGCTGGGTTGCAAGGGACAGCTCTGGATATCCCTTCTGGCATATCTGTGCAGCCAGATACAAGATAACCTATAATCAAGTTGAACTGAAAAATGGAAGCATTGTGCCCTGCCTTGTCTATCACTACACAATGCTCCTTGATTGTAGCCGTCTCTGCCACCTTCTACTTTCCCACAAACCCGGTTTGGCGGGTGTCTTGCTATCGCTTTTCCTTCACTCACTGGGTCATTTCCTTATCTTCTAACACAGCCATGTTTATTCCATTTGGAGAATTGGTTCTCTCTGCCTGGAGTTCAAGTAATCACTTTTGGCAAGTGAAAACTTAATCTAGGCGAGTTCAACAAAGGTCTTGTTCATCAAGCAGCTAATAGCTTTCTAAAAGCGCTGTTTTGGCACAGAAACAACGACAGGTTAATTCAAGTGACCCTGTGCGTGTAATTCACACATTGCCTGACCTTGAAATGTTCAACTCTCTCGTCAGATGTAATGCAAATAGAAATAAGCAAGAGAAAACACCAGTGAGTCATTTTGCCAGTTATAGAGTCATACTAGTTATGTTACAATACCTACCTTTAGCAGCGCTGCAGTCTGCCGCTCCCCGTGTGCGTGACTTTGGCGCCTTTCAGAGGGGGGCGGGTTTAAAATCCCGTTTTTCCCTAGACAGTCCAAATCGATCCATGTCGGGCGATTTCGTCGCTAAAGAGAAATCGCTCCGACACTTCATTCATGAAGTTATTTTTAAACTACGCTAGATTATTTATTAACTCGAGTAGTTTAAAAATCATCTTCTAAAGCTCTGAACGCTGACAGCAGAACGGACCTAACGTAGGCAATAAAAGAAGCGACAGTTTATTTTTACATAAAAACTTGGTTTTTAGGAAGCATTTAATCATATTTTCATGTTGCGAGAAGGGACAAAAAAATGTATGAACCGGCTGTATTTTTCCTGCCGATTTCAGCGCAAACCGCAACGTTCTAATCCACCGCATTCCACTAAAACCCACTCGCGTTGATTTAAATGGCCATTAATTTACAGGCATTAAACACTAAATTCCTTCTATTTGGCCTATAAATTCATGAAAATTAGATTTAAAAATCATGTTAAATTGTGGATTATTGTGTGAATGTTATTTGGACACTTAGGCAATTTAAAAATGTTTATCATTTCTTAAGAAATTGATAGATGTTTAGATCTAGTAATTGAATTTTGTAATTAGCTACAATTAGATAACTAACTAATTATATGCTTTAATTTCAGGTCATCCAAGTAATATTGTTTCATATTTGTTTCAGAATGCTTCAATCTATCATAACTGAACATTTCATTGAGTTCACTTAATTTTTAAAAAAGTTATGGGCTTTTGACTGTCCTAGATCACAGCTTTTGTGTTAAGTCAATGGAAAGGCAATGGGGAACAAGATGCTAATTTCCAAGTATGAAAATGGCCATAACCTTTTTAATACTGAAGATATAAAAGTGAATTAGGTGTCAAATTAAACTTGTTTTTATGCTTTATCTGATGGGATAAATTGCAGACTTGATTTTTAAAATCTCAAAATTTTGTAACATTGCTAGTCATACAGTGCGGAAACAGGCCCTTTGGCCCATCGTCTTCATGCCCAACCAAGTTGCTAGTCCCTTTTGCCCACATGTGATCTATATCCCTCCAAACCTTTCCTCTCCGAACCTGTCCAAATATCTTCTAAATGTTGCGATTGTACCTGCCTCAACCACTTCCTCTGGCAGCTTGTTCCATATACCCACCAACCTCTGTGTGAAAAAATTGCCCTTTAAGTTCTTATTAAATCTTTCCCCTCGTGTTTTCATTCAATTTGCACATTTTTATATATTATTCTGACAAGGGTGAGTTGCGAAGTGTGACATTTCTTAACCCATCCCTGTGCTAACCTTTTCTTAAGGTCTTGCTTTGTTTGGTATCGAGCCAAGCTGTTAATGCCGTTAGCCAGAGGGCTTCACTCCAGCACTGATTGATTGAAAGAAACAGTCTGTAAACAGGCCCTTTGTACCACCCGTGAGTTCCCGAGGTCAATGTTATGCCGCACCCTGCACACGGGCCAATTTTACAGAGGGCCAATTAACCTGCAAACCCACACGTCTTTGGGATGTGGGTGGAGACCGGAGCACCCCGGTGGAAACTCACGCAGTCACAGGGAGAGCGTGCAAATGTTTCTCTGATGGCGGGACTGTCATACGCTGAGAGAATGGAGCGGCTGGGCTTGTACACTCTGGAGTTTAGAAGGTTGAACGGGGATCTTATTGAAACATATAAGATTGTTAAGGGTTTGGACACGCTAGAGGCGGTAAACATGTACCCGATGTTGGGGTAGTCAAGAACCGGGGCCACAGTTTAAGAATAAGGGGAAAGCAATTTAGAACAGAGGCGAGGAAACGCTTTTTCTCACAGAGTTGTGAGTCTGTGGAATTCTCTGCCTCAGAGGGTGGTGGAGGCAGGTTCTCTGGATGCTTTCAAGAGAGGGCTAGACAGGGCTCTTAAAGTTAGCGGAGTCAGGGGATATGGGGAGAAGGCAGGAACGGGGAACTGATTGGGGATGATCAGCCGTGATCACATTGAATGGCGGTGCTGGCTTGAAGGGCCGTATGGCCTACTCCTGCACCTATTGCCTATTGTCTATTGTCAAACTCCACACAGACAGCACCCGAGGTGAGGATCAGTCTCTGGCGCTGTAAGGCAGCAGCTCTCCCAGCTGCACCACTGTGCCACTACACATGGCTTTGTATTTTCAGGACTAGGATTGTTTGTGACTTGGGGATAATAGGTTTCTCATGCAGTGACTACCTCTGTGTTTCTACATGCCAGAGGTCATGGAGTTTCAGAAAGATTTCCACCGAAGCCTTGGTGAATAACTGTGTGGCATTCTGCAGTTACAGCTCTGTTCAGTAAATACAGTGGCGTATTTACACAAGGTGAACTGATTTAAGATTGAATTGATTTGTCCCAATCAAACAAATTGCTTTGCCTTTTACAGTAACTAAAGCAAAAAAATGCTAAGTCAGAGGCATCTGTGAAGAGATTAAAAAAAAGAGTGAATCTTTCAGACTGCTGACCAAGTGGAAATAAATATATTTGTAGCCAATTCACTATTTCCAAAATTCCATTTTGACAGCTGCTGCAGTAATTTGCATTATTTAGATGGAATAAAAATATCGTTTGAATCGTGATGAGTGATTAAAAGAAAATTATCTGTGTGACAAATGCAGAACTGTGCGTGTTGTGAGAGGCCGGTCTGAGCACCGTAGTTTTCAGCTTCACGCCTCCTAGCTCATGTTTTCCGACAGGCATGGAAGGAGGATGTTCAGCCCATCGGGTCCATGCGAGCTCTCAAAGCATTCACCTCAGTGCCTTACCTCCCACTTACCCACCTGTAACCTATTCTCTCCCACACACCCATCGTTTAGCTTAGCTAGTTTAGAGATTCAGCGCGGAAACAGGCCCTTCAGCCCATCGAGTCCCCACCGACACTAAAACTATCCTGCACACACTAGAGGATTTTAAAAACATTTATACCATGTTAATTAACCTACAAACCTGTACGTCTTTGGAGAGTGGGAGGAAACCGAAGATCTCGGAGAAAACCCACGCAGGTCACGGGGAGAACGTGCAAACTCCGTACAGGCAGCACCTGTGGTCAGGATCGAACCCGTGTTTCTGGCGCTGTGAGGCAGTAGCTTCTGCTGTGCTACCATGCTGCACAATTCTTCTCTGAAGTCCTGCTGTCCTGGGGATAATTTGCCAACAGTGAATGAACCGATCCATCAGCACACCCTTGGGATGTGGGAGGAAACGGGCAAAGCTGGTACACTCTCACACTCACACTCTCACACTCTTTCTCTCTCTCTCTCTCACACACTCTTTCTCTCTCACACTCTCTCCCTCACACTTTCTCTCTCTCTCTCTCTGTCTCACACTCTCTCTCTCTCTCTCTCTCTCACACTCTCACACTCTTTCTCTCTCTCACACTCACACTCACACTCACACTCTCTCTCACTCTCTCTCTGTCTCTCTCACACTCTCACACTCTTTCTCTCTCTCTCTCTCTCGCTCACACTCTCTCACTCCTTCTCTCACCCTTCCGAGGCCAGGATCAAACCTAGCTTGCTGGAGCTGTGCAGCAACAGTACTACCTGCCGTGTGGCTGCACTGCCCTTTATAAATACAGTTAGACGTGCGCAGCTCAATGCATGAAGGGTTGTTATGTTTGTCCCCATTTCGAGAAGCCCTTGTTCAGGCCAAGTATTTTAGACTAACAGGTGGGACATGTTTGGGTGGCACAGCTGGTAGAGCTGCTGCTTCACAGCACCAGTCCTGACCTCTGGTGCTGTCCGTGTGGAGTTTTCACGTTCTCCTTCTGACTGTGTCAGTTTCCCCCAGGTGCTCCGGTTTCTCCCTCATCCCAAAGATGTGCAGGTTTGTTGGTTAAATGGGCGCAGTAAACTGCTCCTTGTGTGTAGGGAATTGATCCGAAAGGGGGGAATAACATTGAACCTGTGTGAATGGGTGATCAATGGACAGCATGGACTTGGTGGGCCGAAGGGCCTGCTTACACGCTGTATCTTTCAATCAATGAACGTAGTTGCATTCAGCTGCTTGGAGATTAAGGGAATTGGCAAAGTGTGGTGACATGACTATGAACCAAACGCCTCCTTGGTTTAATGACCCCTTTTCAAAGATTACTATCGAGCCAGATTGAAATGGTAGAAAGCCCTGTCTTTTACAAGAGGAATCTTCAGTTACAGTGTAAAAACTAAATGAGTTGCAACAAAAGACTGCTGTGTAAGAAACCTGCCCGAGGCAGCTGCTCGTGTGATACCCTGGCTGAGGAGAGTTGCAAGGTATTAGTCCATCTTCATGTGTCTGTTACTGGGCTGATCAAAGCGCTGTGTAACATGGTTATATTTCACACCACCTCACTAAAAATAGGTTATTGCCCAATGTTGCGTGGTGGTGAAAGTTGAACTAAATGATGACGCGGCAACAGTCCAAGTTACAGCGAATGTTTGGCGGCTGTGACCTGACTGACACTCCTCCCATGTTGTCCTGATGCCATGGGATGTTGTTCAATGGGTCAATGGTTTCTTTATTGTTACGTGTACCAGGTGGCAGCGAAATACATGTTTTAGACAATAGACAATAGGTGCAGGAGTAGGCCATTCGGCCCTTCGAGCCAGCACCGCCATTCAACGTGATCATGGCTGATCATCCCCAATCAGTACCCCGTTCCTGCCTTCTCCCCATATCCCCTGACTCCGCTATTTTTAAGAGCCCTATCTAACTCTCTCTTGAAAGCATCCAGAGAACCTTGCGTACAGATCTGCAAGACCATCCTGTCTTGCAGATACGTGCTGTGGTCATCCATGTGACGGTCAGGCAAACGCCTCCGTTGCCATGTTGTGAGAACGGAGAGGTTGAGAAGGAGTTTCTTCCCAGAGGCCATTAGGACTGTAAACTCCTACCTCACCAGGGACTAACTTTACTGAACCACTCTACTGCTTTTTTTTTAAATTGCTGTTTTGTTTTTGTTTTTTTTCCCCATTTTCCTTCTGCCCACAATATTTAATATGTAAAAGAATATGTGATTCTGTTCCATTCTGTTTGAAGTTTGTTTGGTTGTTTGTTGGTTTGTTTTTTGCACAAAGTCCACAGGCACGGCCACTTTTCATTTCACTGCACATCCCGTAGGGGTATGTGACGAATAACCTTGACCTGACCCCCGTACATGAACACTATCACCCCAGTTAGTGCAGCGTGCACGGAGCAACCCACTGAGTCCATGTGCAAGAGGCAGTAGTGACATTAGAAGCGATGCCCCCTCAGCCCTCCACCCAACTGCATGGCGTCCCATCTGACAAATTAAAACTCCCCCTGCTCTGATTTTAGAATTGCAGTCTTGAAGAGGATCACACGTGGTATAAACACTCAGTTTAATATTTAAACGATGCAGCTGAACAGTTAGTACAACAGGGCAAGGTGTGTGTGTGTGTACGTGTTGACTGTGAAGTGAAGACTAGCTCCGTCGACCGCTGCATCCCGCCAGCTCCCCACACATGTCTGCGTTGATTGGTTGGGCCCAGCTCACGCCAGGTCCACGCGAGTGCTCCAGCTCGGCGAGCGGCGGTTCCAGACCAAAATGGCTCTGCCCGCCACAATCTATCTTTTCGGGAGTGGTCAGTTTAGCAGTTTAAGGTAAAATCATTCTGAAGGAGGGTCCGACCAGATACATCTCCTGCCGATGTCCTCTCAGTTCCTACAACATTATGTCCCTTCTTTTGTAAACCAGCATCTGCTGTTCCATGTTTCGTCAAAACTAATCTCGTTCACTTATCCTGGTATTTATTAGTCAGAGAATCGCAAATTGGTTACAACATGGTGGATGATAGTCAGCTATCGAGTACATAAGTCGTACGTAAGAATCCTTGCACTCTTCCCTATGCCCTGACCCCTACCTGGAGCCCTGCAAGTTGCCCTACTTTGGAGAGGGTAGAGACATGGTTTATCAGGATAACGCCTGGATTAGAGGGTATTGGCGATCAGGAGAGGTTGGACAGACTTGGATTGTTATCCCTGGAAATGTTGGGAGATTGGGGGGAGATCTGATGGAAGTAAATAAAAGTTTGAGAGACAGAGATACGGGGGTAGACGGTCACACCTTTTCCCCAGCCTGGGAATGCAAGACTAGAGAGCATAACTTTAAGATGAGAGGGGCAAAGTTTAAAGGAGATGTGTGGGGAAAGTTTTTCTTATGCAGAGTGGTGGGTGTCTGGGACGCGTTGCCAGGAGTGGTGGTGGAGGCAGATATGACAGTGGTGTTTAAGAGGCTTTTAGATAGGTGCATGGATATGCAGGGATTGGAGGGATGAGGATCTTACATCAGCAGATATTACTTTAACCTGGCATCATGTTTAGCACTGACTTTGGGGGCTGAATGTCCTGCTCCTGTGCAGTACGGCTCAGAGGTTAAACCTACAATTCTATTATTCCCTTCACCATGTATCTGTACACTGAGAATAGCCTGATTGTAAGCTTTTCACTGCACCTCGCTACACTGACAATAACCTCAACCAACGTCATTGGACTCCACTGTTGCACCTGGCAGAGTTTCCAGAGCATAACCATCCCAGAGTCCAATTATCCACTAAACCTGCACATCTTAGGGATCTGAGAGGAAAGGAGCTCCCGGAGGAAACCCACGCAGTCACAAGGAAAATGTGCAAACTCCACACCGACAGCATCCGAGGTCAGGATTGAACCCTGGTCTCTGGTGTCGTGAGGCAGCAGTACTACCAGCTGTGCCACTGTGGTGAAAATCATTCCATCTGTTATTAAACGCAGAGCTCGGAGCCAGACATAGAAGATCATTAATAAGGCAGAGAGAGATAGATTCTTGGTCAGTACGGGTGTCAGGGGTTATGGGGAGACGGCAGGAATGGGGTTAGGAGGGAGAGATTGATCAGCCATATTTGAATGGTGGAGTAGACTTGATGGGCTGAATGGCCTAATTCTGCTCCTATCATTTATGACCTTAAGAAATGAAGGGGACAAAAAAATCTGTACTTTAAAAAGTAGAACTTCTTACCACATGAAGATAGATACGAAATGCTGGAGAAACTCAGCGGGTGAGGCAGCATCTCTGGAGAAGGAATGTGCAACATTTCGGGTTGAGTTCCTTCTTCAGACCACATGTTTAAGAAAGAACTGCAGATGCTGGAAAAATATCGAAGGTGGACAAAAACTGCTGGAGTAACTCAGCGGGAGAGGCAGCATCTCTGGAGAGAAGGAATGGGCGACGTTTCGGGTCGTGACCCTTCTTCAGACCACATGATCTCCTTTTAGATTTAATGATCTCCTTCAGATCTACAAAGTTATTTTCCGGAGAAGAAAGCATTCAGTCTTTCCTGCTTGTTACAAGCTCTAGGTTGCAGCGTCATCCTTCTAAATCTTCTCAGCTTCTTCAGGTGACCCGACGTGCTTTGTGTATGAGAGCGTCCAGGAGTGTGCAGAGCTTGAGAATAGTGATCTCTTTCAAGCCATGGTCTCCACTGTATGTACCTGACAAGTTAGCAGATAAAGAGCTTTATGGAAACGAATGCAGCCCGAAGGATTGGCATGTACTGTTTAGACCCATGACATGGCATGTCCTCCACAGTGGTATCAGAGGCGAAGAAATGGGTAGCTCAAGACAAAGGTGCATTTTTAAGATCAAGGTTAATGGGACAGTCACTGGGGAAACAGCTGTGTGCACTATTCAATGTTAGGCTGTAGTCATAGAGTAATACAGTGTGAAAACAGGCCCTTCGGCCTATCTCGCCCACAATGTTTAACTAATGTCCTAACTCTTTAAAAGCTCTTTTATAACAAGTGAGATTTTTAATTATCGTACACCTATCATTTCCCCCCCCCCCCCCAAAAATTACCATTTGTTCCCAAAGCACATGAACCCCAGGTCACCAAGATCCCCTGCCCCTCATTGGTCATTGATGCACTGTATCTTCCCCCCCACTTAGTCAAAGAGTCACACAGCATAGAAACAGGCCCTTTGGCCCAACTTGCCCGTGCTGACCAAGATGCTTCATCTGTGCTCGTCCCACCTGCTCACGTTTGGCCCATGTCGCTCTATCCTTTCCTGTCCATGTGCCTGTCCAAACATCTTTTAAATGCCGTAATAGTATCAGCCTCAACTACCACCTCTGGCAGCTCGTTCCATGTACCCACCACCCTCTGTATTTGAAAAGTTGCCCCTCGGGTTCTGATGAAATCTTTCCCCTCTCATTTTAAAAAATGTCCTCTAGTTCTTGATTCCCCTACTCTTGGTAAAAGACTATGCATTCTGTTCACCTCATGATTTACGCACCTCGATAAGATCACTCCTTAGCCTCCTGCTCTCCGAGGACTAGAATCCTAACCTGCCCCAACCTCTCCCGATCGCTCAGGCCCTTATCCTGGCAATATCCTTCATCCCCTTTCAAGCAACCTGCTCATCCTTTTATTTCCCCAATCTATGTTGTTCTTACTTTTCTTTCAGTTCATAAATCCGTTAATAATAGAACTGCTTAAAATTGGTTAATTTACTTCAATGAGTTTGAAATGGAAGCAAGAAATTAAAACGGCCATAAACGCCAAATCAGATGGAGAAAATATGTTTATGTTGGATCTTGATTTAAAAAGCAGGGAGCAATTACTGAAAACGGATCATTCATCAAACTGTCTTTGCTGCCCTCAAAGAGTTTGATGGCTGTTCCTTTATTAAACAATGAAAATAAATAAATGTTGCTGCTGGCATTTTCATTATGCTCTCCCCCCCCTCTCCCCCCCTCTCTCTCTTTCTCTCACTCACTCTCACTCTTTCACTGTCACACTCACACACACTTCCTCCGAATTGCTGCAGCTGCTAATAGCAACACATATGTAAACACAAGGAACTGCAGATGTGGGTCTACAAAAAGAGACACAGAGTGCTGGAGTAATTCAGTGGGTCAGGCAGTATCTGTGGAGGACATGGATAAGCGACGTTTTAGTTCATAAGGTCATTAGTGATCGGAACAGAACATTACACATTTCACATATGGAGCTGAATATTAAATATCTGTGAAGTCAGCAACAAGGAAGATTAGTTTACTACATGCACTGTTTATTTCCACATATCCAGTATAGGATAATATATTGGTATTAATTCTCCAGATTTACATCCTGTAGTCAAAATATATTTAATTGATGAAGCAAAAGCTGCAAATTTAGAAATGCATAAAGCATTATTGTGTTGTTTTAGATTTAGTGTCACTGAGAAATATACCTGAAGCTGGAAAGAACTTTTAACAGCGGTTAGGCACAAAATGCTGGAGCTAGTGGAATCAAGGGATATGGGGAGAAGGCAGGCACGGGTTATTGATTAGGGACAGTCAGCCATGATCACAATGAATGGCGGTGCTGGCTCGAAGGGCCGATTGGCCTCCTCCTGCACCTATTTTCTATGTTTCTATGTTTCTAACTCAGCGGGACAGGCAGCATCTCTGGAGAGAAGGAATGGGTGACGTTTCGGGTCGAGACCCTTCTTAACTCTGAGAGTCAGGGGAGAGGGAGGCATAGAGATATGGAAGGGTTAGGTGTGAAATCGAGAGGTCAAGGGCAACGAGGATAATGTAGAAAGGTTCATTGTGAGCTGAGGGGAAGGTGACAACGAGGCATACGTCGGAGAACTAGGTTGTGGAGAGGGATGGAGGGAGGGGGAAAGCAAGGGTTACTTGACAGCAGAGAAGTCAAGATTCATACCGCTTGGCTGTAAGCTGCCCAAACTTGTAAGTTCCTCCAATTTGGACCTCACCCTGAGAGTGGAGGAGGTCCAGGACAGGAAGGTCAGTGTGGGATTGAGGGAGAATATAGAAGAGTGTGCAGGAACAAGCCCTGCAGTCCACAATGGTCACGATGCTGATCATGTTGCCGCGACTAGACCTCCACTGCCTGCACATAATCCATATCCCTCCGCTCTGCACATGTCCATGTGCCTATCCAAAAGTCTCTTAAACTTCACTGTCGTATCTGCCTCCACCACCACCCCTGGCAGCGCGTTCCAGGCACCCACCACCCTCCACCCTAAGCATGCAAGTACAGCAGGCAGTGAAGAAAGCGAATGGCATGTTGGCCTTTATAACGAGAGGAGTCGAGTATAGGAGCAAGGAGGTCCTTCTGCAGTTGTACAGGGCCCTGGTGAGACCGCACCTGGAGTATTGTGTGCAATTTGGGTCCCCTAATTTGAGGAAGGACATTCTTGCTATTGAGGGAGTGCAGCGTAGGTTCACCAGGTTAATTCCCGGGATGGCGGGACTGTCATATGCTGCGAGAATGGAGCGGCTGGGTTTGTACACTCTGGAGTTTAGAAGGATCTCATTGAAACATATAAGATTGTTAAGGGTTTGGACATGCTGGAGGCAGTAAACAAGTTCCCGATGTTGGGGGAGTCCAGAACCAGGGGCCACAGTTTAAGAATAAGGAGTAAGCCATTTAGAACGGAGACGAGGAAACACTTTTTCTCACAGAGAGCGGTGAGTCTGTGGAATTATCTGCCTCAGAGGTCGGTGGAGGCCGGTTCTGTGGATGCTTTCAAGAGCTAGATAGGGCTCTTAAAGGTAGCGGAGTCAGGGGATATGGGGAGTAGGCAGGTACGGGGTACTGATTGGGGATGATCAGCCATGATCACATTGAATGGCGGTGCTGGCTCGAAGGGCTGAATGGCCTACTGCTGCACTTATTGTCTATTGTCTCTGTGTAACAAATAAACATGAACGATGAAAGAGAATCCCAAAGGGTTTAAAACGTACGTGGAAAACAAGAGGGGACTTGAGAGAGGGTATAGGACCACTCGGGGAGTTTCTAACTGGAGCCAGAGGAAGCTGTTGAGATACAAGATGAGTGCTTTGAGGTGGTGTCCACCAAGGGGAAGGTAAAATAAGGGCCCAGAGACTTCTTTCCACAGTCTCGTGCTTAAGTGAGACGTACGCTCACCAGAAAACCCACGGCTGTATGTTGTGCTAACAATGCGAATGTTGAAGGTTGCAATTCCGCTTCCTCCGTGCATGCGAGGCATTAAGAGGGAGAAACAGATGAACACGGACGTGTCAGGAGGAGAGGATGAGAGAAAACTGGGAGGAGAATGTCTCGAAGGGGAAGGATCTCAGCGGGGGAATAGATCAATGTGAACTTTTTATCTCCTCATGCAGAGTCTGCCACGGAATATTCCGGTCACCATCATCTCCCAGAATTTCGGCCATACCTACCAGAAGAGCAATGGTCAGGAGCCGGAGAGCTCTTCTACGTCCGAGGAATCTCCCGAGGACAGCGAGTTCTTTGTGCAGGAGCCGCGACTGAGACGCCGACCCAACCTCAAGGTCTTTGGAATCGTAAGTAATCGTTAATCTATGTGGTTTACAGAATTCCTTTATGATAATTTTTGGATATTTATTGTCACATATGCAATTAAACTACATAATAAAATTCATTTTGCAAATAATGGCAACAGTGCCATGTTTGGCGCCATTTCATCAAGTTCAAAGTGTCCGGCCTGGACCAGCGTGGCCGTGGTGTCCTCCGCCGCTGTAGGCCCCGTGCGGTCCACGTGCTGGGCCTCTTGGAGCGGCGCCCGGTCCAGCCGAGCCCCAGGCTGCTGCAGGGCCTCCAGCGGCCTACTCCCCCCGTCGAGGCCACGCCTGCACTCCCTCCTGCAGCCCGTCTGCTCACCGGCCCTCTGTACTGCGGGCGGGTAGACAAGACAGTTCTTCTGGACGTGTGTCCCAGAGATGCTCCCACTCAGTTACTCCAGCATTTTGTGTTTAAGAAGAAACTGCAGATGCTGGAAAATCGAAGGTAGACAAAAATGTTGGAGAAACTCAGTGGGTGAAAACTCACACCCGCTGAGTATCTCCAGCATTTTTATTTAACCTCCCTGTGTGTGTGTTTTCAGTGGCTACAATAATAGTTTTTGTTTTAGCTTTTTGTCCAGCACTTTGTGTCCTTTTTTTGTAAACTCGCATCTGCAGTTCCTTGTTTCGACAAGAAGCGATTTTCTTTTTGTTTAAGAAGAAACCGCAGATGCTGGAAAATCGAAAGTGGACAAAAGTGCTGGAGAAACTCAGCGGGTGCAGCAGCATCTATGGAGCGAAGGAAATAGGCAACGTTTCGGGCCGACGGCCCGAAACGTTGCCTATTTCCCAAGGGATTCGGCCCGAAACGTTTCCATGCTGTATCTTTCCGTTTCACTGCTCTCTCTACATTCTGACACGCAACGCAGTCAGTTGTAAGCGATGAGCGACATGTTATCAGATCTGGCTTCTACCTTTGACCTAGTGATGATTTGTAAGAAGTCCAGGGAAATTCAAATCAATTGTAACTGTGATTGCGAACTCACAGCACGACTGACCCTAGCTTGCATTGATTAATGATCCATCAGAGAAAGCCTTGTCTCCAAATAATAGTGTAAGCAAAAAAATTAAGAGTGAGTTACAATCTACGCTTGTCTATGATACACTGCTTAATGTCTCATGTTAATTTATAGAGGCAGTTTGACTCATGCAGATGGAGTCATCTCAGGCAGTTGGCTGTTACTTTCTTTTAGATTAGTTTAGAGATACATCAGAGAAACAGGCCCTTTGGCCCACCGAGCCTACGCCAATCATCGATCACCCACTCCATGTTACCCCAGCCATTCCCGACACACTCGGGACTATTTTACAAGAGGACCAATTAACCTACAGACCCGCACGTCTTTGGAATATGGGAGGAAACCGGAGCACCCGGAGGAAACCCACGGGGTCACAGTGAGAATGTGCCAACTCCACACAGACAGTACCCGAGGCCAGGTTCGAACCGGGTCTCTGGTGTCGTGAGGCAGCAGCTCTACCAGCTGCACCACTGTTTGAGACTTTAAGAATTGTTTGTCCTCAACAATTTTATTTCATTTTCTAAGTTTCCTGAACGACACATATTTTTGGGGGGGAATTATCTTTTAGTTGGTAATAATTTCTGGGTTATCATCAATATTAGTGTGGCAGTAGCTTAGCTTAGAGATACAGCCCGGTAACAGGCCCTTCGGCCCACCGAGTCTGTACCGACCAGCAATCCCCGGACATTAACTCTATCCTACACGCACTAGGGACAATTTACACTTATACCAAGCCAATTAACCAACAAACCTGCACGTCTTTGTAGGGTGTTGGGAAACCACAGATCTCAGGGAAAACCCACAGTCACGGGGAGAACGTACCAACTCCGTACAGACAGCACCCGTTGTTAGAATCGAACCCTGGGTGTCCGGCGCTGTGAGGCAGCAGCTCTGCGCTGCGCCACCGTTCCGCCCGTACCTCACAGTTTTCCTGACCCTCTTCCCAAAAGTACTCTCTGCTCTTCAATCTATGTCAATACAGCATGGTTTTAAAAAAGAGAGTTTTCAATACTGGGGTAATTCATGCAATCAAACACAATCCCTGCTTCTCCATGCTCTAGCTTGTCACAGCGGGAAACTATCCCAGTTTTGAGATTGCTGCAGAAATTATTATATCCATGCTAAAATAGCTTCCAATATACACTTAATACACACTGTATACACTTAACAGAAGGCGGTGGAGGCCACGTCAATGGATATTTTGAATGCAGATAGATTTTTGATTAGTCATTCATTCAATCATGGCTGATCTATCTCTCCCTCCTAACCCCATTCTCCTGCCTTCCCCATAACCCCTGACACCCGTACTAACCAATTTAATAATTTAATATTTTATGTATTCATTTTTCTCCTATTTTGCACCAATTTTAGGGACGCCCCAAGTCTCCGTGCACCCTTCCCAGGCATCAGGATTATCAAGGTACGTTGAACCAACTAAGAAAACCATGTCTAATTACAAATATATTTTATGGGTTCGCCAGTAGAAAACTATTGTGAACCTATTAGCCTTTTAAATTCTCGGCCAATAAAATGAAAGAGGATGATAATTGAATAAGGTTCTATCAACATGAGTAAATCTGCTGCCTCTAATAAAATTGACCCTCTAAATCCAGGTATTTAAGAATCAAATTAAAAAAGCTGGTCGATAGACAATAGGTGCAGGAGTAGGCCATTCAGCCCTTCGAGCCAACACCGCCATTCACTGTGATCATGGCTGATCGTCCACAATCAGTACCCCGTTCCTGCCTTCTCCCCACATCCCCTGACTCCACTATATTTAAGAGCTCTATCTAACTCTCTCTTGAAAGCATCCAGAGAATTGGCCTCCATTGCCTTCTGAGGCAGAGAATTCCACAGACTCACAACTCTCTGGGTGAAAAGCTTTGTCCTCATCTCCGTTCTAAATGGCTTACCCCTTATTCTGAAACTGTGGCCCCTGGTTCTGGACTCCCCCAACATCGGGAACATGTTTCCTGCCTCCAGCGTGTCCAATCCCTTAATAATCTTGTTTAAGAAGGAACTGCAGATGCTGGAAAATTGAAGGTAGACAAAAATGCTGGAGAAAAGCAGCGGGTGAGGCAGCATCTATGGAGGGAAGGAAATGGGCAACGTTTCAGGCCGAAAACCTTAGGCAAAGGAAATAGGCCAAGTTTTGGGCCGAAGCCCTAAGGGTTTCGGCCCAAAACATTGCCTATTTCCTTCCCTCCAAAAATGCTGCCTCGTCCGCTGAGTTTCTCCAGCATTTTTGTCCTCCCTTAATAATCTTATACGTTTCAATAAGATCCCCTCTCATCCTCTAATCCCCTGGATTAAATTCAATTGTCCGAGACTTTGGGGAAGGGGTTTTCCCAGAGTATTAATTCCTGTGTTTTTAATTGTGACTTTCTTCTTGCCGCCTTCTCCGTGGAGTTTAATTGTAATGCTGCAGCTAACGAGAATGTGAGGCCGGAATTTAGTTTAGTTCAAAGAGACAGCGTAGAAACAGGCCCTACGAGGCCACGTTGACCAACCATCATTAGTTCTATGTTATCGCACTTTCACATCCTACACACACTAGGGGCAATTTACGGAAGCCAATGAACCTACAAACCCGCACAGTCTTTGGGATGTGGGAGGGAAACCGGAGCAGCCGGAGGAAACCCATGTGGTCACAGGGAGAACGTGCGAACTCCGCATAGACAGCACCCTCCCTTTCCCCCTCCTATATTCCTTCCTCTGGCTTCACAATTTGCAACTCTTCAATCCTTCTGCCTCACACCTTTAATCTCTGGCCTTTGTTCCAACCATCTGCCCGTCAAAACCTCCCCTCACCTACGTTCACCTAGTACCTGCCACCCTTTGTCCCGCCTCCCCTCTCTTCCAGCTTTCTCTCCCCCCCCCCCCCCCCCCCCCCCCCACACCCCTCACACAATCAGTCTGAAGAAGGGACCGGATCGGAAACGTCACCTATCCATGTTCTCCAGAGATGCTGCTTGACCCGCTGAGTTCCTCCAGCACTTTTCTTTTAAGCTCCAGATTCCAGTGTCCTCTGTTTCTTGTGTCTCGTGTTAGCCAGAGATCAGAGTTTCCACATAAATGATTATTTTACAAAGCACCTCGAGGAGAGTGGAAAGTCGATATGCACAGACCTTGTTCAGTCAAGGTCCCTGCATCAAATGTAAAGGATATCGATGTAAGGAACTGCAGATGCTGGTTTATAACAAAAAAAACACAGTACTGGAGTAAAGCAGTGGGTCAGGCAGCATCTCTGGAGAAGATGGATAGGTGACGTTTCAGGTCTGAAGAAGGGTCCCGACCTAGATCGTCACCTATCACTGTTCTCCAGAAACCTTGCCTGACCCACTGAGCTACTCCAGCACTTTGTAACTTTCCCTGTGTCTGGTCATTTTAATTACGGAGCAAGCTGTTTTAAACAGGCACTGGCTTAGGAGAGAAGAAAAGGGAACATCTTTAGCATGTGTATGCTTGACATACTGCAGCATGCATTCATGCCGTGGGGAAAGGTATTTGAAAAATCCCTTCACCAAAAGCCTCTTAAAGCTTCAAAGATTCTGCCCTTTTCACCCTCCCTGTTTCAAAATGTACACAAGGATCGTCATTTCATGAAGTTATTTTTGAGACGGCGAAACCTCTATGACAAAAGGATGAAAAACATTATGTTATGGCTGGCTGTAATTGATTTAAAATTTCAGGATAGTCCATTGGAACATGTGTAGTATTTGTTCCAGGAAAACCATTTAGCTTGATGTTCTTATTAGCAGCAGATAGAAAGTTGATGAGCTTCACGCCGTAACCTGGGGGCGATGGCCCCATTTCTGCAAGCCTTGCTGCCCACAGAGATGAAAATCATGCCATTACTTGCAAGAGATCTTCCCTAACTTTATTACGCCACTCATGATTTATTTTTATGCTGTATCTGGCAATATGGGCAGATGAATGATATAATGGGAAGTGTCATTTTACATGCTCTGCTCTCTGCAAATTAACTGATCGTTTTTAGAGTAATTGAGAGTTACAGCGTGGAAACAGGCCCTTTGGCCCAACTTGCCCACGTCCCAGCTACACTAGTCCCCACCTGCCCGTGTTTGGTCCATATCCCTCCAAACCGGTCCTGTCCCTGTCCCTAACTGTTTCTTAAACATTGGGATAGTCCCAGCCTCAACTACCTCCTCTGACAGCTCGTTCCATACACCCACCATTCGGATTCCCCAAAAGGTTACCCCTCGGATTCCGAGTAAATCTTTTCCCCTTCAACTTGAACCTTTGTCCTCTGGTCCTCGATTCGCCTGGTCTGGACAAGAGAATCTGCGCATCTACCCGATCTACTCCTCTCATGATTTTGTACCTATTGATTTACGTGAATGATATTTGAACTGAACCCCCTCACCATCTTCCGATAATTTTAGATGAGGATATGTCGGATGTCAGCAGTACCAAGATGGAAACTCCGAATTCCATGAACGGCAGTGATCCTCTCAATTGTATGGTACGTTACACTCTCAACTATTTATTGCTCTCTCTGGATGTATGTTCATTATTATCTGGTGTGTTAATACATTCATAAATATTGTGGTGTTGTTACAATGAATTGAGAAATGTCCCAACTGAACTGGTCAAAATAATCGAGTGGGACACGGTGGCTAGGATTTTGCAGGACTACTGGTGGTGTAACTATTGGTATGTGCCATTATTGTTCAGTGAACCTGACACCAGGTCCAGGAGACACGAGGAACTGCAGATGCAAAACACAAAGTGCTGGAGGAATTGAGTGGGACAGACAGCATCTGTGGATAGGCGACTGTTCGGTACGACAACCTACGGCCACACAGGTGACAACCTACAACAACCGAAGTCGACCTACGTCCACCCCCGACAAGCTACGACATGGCATGACCCTGTCGGAGACAACTGAAGACTATTCAGTCTCCGGTACCTGTCGCCGGTTGCCGTAGGTGGTCGCCAATGGAATTCACTGAAGTCAGCACCGGCGACAACCTACGACAGCACCGGAGGAGGTCGTCTTCACTCTCCACTATTCGATGTCCAGTTTTCCCGAAGTTAGTCGTAGCTGGTCTTCAACATAGTCGAAGGAGGTCTTCAACATGTCATTTTTTCAAACTCTTCTAAACTCGCCAATTAGGTCGCCCAAGTGGGACAGCCCCTTAAGTGGGACTGCCCCGTTAGTGTTCAAACTAAGGTAAATTAGAAATCGGTGATAATTTTGGCATTTTTGGTTTATTGTTATGATGTCCAGTGAGATTCAGTGAAAAGCTTTTTTTCGCATGCTATGCAGTCAAATCAAATCATACCATACATGACTACACTCGAACCAGACACAAAGTACAATGGAAGACAGCCACAAAACTCAGCGGGACAAGCAGCATCTCTGGAGAGGAGATCTCCAGCTTCTCCAGAGATGCTGCCTGTCCCGCTGAGTTACCCCAGCATTTTGAGTCTCTCTTTGATTACAAACCAGTATCTGCAGTTCTTTCTCACACAAAGTCCAATGGGTAGTACAAAGCGAAAGTCATCAGGGTGAGTGGTACAACATGATAGTGTTACAGTGACAGAGGGAGAAAAGGTAGATCGGGAGCTCTACATTCCAGCTTACAGGAGGACCATTCAGTAGTCTAATAACAGTGGGGAAAAAGCTCTTCCTGAGTATGGGTGGTGTGCGCTTTCAAACTTTCGCGTCTTCTGCCCACGGCACAGGGGGAAGAGGAAATGAACGGGGTGAAAATTCTGTCGTGTTGGCTGCGCTCCTGAGGCAGCGTGAATTGTAGGGGTGGAGTCGATGGCGGGCAGTCAGCCCTGTGTGACGGACTGGGCTACACCCACAATTATTCAAACGTCTTGCTGCCTTGGGCAGAGCTGTCCCAAACCAAGCTGCGATGCATCCCGTGTCGGAAGGATCTGCAGACGCTGGTTTAAATTGAAGGTCGACACAAAATGCTGGAGTAACGCAGCGGGTCAGGCAGCGTCCCTGGGGAGAAGGAATGGGTGACGTTTCGGGTCGAGACCCTCTGAAGAAGACCCGCTGAGTTACTCCAGCATTTTGTGATGCATCCTGATAGTTTTACCTTACAGAGATAACTTCAAAAAGTGACATCACTGGTTGTAAACAAAAACTTTTGGAGTTTCACGAGCACATGAAAGGTGTTTTATTAATTCATGTTCCGTTTGATGTAATATATTTGAATGCGATGTGCTAGTTTATCAACATCTAAGGCAGAAAGGAATAGAGAGTGATCTCAGGACTCGGGGGGGCACGGTGGCGTTGCGATAGAGTTGCTACCTTACAACACCTGCGACCCAGGTTCGATCCTAACTACGGGTGCTGCCTGTACGGAGTCTGTCCGTTCTCTTCATGACCTGCGTGGGTTTTTCTCCGGGATCTTTGGTTTCCTCCCACTCACTCAAGACGTACAGGTTTGTAGGTTAATTGGCTTGGTATAATATGTAGGAGAGTGTTAGTGTGCGGGGATCGCTAGTCGGTGCGGACTTGGTGGGCAGAGTGGACTGTTTCTGCGCTCTATCTCTAAACTAATCTAAACTTTTTTCATTGTTACTTTCCTATTGTTTGCTGTTCCAGTTTCTGTAGGTTAGAAGAAAGCATTCACTGTCTTTGAAATCCATGAAAATGAACAACAATGAAGCAATTCACACACAGTGATGTTTCATTTATGTGCTCTAGACTTTGGTTCCATCTCTACTTTGACCTAAGGTCGACACAAAATGCTGAAATAAGTCAGCGGGACAGGCAGCATCTCTGGAGAGAAGGAATGAGTGATGTTTCGGGTCGAGGCCCTTCTTCAGACTGATGTCACGGGAGTGGGCGGACCAGAGATCGAATGTAGTCGGAGACAGTAAGACTGGTGGGAGAACTGGGAAGGGGGAGGGGACGGAGAGAGAGAGGGAAAGCAAGGGCTATCTGAAATTAGAGAAGTCAATGTTCATACCGCTGGAGTGTAAGCTGCCCAAGAAAAATGTGAGGTGCTGTTCCTCCAATTTGCGCTGGGCCTCACTCTGACAATGGAGGAGGCCCAGAACAGAAAGGTCAGACTGGGAATGGGAGGGGGAGTTGAAGTGCTGAGCAACTGGGAGATCAGGTAGGTTAAGGCGGTCTGAGCGGAGGTGTTCAGCGAAACGATCGCCGAGCCTGCGCTTGGTCTCGCCGATGTAGAGAAGTTGACACCTGGAACAGCGGATACAGTAGATGGGGTTGGAGGAGGTGCAAGTGAACCTCTGCCTCACCTGGAAAGACTGTTGGGGTTCTTCGATGGAGTGGGGGGAGGAGAAGGGACAGGTGTTGTATCTCCTGCGGTTGCAGGGGAAAGAAGCTGGGGAGGGGGTGGTTGGGGTGGGAAGGGACAAAATGACCACGGAGTTGCAGAGGGAACGGTCTCTGCGGAAAGCAGAAAGATGTGGAGATGGGAAGATGTGGCCAGTAGTGGGATTCCGTTGGAAGTGGCGAAAATGTTGGAAGATTATGTGCTGTACTCGACGGCTGATGGGGTGGAAGGTGAGGACAGTGGGGACTGTCCTTGTTACGAATGGGGGAGGGAGATCAAGAGTGGATCTGCAGGATATCGAGGAGGCCTTAGTGAGAGCCTCATCTATAATGGAAGAGGGAAACCCCTGTTTCCTAAAGAATGAGGGGTTTACATCTCCGATGCCCTGATATGGGACACCTCATCCTGGCTGCAGATGCGGTGTAGACAGAGGAATTTAGACAAGGGGGCAGAGTCTTTACAGGAAGCAGGGTGGGAAGAAGTGTAGTCTAGATAGCCATGGGAGTCAGTGGGCTTGTACTAGATGGCAGTCAATAGTCTGCCTCCTGTGATGGAGACGGTGAGATCTAGAAATGGTAGGGAGATGTCAGAGATGGTCCAAGTGAATTTGAGTGCAGGATGGAAATTAGTGGTGAAGTTGATGAAGTTAGTGAGTTCTGCGTGGGTGCAGGAGGTAGCACCATGTAGTCATCAATGTAGCGGAGATAGAGTTTGGGGATAGGGCCAGAGTACGCCTGAAACCGGGATTGTTCAACGTACCCTACAAAGAGGCAGGCATAGCTGGGGCTCATGCGAGTGCCCATAGCTACGCCTTGTATTTGGAGGAAATGGGAGGTCAAAGGAAAAGTTGTGGAGGATAAGGCCCAGCTCTGCTAGGCAGAAGAGAGTATTGGTAGACGGAAATTGGCTGGTTCTATGGTCGAGGAAGAAATGGAGGATTTTAAGACCTTCCTGGTGGGGAATGGAGGTGTAGAGTGACTGGACATCCATAGTGAAGATGAGAGAGTGGGGGCCTGGAAAACAAAAGTCATTGAAGAGACAAAGAGCGTGTGAGGTGTCTTGCACATAGGTAGGGAGGGGTTTGACCAGGGGGGATAGGATGGAGTCAGTGTATGTGGGAATTAATTCTGTGGGACATGAACAAGCAGAATAAATGGGTCAGCCAGGACAGTTCTGTTTATGGATTTTGGGGAGAAGATAAAATTGGGCTGTGCGGGGCTGGGGAACGATGAGGTTGGAGGGCAGAGAGCCGGAAGTGATGAAATCAGAAATGGTGTGTGATATTAAGGCCTGGTGCTGGTCTGTGGGGTCATGGTCCAAGGATAAGTAGGAGGAGGTGTCTGAGAGTTGTCGCCGGGCCTCAGCCGGGTAGAGGTCAGCGCGCCAGACTACCACGGCACCTCCCTTGTCGGCGGGTTTGATTATCGAGTCAGGTTTGCTGCAGAGTGAGCGGAGGGCTGTACGTTTGGGGGGGGGGGGGGGGGGGGGAAGGGGTGGCGGGGGGGGGGGGGGGGGAACAGGTTAGAGTAAGTCAGGGGAATGGAAAGGTTGAGGCAGTTGATGTCCCGCCGGCAGTTGGAAATGGAAAAGGCCAAAAGACGGTAGAGGGCCATCCCGGGGAGTCCAAGAGGAGGGGGTCCGGTGGAGACCGGAGAAGGAGTCCCCACTGGGTGGTGAGGACTCCTTCCCTTGGGAAAAGGCCCAGAGGCGATGGAAGAAGAGCTCCACATTGTGGCGGACCCGGAACTCGTTGAGGTTGGGGGCGGAGGGGAACAAAGGTGAGGCCTCTGGTGAGGACAGACCTTTCCGTATCAGAACGGGGGAGGTCGGGGGGGGGGGGGGGGGGGGGGGGGGGGGGGGATGGTGAACACACCTCAAGGGTGGGGGTTGGGGTCGGAGGATGGCAGGTGAGTAGATGGAGGCCGCGGTGCTGTCTGGTGGGTGGGATGGTGACCCTTTGGCCTCCCAACTCTCTCGATCCATCTATAATGTTGTATAATCCTGAACCTGGAGAGGCACCTCCGGGACAAACGCAGCATCATGCTACTCTCTCTGTTGTCATGGTTACCAAAACTAAATGCCGACTTCACCGATCACTTGGCAACCAATCCAGTGAACTAGTTTGTGTGTGTGATACCGTTATGCAAAGCAAAGAGTGCAGTTTTATTTACCCAAAGGAAAAGTGAACGTATAAATTTAAATTGGAGCTGAAAGGTAGTCACAAAATGCTGGAGTAAGGCAGCATCTCTGGAGAAAAGGAATAGGTGACGTTTCTGGTCGAGACCCTTCCTCAGCCTCTGCCTCCGTGCCCGTTACTATGGGAAGGAGTCCTCACCACCCAGTGATGACCTCCCCCCTCTACAGTCTCCACCAGTCCCCCTCCTCTTGGACTCCCCCGCATGGCCCTCTACCCTCAGTGTGGACTCAGTGGGCCGAATGGCCTGTTTCCATGCTGTACCACGAAACTAATATGTCACCTCTCCGTGTTCCCCAGAGACGCCGCCTGACCCTCCTGAGTTGCTCCAGCACTTTGCGTCCTATTTTATGTAGAAAGTGCAATATAGCTTTCCAGAAGCAATCCTAATCGGCACGGACTGGAAGGGCCGAGAGGGCCTGTTTCCGTGCTGTTATTGTTATATGTTATTGTTATATGGTTAATTATAATTGAATATTCTATACTTCTGAGGGTTTCAAGAGTGTGTTCTTTGTGTTCCAGCAGACATTGAGACCTCGCTTTCCCAGCGTCATGTCAACCACCCCTGAACCACCCTGCAACGACTCCATTCTACGGAGGACCAAAGAGGGAGAGCGGGACATGCCGTACAGAAAGTAAGCGACGTGTTGCTTTTAGATACAAAGGAAAAAAATAGGTGCAGGAGTAGGCCATTCGACCCTTCGTGCCAGCACCGCCATTCAATGTGATCACGACTGATCATCCTAAATCAGTAACCCGTTCCTGCTTTCTCGCTATATCCCTCGATTCTGAGAGCCCTAAGAGGTAAATCAAACTCTCTCTTGAAGACATCTGGTGAATTGGCCACCACTGCCTTCTGTGGCAGAGAATTCCACAGATTCACAACTCTCTGGGTGAAAAGGTTTTTTCTCATCTCAGTCCTCAATGGCCTACCCCTTATTCTTAAACTGCGACCCCTGGCTCTGGACTCCCCCCCCCCAACATGGGGAACATTTTTCCTGCATCAAGCCTGTCCAATCCCTTAAGAATTGTATATGTTTCTATAAGATCCTTCTAAATTCCAGTGAATACAGGCCCAGTCGACCCATTCTTTCATCATATGGTCAGTCCCGCCATTTCGGGAATTAACCTGGAGAACCTACGCTGCACTCCCTCAATAGCAAGAGTGGCATCTGGTATATATATAAATAGTTCAATGTATTAATTGATTCTGTTAACTGCGCATCTATTCCACAGCTAGTTTATTACAGACCAACATCTAATTCTTCATGTATTTTCAGAAGGTCACGAGGATGCTGACAGGATTTGAGGGTATGAGCAGTAGGGGGAGGTTGGGCAGGTTAGGACTTTACTCTTTGGAACGCAGGAGGATTTTGAGTGATCATATAGAGGTGTATAAGATCTTGAGGGGAATAGATAGGGTAGATTCACAGAGCCTTTTACCCAGAGTGGGGGAATCAAGCACCAGGGGACAGAGGTTTAAAGTGAGAGGGGAAATATTTTATAGGAACTTGGACAACTTTTTCACACAGAGAGTAGTGGGTATATGGAACGAGCTGCCAGTGGAGATAGCTAAGGCAAGTGCCATAACAATGTTTAAAATACATTTGGACAGGGATATGGATAGGAAAGGTTTAGAGGGATATAGGCCAAAAGCGAGTAGGAGGGTCTTGTGTGGATGGGGCATCTTTGTCAGCATGGGCCAGTTGGGCTGAAGGGCCTGTTTCTGTGCTGTATAATTCTATGACCAAGGAAAGCTGTTTAACTAGAGTGAAGGCAGACTCTATACACCATTGCCAAGAACAATAGCATATGCACCAAAACCTCTATGTGACAGATCTAACACATGTTGACAAAACAACACTACATCAACTTGGATTGACACAAGTTCTGACACTAACACCTGGTGTAGAGGGTGCCAAATCTTAAGTTGCTTAGAAGTTTTCAATTCCCCAGCCAATCCTTCGGCCTAACTTGGCCATGCTGACTTAGATGTCCCATTTACACTAGTCCCACCTGCCTACCTTTGGCCCATATCCATCTAAACCTTTCCTATCTGTGTACCTGTCCCAATGTCTTTTAAATATTGTCATAGTCCCTGCCTCAACTACCTCCTCTGGCAGCTCGTTCAACGCACTATGGGGAAAAAGTTGCTCCTCAGGTTCCTATTAAATTTTTCTCTTCTCACCTTAAACCCATGCCCCCTGATTTTTTTCTAATACTCTGTGCTGTGCACTAGTCATCAAGATCCTTCATCCAAGCGAGCTCAATTATTATTTTTCAAACGGCTGGATGGCATTAGTCAAGGTGCAAACATTGGCCTGCAGCACAGAATCTTCCCCCCTAAGCTCGGAGCAGTGTCTAAGTGGATTTAATGGGCAGTTATTGCCAACAGACTGCTCTTCAGAGAAGCATTTGCTTCGCTTCATTCTGGCTCAGTCACACACTCTCATTAACAAAGTGGCAGAACTAAAAACCGTAGAAAGAATAGCAACCTCGCCCCTTAGATTTATCACTTGAAAGTATATTTTAATTGACCTTTTTACTTGTTGTTAAATGCCCGTTAAATGCAGGCAGTTTTAAATTCCATGGAGCTTGGAAGCAAACTAAATTTAACTGTAAAATTAGAATATACTTGCTGCTGAAACTCTGCTTATTAGCATCACTGCGTCTTTATTTGTTCCTGCCACTAAACTATGGCTTCCTATTTCACTCTGTAAGATTAAATCGATAATTAGATTGTACATTCATTTCTGCCCTCTCATGACGTATATTACAAATCAAATCAGATACTAGAGGGCATACGCAGCTTTAAGGTGAGAGGTGAACAGTGAAAGGCCTGAGTAGCATGGGTGTGGAGAGGATGTTTCCACTAGTGGGAGAGTCTGGGACCAGAGGGCACAGCCTCAGAATGAAAGGAAGTACCTTTGCAAAAGAGATGAGGAGTGATTTCTTTAGTCAGAGGGTGGTGAATCTGTGGAATTAATTGCCGCAGACGGCTGTGGAGGATGTCATTAAGTATTTTTAAGGCAGAGATTGACAGATTCTTGATTAGACAATAGACAATAGGTGCAGTAGGCCATTCGGCCCTTCGAGCCAGCACCGCCACTCAATGTGATCATGGCTGATCATCCCCAATCAGTACCCCGTTCCTGCCTTCTCCCCATATCCCCTGACTCCGCTATCTTTAAGAGCGGAGTCAGGGGATATATGTTAGTACGGGTGTCAGGGGTTATGGGGAGAAGGCAGGAGAATGGGGTGAGAGGGAAAGATAGATCAGCCATGATTGAATGGCGGAGTAGACTCGATGGGCTGAAGGGCCTAATTCTGTTTCTGTGACTTATGGGGGGCAAGCTTTAGAGGAATTAAATTCTTTGTTTTGCATTCAATTCGGTAAAATCAAACTATACATAAGCACAATCATAAACGTACAAAAGTGCAACAACTGTTTAGTGTAAGAATAAAATAGTGTACTTCGCCCAGGCAGTACGCTTCTGCCCAACAAAGTGTCAAAAGTTGTTTGTACAGTCTTCTCACAGCAGTGAACCAGGCCTCATGTCGCCTGACATCCATGCCAACCTGAATGCCCCATCTGAGCTTGTCCCATTTGCCCACGTTTGGCTCATAGCCTTAGAAACCTTTCCTATTCATGTACCTGTCCAAGTGTCTTTTCCTCTCCTCAACTACCTCCCCTCAATTATCATTAATACAAGTTAAAGAGACCATAACAGTCCATAGGGCAGCCAAAACAAAGTCCACAGTTGATCGTAGCTGCTGAGGTTTAGTTTATTGTCACATGTACTGAGGTACAGTGAAAAGCTTTTGTTGCGTGCTAACATGTATAAAATCTTGAGAGGAATAGATCAGGTAGATGCACACAGTCTCTTGCCCAGAGTAGGTGAATCGAGGACCAGAGGACATAGGTTCAAGGTGAAGGGGAAAAGATTTAATAGGAATCTGAGGGGTAACGCTTTCACATAAAGGGTGGTGGGTGCATGGAACAAACTGCTAGAGAAGGTAGTTGTGGCTGAGACTATCCCAACGTTTAAGAAACAGTTGGACAGGTACATGGATAGGACCGGTTTGGAGGGATATGGACCAATGCCAGACAGGTCGGACTAGTGCAGCTGGGACATGTTGGCCGGCGTGGGCAAGTTGGGCTGAAGGGCCTGTTTCCACACTTTATCACTCTATGACTCTATAACCAGTCAGCAGAATGACAATACATGTTTACAATCGAGCCATAAGGGAATTATGTTTAGTGCAGGGTAAAGCCAGCAAAGTCACATCAAGGATAGTCAGAGGATCACCAGAGAGGTAGATAGTAGTTGTGGCTTGTGTTCAAGAGCCTGATGGTGCCGGGAAGAAGCTGTTCTTAAACATGGGGGTCACGTCAGTCCGGTACAAACTGAGATTTGACAACAAAGGCAGGAGGAAATCTGCGGTGGGAGACACAGAAACACTGCTCTGAAGGCCAAGCTGACCACGATCACAATGGCAGCTTGTAACTCAACTGGGGGCTAAATATGTGTGGCCGAGATTGGAAACTAAATAGAGACTGACCTTCAAAACCGCAGCACCAAGGTGATTGCTGAGGTGCTGATACAATTTCCCCACTCTGGTTCCGCTGCTGAATGTATCCGCAATGTGAGAAGCAATTTGTTGAACTGTCGCCGTTGTTCATGGTTAAACATTTGCTTCCATGCTGTCTGGGACCAAGACTCGGAATTATGGCAGGAAGCATTTATTTTTACTGATCCACATTGTTAATTAGCAACAGACACATTTTGGCTTCGAGGGAACAATGTGTGTTCTAGGCTTTGTGGCTGCAAATGTTCGACAAATGCTATCTTCAAGATGGTTTAATTACAGTTAAAAATGTCAAAAATAGTTTGGGTTTAAAGTTTATTAAACAGCATTTCCCTCTTTGCCTTGCCTCCACTCCGAGGCTTAATCTAATGGACATTACTCATTCTCCAGTATCTCTCAGTGTTCATTAGTAAAGTGTTAACCTTGACTGTGAGTGGCAGCTAGATATTCCTTCGACTTCCTTGGTCCCCAAACCATTAATTAACACAATAATCGGAAATGTCACATCTTCTGACCAGAGGTAGCCTGATTGATGGTCTGCCCGTCACTCCATCAAGAACCACTGTCATTGGAAAATTCATTTGTTTATTTCAGTTGAGTTACAACCTGCCATTTGTTTATTATGCAATGTTTTCTTTACGTTCCCTCCATAAGTAGCGCTTGGCAAAGTACTGCGATGACTTAATTTAATCAGCTGTCAAGCGACATTGTTGGCATTTGCAGACTGCTCTTTTTTTGAAATGTTGCTGTCTCAGGGAAAATGTGAAGGGTTTGCCTGGGCCGCGGCAGTTGTGTATGCAGTCCTGGCCGGCTGTCAAATGTACGGCAGTGGCCCAGCCGAGAATATGCCCTGACCTCTCATAGCGGGAACGCTACACTCAGAGTGGTCAGCTAAGCTCTCTCTGCTTTTGTTTACTTTATTATGTGTCAAGTGTACCGAGGTACAGTGAAAAGGTTTTTTTGTTGCGTGCTCTCCAGTCAGCCAATAGACTATACATGATTACATTCACGTTGCCCGCAGTGTACAGATTCAGGACAAAAGGGTGCGATGTTTAGTGCAAGGTCGAGTCTGAATAAAGATTGTCCGAGGGTCTCCACTGAGATAGATGGGTGGACAGGACTGCACTCTAGTTGGTGATAGGATGGTTCAGTTGCCTGATAACAGCTGGGAAGAAACCGTCCTCAAATGTGGAGGTGTGCGTTCTCACACTTCTGTACCTCTTGCCTGATGGGAGAGGGGAGAGGAGGGGTGACCGGGGCGAGACTGGTCCTTGGAGATGCTGCTGGCCTTGCCGAGGCAGCCTGAAGTGCAGATGGAGTCAATGTCAGGGAGATTGGTTTCGCGTGGTGGTCTGGGCTACGTCTGCAGATGTTGGTGAGGGTTGTTGGGGATGTGCCGAACATCCTCAGTCTTCTAAGGAAGCCAGCCTCCCACAGATCTGTACAACCTTTGTAGTCTGATCAAAGTAGCTGTGCTTTCCACTTTAAAAGAAAATCTTGCCAATTAAGCTGGAAAAATTGCAGAGAAGATTTGTTCCATAACTTGAGGTCGCCTGTGTTACAGGGAGAGGATGAGCAGGCTAGGACTTTATTCTTTGGGTGCAGCAAGGAGAATAGATAGGGTGAATACATAGAGTCTTTCACCCAGGGGAGGGGAATCAAGAACCAGAGGGCGTAGATTTAAGATGAAGAGGGAAAGATTTAATAGGAAACCAAGGGGCAACTTTTTCACTCGGAGATCGATCGGTATATGGAATAAGCTGCCAGAGGAGGCAGTTGTTGCGGGTACTATAATACCATTTAAAAGACATTTGGACAGGTACAGGGATAGGAAAAGTTTCGAGGGATATGGGCCAAATGCAGGCAGATGGGAAGAGAAGATCAGGCATGAATGTTGGGCCAAAGGACCTGTTTTTTTTTCTGTATGACACTGAGTCTAATTAGTGAAATAGGAAATCAATTTGTATTTGGAACCTTGCTTTTTTGGATTCAATTATGGGAATGGAAGGCGACTCCGGACGGTCAAAGCCGCCACAGCCAGACATAAAAACAGCTTTTTTCCACAAGCAGTAGCTCTATTCAACAGCCAAACGTCTGTCGCCTCCTTATGCCCTGGTATTCTTCACATGTTTAAATTACAATGTTTCATTTTTAATTGTCTACTGTTACTTGCGAGCAGAGCACCGAGGCAAATTCCTTGTATGTATACAAATTTGCCGAATAAAATTTATTCAATTCAATTCAATTCAATTCAAATGATTAAGTAATATCTGTTATACTGTATCTTACCCCAAAGGAAATCTCAGATTCATCCAGTGTCATCTCTTTCCTTCAGTTTCTTGATGTCTCTCCAGTCTAGACATCGTAAGATCATAAGTGATAGGTGCAGAATTAGGCAATTCAGCCCATCAAGACTACTCATTCAATCATTAGATCACTGATCTATCTCTGCCTCCTAACCCCATTCTCCTGCCTTCTCCCCGTAAGCCCTGACACCCATACTAATCAAGAATCGATCTATGTCTGCCTTAAATATATCCACTGACTTGGCCTCCACAGCTGTCTGTGGCAAAAAATCCCACAGATTCTCCACATGAGGTGATTGATCAGCTTGATCAGTGTGAGAGGGATCTTTGATTTGAGTTTGCTCTCCACCTGTTGGCTGTGAACATGCACAATGTGTCAGGAATATTAAACCTCGTTCAGACTCGGACCACACGCATGCTTTGTTAACGAAAGGGCAAACCAAACATGCTATTGTGCACCACGCTGCCTCGACAAGGCCTGCAGCATAATCGAGGACCAGTCTCACCCCGGCCACTCCCTCTTCTCCACTCTCCCATCGGGCAAAAGGTACAGACGTGTGAAAACGGACACCTCCAGATTCAGGGACAGTTTCTTCCCGGCTGTTATCAGGCAACTGAATCATCCCACCACAACCAGAGAGCGGTCCTGAACCAAAGTCCACCTTATTTGTTGACCCTCGGACTATCTTTGATCGGACTTTACTGGCTTTACCTTGTACTAAACATTACTCCCTTATCATGTATCTGTATATTGTGAATGGCTCGATTGTAATCATGTGTTGTCTTTCCACTGACTAATGGAACGACAACAAAAGCATTTCACTGTACCTCGGTACACGTGACAATAAACTAAACGTTTGGCCTGTAATCAGGGAAGGAGTGGGGGTCGTGAGGGAATGTTTCCTGCTGGTAAATTCCTCAAAAACAGACAACTTTGACCTCTGTGGTAAGGTGTTGTTGTCACCATGATATCATCAGTGATCACGGGTTTGGCGCTGCTGATGTATGTTTTCTGATAGTCTCTCACACATCACTAACTGCTCTGTTTTTTGACAGTATAACAGATGATGACATGGACAGCATCTGCTGCTATAATTTTGATATCAACCAAACAGAGACAGATGGTGAGTTGTGTCCGGTGCCAAATATCCCGATCAGTGAGGTGCGAGGATTGGCGACAAACATTGGTAATGGATTGGAGGTGAAGAGGGCGTGCGTGATCTACGTGCTCGGGCAGTCCCAACCAAACAGGTTGCACAGCGGTTTACGTTAGTTTAGAGATGCAGTTTGGAAGCAGTCCGCGCCGAGCAGCGATACCCGCACACTGACGCTATCCTGTACACTCTAGGGACAATTTTATATTCATACCCAGCCAATTAGCCTATAAAGCTGTACGCCTTTGGAGTGTGGGAATAAATCAAAGATCTCGGAGATAAGCCATGCAGGTCACGGGCAGAAAGTACAATCACCCACGGTCGGGATCAAACCCGGGTCTCAGGCGCTGTGAGGCAGCAACTCAACCACCGTGCCAGCCTTGTAGAAAGCTCTGGATGTAATGCCCCCCCGCTGGATACTACAGGCAACTGGGATGATATCTTAGCCTTTGAAGATTTTACCAGACTGATACCACATACCAACTTTGCATTTCGTCACATGCAGAAGACTGATATAACGTAGTAACGTAGTATAATTAAGAAAGATAATATCGATGCAGGAATTATTTTGCTTTATAGTGAGGCCAGGAGCAGCGTCAAAATCAGAGCCACGGTGTTTATTATCAGGTGCACCGAGGTACAGAGAAGCAGAAAGACTATACATGATCACAATTGAGCCATTCGCAGTGTGAGGATGCAGGATAAAGGGAATAACATTTAGTGCAAGATAATGTCCAGTAAAGTGCGATTAAAGATAGTCCGAGGGTCTCCTGTGGGGTAGATGGTAGCGCAGGACCGCTCTCTAATTGTTGGTCGGACGGTTCAGAGCGAAAGCACTTCTTCATTGGAAAGGATTACGGACGGATGGAGAACGCTCCCCCTCAAAAGCTGAAGGGAGGTTAAAACTGAGATGGGTAGCGACACAAGGCACTGTGGATGATGGAAACTTGAGCAAAACACAGTCTCGGTGGAACTGAACGGGTTTGGCAGCATCTGTGGAGGGAATGGATAGGTGACATTTCGGCTCGGCACCCTTCTTCAGACTGATTGTAGTGGGGGGGAGGGGAATGAAGGAAATGAGAGGTGGGGGCATAACATAGAAACATAGAAATTGGGTGCAGGTGCAGGAGTAGGCCATTCGGCCCTTCGAGCCTGCACCGCCATTCAATATCATGGCTGATCATCCAACTTAGTATCCTGTACCTGCCTTCTCTCCATACCCCATGATCCCTTCACCACAAGGGCCACATCCAACTCCCTCTTAAATATGGCCAACGAACTGGCCTCAACTACCTTCTGTGGCAGAGAATTCCACAGATTCACCACTCTCTGTGTGAAAAACGATTTTCTCATCTCGGTCCTAAAAGACTTCCCCCTTATCCTTAAACTGTGACCCCTTGTCCTGGACTTCCCCAACATCGGGAACAATCTTCCTGCATCTAGCCTGTCCAACCCCTTAAGACAGAGCTAGACTAGTGATAGGTGGATACAGGTGAGGGAGGTTTTGAATGGCGGATGGATGGAGTAAGTGATAACGGTTGCCAGAGAAGGGGAGTGAAAAGTAAAGCCAGAGGGAGGAATATAAATTGAAGACGGTGGGGGAAAGAGCAGGAATAAAAGAGTACAGGTGGCACGGTGGCTGATCGCACCAGAGACCCAGGTCCGATCCTGACCACGGGTGCTCCGGTTTCCTCCAACACGCCAAAGACATACAGATTTGTAGGTTCATTTGCTTCTGTAAAAAAGCAAATTGTCCCTAGTGTGTAAGATAGTGCTGGTGTGCGAGGATCACTGGTCAGGGTGGATTCGGTGGGCCGAAGGGCCTGTTTCCGCCCTGTATCTGTAGACTGAACTAAATGAAGGACTCGGATGTGAATACAAAGGAGGGGGGAGGAGCGGGGTGACTGGAGCAGGATAGTGGGAGGAATGCGTGCACTGTCAGGGTGGGGAAGAGGAGTGTTAATTAGAAATGGAAAATTCAACTTGCATACTGTTGGCTTGATAGATTTTAATCAGTCAAGAATATGCATTCTTAAAGAATAGTGCATGTTTTTTTTAAGGCTAGAAAAGATTTAATTCACATTGAGGGGGTCTGTGAAAAAGTTTTATTTGAAATGGGAATCCTTTTTTATCATACTTTGAGGGTCTAAAGGAACTACATATTGACTGAGGGCACTTGACAGTAAGTGGGGAGCCGCCTTTGTTCTGTTTTGTTACTTTATTATTGTTAAAATGTGCATTTGTATTTGTGATATGTTTGTATTGTGAACACATTAGCTGCCAAGGGATGTTTAGGGAGGGTGGGTAAGGGTTATTTTGGTATTATATATAAAAAAACAAAAAGGAGGGAAATTTAAATGCAATACGTCAGATGTACTGTCATTTTTTTTCCTCCATTAAAATTTAATTACATTAAAAAAAAAATAAAAAAAGAATAGAGCAGCCATTCTGTAGCTTAATGTGGAACATGGAGGCTAATTAACATCATCCATCTCCCACACTATAATAATGGCAGACACAAGATCAACTGAGTTCTGGAGGAACTCAAGGGGTCAGGCAGCATCTGTGGAGGGACAGAGACAGATGACATTTTGGGTTGGGAGGATTCTTCTTCGGAATGAGTCCACTCAGTCCCAGAACATCGGAAACATCGTCTGTCCATTCCCTCCACAGACGCTGCCTGACCCGCTGAGTTCCTCCAGCACTTTGCTTTCCCCCCCCCCCCCCCCCCCCCACAATGTCAACTCATTACAAAATCAATGTATGGCTGCAACGACTAATCTGTCTAATGTTGTGAACCAGATGAATATCAGGAGAGAATCTCTCACGGGCCCCCCTCTGTCTATTCATCTTCATCATCCTATCAATCGGAAGCACTGGATTCATGTGAATTCGAGCACGTCGACGCCATCTTCAGAAAATTCTCCTTGGAAAGGTAAGGGTTAATGACATGAGTATTCTGAGCAGAGCCACACAACATTCTACTTTGTCGATGAACATCATTGTCTCTTTAATCTTCATTTTACCCATTATATTCGCCTGTTTAGCAAGAACAGCAGAATTGTTCATACTATGCAGTTGTTGGCAATACCTCCCTAATATTGTTCCCTCTTTAATAGAATAATACATTCCAAGCCAGATTTTGCTGCATGCATCATTAATTAGAAATGTTTCCACATATCTCGCAGTTAAAAAATCCTTCTTCCACGGTTTGCTGGCATTGTGAGCTGATGAAGGGGCAATGAATTCTGTGGGGCATCTGTTGAACTTGGTGGACAACAGGGCTACCAGCCCATCTCCTCACTCAATTAGTCAATGGTAAAGAAAAGACCATCATCATCAAAAATAAAGTGTGAATTAGAATTAGAATAAGGGACAGAAAAGGAAATAAAGAACGGGAAATATGCTGAGAAGCTGGAAAGGGTACAGAGAAATGTGTTGGAAGGAACTGCAGATGCTGGTTTAAACCAAAGATAGACACAAAGTGCTGGAGTAACCTAGCGGGACAGGCATGATAATTTACGAGGATGTTGCCAGGACTAGATGGTGTGAGCTACAGGGAGACGTTGAGTGGGCTGGGATTCTATTCCTTGAGCGCAGGAGGATAAGGGGTGATCTTATAGAGGTGTATACGATCATGAAAGGAATAGATCGGGTAGATGCGCAGAGTTTCTTGCCCAGAGCAAGGTGAAGGGGAAAAGACCCGAGGGGTAACCTTTTCGCACAAAGGGTGGTGGGTGTATGGAAAGAGCTGCCGGAGGAGGTAGTTGAGGCTGGGACTATCCCAATGTTTAAGAAACGGTTAGACAGGTTCATGGATAGGACAGGTTTGGAGGGATATGGTCCAAAAGCAGGCAGGTGGGACTTGTTGGCCGGTGTGGGCAAGTTGGGCTGAAGAGCCTGTTTCCACATTGTATGACTCTATGACTCATAGAGGGATAGAGGGAAGAAAAGTAAGACAGAATCTAAAAAAAAATAAAAAATGTTGACATGTTAAAAAATATCCAATCCTAATATATGACCTGAATGACAAAGACATACACAGTTCAATTTGTTCACTGTCTAAACCAGAAAGGTTAATTGGCAGTTGTTCATAATTATCTCTCCAACAAGATCTGGTTCAATTATTCAGATCTCCCTCGTGACTTGGTTGGAAACTGATTAAACTCAACGGAAATAACTTGGAATTTGTACAATGATGATGATGATGTGTGATCGCAAATCAGCAATTTCCAAACCCTCCGACATTTCTCCCGACAATAACTTCCAATGGGCTCACTGAGAATCAAATACCTTTCGTCCATTGTCAAGATTGTCTGCTTCACATCTGAAAACACATGAGAGCTGCCAGTGTAATGCAACAAGTCAGCTTCTGCTGACAGGGTTCTCACTTTCACCATCCTAAAACGAGTAGGACCAGCGCCTTCTTTATGGCGGTACGACATCGCAGTTACCTCGACAAAGATAAACGCCATTATTTTGTTTTCCAACCAAGTGACACGTATGTCCACCAGCACTGCTTTGTCTCTTTAAAAAAAGTCATTAAAGGGTTAATGCATCGTCTGAAATTATTATTAATATAAAGCATTATTTCAGTGAGATAACAAACTTACTAGTAAGTCAGCTGCCAAGGAGAAAGGAAACCATCAGATGAAGTGTTCAATGGGCTGCCAGTTCTCTCCCACCTGGTATTTGCCTTGTGATAAATGCACAGTCCCCTCCATCACAACCATGATTTTGTATGAAGATCAATAAACGAGATTGTAGAATAGATCGCCCACTGCACAGCAGCACAGCTGGTAGAGACGCTGCCTCACGGCGCTGGAGACTTCGAGTTTGATCCTGACCTCGGGTGCTGCCTGTGTGGAGTTTGCATGTTCTCCCTGTGGCCACGTGGGATTGTCGCTGGCGGCTTTAGTTTCCTTCCACGTCCCAAAGACATGCGGGATTGTAGGTTAAATGGCCCTTGTGGAGGGAGTGGAATAAAACAGAACGAGTGTGAACGGGCGATCGATGGTCGGCATGGACTCAGTGGGCCGAAGAGCCTGCTTCCATGCTGCTTCTTTCAATCAGTCAAACTTCTTGGTTTGTGTGTGTAGCAAGGAACCACAGATGCTGGTTTATACTGAAGTCACACACTCTAATGGTCAGGCAGCATCTCTGGAAAAAAAGAACGGGTGACGTTTGAAGAAGGGGTCCTGACCCGAAATGTCACCCACCCTTTTTCTCCAGAGATGCTGCCTGACCCACTGAGTTACTCCAGCACATTGGGTCTATTCTTGGTTTACATGTTCCCAGATGAGAGAATCTGAGAAATGTCTGATCTGCGATCTGCATTTGAACGACACTAGCAAGTGCCAGTGATTATAATGTTCTTGCTTTTACATGTATCTTTGCAGACCTTTCCGTCCGTCTGTGACCTCCGCCTCCCAGATCAGTAACCCTCTGAAGCAAATGCAACACACAACCCTGGATGGTGACAACCTCGTGACAGAAATCGCCTTTGTCGGGGGAAACGAGAGGGGACTCTTCATCCAGTCAGTACAGCCAGCCTCTGCCGCTGAGAAGGCAGGACTGAAAGAAGGACACCAGATGATTCTGGTAGGAATTATTATGCTGAGCAATTGGAAAAGGGGCAGCCTTTAAACTGTATCAGTTGTAACACAATCCAGTTGTATTCTAGTGGCTGAAGATGTCAGAGGGTGGTGAATCTGTGGAACTCATTGCCACAGAGGGCTGTGGAGGCCAAGGCAGTGGATATTTTTAAGGCAGTGTTAGACAAGCCTGTAGCGACACCAAAGGTGGTGAATTAACAGTTGCTTTATTCAGGTGTTGCATGCAAGTTTGGTCCACTAACATAACTGTCATTGCTGCTGTAGCTGAGCGAGGGTGTTGGCTCGAGCTTAGCTTCCCGTTGACTGGGTTGATCTCAAGGTGGGATAAGCTTACGTAGCAGGACACTCCCCTTAGCCCCTGACGTCACGTGACAGCCTTCGTAACTACTGACGAGGGTTCGACCATAAGTGGTCTGCGTATCAGCTGCCACCACAAGCCCTTGATTAGAACGGGTGTAAAGGGTTATGGGGAGAAAGCAGGGATTAGGAGGCGGAAAATGGCGGAGTCGACTCGATGGGCCGAATGGCCAAATTCCACTATAACTTGTGAAGATAGACACAAAATGCTGGAGTAACTCAGCGGGACAGGCAGCATCTGTGGAGAGAAGGAATGTCGAGACCTTTCAGCAGAGTTAGAGTTTGGGACAAGGGTCAGTGTACGCCTGGAACAGGGATTGTTCGCCGTGTCGAAGGGTCTCGACCCGAAACATCACCCATTCCTTCTCTCCACAGATGCTGCCTGTCCCGCTGAGTTACTCCAGCAATTTGTGTCTATCTTCACAAGTTATAGTGGAATTTGGCCATTTGGCCCATCGAGTCTACTCACTATTTTCTGCCTCCTAATCCCTGCTTTCTCCCCATAACCAGAGATGCTGCCTGTCCTGCTGAGTTACTCCAGCATTTTGTGTCTATCTTCGATTTAAACCGACATCTGCAGTTCCTTCCCATGTATTCTGGTGGCTGATACAGAGAAAAGGAATTGATTGAATTGAATGCTAAGTTCACACCTGTATCTCCGTTTAGAACAAGGATTGCTTTAGAAATGGGAAATATGAGTGCATTTTGAAAATTATACAGATGGCTAGATTTAGCAGACTCCTGTCAAGCCATAAGGAAATGCTTATTCCCATGCACTGGCACCTGTGCTGACAGGTATATTAGGATATGAGATTGATTACACACAGTCCATTAATAGATACAAGTCGGTTTTACAAGCATGCATAAATAGCAACACACAGTTTATATTACGAGCCAACTAACAAAGCTGAGATTTGCATAATGAAGCCCGGAGCTCAGAGTTCACTGAGAAAGCATTTCAGACATTGAAACGAGCTGGAATCATTCTTTATCCAAAACTAATACAAATTCTGCCCATGTTCGGGGACTTTAAGGCCTCAGCTTGGCTGAGTGGTTTGCACATTTTTCATACCAGTCCGAGTATTGTTGAAGTAATTGGATAGCTAATCTGGACCGAAGTTTCAGCGAGATTCTACAACACAAGACGTGCGGCCTTTTGAGGTTAAACCGCTTGCCTGTTGTTCTACTTCTACAGAACAACTCGGAGTGCTCAGAAATGTACGCCCGGTATTCATCACACACACACACACACACGCACACACACACACACACACGCACACGCACACGCACACGCACACACACACACACACACACACACACACACACGCGCGCGCCCACACACACACACACACACACACACACACACACACACACACACACACACACACACACACACACACACACACACACACACACACACACACACACACACCCTCCCCGTCTCCCTGCCCCATTTGCTGGTTACAAAATTCCACAATTACATTCACCCACATCAGAATAGTGACCATGTTTCTAAGGGAAAACTCCAAATGGGAAATATGGTTCCCCCATGTTTCTGAAGCAATTAGTTACAGCTAAAGTGCACTCGGATATACTGATGACATGAGATGCCAAGTAAGTTGAAAGATGACAACATTATTTTAGTCCTGCTGCCATCAACGTCCCAACAATTCCTGCCTCATCTACACTCCTCACTAATCCTTTCTACAACGGTCCTGGTTTTTGCGAGAATATTAAGTTCACAGCCGTATGCAACAAATGCGTTGACAGGTGGGTAAACCACGCCTTGCCACCAACAGCTGTCAAAGCTTAAAAGACTTTCACATTCACAAACATTGAAAAAATATATATTTTTTTAAATAGTGAAAGGCCTGGAAAGGGTGGATGTGGAGAGGATGTTTTTGTGGGAGAGTCTAGGACTAGAGGGCACAGCCTCAGAATAAAAGGACGTACCTTTAGAGACGAGATGAGGAGGAATTTCTTTAGTCAGAGGATGCTGCCAGCATCATCAAGGACCCACACCATCCTGGCCACACACTCATCTCTCCGTTGCCATCAGCTAGAAGGTACAGGAGCCTGAAATCTGGTACATCCAGGTTCAGGAACAGCTCTTCCCCACAGCCATCAGGCTATTAAACTTGCCATCAAACAAACACTGAACTATAACAGCCTATTACACTTTATCTGTTTATTTATGTGTACATTTATGGTCTATGCTATATAGACACACTGATCTGTTCTGTATTATGCTTACTATATTCTGTTGTGCTGCGGCAAGCAAGAATTTCATTGTCCTATCTGGGACACATGACAATAAACTCTCTTGACTTCACTTAACTTGACTTGGTGAATCTGTGGAATTAATTGCCACCAGAGGGCTGTGGAGGCCAAATCACTGAATATTTTTAAGGCGGAGATTGACAATAGATTCTTGATTGGTACGGATGTCAGGGGTTATGGGGAGAAGGCAGGAGAATGGGGTTGAGAGGGAAAGATAGATCAGCCATGATTGAATGGCAGAGTGGATTTGATGGGCCGAATGGCCTAGTTCTGCTCCGAGGACATGAATTTATGAAAATTAAAATCTATCATACTACAATATTAAAAATGTAAATTGAAAGATAAAACTATAAACTGTAATTAATTAAAAACATTTAAATAGGTTAATTAATTTCAAAATGTAAAATGCTTCAAGTTGACCCTTCTCCCTCAGAGCTGTGCCCAAATGCAACCAGTCTACACAGTGCTGGAAGAACTCAGCAGGTCAGGCAGCACCTGTGGAGAGAGATTGACAGGCCCCATTTCAAATTGGGACCCTTCAGCCTGACGAAGGATCCCGACCCAAAACATTGCCTATCCATTTGCTCCACAGGTGCTGCCCGACCTGTTGAGTTCCTCCAGCACTTTGTGTTTTGCTCAAGATTCCAGCATCTGCAGTTCCTTGTGTCTCCGAGCATCTGGTGTGACCTGGCCTACATTAAATTGGCAAAATATGAGCATACAAGGAACTGCAGATGCTGGTTTACAGAAAAAGACACAGTGTGCTGGAGTAACTCAGCGGGTCAGGCAGCATCTCTGGTGAACATGGATAGGTGACGTTTCATGTTGTGACCCTTCTTCAGAACTAAACAAAGTTACAGACCCGAATCGTCACTTATCCTTGTTTTCTAGAGATGTGGCCTGCACCCTTACTGAACTCAGAGAGAAGTCCAAAGTCAGGCGGGCACTGATGCTGAGACTCTTTCAGCAAAGATGTGGCTTCTGAATTCAGATGACACAGATCTCAGAAGTGGCTTGGCCTGTCCACTTGGTTCCCCCACGAATAAGCCATCGACACCATTGTCCTAAGCATGTGAAAGTAAAGATATTGCTGGCAAGATTCCACTTGGAATTGGGAATCTTTGTCTTTTAGCCATGCCCCCTAATTATCGGTCCTTGCCCACTCTCTGCATTAATCAATAAATGCATCCTTTCTTCTCACTTTCACCCTTCTAAGATTGAGTTTGTGGCTCAGTTGTTGTAGAGTTTAGGATTAGATGCGTTGGGTTCATCTGTTCACATAATTCTGTGCATTCCAATTAGATTTCTGATGTTTTTTTCCATTTGGAGTGCACATTTATATTTCAGAAATAATGTTGATAGTATAAATATTTTATCTCTAGCTCACTTTAAAATTATTAATTAGGTGGGAATTAACTTTTAGCAAAGGTACCTGTTTTGCTCGGGAAATGGCACAGGGGCCTTAATTAATCTTGAATGGTGGGTTTCAAGATAGTGTAGGTGAAACTTTTCTGTTTTTTTTAAAGAGGCTGAGAGTCTTATCTATGGAATTAAAACTAAGTTTCCAGCCAATTCATCTGTACAACTCGCTATTCTTTGGTGAAAAGCCCCTTTGAGAAATTAAGGCAACTGTACCTTATTATTTATTGCCATAGCAACAATAGATCAGGCCGCCTGTAGATGTTCTTAAACATAAGGATGGAAGCTGACTGTGTCAGTTCCACAGAAACATCTTTCCCTTGGGATGAGCCTTAGTGGGGATTGAGAAAAATGATTGTCCACAGCCACTGCAAGTTTAATGCTCAGAAGCTTATGGAAAATATTAGATCAGTGTGTTAAGTAGTCACAGAGTCATTCCACATGGAAACATTCAGCCCAACTCACAAGGTCAGAAGGGATAGGAGTATAATTATGCCATTCTACTCCACCATTCAATCATGGCTGATCTATCTCTCCCACCTAACCCCATTCTCCTGCCTTCTCCCCATAACCTCGGACACCCGTATTAATCAAGACTAATACGTCTACGCTGGCCATCATCCCCACATATAAGCTAGTCCCATTTGCCCACGTTTAGCCCTATCATTCTAAACCTTTCCTATCCATGTACCTGTCTAATTGTATTTTAAATTCCGTTATTGTACCTGCCTCAATTACCTCCTCCAGCAGCTCATTCCATGTGCCCACCAGTCTCTGTGTGGAAACAGTTGCCCCTCAGGTTCCTAATAAATCTTGTTCCTCTCACCTATGTCCTCTTGTTCTTGATTTTGCTACTCCAGGTAAAAGTCTATGCGGTCACCCTTGTCTATTCCCCTCAGGATTTTATACATCTCTATAAGTCAAAGTCAATTTTATTCGTCACATACAACCGAAGGTGCAGTGAAATGAATTTGCCAGCAGTGATACACTTAGAAAGAACACACAATACACAATAGAATTCAACACAAACATCCACCACAGCATTCTTCACTGTGGTGGAAGGCAACAAAGATCAGCCTCCTGCGCTCCAAGGAATAAAGTCCTAGCCTGCCCAGCCTCTCCCCCTAGTTCAGGCCCAACATCCTTATAAATGCTCTCTGATTTATGTGTCAGATTACAGAGGCCAATGTCCGCAATGGGGTAGAGGTGAATTGGACGGGACCCTAGCTTATGGAAGGGCCGTTCAGAATCCTGATAACAGAGGGGAAGAAGCTGTTCCTGAGTCTGGTGGTGCGCGCTTTTGAGCTTCTGTAACTGTAGCCGGGCAGAAGCAGGGAGAAGAAGGAATGATCGGGGTGGGACGTCTTTCATTATGTTGACTATATAAATAGATTTTAATGAAATATTTATATAGGCTATCTAAATGAATTATAATGAGCTATAAATGACAAATAATTATAGTCCTCCTCTGGCTTAAGTGTGACTGAAATTTTTGACTTTTTGGATACATTTATTTTTCTAAAATCATAATTAGTGGTTGTTTCATTTACTCTGTCTCGCCACAGTAATAAACTGAGGAACATGCTCCAGAATATTTAGTTATGAAAACAGCTTGTGCAAATTTGCATGCATTACAGTGTGGAGGATTAAGAGGTTATCTGATAGAGGTGCTTAAAACATTAAAATGACTCAACGAGGTATCCATGGAGATATAATTGCAAAAGCACAATGAAGCAGTTATCGAGTGGGAAGCCAATGGTGGTTGTTTGTGCAACTTTGCTTGTAAATTCAGCAGCTGCTGAGTTGCCCACGGTGGTACTGTTTGGAGTGTGGAGAGAAGTTTGTGGATTGGTAACTAGTCAATAACTTGCTGAGTATTTCCAACGCCTTTGATTTAGAAACCTGGAAAATAGGTGCCAGAGGAGTAGGCCATTCGGCCCTTCGATCCAGCACCGCCATTCAATATGATCATGGCTGATCATCCAAATCAGCATCCCGTTCCTGCTTTTTTCCCATATGCCTTGATTCCGTTAGCCCTAAGAGCTAAATCTAACTCTGTCTTGAAAGCATCCAGTGAATTGGCTTCCACTGCCTTCTGTAGCAGAGATTTCCACAGATTCACAACTCTGTAGGTGAAACTTTTTTTCCTCACCTCAGTCCTAAATGGCTGACCCCTTATTCTTACACTGTGACCCCTGGTTCTGGACTCCCCCAACACCGGCTCTAGAATGGCTCTAGATTTTAAAGCCTCTAGTGGCCTTTGGAGGCTCCAGAACAAAAGGTCAACTGCAGCAGACCAGGGTTGGGTTAAAGCAGGGACTGGAAGTGCAGTTTATGAGGGAAGGGGTGATGATAGTAAGGAGCGCGTGGGAGACTTGAGGAAGTGGAAGGTAAGTGGAATACCTATCTAAGCTGGGGTCACAGACGTGGGCTGGGACCTGCTCAGGAAGGTTGCCTTGGAGTTGCAAAGGCTTTACAAAGTGTCGATGTACAGACCTTGCTGGTGTAACAGAACATTACGGAAATCGGGCCAGGACAGTGGCGCAACTGGTAGCGCTGCTGCCTCACAGCGCCAGAGACCCAGGTTCGATCCTGACATCAGGTGCTGTCTGTGTGGAGTTTGCACATTCTCCCTGTGACCGCGTGGGTTTCCTCTGGGTGCTCCAGTTTCCTCCCACATCGCAAGCACACACGGGTTTGTAGGTTAATTGGCCCTTCTATAAATTACCCCGCTAGTGTGTAGAGTGGCAGAGAAAATGGGATAACATGGAACTAGTGTGAATGGATGATCGATAGTTGGCATGGGCTTGGTGGGTCGAAGCTGTATCTCTACGTTACACTAACCCAAACTGTAAAGGGAGAGAATTGTAGGGTTAGGGAGATAATTCACAAATCTAAAGAAGGAAATGAATAAGGAGCCAGTCACATCCATGCTGTGCTGAGAAAGCAGAATTTAGAAATAAGGAACTGCAGATGCTGGTTGATACATAAAAGGACACAAAGTGCTGGAGTAACTCAGCAGGTCAGGCAGCATCTCCGGAGCACGTGGAAAGGTGACGTTTGACGATATGGGGTTGGGATAAATAATGCCGTGACTTTTTGAAACTCTCAATGGTTGACATGGACTTTTAAAATGAAAATCCCAACTTTTGTGTAATTCAGGTGAAATCTTTAATTTGCTATAGCGTTTTAATTTTTTATTTTAGAAAATGGTATAATTTAGCAGACGTGAATGTGGAATTGTGCAATCTAATATCCAAGCAGGTTTTGTGTGTGGCTTCATTTGCGATCTTTCTCTTTAAAGCTGGAAGGTTGCATCAAGGGAGAAATTCAAACGGTTCCTCTGGAAAGCTCGACCAAAGAAGAAGCCCATTGGACCTTGCAACGTTGCTCTGGACCAGTGACATTGCACTTCAGAGCAAACTTTGACGGTAAGCCAATAGCAAAGAGAGGAATGGATCGGGTCGATGCGCAGAGTCTCTTGCCCAGAGGATTCGTGCCCTGATGGATAAGTGAGAGTTTTAGATTTAGCTCTTAGAGCTAATGGAATCAAGAGATATGGGGAGAAAGGGGTACTGATTCTGGATGGCGGTGCTGGCTCGAAGGGCCGAATGGCCTACTCCTGCACCTATTTTTCCATGTTTCTAGTCGGTGAATCGAGGACCAGAGGACATAGGTTCAAGGTGAATGGGGAAAAGATTTAATAGGAATCTGAGGAGTAACATTTTCACACAAAGGGTGGTGGGTGTATGGAACAAGCTGACAGATGACGGTCAGAACCTTTTACCCAGGGTGGAAATATCAATGTCTAGAAGGCACAGTTTTAAAGAGATGTGTGGGGCAAGTCATTTTACACGGAGGGGTGGGTGCCTGGAACGTGCTGCCAGGGGTGGTGGTGGAGGCAGATACGAGTGTATATGCGTGATACAAGTTTTAGAGGCTTTAAGATGGGCACGTAGCTGTGCAGGGAATAGAGGGATATGGATCACCTGCAGGAAGATGGGTGAACTTGGCACCATGTCCGGCACGGGTGTTGTGGGCTGAAGAGCCTGTTGCTGGTGCTGTACTGTGCTGTGTTCTGCATCTGGAACCGTCATGTATACATGTGTAGGAAGGGACTGCAGATGCTGGTTTAAACCGAAGATGGACACAAAGAGCTGGAGTAACCCGGCGGGACAGGCAGCATCGCTGGAGAGAAGGAATGGGCGACGTTTCGGGTTGGGTCGGTGAGTCTGAAGAAGGGCCTCGACTCGAAGCATCACCCATTCCTTCTCTCCAGTCATGTATACATGTCTGTATGAGGAAGAGGCAGCCAGATGGGGGGGGAGCATGATGCCATGTGACCTCCTGAAGCTCTCTGCGTCAGGCATATACTCGCAGTCTCTGTTGCGACCGCATTTGTCGTCGCTTGGATGCGGTTACAAGGGACTTGTTGTGCACGCCTTTCACCGAGCATGAGTTCTTTCTTGGCATGCTTCAAACCTAAGCCAAAGAAATAATATGTTTATAAAACGCGAATGAAAGTTGCGGCTGTTTACTCAAGCGTGGGTACAATTTTAAATCTAACCTGCAAGCCACAATGGATGGAGTTTTAGTTATAGGCTGGGGTGTGAAGCTGCCTATTCAAGTCTGTGTATTGAATTTGATAATGTGCGCTGAAGCATGAACATTTTTTTCAAAGGTGAATTGTGGTCATGCTTTATGTAGAAAAAACAGGCACTCTACAAATCTGGAGCGGCCGCAGGACCTGGCGCAGCGGGTAGAGCTGCTGCCTCACAGCGCCAGTGACCCAACCTGGTTCGATCCTGACCTCGGGTGCTATTGGTGTGGAGTTTGCACGTTCTCCCTGTGACCGCGTGGGTTTCCTCCGGGTGCTCCTGTTTCCTCCCGCATCCCAAAGGCCCGAGTAACATTGCCTTGAACGTGCAGAGAGAGTGGGATGACCTGGAACTAGCGTGCATGGGTAATCAATGGTCGGCAAGGCCTCTTCCCACGCTGCATCTCTAAACTAAACGGAGCCCATAACGCTGATGAAAGGGGTTAAATGATGTGATCTCCAATTAGAGGTTGGTGTAGTAAGGGAAATACAGCATCATTTGTGCTTCCCCTTCACCAGGCTCAAAATGGACCATTTAAATTTAAGATTCAGAACAATAACCATTTGGAAATCCTCAGGAGTCCCTTGCTCTGAGGTGGTGAGCTGTTTCCTGAATTTAATTTACTACCGGATTGATTTGCAATAAAGCTGGGATGGGTGCAGCAGCACAACACACTGGCCCATCACCCCTGCAATTTATCACCTGAAGATGTTAATCATTTTCTGCCCATTCTCTACGGGAGGGAGGTCAAACGCCTGGCCAAGTAGAACAGATATCGAACTGACTCCATTATTCTCCTGCATGCATTCTAACATCCGCACGAGGAACCTCGAATGCTGCAATCCACGGCAAGACACAAAGCGTCTTGATTAGTACGGGTGTCGGGACTTATGGGGAATAGGTGGGAGAATGGGGTTGAGAGGGAAAGATAGATCAGCCATGATTGAATTGCGAGTAGACTTCGGCTGAATGGCCTAAATCTGTTCCTATAACATAAACACATGAACATGCTGGAGGAACTCAGTGGGTCAGGCAGCATCTGTGGAGGGAATGGACAGATGACATTTCAGGTGGGGACCCTTCTCCAGACTGGCCAGATGTATCGGCTGGTGGTTTATTTATGATGGTCACCCATCAGTCGGACACATCTGCTGCCCTTTTGGCAGACAGTCAACCCACGATTCATTGATACAAACATTAGTTTGGAAACAGGCCCTTCGGCCCACTGAGAGCACACTGACCATCGATCACACTAGTTCTACGTCATTCCATTTTCGCATCCACTCCCTGCACACTAGGGGGAATCTAAGAGGCAAACTCATTGACAAACCTGCGCAGATGTTGGGGATGTGCGAGGAAATCAGATCAGCCAGCACGACAGCGCAGCGGTAGAGTTGCAGCCTCACAGCGCCAGAGACACGGGTTCAATTTTGACTACAAGTGTTGTCTGTACGGAGTTTACACGTTCTACCCGTGAGCTGCGTGGGTTTTCTCCGGGAAGCTGCGGTTTCCTCCTACACTCCACAGACACGAGGATTTGTAGGTTAATTGTAAAATGTCCCTGCTGTGTTTATTCTCAAGGCTACAAGAAACTGCAAAAGGATCTGGAAGATGGCTGCATCATGTCGGGGGATTCGTTTTACGTTCGAGCCAATCTGAGTATCGCCGGGCAGACGGACAACTGCTCGATGTGCGTGAAGTGTGACGAGATCATTCACGTCTTAGACACCATGTTCCAGGGCAGATGTGAATGGCTGTGCGCTCGAGTCGACCTGTTCACCGACAAGGATCTGGAAAGAGGCACCATCCCGAGTTACTGCAGGTAACTGGGATCGGGATTTAATGCACTGGGTTTTCCAGTTGCATATTGTCTATTGTGCACCCATATCACCCATCTGAGGTATGCTTTTACGAAATTGTATTCCCTTCCTTTTTACTGCCAGCAGGGGTAACAGGGGAATATTTTCTTATATTCCCCTTTCTAGCGAACGCCTATGGACTTTACCTGTTAAAACAGCGGGGAATATAGTCTTATATTCCCCTGGTCTCACATCCGGGAACTTGGCAACGTGACGCTGCGTGACGGCAACATGACGCTGCGTGCGAAATTTAAAATTTATTCTCAAAACAAACAAAATGGCAGCCGGTTGCGAGAAGAGGTTCGCGATTTAAAAGTTCGACCTTCACATTGTCACATAAATGAATTACATAAATGAAACATAAATGTTACATTGTTTTAGTACCCTTATTTACAATGTTGCAATGGTTTTAGTACCCTTATTTACAATGTTGCAATGCATATTGCAAAATGTATAGATACATTCATATCATATGAGATGTTCAGATTTTCCTCTAGATGTCTGATAATGGGTAATAATAACAATATTGACTGTCCTCTTTCGGGAGATACGACATATATTGCCCTCACTAGATCCATATTGCCCTCGTCTTCGACTCGGGCAATATGAATCTACTTCAGGCAATATATGTCGTATCCCCCTCAAGGCCAGTCAATATTCTATTATTGTGCACCTCCAGATATTCTTGACCCAAATAATTGTTTGTAACTGTGGAGCCTGAGGACATGGTGGCCAAAGTGGGGTCAACTCGAGATGAATCTAGCGAATGTGAATGGTCAAACCACCAACTACCCTCTCTCTGCAAGATGGTGAATCATTTAGTGAATCATTTCATTTGGCTACACTTTGGATAGATTGTTTAAGACAATAACATCTTCTGAGTAAATACATGTTAAAACCAACTTGCTTCTAAGGGAACCAATGACTTAGACAGAAGGCTCCACAGTTCTCCACCAAAGAGTCTTAAAGGAATGTAATGTCACTTGTTCAAATGTTTATGCAGCTGCCTAGATGCTATGTGAAGAAGTAAAGGGCCTGTCCCACTTACATGTCCTTGGCACGCAAATTACACGACCTCGTGGTCGCGTTGAGGCGCACGGGCATCGTATGGCCGCGCGGGGCCGCTCCCACTGAGAATTGCGGAGGAGTATGAGGGCTCCGAAATTTTTGTAGCGAACAAAATCTTCGCCCGCCAACAGCCTGTCGCGGAACTGACGGCCAAAGTGGGACAGGCCCAAGACCCTTGCACGACGCAACGTCTCACCTCCAACAGCAGCGGAAGCAGGCAAACGATCGCCGAGCTCGGCCTGGGGCTCACGGCCGTTGCGGTCCGGATCCGCCCCACTTCTACTCCCAGAGCGGGGGCCAAGAAAATTGAAGATAGACACAAAATGCAGGAGTAACTCAGCGGGACAGGCAGCATCTCTGGAGAGAAGCAATGGATGACGTTTTGGGTCAAGACCCTTCTTTTCAGACTGAAGAAGAGTCTCGACACGAAACGTCACCCGTTGTTTCTCTCCAGGGATGCTGCCGGTCCTGCTGAGTTACTCCAGCTTTGTGTCCATCTTCAAATGACGTCACGCGCTCCAGACGGCTGTGGAGCATGAAATCGCGCGCAACCTTCGCGGGACCGTCGTGGCTCAACGCAGTCACGAGGTTGCGTAATTTGTGTGCCAAGGACACACATAAGTGGGACAGACCCTTACGTCATCTTTGGTCTTTATGCGTGAATCTAACTCCTACAATATTCATGCCTCATTGACAACCCAATCGAGTGTAAATAGAGACACAAGGAACTGTAGATGGTGGAAACTTGTGGAAAAACTCAAAGTGCTGGAGTAACTCAGCGGGTCAGGCAGCATCTGTGGAGGGAATGCAGTAAATTGGTGTCGTATAATAACACAGTGTGTTTCCAGCGATGCCCTCTAGTGGTGATGGTGATGCTCCAACTGGGAGACGCCTTGCAAGTTATACTCGTGAACCTTGTAGAGAAGTACGGTTGAATATTTCATTCCTCGACTGCCTGACTAGGGGATACTCATTTTGGACCACAGCAAAAACAAGAACATAAAGGTCATAAGTGATAGGAGCAGAATTAGGCCATTCGGCCCATCAAGTCTACCCTGCCATTCAATCATGGCTGATCTATCTCTCCCTCCTAACCCCATTTTCCTGCCTTCTCCCCATAACCTCTGACACCTGTACTAGTCATGAATCTATCAATCTCTGCCTTAAAAATATTCATTGACTTGGCCTCCACAGCCTTCTGTGGCAAAGAATTCCACAGATTCACCACCCGCTGACTAAAGAAATTCCACCTCATCTCTTTCCTAAAGGAATTCTGAGGTTATTAACCTCTGGTCCTAGATTCTCCCACTAGTGGAAACATCCTCTCCACATCCACTCTATCCAGGCCTTTCACTATCTAAAATAAAATAGTTTTCATTGTTTGTGAAAGTCTTTCAGCTTTGGCAGCTGATGGTGGGAAGGCGCGGGTCAAAGCATTTGTTGCATAAGGCCGTGAACTTTGTAACCTCGGCAACCAGGACAGATTGTAGAAAGGATTAGTGAGGAGTGTAGGTGAGGCAGGTATTGTTGGGATGTGGAGCAAAGGGGAAGATACAGAATGCAGAATCTAGTTCTCAGCATTGTAGAGCATCAGTTCCATAGACACAGCCCAATGTCCGCAATGGGGTAGAGATGAATCGGACAGTACCCTGGCTTATGGGACTGTTCAGAAGCCTGATAACAGAGGGGAAGAAACTGTTCCTGGGTCTGGTGGTGTGGGCATTGAAACTTCTGAACCTTAATACTGCGCTGGCTCTTTGCAAAATCTTCCTGTTATTTTTTATCCCACCACTCATTGTCTCTTTTCCTGCGGCATTTTCAGAAGTATCCAATTTGAATCTTACTATTGTACACAGAATCGGGGACTGCAAAGAAAGAATATTTATCCATTAAGCAAATGAAACCGACACTCAAATAAAGTTATCTTTAAAAGGAGCTGAATATATTTATTATCTGGCATTAAAAAAGGAATGCAGTGCCACCCTGAGGATAGATAACAGAGGGGCAACAGTTCAGATCTGAGAGAATTTATTGCTGTTTCAAATATATCCGAAGCAATCCCATCTATCTTAAGTATTCTTGGAGTACAGGCATAGTAGTCTGTGCTCACTGCAAATGGCTCAGATCACAGGGAATGAAAGATTATCTAGCCTTAAAGCTTTTTATTAATCAATACACTAGTTAATAGAATTTTTGACAAGAAGGTACGATTAAGGATGCAGACTGCTGGTACTCGGACCCATGGACTGTGTTGTACTGAGAGGCCGAGACAATGTTTCTACGTTTCCTTACCATCGTCTGCTTTAGTCAGAGGGCGGTGAATCTGTGGAACTCTTTGCCACAGACGGCTGTGGAGGCCAAGTCAGTGGATATTCTTAAGGCCGAGATAGATGGATTCTTGATTAGTACGGTGTGTCGGGGGTTATGGGGGGAAGGCAGTTGAATGGGTTAGGAGGGAGAGATGGATCAGCCATGATTGAATGGCGGAGTAGACTTGATGGGCCGAATGGCCTAATTCTACTCCAGTTCGTTCTGACCTTATGATCTGTCGTTTTCACACCTTACCCTTCCATATCTCTAGACTCCCTCTCCCCTGACTCAGTCTGAAGAAGGGTCTCGATCTGAAACATCACCCATTCCGTCTCTCCAGAGATGCCGCCTGTCCCGCTGAGTTACTCCAGCATTCTGTACCTATCTTCCGTGTATAACCAGCATCTGCAGTTCCTTCCTAGACAGTCAGGACCCCTTTCCCAGGATGGATGTGTTAAAGAAGAGAGGGAATAATTTGAGTCCATTTGGATCAGAGTCAGTCTTGGCTGAATGGGAACATTTTTGCTTCTAAGTTGGAAGGCTGTGTGTGTTTAGGGTTCGTTGACTTTTGGTACAGTGACAATCTTTGTTTGGCATGTTGTCCAAACAGATCAGATATACCATTCATAGATACTTCGATAATCCGTTCAAACTCAATTACGATAAAAGGGAAGAGCTCAGAATGCGGTTCTCAGCATTGTAGAACATCAGTTATGAAGAGTAGACAAAAGTGCTGGAGAAACTCAGCGGGTGCAGCAGCATCTATGGACCGAAGGAAATAGGCAATAGGAAATAGGCAACGTTTCGGGCCGAAACCCTAAGATCAGAATGATTTTTCCAGCATTTTCTGCTTTTACTTCAAAGGGACAACTGGCAGTAAAGTGCTTCAGGTTGACTTGAAAGATGAACTGAGAGGCACTTTATAAAAGCAAGTCTTTCATCTTTTTTTTTCAATTTGAAAGCTGAAAGAATCTTTAAGGTGGTATTAAACCAACAACCTTTATAAGTTGGGAAGCTCCTACTAGTTATAAGTTGTTACTTCCATTTGGTTCAGAGTCGGCCTTGGCTGAACGGTAAAGTTTTCACTTCTAAATTGGAAGGTTGTGGGAATCTGTCCCATGGCAGAGGGTGGAGCGTGGAATCCACACTGATCGTCACAGATGGGTAAGCTGTTCGTTTGGAGATGCTCTCTGAATGGAAGGTTAGACCAAGGTGATGTCTGTTACCAAAGATTCTTTGTCCCTGCCAGAGAGAGCAATCTCTGACGTGTAGGTTACGGATTATTTATCAATTAACTCTCCGGCGGCAGGTTTATCTGCTTGGTATCAGGATGTTGTGCGTGGAACTAATTGCTTTAGTTTAATTTAGAGATACAGTGTGGAAACAGGCCCTTCGGCCCACCGAGTCCGCACCCACCAGCGGTCCCCGCACATTAACGTTATCCTACACTCACTAGGGACAATTTACATTTATACCGAAGCCAATTAACCCGGAGTGTGGGAGGACACCAAAGACCCCGGAGAAACTCACGCAGGTCACGGGGAGAAAGTACAATGTAAGAGACGGCCCCGCGATCGGGATCAGACCCTGGTCTCTGGCGCTGTAACGCAGAGACTCTACCATGCGCCACCCCGCTTGTATAATCACTTGCAACATTCCCCAGGTTATAGTAGTCACTACATTTAAGGACAAAGAAATACGTTTAGAAATACGTTAACATGTTTAGAAATATATTAAGAAATACATTTTGGCCTGGAAATATCTAGGATGTTCAGTGATCATGATGCTATATAACAGCGTGTTCATTATTTTTATCTTTATGCTTATTGGGAGAGGGCAACTTTGGAAATATTATAAATAGACGCAAAGTGCTGGATTAACTCAGCGGGTCTGCCAGCATCTCTGGAGAAAATGCATGAATGATATTTTAGGTCGGGAGCCTTCTTCAGACTGATCGTAGTAGCGAGAATTGGTATTTTGATAGATCAGAGATGCACAAATGAACAATACATTTGGAGACACAAGAAACTGCAGATGCTGGAAGATGCAGAGACCCTGGTTTGATCCTGACCTCGGGTGCTATCTGTGTGGAGTTTGCACGTTCTCCCTGTGACCGCGGACGTGATGCGTTCCTCCAGGTGCTCCCCTTTCCTCCCACATCCCAAAGCCCTACATGTTTGGAGGTTAACTGTAAAATTACCCCTAGTGTTTGGGGAGTGGAGGAGAAAGTGGGATAACATAGAACTAGTGTGGCCAGATGATCAATGGTTGGTGTGGGCTCTGGGCCGAATGGCCTGTTTCCATTTTGTGTATCTCTAAACATTCACAGGCCTTTCTAACAGCACAGAGGGTTAAATATCTGCCATTCAGTGGGAAACAGACCCAGAAGTTCCCATCTGCAACTGATATCTGGACAAGGATTAATATTATGTTCCAGTTGCTAATATTAGCAACACAACTGGCCGCTGGTAAGATGAAGAAATCTGTTTTATATTTGTGGCAACATTTCTGCTAGCATTAATGAGCATAACTCGTCATGTGCCACTTTCAGACAATTTTTGGAGCATAATCGGAGCATTAAACAGCACAGAGGAAATCTGATAACGCTATCATATACAGTGCTACTCTTTGAACCAGCTATCAGTTTGGTTCCACTGCCACTCCTCTTTCCCAATGGCCTGCCAATTATTTTGTTTTCGTTATATTCATATAGTTTTTAAACTTTTCCTTATACTTTCCTGGGATGTTGACAAAGAAAGGATTTATGAGCGTGTTGCCAGGACTAGATGGTGTGAGCTATAGGGAGAGGTTGAGTAGGCTGGGTCTCTATTTCATGGAGGATGAGGGGAGATCTTATAGAAGAGTATAAAATCATGAGAGGAATAGATCGGGTAGATGCACAGTCTTAGATCCAGAGTAGGGGAATCGAGGACCAGAGGACATAGGTTCAAGTGAAGGGGAAAGATTTAATAGGAATCAGAGGGGTAACATTTTCACACAAAGGGTGGTGGCCAGAGGAGGTAGTTGAGGCTGGAACTATCCCATCGTTTAAGAAACAGTTGGACAGGTACATGGATAGGACAGGTTTGGAGGGATATGGACCAAGTGCAGGCAAGTGGGACTAGGGTAGCTGGGACATTATTGGGCGAGTTGGGCCGAAGGGCCTGTTTCCACACTGTATGACTCTATTGCCTATCCTAAATGCCCTTGAAGAGGAATGGTGAAATGCTGCAGTCCCTCCAGTGAGGGTGTGAGTGCCCAGAGTTGTGATGGGTCAGGACTGCTCGCGTTTGGCCCCCACGATCATGAAGGGACAACAATCTATTGTCAAGGAAGGATGGTGTGTGATGGAGGGGAACCGTCCTGCAGACATGGGCCTTTACGCCTCTGGTGCCCACGTCCTTCTTGGTGGTAAAGGCTTGGGATTTGGTCCGATGAAGGGTCCCGACCTGAGACGTTTCCCATCCATGTCCTCCAGGGACGCTGTCTGACCTGCTGAGATACAATGGCATTTTGTGTCTTCCGTTGGATTTGTGTCTGGCTAGGTGGTGTTGGCGTAGCTGAGGCAAGTACCTGCCGTGCATTCTGTTCATGGGACAGGCTGCTGGCTGTTGAGCGATGGTGGAGTGGACACCAATCAAGAAGGTTGTCTGGTCCTGGGTGCTGTTGAGCTTCTTGAGCAATGTCGGAGTTACACTTGCCCATGGTCGTGTGGAGTGTGACGTCACGGTCCAGGCGATCAATGCAAGGCTCTGGGATGTTCAAATTTGACTTTAGTTCGTAGTCACGCATACCGAGGTACAGTGAAAAGCTTTAGTTGCGTACCAATCGGTGAAAGGAAAGACAATACATGATTACAATCGAGCCATTTACAGTTTACAGATACAGGATAAAGGAATAATATTTAGTGCAAGATAAAACCAGAAAGGTCCGGTCAAAGATAGTCCGAGGGTCTCCAATGAGGTAGATAGTTGTTCAGGACCGCTCTCTAGCTGGTAATTGGATGATTCAGTTGCCTGATAACAGCTGGGAAGAAACTGTCCCTGAATCTGGAGACAGTCAAGTGACAGGTCACTGTCCTCAGGGCTCCCTGCCTCTGAGTTGTTCTTGTAATTAAAGTAATTGAATGCCAAGGACAGGTGGTTAGACTGCCTCTTGTTGGAGATAGTTGAGAGATACAGCATGGAAGGCACAGGCCATTCAGCCCTTGGGTGGGATCGAACCTGGGTCTCCGGCGCAGCAACTCTACCACTGCGCCACCGTGACATTTTATTCAATTGAACAGTATATAAAACAGAATGTCACTGTATTTAGGTACATGTGACAATAAAATACCATTGAACCATTCTCTTTTTTTCTTAAAGTCTTAGTCCCGATGTGAAACGTCACCAATTGCTGCCTGACCGGATTAGTTACTCCAGCACTCTGTACCTTTTTTTACCTTCTAACATATTCAGTTAGATGAACTGTGGCCAATCTGAACATCCAACCACTTTCGTCCTGGGCCTCCTCCATGACCAGAGTGAGTCCCACCGCAAATTGGAGGAGCAGCACCTCACATTTCGCTTGGGTAGTTTACACCCCAGCGGTATGAACATTGACTTATCCAATTTCAGGTAGTCCCTGCTTTCTCCCTCCTTCCCCTCCCCTTCCCAGCTCTCCCACAGCCCACTGTCTCCACCTCTTCATATCTTCTTCCCGCCCCCCCCCCCCCCGTCTGAAGAAGGGTCTCAACCCGAAATGTCACCTATTCCTTCGCTCCATAGATGCTGCCTCACCTGCTGAGTTTCTCCAGCATTTTTGTCTGCATTAATTTATTGAAAATTTTTACATTGGATTTACAGGGATAACAAATTAAATGAAGCAGCAGTGCAGGATTTGGAAGCTGCTGTTATGTTTTGTTTTGATCCATTATTGTGTTAGATATCGTGCGTTGTGGTTATGTGTGTGCGTTGTTTTCCTGGAGATCACAAGTGTGGCCTCTTCACTGAGCTGTCAGCTCGAATAGATTTCAACATAGTGCGAGGACAGTTACCTCCACACAACCACGGGCTCCAAGTGACCTCATGCCCTCACTGCCTGCATCCATCATGCTGCAAAATTGCAATTTTAAAGTTCCAGCTCAAAAGAATCCAACGCAAGTTTTGGAAAATGCATTCCCAATTTCATTGTTCCTGAAGATGATATTCTGTGCACTCTCCGAAGACTGCAGGAAGATGAGACTAGTGCATCCTGGCATCATGTTGGGCACGGACATTGTGGGCCGAAGGGCCTGTTCCTGTGCTGTACTGTTTTATGTTGGGAGAATATACTGGGAGCAGGAGTCGGCCATTCGGTCCTTCGAGCCACTCTCCACGCCCGCTCCGGCTACCAGAAGCTCCCGCCGCATGGCGCCAGCTGGCTGGGTAACTGGCGGGCGCAGGGGGGACGGTGCAATGCTGCAACTGTATTGTGAACAACCTTGGGCACCATATCTGAGGAAGGATGTGTTGGCTCTGGAGAGGGTCCGTTGGAGGTTTTACAAGAATGATCCCAGGAGTAGGAGGGAGAGATAGATCAGCCATGATTAAATGGCACAGCAGACTTGATGGGCCGAATGGCCTTTTTTTTAGTTTAGAGTTTCAGTGTGGAAACAGGCACCCACTTGGGACAATTTTTTACATTTACCAAAGCCAATTAACCTACAAACCTGTACGTCTTTGAAATGTGAGAGGAAACCGAAGATCTCTGAGAAAACCCACGCAGGTCACGGGGAGAACGTACAAACTCCGTACAGACAGCACCCGTGGTCGGGATCGAACCCGAGTCTCCGGCGCTGCATTCGCTGTAAGGGAACAACTCTACCGCCGCGCCACCGTGACTAATTCTACTCCTATCACTTATGACCTTATGAACGGGAGCCTCAGTGTGCTATAACCAAAATCGGCTGTCTTGAGGTCCGCTTTCGCGAGGGTTTGCTGTCAGAATAAGAGAACTTTCCTAGACTTGTGTAAGGGGAATGCTGCCTCAACAACCTGCTGATGGCTCAAAAGCCGTGAGGTTTTGTTATTAAATAATTCAGAACGACACAGGCAGGCTAGGCAAACAGCTGGCAGATTCAATTTCATGTGATAATTGTCAAGTGATCTATGTGGAAACAGTGCCTTTGTCATGGATTCATGCCCATCATTTCCTGAACATGCAGATTCAGGCAGAAAGGCCATGACATTTTTTATTTTTCTAAGCTGAAAAGCAACTTGCATTCGAGTGTCTTCCATCATCTCAGTTACCCTGAAGTGGTTTCCAGCTAATGATGTACTTTTCAAGGGTGGATAAAGCAGAAAATACAGCGATAAATCTAGAAACATTTTTCCACAGGTAGCCATGTGATAATGATTGGATTAATTTTAGTGATTGTGTGTCAGGGACGATTTTACCTGGGGCTCCAACAGTGAGGAAGTAGAGGTAAATGGACTGCAGGGTAGCCAATGTAACTCCACTTTTTAAGAAATAAGGGAGAGAGAAAACGGGAGATGATAGACCTGTTGGCCTTACATTGGTAGTGGTGAAGATGCTTGAGTCAATTATCAAAGGTATTATAGCAGGGTATTTGGAAAGCAGTGACGGGATCGGTCAAAGTCAACATGGATTTATGAAGGGGAAATAATGCTTGACTAATCTTCTGGAATTTTTGAGGATGTAACAAGTAGAATGGACAAAGGGGAGCCAGTGGATGCGGTGTATCTGGACTTTCAAAAAGCCTTTGACAAGGTTCCACACAAGAGATTGCCAAAAGTGCAAAGCTTTTTTGTTGCGTGCTATCCAGTCAGCGGAAAAACTGTACGTGATTGCAATCGAGCTGTCCACAGTGTACATAAAGGTGAAAATGTATAATACACGATAAATGCCAGTAAAGTCCGATTAAAGATGGTTCAAAGTTCTCCAATGAGGTAGATGGGAGGTCAGGACCGCTCTCTAGTTGTTGGCAAGATGGTTCAGTTGCCTTATAACAGCTGGGAAGAAACTGTCCCTGAATATGGAGGTGTGCGTTTTCACACTTCTGTACCTCTCAGAGGGAGTGACCGGGGCGAGACTTGTCCTTGATGATGCTGCTGGTCTTGCCGAGGCAGCGTGAAGTGTAGATGGAGACAATGGAAGGGAGGTTGGTTTGTGTGATGGACTGGTCAAGTCCGACGTGACAATGGTCTTAACATTAGATTAGGAAAAAGGGAAGTGCAACGAGATCTGTGTGTCCTTGTACACCAGTCACTGAAAGTAAACATGCAGGTACAGCAGGCAGTGAAGAAAGCTAATGGCATGTTGGCCTTCATAACGAGAGGATTTGAGTATAGGAGTAATGAGGTCCATCTGCAGTTGTACATGGCCCTGGTGAGACAACATCTGGGGTATTGAGTGCAGTTTTGGTCTCCTAATTTGAGGAAGGACATCCTTGCTATTGAGGCAGTGCAGCGTAGGTTCACGAGGTTAATCCCCAGGATGGCAGGACTGTCATATGAGGAAAGATTGGAAAAATTGGGCTTGTATTCACTGGAATTTAGAAGGATGAGAGGGGATCTTATAGAAATGTAGCAAATCATATAAGGACTGGACAAGCTAGATGCAGGAAAAAATGTTCCCAATGTTGGGGGAGTCCAGAACCAGGAGCCACAGTCTAAGAACAAAGGGGAGGTCATTTAAAACTGAGGCGAGAAAAAACGTTTTCACCCAGAGTTGTGAATTTGTGGAATGCTCTGCCATAGAAGGCAGTGGAGGCCAATTCCCTGGATGAATTTAAAAGAGAGTTAGATAGAGCTCTAGGGGCTAGCGGAATCAAGGGATATGGGGATAAGGCAGGCACGGGTTACTGATTGTGGATGATCAGCCATGATCACAATGAATAGTGGTGCAAGCTCGAAGGGCCAAATGGCCTCCTCCGCTTCCACCTATTTTCTATGTTTCTAGGTTAAGATTCTTGGCTCCTGCTGCACATTCAACTTCTGATGGATTTTTCATTAAAATACATTACAACCTGAATATTGCCAGTTTCATGATGAAAAGCTCAGCAAGGCAAAACAGCTGCTCTTGTCCCATGTGTCATATTTCCATCCAATTCTTCACAGCCTCTGCTCTCTGAGAGAGAAGTGGGTGGATTTACGGCAGCTAACACTGAATGGGTGTTTTATAGTGTGTGTGTGTGTGTGTGTGTGTGTGTGTGTGTGTGTGATTCATGTGGGGTCAAGGAAACAATGTTGAGGGTGATGGGCTTGTCCCACTCACATTCTTTTTGGCAACTGTCCCCCCCCCCCCCCCCCCCCCCCCCCCACGACAATGTCTGCGACAAGCTACGTCAATCTACGGCGACCATTAGGACGCCCACCTATGGCAACCTACGACATTTATTTCCACCCGCGACAAGCGCCGACAATTCAGTCGCCAGTACCCGTCGCAGGTTGACGTAGGAAGTTGCCACTGGAATTCACCTAAGTCAGCACCGGCGACAACCTACGTACGTCATCCTGGCTACGATCGTTGGCGTCAAGCCCACGGGCGCCGACTGTCGCCGAAAAGTTTTGAACATTTCAAAATCCAGCGGCGGCTAGAAAATAGGTACGACTCTTTGGGCGACTGAGGAGGCGTACAGGCGACACCCCGGCGACCATGTGACGACAGCCTAGTCGCCTGTAGTTGCCTAAAAAATCGCCTCAGTGGGACGGGGCATAATGCTGCCAAGTGGCTCTTTCAGCTGGAGGTGATCAACCAGTTCCTAGCCTTGCACATCGAGCCAGATTGGAAGAGGATGGTGAAACAAAGAACTGCAGAAACCTGCTGAGTTACTCCAGCACTTTGTGTCTTTTTGTGTATTAACCTGCATCTGCAGTTCTTTGTTTCTAGTGTGAACGTGTGATTGGTTGGTGTGGACGTGGCGGGTCGCAGTGCTTGTATCCGTGCTGTATCTCTAAACTACACTAACCTAAACTGTAAAGGGAGAGAGATTAATGTTTTGGGAGAGAATTCACAAATCTAAAGAAGGAAATTAAATAAAGAGCCAGTTAGATCCATGCTGTGGTGAGAAAGCAGAATTTAGAAATAAGGAACTGCAGATGCTGGTTGATACACAAAGGGACACAGAGTGCTGGAGTAACTCAGCGGGTCAGGCAGCATCTGTGGAGAACATGGATAGGTGACGTTTCACAGAGTGCTGGAGTAACTCAGCGGGTCAGGCAGCATCTCTGGAGAACATGGAGAGGTGACGTTTCACAGAGTGCTGGAGTAACTCAGTGGGTCAGGCAGCATCTGTGTTGAACATGGAGAGGTGACGTTTCACAGAGTGCTGGAGTAACTCAGCGGGTCAGGCAGCATCTCTGGAGAGCATGGAGAGGTGACGTTTTGGGTGGGGACTCTTCTTCCGACCGATGAAGGGGATGATGTTCAGTCACGGGCATCGAACCAGCCACAGCGACATTAAAGTGGAAGCATGCCGGGATCACTGGAGCTCAACCAGTCCTGTATGTGTAATCCTCTGCCTTCATCTTTCTCTTACAGAGCTCAGCAGCTGCTCCTGGTGAAGCTTCAGAGACTGATGTACCGTGGCAGCAGAGACGAGACAGACAATCAATATAGCACGCTCCGCGGATTATGGGTCTGTCTTCCCATCACTCTGAATAATTCATACTCTTGTGTACAATCAATTTCCATTAAGTGAATAACCTATTTTGCCTCAAAACCTCTGCTATTTATCTAAAGTGTTGACATTACCGAAATCTGTGAATATTTGGGTACAGCACACCACTCACTGTGGCAATGCCCTTCAAATCTCTAAGTGCATAATCACATGCAAAACATGACGTCTGAGAGTAAGTCCACTCCTGGAAGTGGGTTCAAACCTGGATATAAACTACCGGCATGCTTATACTGAGAAGATTGTCTACTCAGCTGTGGGTCATCAGGACAACATGAATAGAAATATCTAAAGTTATGAGAGGCATAGATGGAGTGGAAAGTCAGACCCTTTTTCCCCCCAGGATGAAAATGTCAAAGATTAGAGGGCAGAGCTAAACCCCTCTCCCCTCTAGCTTTGGGTGCCTGGAACGCGCTGCCAGGGGTGGTGGGGGAGACAGATAGGATAGCGGTGCAGAAGAGGCTTTCAGATCGGCACATGGATCTGCAGGGAATGGAGGGGATATGCGTCACTTCCAGGAACGGGAGATTAGTTTATCTTGCCATTGTGTTCAGCACAGACCTTGTAGCAGAAGGGGCCTGTTCCTATGCTGTACTGTTATATGTTAAATACTATTGAAGACCCAGTAAGCCTACTCCATGTATTGATCACCCGGCTGGTTGCAACATTTTTTTTTATATGTCTCATCAGAAGAGGAATAAATCTGGTAATGCATAGTCTTTTGCCCAGAGTAGGGGGAATGAGAATCGGAGGACATAGGTTTAAGGTGAGGGGAGAGAAAGATTTAATAGGAACCTGAGAGGTAACTTTTTTACAAGGGTGGTAGGTATATGGAATGGGCTGCTAGAGGAGGTAGCTGAGGCAGGTACTATCATACCATTTAAGAGACATTTGGACAGGTACATGGATAGGATAGGTTTAGAGGGTTTTGGGCCAAGCGCGGGCAGGTGGGACTAATGTAGATGGAGCATGTTGGTCAGCGTGGGCAAGTTGGGCCAAGGGGCCTGTTTCCGCACTGTTTAACTCTATGACCTGCTAACTAATCATCAAGTCCAGAGCCATGGAGAAGAATTTATCAGACTCCTCCTTGATCTGATTTTTCCCCAGTCAAATCTAATTTGGTTGCTGCTCTGACCCACCCGATGCACCAAATTGTGGAAATATTTTGAGAACGTAAAGTGGCCGTGCCGAGGCATGAGTGAAGAATGCAGTGAGAAGCCGGAACAACCTGCAATCCCAACATATCGCTTAATTGAACTGTCTGGCGTGGGAGAGAGACTGAAAATAATTTTGGATTGTCAATACTTGATTTCTTAAAGTACATCTGCACTTGCTTGTGATGCATTCAATTGGGGCTGGGCCATTTGTGTGGTGTTATGTTGCAAACTGTTTAAATGCCCACTATAGATATTTACAAATTTTTGCTGTAATCAATTAAATAAGATATTGGATTTTTGCAAAATTTCAAAATTGTAATAGGTTTTTGCAACGGCTGGAACCGCGTGGCGATGCATTCAGAATAATGAATCGGTAGGAGGGAATGACAAGGCACTTACAAAATCGAAGGATTGAAATAATGACATAAAACACTGGAGCAAAATTAGTTTAACCTGCCCACTGCAGGGAGGCTGCTATTTATTTAAGCCACTTTAGAACTCTGTGAAAACTCTGAATGAGATACTCATGGGAAACATAAAGTGCTGGAGTAACTCGGGCAGCCTGTGCGTAGAAGTTAGGCCAGCCGGTGAAACGTGTGATTGTTCTCTCTTCCAGAGCCTTTTCCAGCCTGAAGAACAACCTCCTACTGATCCCAGGGCTCCACGCCTCTCGCGAGCAAGTGTTTTCCTCGGACAGATTTTACAGGTGACTATTTCCGACCTCATGAGGGGCTCAGCACAAGTTACACAATCCTTCAGATCCACCACAGCTCCACAATGGCCTTCACCCACCCGATCAACGTCAACTGCTTGCTGTTCTTGCTGTTGTCAACGTGACAGTAGATATTAGAGCAAAGAAGGCAGCGACTTATGAGGATGTTGCCAGGACTTGAGGGGGCCTGATCTGTAGAGGGAGGTTGGGCAGGCCAGGGCTTTATTCCTTGGAGCGCAGGAGCACAAGGGGTGATCTGATGGAGGTATATAAATTGATGAGGGGGATTTTTACCCAGGATAGGGGATCAAAAACAAGACGACATATGTTGAAGGTGAGAGACAATAGACAGTAGGTGCAGGAGGAGGCCATTCGGCCCCTCGAGCCAGCACCGCCATTCAATGTGATCATGGCTGATCATCCACAATCAGTACCCCATGCCCGCCTTCTCCCCATATCCCTTGACTCCACTATCTTTAAGAGCTCTGTCTAGCTCTCTCTTGAAAGCATCCAGAGAACCAGCCTCCACTGCCCTCTGAGGCAGAGAATTCCATAGACTCGCAACTCTCTGTGTGAGAACGTTTTTCCTCATCTCCGATCTAAATGGCTTAATCCTTACTCTTAGGCATGCAGGTGCAGCAGGCAGTGAAAAAAGCGAATGGCTTTCATAGCAAAAGGATTTGAGTACAGGAGCAGGGAGGTTCTACTTCAGTTGTACAGGGTCTTGGTGAGACCACACCTGGAGTATTGCGTACAGTTTTGGTCTCCAAATCTGAGGAAGGACATTATTGCCATAGAGGGAGTGCAGAGAAGGTTCACCAGACTGATTCCTGGGATGTCAGGACTGTCTTATGAAGAAAGACTGGATAGACTCGGTTTATACTCTCTGGAATTTAGGAGATTGAGAGGGGATCTTATAGAAACTTACAAAATTCTTAAGGGGTTGGACAGGCTAGATGCAGGAAGATTGTTCCCGATGTTGGGGAAGTCCAGGACAAGGGGTCACAGCTTAAGGATAAGGGGGAAATCCTTTAAGACCGAGATGAGAAAGACTTTTTTCACACAGAGAGTGGTGAGTCTCTGGAACTCTCTGCCACAGAGGGTAGTTGAGGCCAGTTCATTGGCTATATTTAAGAGTGAGTTGGATGTGGCCCTTGTGGCTAAGGGGATCAGAGGGTATGGAGAGAAGGCAGGTACGGGATACTGAGTTGGATGATCAGCCATGATCATATTGAATGGCGGTGCAGGCTCGAAGGGCTGAATGGCCTACTCCTGCACCTAATTTCTATGTTTCTATGTTTCAAACTGTGGCCCCTGATTCTGGACTCCCCCAACATCGGGAACATATTTCCCGCCTCTAGCGTGTCCAAACCCTTAATAATCTTATATGTTCCAATAAGATCCCTTCTCGTCCTTCTAAATTCCAGAGTACGCAAGCCCAGCCGCTTCATTCCATCAACATATGACAGTCCCGCCATCCGGGGAATTAACCCGGTGAAACTACGCTGTACTCCCTCAATAACAAGAATGTCCTTCCTCAAATTGGGAGACCAAAACTGCACACAGATTAGCCATGAGAAGGTGGCGTTGAGCTGTCTTCTTTCCAGTGATGGTGTTGGACACGTTGCATAGTCACACACAGTGCATTTTCCATGTGACGGAACCAAGTCACGTCACTAAAGTTATGGAAACAAGTAACTGAAAAGTTAACCGTCGTTCTTTTGCTTGCTGGCCATGTGACGCACGTGTTTATTAGCCGTGTGAACAGCGTCTTCTCGTCCACAAAAAGAGCAGTGCCCCTGTGTAGGTACTGGGGCTACGCACAACTACTGAACTCCTGCTAGATACTCCTACACAAAGCTGAAGAGCATCACAGAGATCAATGGCACACGTCTATCAGCGACAGCTTATTTACATTGAAGAAATATTACCGCAGAACAGTAAATTGTATTTGAAAGGTCAAATTAAATCACAGGTAATTGCTTGAGGAAGGTCACTTCCTACAGAAAAGTTCAAAATAGATTTTTTGTTTTTATCACGTTTAATAAAAGAGTTTATGTGGAAAGGTGCCTGTTGTTTTTGAAAGATGTTTTCATTCGAATCAACAATGCAGGGACAGATTATAGGAACATTTAGCTATTCATTATTACTTGTTTGCATTTCAATCACGTATTTCTTGCAGTGTGAATTTGAAAGAACTGTTTTATTAGTGAGCCTTATTTTTCCACAAACTTTCAAGAACTAATATCTACTAATGTAGAGATGGAACTGAAAAACCCATTATCTTGTTTAATCTATAGCAAATGGCACGTGATCTCTCCAGACTTCAAACTATCTTGCTATTGGATTAACTTTAATCAATCTGGTATGATTATTATTGAAAAGAACATTTGAAACTAAATATTTAAGAAAGAACTGCAGATGCTGGAAGGTAGACAAAAATGCTGGAGAAACTCAGTGGGTGAGGCAGCATCTATGGAGCGAGCTTTTTGTCAATTAACAGCACTAAAGAAAAATGGAGATACAATGAACAGCAGATACTGGATTGTTCGGCAAAACACAAAGTGCTGGAGGAATTGAATGGGTCAAGCAACGTCTGGGGGCGGAATGGACAGGTAATGTTTTGGATTGAGACCCTTATTCAGACTCTGAACGGTCCTGACCCAAAATATCACCTATCCATTCCCTCTTCAGATGCTGCCTGACCCGCTGAGTTCTGACTTCCTCCAGTTCTTTGTGTCTTGCTCACTTTAGAAAAAAGATTGATCATTGCTGCTTATGGGAGATCTGTGTTTAATCTGGCTTCATTGTATGCAACATAACATGATCAAATACACATTGTAGAAACAAGGAACTGCAGATGCTGGTTAATAAGCACACTGGAGTAACTCAGCGGGTCCGGCAGCATCTGTGGAGAACATGGATAGGTGATGTTTCACAGAGTGCTGGAGTAACTCAGCGGGTCAGGCAGCATCTGTGGAGAACATGGATAGGTGATGTTTCTTCAGAAGGTGCATCTCCAAAGATGCTGCCTGACCTGCCGAGTTACGCCAGCACTCTGTGTCCTTTGGCACTGTACAATGTACTACACTGACGGCAGATTGCACCAGGACATTCTACGGGTTATGAATGATGCTAAAGGTGGGACTCTTTTCTTTCTCTTTCTGTATTTGAGATGAAATTCAACGCATATTTTTGATCTCGCTCATGACGGACAGTTGCTCAGGTTTCAGCACAAGTCTATCTATCCTGCGACTGGGTACAGCTTATCAGGGAACCATGATCTGTTGACATTTAATCCAACTCTCCAGAGACGCAAATAGAAATACTTCAGAAGCTAATAGTGCTTCTAACAATTGATTAATTTTTACCGCTTCCCCACATTTATTCCCAGCCGGGTGCCTGTTTTGCTGGAAACCCAGCAAGATATATTTTGCTCACAGGGATAAGTGTTCCTCAAGGACCCTCAACAATTTTATTTTCTTCCATATGTTCTAATATTATCCACAGACTTGACCAGCTGCCCAAGAAACGAGCATGAAACAAAGTGTTGCGGGAACTCTACCGGTCAGGCAGTATCTCAGCAGGGTTAGGATGCTCCGTTTCCCTCCCACAACCCAAAGACGTGCGGGTTTGTAAGTTAATTCCCGGGATGGCGGGACTGTCATATCCTGAGATAATGGAGCGGCTGGGCTTGTACACTCTGGAGTTTAGGATGAGAGCGGGTCTCATTGAAACATATGATTATTAAGGGTTTGGACATGCTAGAGGCAGGAAACACGTTCCCGATGTTGGGGGAGTCCAGACTAGGGGCCACAGTTTAAAAATAAGGGGTAGGCTATTTAGAACGGAGATGAGGAAACACTTTTTCACACAGAGGGTTGTGAGTGTGTGGAATTCTCTGCCTCAGAGGGCTGTGGAGGCTGGTTCTCTGGATACTTTCAAGAGAGAGCTAAATAGGGCTCTTAAAGATAGCGGAGTCAGGGGATATGGGGAGAAGGCAGGAACTGGGTACTGATTGGGGATGATCAGCCATGATCACATTGAATGGCGGTGCTGGCTCGAAGGGCCGAATGGCCTGCTCCTGCACCTATTACCTATTGTCTATTGTCTAATTGGCCTCTGTAAATCGCCCCTAGTGTGTAAGAAGTGGATGAGAAAGTGGGATAAGGTAGAACTAACGTGAGCGGGCGATGGATGGTCGGCGTGTACTCGGAGCGCCGAAGTGCCTGTTTGTACTTTTGAATCGATCAAAATCTATTTCACCATCCTTCACCTTTAAGGCACGATTCTGTAGATTGAACCATTCTTTTACACTGTGCATGAAGCAAGTGCCGAGCGTGAGTGTGTTCCTTGACATTAATGGGCCTGTTGTGATGCTGTGCTTCACTGGGAACAGCTGTGCAAATGATGTTGGTCCTTTCCTCCCGCCAGTTTGTCAGCAGGTCCGACAACAAATACAAGCGGCTGAACAGCAGCGAGCGAGTGCGGATTGTCACCAGCTCCCCCTCCGGCCCAGTCAAAGCCTCCTTCGAAACTCTGAAGCTCTCGGCTGACAAGCAAGACGGTAAGAGAGAGAGAACCTGAGCTCAGTTTATCGTCACGTGTACTGAGGCACAGTCAAAAGGTTGCGTGCCAACCAGTCAGTGGAAACCCATACTTGATTGCAATTGAACCATTTACAGTGTGTAGACACATAAAGGGCCTGTCCCACCAGCATGCGATTGCACGCATCTAGCGCGACCAAACGTGGTCGCTTGAGGCGTACGGCCTCGCGGGGCCGGTCTCAATTCAAACCGCGGAGGCGGATGGAGTTGTGCGGGGCTGGTCCCGACATTATACTCGCCAATCAGCTGGGCAGGAGGCGGGCCGACTGAATTTGGACATGGCACGGCGTCGGGCGGTGACGTCATCACGCAACGGCACGTCGGGCGGTGACGTCATCGCGCCACGTGCTAGGCGTATGCAGTCAAGACGCTGCATACGACGTCGAGACGCTGCGTACGTCCTCAATGCGGCTTCAGGCCAACAGGCCGTTGGCGCGCGGGATTTTTGGACAGAGTCAGTTTTTCGGAGCCCCGCACGATGTCAGGACCAGCCCCGCACAACTCCATACGCCTCCGGCGATCGAAGTGGGACCGGCCACGCAAGGCCGTACGGCTCAAGCGACCACGTTTGGTCGCGCTAGCCGCATGCAATCGCATGCTGGTGGGACAGGCCCTTTATGAAGGGAACAATGTGAATAGTGCAAGATAAAGCTAGGAAAGTCCGATCAGAGATAGCTGGAGGGTCTCCAATGGGATAGGTAGTAGTTCAGGACTGCCTCTCGTTGTTACGTGCATATCTTCTTCAGCAGTATCGCGGGATCAGGAGTGGCGTGGTTCTCCTCGGTTTTACGGAGGTGGCTGCGAAGGCCAATGTGTGAATCACATGGATATACAGAGAATGGAGGGATATGGATCACCTGCAGATAGAGGAGGTTGAACTAGAGGAGGTTTAACTTGGTATCGTATTCAGCATGGACTTTGTGGACGATACTGTTCCAATGCTCTCCTGTTGTATATTATGAGTTCCTCCAGTACTCTTACACTTATTATTCATGTGCAAACGGCTGCGAGTCGATCACCATTATGGCTTTAGTTCCCTAGTTTAGTCTTCCTCACAGACACCTGCACTATCCTTGGGTACGATACGATACGATAGAACTTTATTTATCCCAGGTGGGAAATTCCAACAGTCATAAAGACACAAACTACATGAAACATGAAATTAAAGTGACGTGTGGAAAGGATTGAGGATGTCCAAAGATTGGGTGGGGGTGGGGGGAGTTAGTCTCAGTCTACCCCATGACCAAAGTGGGAGGAGTTGTACAGTTTGATAGCCACAGGGTAGAAGGATCTCCTTCTGCCTACCTGCAGAAGGTCGGTAAACTGAGACGGACACCTCCAGTTTTAATTCTATTTTGTTCTTTAAGACGTAGATCCAGAGAGCGACATCAAGAAGAACTTCAGCCTGATCCCCTACAGCTTGGTGCGTCCGTACCATACCCAGCGCAAACGTCCAGTGATCTTCTCACCCGCCCCACTGGCCAAGTTGCTTGTGCAAAAGTTACTCAATTCTGGAGAAGCCATGGAATTTGACATCTGCAAACCAGGTAAAGCCAGGGCGATCTTCCTCTTCTGAAGAAGAAGGGTTCCGACCCAAAAGTCACCCATTTGTTCCCTCCACAGATGCTGCCTGACCCATTGATTTAACCCAGCATTTTGTGTTCTACGCAAGATTTCAGTGTCTGTAGCTCCTTGGGCCTCCAAAGTGAGACATCTCTTGGCTACACAGTGTTCAAGCTAACAAGGTGAAAAGTCTGTAGGAAGGAACTGCAGATGCTAGTTTACACCGAAGATACACACAAAATGCTGGAGTAACTCAGCAGTCAGGCAACGTATCAGGGGTTATGGGGAGAAGGCATGAGAATGAGGTTAAGAGGGAAAGATAGAGCAGCCATGATTGAATGGCAAGGTAGACTTGATGGGCCCAATTGATCTTATTCTGCTCCTATCATTTGTAAATGTGAACATCTTTGGAGAAAAGGAATAGATGACATTTTGGGTCGAGACCCTTCTTAACCTCCTCGTTATATGATATTACTGCCATTTATTTTCCAGAAACAAGTGAATAAGGAGGAATTGTTTCCTTTTGGGGAGGGGTTACAAAGCAACATAGAAAACAGGTGCAGGAGTAGGCCATTCGGCTCTTCCAGCCAGCACCACCATTCAATATGATCATTGTTGATCATCCACAATCAGTACCCCGTTCCTGCCTTCTCCCTCATATCCCTTGATTCCGTTAGCACTCAGAGCTAAATCTAACTCTCTCTTGAAAACATCCAGTGAATTGGCCTCCACTGCCTTCTGTGGCAGAGAATCCCACAGATTCACAACTCTCTGGGTGAGTTATAATGACAAACATATTCACAGTTGTCCCTTTGATAAATTATTAACCACTTTACCTGTATTTGGGAAAGACAAGAAGTTGTTTTGACCTAAGACAACGAGAGGTGGGCGTTTAACCCCACTCATCCGTCTAGTTTCACCTCTACATTATTCATCATCCCTTTTCCATTTTGGGATCTCAGTATATTCTGGACGGGCGTACTCGGATTACTTTGAACCCTTTGATTATCGTGGGTACTTGTCATGTATCAATTAAAGTACATTGAAATTCGAATTACCATACAACCATACTCAAACAAAAGCAACAAGACACACAACTACATGAAATTTAAAATAAACATCCACCACAGCGGATTCCACATTCCTCACTGTGATGGAAGGCAAAATATTCCAATCTATTTCCTCTTTTTATTCTCCCGTGGTCGGGGCGGTCGAACCATCCGCATTCGGGGCAATCGACGCTCCCGCAGTCGGTGATCGAAGCCTCCGCGTCGGGGCGGTCCGGTCGAAGCTCCTGTGGCTTGGTGCTCCCGAACGTAGGTCTCGAACCAGAGATCGCGGGCTCCCTGATGTTAAGTCTGCAGGCTCCCCGCGCTGGAGCACTCAAAGTCGGTCTCCAGCAAAGGCCGACAACTCCTCAATGTCAGGCTGCAGTGCGGACGGAGATACTTCGCATCTCCGTCGAGGTAAGTTTAGAAAAAGTCTCCTCCAACTTCCCCCGCCCCCCCACACATAAAACAATCTATAGAACACTAAAAACATACATTTAACACATGCAAACAAACAACAAAGAAGGAAAGGCCAGACAGACTGTTGGCGAGGCAGCCATTGGTGGCGCCACTCGGTGGAATCGTGGCGATCGATGGTTGGCGTGGACTCAGTGGGCCAAAGGGCCTGTTTCCATACTGTGTCTCTAATCCAATCATAATTTAGAGAATTATAAGTGCAGCCCCTTGGTGCAGGCAGTTGAAAGAGAGGAGGTGGGTGTGAGGTGAAGGAGAATGGTAGCAGGGCAGAGGGTCTGAAGAAGGATCTTGGCCCAAAACGTCACCAATTCCTTCTCTCCAGAGCTGCAGCCTGTCCCACTGAGTCACTCCAGCATTTTGTGTCTATCTTCAGTTTAAACCAGCATCCGCAGTTTCTTGTGTCTAGAACATAATTTATGTCCATTTTGAAGGCAATTGGTTTCAGGTCAGTCAACAAACAGAAGTGATATATATATATATTCACTTTCTGTGAAAGAGAAATGAATGTGACCATAGAGAAAGTGGCTGCAACTTTCCAGAGTTTGATTAAGATACTCACGATACCAAACACATACGTTCAGAATGTCTTCCTCTGTCAAATGCCCTAAATCTGGAACTTTACTTCACGGTATTGAATGAATCGGATTTTCAAACCGGAAATTGGTACACAAAATGTACGCATGGTACACACATTCGAAATAGGTACACCAACGTGTTGGGCATGTGACAGAAGACTCATTCCTCTCCCAGTATTGCAGTAAGCTAGAAGTGCCGTTGCAATACCATGGCAATAATCCTGTGATTATCATTAGAGCAGGCTTGAGCCTTGTTCTCTGGAGTGGGGTGATACAAACGGAGGCTTTCTAAGCGGGTTACAAGAGACAGCAGATTTTCGACTTTCTAAGCTTTCGGAAAGGTTTAATTTGTATGGTCGGCATGGAGGAGATAGGAAAGGTGTTATTAAGCTGGAAGGAGTGCAGAGAAGATTTACAAGGATGTTAAAGAAGGAACTGCAGATGCTGGAGAATCGAGGGTACACAAAAAGCTGGAGAAACTCAGCGGGTGCAGCAGCATTTAAGGAGCGAAGGAGATAGGCGACGTTTCGGGTCGAGACCCTTTACAAGGATGTTGTCAGGACTTTGTTCTTGGGAGTGCAGGAGGCTGAGGAGAGATCTTGCAGTGATATATAGATCCATGAGGGGAATAGTTAAGGTGAGTGCATGTAGTGCTCTACCCAGGGTATGGGATTCAAGAACCAGGGGACATAGGTTTAAAGTGAGAGAACAAGCGCCTGGTGGTCCAACCCTGAACACTCTGGCGATGGTTGGTTAAATGTATTAAATGCATTTTCGACTTACGATATTCTCGATTTACAATGTGTTTATCGGAACGTAACCCCATCGTAAGTTGAGGAGCACCAGCTAGTAGCAGTCAAATACGGGACAAGGGCGATCCCGTATGGACAAACCAATTTAGCCCAATATTCGGGATGTTCCGGCTAATGCGGGCCAGTTGGCAACCCTAGTCCTGGTATACATGGCAATAATAAACCAAAATCTCCACCCGGGAATGACTATTCCCAATTCCTTACCCAAGAGGTGTACAACAACATGCTGAATCTCCGGGAAGATTCTTGTATCTCATTAAATAGTCTGGTGATGTCCAGGATCAATGTTCACACAAGACTTTGTGGCACAGACAACGTCTTACATGAACTGGAGAGAACAAAGTTGGTAATACTGGGGGTGAAGTGTAGCGTACAAAAATCTTATGATTAAAGAAAACTGCTTTGGATCAGTTTATTAACCTCAGTACTTGCCCTTCAGATATTTTAAACAAAGATGAATATTTACTGAAACTGAAGTCTGAGCCGATTATTTTCTCCCGAGAAAAACATTTAAACGCTTTTGAATGCGTCATGCCGGCCAACATCAAAGCTGTGACTGCCAAGGTAAGCGAGATCTTTCTTCTTCAGTTTTGTTTGTTACATGATATGGGGCGTTACAAAACATAATTGCTTCAGCTCTGTGACACAACTTCCGAACATGTTTCCAAGATAAATAACATGGACTTCAAGAATAGCTTCTTTCCAGCAGCCACCAGGCTCTTGAATATTAAACAACACTAACCTCATTTGTCAACTATGGACTGCCGTTGATTGTAGTAAAGGGCTGTCCCACTTACGCGATTATTTTTCGGCGACTTGCCGGCACCCGTCACAGTCGCAGCAGGTTGCCGAATGTTTTCAACATTGAAAATCCAGCGGCGACCAAAAGAGTCGTACCTTTTTCTGGTCACCGCTGGATTTTCAACACGTTGAAAATTTTCGGCAACCTGCTGCGACTGTGACTGGTGCCGAAAAAATTTGCAAAAGAGCCGGGACTCTTCACGAGACAAATTGTAGTAGGGCAGAGAAAACTGGACGAGAGGATGGGGTGGTGCAAAGCCTGGCGAGTGATAGGTGGATACAGATGAGGGGGTGTTTGATTGGCATGTGGTTGGACAGGCCCTTATGGACTTCAGACTTTTTGCATTTTGTATCGGGGTTATTAATTTATTGAATTGTTGTTCATATATTATCTGTGTGTATTGTGTTTGCAGGCCTGTTATGCTGCTGCACGTAGGAATGTCATTGTTCTAGACTCAAAAAGCTGGAATAACTGAGCGGGTCAGGCAGCATCTCTGGATGAAAGGTATAGGTGGCGTTCCACGTCGAGACCCTTCTTCAGACTGCCTGACCCACTGACTTACTCCAGCATTTTGTGTCTATCTTCGGTGTAAACCTGCATCTGCAGTTCCTTCCTACTTATTCCATTGTTCTGTTGTCAGCACATGCAATAATTAGCCACAGAAAAAGACCCAAAATGCTGGAGTAACTCAGCAGGTCAGGGAACATCTCTGGAGAACATGGATCGGTGGTGGTTTGAGCCGGGACTCTTCACGAGACAAATAGTAGTAGGGCAGAGAAAACTGGACGAGAGGATGGGGTGGTACAAAGCCTGGCGAGTGATAGGTGGATACAGATGAGGGGGTGTTTGATTGGCATGTGGTTGGACAAAGGCATTGTGAAATGTGAAGCCAGATGAAAGGATATATATTCAGGTGGATGGGGTGGGAGAAGGGGAAAGGGAGGCAGGATTGTGAGAGAAATGGGTGCACAAGCAGGTGGGGCATAGGGAAGATAGGGAGAGGATGGGGGGGGGGGGAGGTGTGTGTGTTTGTTGATGAATTACCTACAATTACTGAATTCAAATGTGCACGTCCTAGCTTTTCAACCGCTCCTTACCGCCCAGGCCCTGGAGCCCTGGCAACATCCTTGTAAATCTGCTCTCCACTCATTCCAGCTTAACAACATCTTTTCCATTAAAGCCAATGTGGGAATCTGGGGCATTGAGCTGAGGTTCGTGCGTACGGCTTACACAGCCTAAAGTTGTCGGACAACTTGTTCTATTTGATCTTGTTTGATTGTGCACGCCGGGTTGTTTGCATTCATTGAAACAGGGCGGACCACGTGAAGGTTGCAATCTCCCAACCCAACAGCATATGTCGTTAGGTGATGGACAGGTGTAAGCAGAGGAAGATAGGTTTGAATGTCAGAAGTTAATGAAAGTATGAGGCTTATACCTGTGTCACATTGGTGGTTTCCTTAAACAGCAAGGATTAATTCTAGATTCTGGCCAAAATGATCAGGATAGTGAATCTGTGGAACTCTTTGCCACAGAAGGTTGTGGAGGCCAAGTCAGTGGATATTGTTTAAGGCAGAGATAGATAGATTCTTGATTAGCACAGGTGTCAGAGGTTATCAGAGAATGGGGTTATGAGGGAGAGATAGATCAGCTATGATTGAATGGCGGAGTAGACTTGTTGGGCCAATTGGCCGAATTCTACTCCTATCATTTATGACCAGATGACCTTATTCAATCAATACTGAGTGCAATGTCCTGTTGGACAAACAATGACGACTGCGTTGTGGAATTGTTGTATAAAATGTGCATCAATAATTGCATATTGCTTACCCGCTGCATCAACACCGTGGCTATTTGAACCATAATGTTAATGTACCGGTAACGTGTAATTAGTGAAGCACCTGATGCACAATCATTTCCACCATGCAGGCAAAGTGTGATTGATGGTGCGTTATCTCAAAGGGGAATCTCAGAGAAATGCAAAAGCCAGCTGGAAAGGGGACAGGATGCAGAGAAGATTTACGAGGATGCAGCCAGGATTAGAGGGTCTGAGCTATAGGGAGAAGTTGAGCAGGCTGAGACTCTATGCCTCGGAGCGCAGGAGGATCTTGTAGAGGTGTATCAAATCATGAGAGGACACACCATGAGAGTCACTTGCTCAGAGTAGGTGAATCGAGGACTAGAGGACATAGGTTTAAGGTGAAGGGGAAAAACTTTAATAGGAATCTGAGGGGTAGCTTTTTCACACAAGGTTGGTGGGTGTATGGAACGAGCTGCCAGAGGATGCAGTCGAGGCAGGGACTATCCCAATGTTTAAGAAACTGTCAGACAGGTACATAGATAGGACAGGGTTGGAAGGATATGGGCCAAATGGGACTAGTGTAGCTGGAGCATGTTGGCTGGTGTGGGCAAGTTGGGCTGAAGGGCCTATTTGCACGCTGTATCACTCTACAACTCTAAGTAGTATTGGTCCATAATAACACAGATTTTTTTCTCGGCATCTCACCCCACCACCCTCAGTCACAATAATGTGCAGCAATCTTTTGCCACTCCTCCTCTTTGACTTCTCCAATTCTGACAGCCTTCTGCCTCCTTTTCACCTCTCGCCTTTGTATTGTACTCCACCTCTCACCTGTCATGTACTCCACATCAATTCCCCCCCCCCCCCCCACCTCACCCGTATCCATCTATCACTTGCCAGTCCTTTTTCTGTCCCACCTCTCTTTTCGAGCTTTCTTCCCCCCCCCCCCCCCACCCAGACTCCATCAGTCTGAAGAAGGGTCCCGAATCGAAACGTCATCCAGCCACGTCCTCCACAGATGCTGCCTGACCCGCTGAGTTCCTCCAGCACTTTGAGTTTTGCTCGCGATTCCATCATCTGCGTTTTCACACGTTCACTATTTTTCTACTTGTTTTTTTCGCAGAATGGGCTGAAAATTAGGAATGATGTTGAATGTAATGATGTTTTGCGTTACATTGGGGCTTACATGGGTAATTGTTTAACGTAATCCTGAGTCATCAGAATGTGCAGAGAAACAATCTCATTCTCCCTCCCCCTTTGAGGATCAGTGACAGATGTGCCAATTGATTAGTAATGCTGGCTATTGTTCATTGTGGGGATATTGTTCACCGTCCTGTCACCCTGCGGGCTGTTTTGCAACGCTGCCAGGACAGTCTCGTCCTAATCTTTAATCGATGTCTATTTATTTTCACCGATTCTGATCACAATGCTTAAAACCAAGGCACGCAAGGCAAATAGTCCCAGGGGCATCCACCCATTAATCAGATGTCAGGTTCAATCAATTAACAGCCATTATCTGCCTTCAGCCTTAATTTCCTGGCAAATCAATCTGATATCTTTCAAAATGGTTGCCATGGCTGCAACTATCAACAAATGTGGGTGGAAGGCGGATATCCAATCAGTTTAGACAAAAATGCTGGAGAAACGTTGCCTATTTCCTTCGGCCCGAAACGTTGCCTATTTCCTTCGCTCCATAGATGCTGCCTCACCCGCTGAGTTTCTCCAGCATTTTTGTCTACCTTCGATTTTCCAGCATCTGCAGTTCCTTCTTAAACACAATATCCAATCAGTTTTATCCTCTTGTTTCTAAAATTGTTTCCAAATTGAGGCTTCACTGTGAAATGTTGAGAGTGTGAGCCCTGGTTCTGGACCCCTCAACTTGGGAGGTGACTCAGATTCATCCCGTGCCTACTTTACCAAACTCTCTGCGATTTTCTTTTCACGTTTCATTGGTAAGATCCTTATTCCAAACTCTTCAAACAATCGAAGCTTCACCAACTCGATCTCTCCTCAGATACACGGAAAGTGCCGGAGTAACTCAGTGTCTCTGGTGAAAAATAATAGGTGACGTTTTTGGTCAGAACCCTTCTTCAGTCTGAAAGTAGAGGTGGTGTGGAGGGGAAATAAACTGGAGGCGAGAAAACGGCCGAACAAAGAGACCCGGGTTCGATCCTGACTACGGGCGCTGTCTGTACGGAGTTTGCACGTTCTCCCCGTGATATGTGTGGGTTTTCTCCGGGATCTTCGGTTTCCTCCCACACTCCAAAGACGTGCAGCTTTGTAGGTTAATTGGCTTGGTATAAATGTTTTATAAAAATGTTCCTGGTGTGTGTAGGATAGTGTTAATGTGTGGGGGATTCACTGGATCCCTCAGCTATCATTATTTCCCAGTTTCATAGAAACATAGAAACATAAAAAATAAATGCAGGAGTAGGCCATTCGGCCCTTCGAGCCTGCACCACCATTCAATATGATCATGGCTGATCATCCAACTCAGTAGCCCGTACCTGCCTTCTCTCCATACCCCCTGATCCCTCTAGCCACAAGGGCCACATCTAACTCCCTCTTAAATATAGCCAATGAACTGGCCTCAACTACCTTCTGTGGCAGAGAATTCCACAGATTCACCACTCTCTGTGTGAAAAATGTTTTTCTCATCTCGGTCCTAAAAGATTTCCCCCTTATCCTTAAACTGTGACCCCTTGTCCTGGACTTCCCCAACATCGGGAACAATCTTCCTGCATCTAGCCTGTCCAACCCCTTAAGAATTTTGTACGTTTCTATAAGATCTCCCCTCAATCTTCTAAATTCTAGCGAGTACAAGCCAAGTCTATCCAGTCTTTCTTCATATGGAAGTCCTTCATATGAACGTTTCTTACCATTTAACAATATTCACCCATTTACAACTGTTCCAGAGCCACCAAGAGAAAAAAGTTGGACTAAGCTAGAATCCGCGAATAACCACACATGGACTTTTTTGCGCCCGCCCCCCCCCCCCCCCCCCACAATACATGCCTCCCAAAATCAGTCTGAAGAAGGGTCCCAACTCGAAATGTTTCCTATCCATGTTCACCAGAGATGCTGCCTGTCCTGCTGAGTTACTCCAGCACTTTTGTCCTTATGGTTGTTTGTTCAGAAGCTGTTCTTGAACCTGGTGGACGTGCTTTACAGGCTCCTGTACCTTCTTCCCAATAGGAGGAACAAAAAATGAAATGTGTTTAGTTGCAGCACTATTTTCCTTATTCCCCATTGTAAATTATCCCATTTTTAATCATGTGTGGATAATTATAGAGTGAAAATTATGCTCCAGTAGGTTTATCGGCAAGTTCATTAAGAAGAGAATTCACTCGTCTCACAAAGCAATGCTCTCTTAAACAGAGTCAGGCTTAATATTGTGTCGGTATTTTATAATGACGGTTTATAGCTCTGTTGCCTCGAGTTAAATTGCCCGAGGTTCCTGCCGAGCATAAAACTTGGCAAAGATCCCGGCCCAAAAGGGCAGTTCTGTGCTGTAAATTCTGCCTTGTTTTATGTCATCTATTGACAGCAAATTTTCTGTCTGTTCATAACTTCAGCATTCTCATATTTCCTCATTTAAGTGTTTCAGCGAGGGATTGCAGCCGGTCGTAAACGAGCTGCCATTAAAATCAATCTTCCCCACCCTCTCCATTTTTCCCCCAATCCCTTTATTTCTCTCTGATGAAGATACAAATTGCAGAGATTTTTACAACTGCTACTCTCTCCATTCCCCCCCCCCTCCCTGGGGATCTGCCCACTCACCCCATACACACTAGCCTTTACCCCTGCCTCCCTCACCTCTCGCCCCCCAACCCCTGCCTCCCTCAGCCCTCATGACCTACCCCCTGCCCACACACTCCATCCCCCTCAACCCCCTGCCCCCTCACCCAATACATCCCACCCAGGCGCATCCCTCACCCCTGCCCCTCCACCCATTCACACCTTCCCCCCCACCCCTCATCCCATCCCCTCACACCCTGCCTCCCCTATCTGCCCCCCCCACCCTGTCCCCCCCTCACCCCCCGACCCCCCCCTCACCCCGGCCCCCACCCCCTCAACCCCCAACCCCCCACCTTGTGAAACACCCGAGTGACATTCGCTGACCAGATTGGCCACGGCAATGAATCATTTGATGGCCGCCTAATGAAGTATTTCCTCTAATCCTCGGGAGTGTGGGGGAGGGGGGGAGTGGGGGAGTGGGGGGGGGGAGGGGGGAGTGGGGACTGGGGGGAGGGGGGAGGGTAGTGGGGGGAGGGGGAGGGGGGGAGGGGGGAGGGGGGGCGGGGGAGGGGGGGAGGGGGGGGAGTGGGGGAGGGGGGGGAGTGGGGGAGGGGGGGGGGGGGAGGGGGGAGAGGGGGGAGTGGGGGGGGGGGGAGGGGGGGGAGTGGGGGGGAGGGGGGAGGGGGGGGGGGAGGGGGAGTGGGGGGAGTGCGGGGGGGGGGGTGTGCGGGGGGGGGGGGAGGGGGGGGGGAGTGGGGGGGGGGGAGGGGGGGGGGGAGGGGGGGGGGAGTGCGGGGGGGGGAGTGGGGGGAGGGGGGTGGGGGAGGGGGGTGGGGGGGGGAGGGTGGGGGGGGGAGGGGGGGGAGAGAGGGGGGAGGGGGGGGGGGGGGAGGGGGTGGGGGGGGAGGGGGTGGGGGGGGGGAGGGGGGGGGGGGGGTGGGGGGGAGGGGGGGGGGGGAGGGGGGAGTGGGGGGGGTGGGAGTGGGGGCGGGGGGGGGGGGGGGAGGGGGGGGGTGGGGGAGGGGGGGAGGGGGGGGAGAGGGGGTTGGGAAGTCGTGGTGGAAAGACGTAAACGGGAAGACGGACGTGAAACAATGTAATTAGAATGTGCACGGTGCCCGCGGGACCTTTATGTTTAATCTCTTCAAAGTGTAATCCAGTCTTTCAGTGCAGTATCAGACGCACAGGGTTGAACGCGGCAGCCACGATGACCTCTCCCCCCCCCCCCCCCCCCCCCCCCCCCCCACCCCCCCTCACCACTTTGGATTACTTTCTGCTTTGGAACCGTTGCGATAGCTCGGTGTGACGCTCACTCCAATGTTCTTTTCTCTTCCCGCACGTAGAATAAACATTGTTTACTGGAAGCCGGGCTGAGCTGCACGAGAGATTTAATTAAGAAAGACATCTATCCAATTATAATCGTCATCAGAGTCTGTGAGAAGAACATCAAACGTTTCAGGTATTGTCTGATGCTTTTCATGCTGCTGGTTTTAATTAGTTAAAGTTGCCACCTCAAATCAATGTTACTGAATTAAACTTGCCTCGGGATCTGACGATACTGAGTTTGTGTTATTAAGATAATTGTTCACATCGCCAGGTTAAAATTCTAACTTTTAATTTTAACCGTCAATTGAATCGATGCAGAGGGTGGGAAATCTGACTGCAGGGTAACTCACTCGCCAGAAAATGCCCGGAGGACCAGGTGGCTCTGGCCAGCATCTGTGGAGGAAACGGACATGTGACGTTCTGGGTTCAGGCTGGAGACGGATCCCGAAGCGAATCATCACCTATCTGTGTCCTCCATAGATGCTCAGAAGGACACATAGTGCAGCAGTAACTCAGCGGGTCAGGCAGCACCTCTGAAGAACACGGATGGGTGATGTTTTGGGTCAAAACATCCATTCCACAGATGCTGCCTAACCTGTTGAGTTCCTCCAGCACTTTAGTGTTTTGCTCAAGCTTCCAGCAGAGTGAGTGAGTGTGTGCGTGTGTGTCCCTCCCCTCATCTCTCCCTCTCCCCCCTCCACCCTCACTCCCCCTCCTCCCTCCCCTTCTCCCCCCCCCCCCCTCCCCTCTCCCCCCCCCCTCCCCCTCTCCTCCTCCCCTCTCTCTCTCTTTCCCCTCCCCCCTCTCTCTCTCTCTCTCTCCCCTTTCTCATATAAACACTTTCAGTTTTAAATCACCAATCCTGCAGGATTTTTCTGGTTGGTCTGGGACTGATTTGGATTACAAAGTCCTGATTTGACTGGCTTGGTATGTGGACATTTCATAGTTAAACATCCATTGGTTAACATAACAATTGGGGGAAACTGTTTGGGAACTTGCCAAATAGTTTAAGAAAGAACTGCAGATGCTGGAAAAATTGAAGGTAGACAAAAATGCTGGAGAAACTCAGCGGGTGAGGCAGCATCTATGGAGCGAAGGAATCTTTCCCGCTGAGTTTCTCCAGCATTTCTGTCTAGCTGGGAACTATCCAAATGTCATTTTAGTCCCCCTTCACACAAGGTTCCTAGTTATAGCGGGGACAGAAGCAATTGCAGGTCTGGTAAACCAATCTGAAATTGGGGGCAGTCACATTTTGAGAGGCGTTGGAACAACAGAATCAAACCAAAAGTAAAACAGCAGCACAGAATTCGTGCAGTTGTTTCAACACATCTGGTTTACTTAAATAGGTATTTTTTCTAAAAAGGCCTATTCTGGTCTGGGTGACACAGAGTGCTGGAATAACCAGGCAGGTCAGGCAGCATCTCTGGAGAACATAGATCAGCGATGTTTCAGGTCAAAACACTTCTTCAGTCTGAGGAAGGATCCTGACCCAAAATGTCACCTGTCCACGTTCTCCAGATATGCTGCTTGGTCTGCTGAAACACTCCAGCACTCTGTCCTTTTGTGTATTAACCAGCATCTGCAGTTCCTTGTTTCTATATTCTGGTCGATTTGAGAATTCCATTATAGCTGATTTTAAGCTTTTTTTCCATCAAACCACAATTAAATCTTTAAAAAATGCAGAAATTCAATGATCAGCAACATTCAGTCAAGTGTCCAGAGTGTTAATTGTAATTTGTGTACTGAAAACTCGACAATTAAATTCTTACTTGAAGCAGAGTTACAGGTCTGTAAAAACGGTACTCATAGGCAACACAATAAAGGCAGCCACGACAAGCACTTAAAATATCACACAATGTCATATTATTGGGCTGGGGAAGTGTATTGAATGAGTTTAGGTGGGGCTTTTCAAACTAATTTTCTGTCTGCTCAGTATGAAGACATTGTGGCTCACAATTGCAGCGTAGGTCACTGGCGATCAGTTACATAAAGAAAATTAGATGTTTTTTACAATGGAATAGACAGTAACGTTGAGCATTAACGGAGAAGTATTCAACATCCTCCATGGTGAGTTGAACGCAAACAGTGTCGGAAACTGAACCTATGTCCCACCAGCTAACCCATCTCATCACTGGCTTCAGTGATGCTTCCAAAGCAACAGTACACTAGGGTTAGATGTCCAAAGGAGGATCCCGACCCGAAACGTCACCCATTCCTTGTCTCCAGGGATGCTGCCTGTCCCGCTGAGTTACTCTGGCATTTTGTGTCTATCGATAGGTTTAGGTTTTTTTATTGTCAGATGTTCTGAGGTACTGTCAAAAGCTGAAGATTAAGGGGTCAAGCCATTTAGAACGGAGATGAGGAAACACCTTTTCACACAGAGAGTTGTGAGTCTGTGTAATTCTCTGCCTCAGAGGGCGGTGGAGGCCGGTTTTCCGGATTCTTTCAAAAGAGAGCTAGATAGGGCTCTTAAAGATAGCGGAGTCAGGGGATCTGGGGAGAAGGCAGGAACGGGGTACTGATTGGGGATGATCAGCCAAGATACAAGATACATTTATTTGTCACATGTGCCAGTTGGCACAGTGAAATGTGATCACCATACAGCCAGACAGTAAAAATAAAGAACACAACATGGAGTTGATAGAATTCAAAATTTCCCACTGTGAGGAAAGGCACCAAAGTCAGTCTCTTCCTCTAGTGTTCCCCACTGTTCCCCCTGGTCATCCCCCTGGCCATGATCACATTGAATGGCGGTGCTGACTCAAAGGGCCGAATGGCCTACTCCTGCACCTATTGTCTATTGTCTTTGTTTTGTTCGCTATCCAACCAGATCAGATATATCATACGTAGATCCAAGCAGTTCAAACTCGAGTACAATAGATAGAGCGAATGGGGAAGATACAGAGAGAAGACTATAGTGGACTTCCAGACAAAATTTGGACAAGAGTTAGTGAGGATTCACATTCCTGTCGGACTATAATAGAAAGTAAAAGAGGTAAATTAATCTGTGTGATACAATTCACTAGAACTTCATCCCAACACAGACAATGCTGGAGTAAGTCCACGGGCCAGGCAGCATCCCAGGGCATGACACATGAATAGGTGACATTTCTGGTCAGGACCCTTCTTCAGACTGATTGTGAAGGGGGTGAGAGCTAGAAGAGGGGAGGGGTAGTATTACACTTATACCAAAAAAGGATAAAGATCTAGAAGACCCAGGCTCATATAGAGCTATTGCACTCCTAAATACAGACCAAAAAATATTAACGAAGACCCTAGCGAGAAGATTGAGTAAATATGTTAGTAAACTAATAAATCCGGACCAAACAGGGTTCATACCAAAGAGATACTCATTTAACAATTTGAGACGGTTGTCTAATATAATGTACTCACATAATACTGAAGAAGAACTAGCAATTATTTCATTGGATGCAGAAAAAAGCTTTTGATCAAGTAGAATGCAATATTTATTCAAAGTATTGGAAAAATTTGATATGGGAGATAATTTTATTTCATGGGTAAAACTATTATATGATAAGCCGACGGCTTAGAATACTGACTAATAATATATTATCCCCGAAATTCCACTTAGCAAGGGGCAATAGGCAGGGGTGCGCGTTATCGCCCCTGCTTTTTGCACTAGTGATAGAGCCTTTAGCTGAAAGTATAAGAAGCCATCCGAACATTCATGGGTATATTACCAAACACTCAAATAATAAAATTTCATTATATGCAGACGACATATTATTATATATTACAAATTCGCAAATTAGCATACCAAATATACTAAATTTAATAGAGGAATTTGGTTCTTTTTCAGGATATAGAATAAATTGGAACAAAAGCGAAATTATGACGATAAAACCTCAAGAGTCGACACATCTGTTGAAATTCCCTTTTAGAATTACAACAGAAAAATTTAAATATTTGGGCATCCAAATTACTAGGAACTATAAATCATTACTCAACGCAAACTATATGCCTTTATTAACTAAATTAAATGGGCTGATTAAATTTTGGAAGACACTGCCGATGTCATTAATAGGCAGAATAAACGCGATAAAAATGATCTTCTTACCACAAATATTGTACCTATTTCAATCAATACCAATATACATACCTAAAAAATTCTTCAAAATATTAGATTCTGATATTATAAACCACACAGAATTTAAAAAAAAACACTTGTGTAAATCCTTCTTTCCCCGATAAAACTGAACAATATAATATACAAGAAGAATCCAATTATTCATAGTATAATACGAATTTGGAAACAAATAAAATTAACTTTAAAATTAAGAAAATTATCGCTTCTTTCTCCAATAGCTAATAATCCCTCATTCAAACCATCCATTATTGATAAAACGTTTACCCATTGGGAAAGAATAGGAATTAAAATGATGGGAGATATGTATGAAATGGGAAAACTTTTATCATTCCAACAATTACAACTAAAATATAATTTGAAAAGTATCAATATTTTAAATACCTTCAAATTCAAGATTATTTGAAAAAGTATATACAAGGATATCAAACTTTAACCCCAGATCTACTGGAGGAAGGAATGAATAGAAAGGCAGAATCAAGCAATTTAATATCTTACTTATATAATATAATTCTAAATATAGAAACACCAACGACAGAAGCAATTAGAAGAGACTGGGAACAAGAGTTATTGATAAAAATTCCGAACGATAGATGGGATAAAAATTTATTATATGTAAACAAATGTTCAATGAATGTAAGACATAACCTAATTCAATTTAAAATTTTACATAGATTATATTATTCGAAAACACAACTGAATAAAATATTTTCAAATGTTTCCCCCATCTGCGACAAATGTCTAACTCAAAATGCCACTATAGCACATTCCTTTGTCTCTTGTACAAAACTGTACACATTTTGGAATTAAATTCTTGGAATTTTTACAAAACTATTTAACACAAAATTGAACCCCAATACCGAATTGATTATCTTTGGATCAATGGAAGAGGGAAGTAAACTAACTATATTCCAAGAAGCTTTTCTTAATTATGGTCTAATAACAGCGAAAAAACATACTTAAATTTTGGAAAAACGCACCTACGCCAACATTCAAAATGTGGATCTCAAACATGTCTGAAACGCTACATCTTGAAGAAATGAGATTCTTCTTACTAGGCAAAGTAGACCAATTCTTAAAGATTTGGTCTCCGTTTATCAACTTTATACAAGCATATGATGCAACATAACATAACCTTAGAAATTAAATGGTTTAGAACTGGGTGACGGATGGGCAAAAATATGAGATAGGTAGATCTCTCCTAATCTCTCTTTTCTTTTTACTTTTTCCTTTTCTTTCAATCTTTTAACTTCTCACCTCTGTCCTTTATTTTTATTTGTTTTCTGTTTCTACTCACTTGTCTATCTATTCCGACACTCTTTATTTCTTTTTTTTCTCACTGTTCTTTTATTAAAAAAATTTAAAAAATATTTAAAAAATAAAATTAAAAAAAAGAGGTAGGACCAAACATGGTGGGTGAAAGATGAACACAGATGAGGAGGATTTTTGATCGGCAGATATTGTGAAGCCAGATGATTGAGTGTAGATGGAAGGGTAGGGGCACAATAGGTGGGGGCACCGGAAGGGGAGGAAATGAGTGGTGCCTGACCCGCGAATGTTACTCCAGCACATTGTGTCTTTTTTTTGCAAACAATTATATGCAGTTCCTTGTTTCTTCATCCCATCACGAATTGGTAGAATTTAGATTTAACGTTTTAGATGTGGGGAAGCAGTCTCGTGATTTTCAAAGGTACAAACGTATAGTTAACCCTGAAGGGAATCTCTGACCTACTCAAAGAAGAATGATTAGTGGATTGCCTACAAAAGATATAGTGGATGAAATTTAATGCTGGAAAACATCAATAAATAGCCTTGTGGAGGACTCACATGGGAAGGAAATATGTTATTACTTTCACATTCCTACCAGTTAAAGGAGCAGAAAGTCATAATAGTTGAGGTGCTGCCATTTATGAGAACAGGAGGCCATTGCTTTAGCTGACAGGTAATAAACAGGTGGGAATACAAACTTTAACAAGAGGGGCTTAAAATTAAAAGGCGATGGCAAACTTTACAATTGATAAGACATAGGAGCAGAACTAGGCCAGATACTGCCTCACCCGTCGAGTTACTTCAGCACTCTGTGTCTACCTGCCACTAAAAGTTCAAAAGTCAAAGGTTCATGAGCAGAATTAGGCAATTTGTCCCATCGAGTCTGCTCCATCATTCAATCATGGACTGTTCTATCTTTCCCTCTCAATCCCATTCTCCCGCCTTCTCCCCATAACCTTTGACACCCGTAGTAATCAAGAAATTGTCAATCTCCACTTTAAAAATACCCAATGACGGCCTCCACTGCCATCCGTGGCAATGAATTCCACAGATTCACCACCTCTCACTAAAGAAATTCCGTCTCATCTCTATTCTAAAGGTACGTCCTTTTATTCTGAGGCTGTGCCCTCTGGTCCTAGACTCTCCCACTAGTGGAAACATCCTCTCCAACATCATTTCTTAATTGACCAGGCTGACGATCAGAGTTTAACAAATGGTGGAACTCTAGGCTTTGAGTCAGAATGTTGTGGTCTGAGAAAAATTTGAAGCTGATATTTCTATGATTTAATGACAAGGGGCAACGAGAAAAACTGGGGCGTGTTCAGAACAGAGAACTTCTATTGAACATGTTGACAGTTTACATGTTGATTCTGAAACAAAACTGGAAACATTCATTACAAAGGCTCAATCCTGATCTCAGGTGCTGGCTGTGTGGAGTTTGCACGTTCTCTCTGTGACCACGTGGGTTTCCTCCGGGTGCTCCGGTTTCATCCCACATTCCAAAGATGTGCAGGTTAATTTGCTCTCTGTAGAATTCCCCATAGTGTGAAGGGAGTGGATGAGAAAGTGGGATAACATAAAACTAGTATGAGTGGGCGATCGCTGGTCGGCGTGGACTCAGCGGGCCGAAGGGCCCTGTTTCCATGCTGTATCTCTAAACTAAACTGAGTTAAAGGCAAGAATGATTCTCTCTTGTTTCAGGCGGTTGCCCGCAAAAGCAGACAGTGGCGAGGAAGAGCTGTTGAAAAGCTGCCGCTCGAACGAGAGTGAACTGGAGGCCCTCCCCTGCCTGTACGTCACCGTGGAGTCCGAGTGCTGGAGTAGCGTCAAGGACCTCATTAAAATCATCAAAGAGAAAATTGCTGAAGAGCAGAAGAAGACAATTTGGATCGAGCAAGATCAGCTCTAGAAAATGACCACATGATAGCGAGCTCCAGGACATGAGCCGGCGGTCAAGCACACACACGCACACACGCACACACACGCGCACGCACGCACACACGCACACACGCACACACACACACACACACGCATACACGCACGCACACGCACACAAGCACACACGCACACACGCACACGCACGCATACACACACGCACACGCACGCATACACACACACACACACACGCATACACACACACACACGCACACACACACGTGCACGCACACATACACACTGCGTGGACTTACAAGGTGCAAATGAACACTTGGAGAAGTGGTGGGTGGGCAGCCAGCCACAAAATGATGCTTCACGACAAACGCTTGACTCATCTCATTGGTCATGTGGCCCGGAGACTGATGCCCAGAGCAATACATGCCATTTAAAAATTGCAGGTTTCAAGAAGTCTCAGTCAAAACGCTTTATCATTCCGGTGTGGATGGAGGTAACCAAGGCTGTACTTAACTTGCTGAGGAAGAATATCACACCGTGGTCTTATGTTTAATCCCCGGTGTGTGCTTACCGCCTATAATGAGTTTTACAGTTTACTCTGAGTTTTTCCTGTATTCTAAGCCAAGGAAGGCAGTTGGGAAGTCGGCCCAACAGTTGCTACTAGCCCCACGTCTGATACTAATATATGTAGAAACAAGGAGCTGAGCTGCAGATGCAGGTTTGAAGAACAATGTCTGAAGAAGGGTCCCGACCAGAAACGTCACCCATCCTTTTTCTCCAGAGATACTGCCTAACCCGCTGAGTTACTCCAGCACTTTGTATCTACCTGCCACTAAATGTTCAAAAGTTCATAGCTTCATGAGCAGAATTAGGTCATTTGTCCCACCGAGTCTGCTCTGCCATACGTTGATCTATTTTTCCCTCTCAACCCCATTCTCCTGCCTTCTCCGCATATCCTTTGACATCCTTCCCAATCAAGAACCTGTCAGTCTCCATTTTAAAAATGCCTAATGACTTGGCCTCCACCGCCGTCTGTGGCAATAAATCCCACAGATTCACCACCTTCTGGCTAAAGAAATTCCTCCTCATCTCCCTTCTAGGGGCACGCCCTTTTATTCTGAGGCTGTCTGTGGCCTCTGGAATGACAAAATCACAAACACTTACTTTATAAGTAAGAAGTTCATCGTTTTGTAATCTCAAGTCATGTAGCAAATCTGTTCCTTGCGGTAATCTCTTTTATTAAGAAAATGCAAAGCAAGAAATAAATATTTGTTAAGCCTTCCATGCAGATTACCCAAGCACCTGATGTTTAATGTGTGATCCCAGACTGTAAATTGTATTTACTGTCACTTTTACATCGAGTTACAGTGGGTGACTATGAAAATATATTTTTCTTAAGGTTGAGGCAAACCATTCTGTTACGTTTTAACTTTTTGCCACATCCCACTTCCTGGTATTGGCTCATATTAAGAAGATTATCGATAGTCATAGTGCCTTATCTCTCCAGTCTGTGGTCTATCACCCCATTTGTCTTTCCACCCCACCCCTACCCAACACTAGTCCCATTCCCCCTCCTTACTCCTCCCCTCCTCATGCCCCACCTGGACACACCCATATCCCCCTCTCCCCCACATCCCTCCTCTAGCTTCACAAATCACATTTTTAATCTTTTTAGATGCATAAATACATAAACAATAAGTGCAGGAGTAGGCCATTCGGCCCTTTGAGCCAGCACCGCCATTCACTGTGATCATGGCTGACCATCCACAATCAGTACCCCGTTCCTGCCTTCTCCCCATACCCCCTGATTCCGCTAATTCTAAGAGCACTATCTAACTCTCTTTTGAATGCATCTAGTGAATTGGCCACTGCCTTCTGAGGCAGAAAATTCCACAGATTCACAACTCTCTGTGTGAAAAAAGTTTTTCCTCATCTCAGTTCTAAATGGCTTATCCCTTATTCTTAAACTGTGTCCCCTGGTTCTGGATTTCCCCCAACATCGGGAACATGTTTCCTGCATCTAGCGTGTACAATCCCTTAATAATTTTATGTTTCTATAAGATCCCCTCTCATCCTTCCAAATTCCAGTGAATACAAGCCCAGTCGCTCCATTCTTTCATTATATGACAGTCCCGCCATCCCAGGAATTAACCTCGTGAACCTACGCTGCACTCCCTCAATAGCAAGAATGTCCTTCCTCAAATTAGGAGACCAAAACTGCACGTAATACTCCAGGTGTGGTCTCACCAGGGCTCTGTAAAACTGCAGGAGGACCTCTTTGCTCCGACACTCAACTCCTCTCCTTATGAAGGCCAACATGCCATTAGCTTTCTTCACTGCCTGTTGTACCTGAATGCTTACTTTCAGTGACTGGTGTACAATGACACCCAGTTCTCGTTGTACTTCCGCCTTTCCTAACCTGACACCATTCAGATAGTAATCTGCCTTCCCGTTCTTGCCTCTAAAGTGGATAACCTCACATTATATTCACATTATACTGCATCTGCCACGCATCTGCCCACTCACCCAACCTGTCCAAGTCACTCTGCATCCTCATAGCATCCTCTTCACAGTTCACACTGCCACCCAGCTTTGTGTCATCTGCAAATTTGCTACGGTTACTTTTAATTCCTTCATCTAAATCATTAATGTATGTATATCGTAAATAGCTGCGGTCCCAGCACCTAGTCACTGCCAGCCATTCTAAAATGGAACCCGTTAATCCCTACTCTTTGTTTCCTGTCTGCCAACCAATTTTCTATCCATGTCAATACCCTACCACCAATACCATGGGCTCTAATTTTCCCCACCATTGATGTTAAGCTAACTGGCCTATAATTCCCTGCTTTCTCTCCCTCCTTTCTTGAAAAGTGGGATAACATTAGCCACCCTCCAATCCACAGGAACTGATCCAGAATCTATAGAACATTGGAAAATGATCACCAATGCATCCACGATTTCTAGAGCCACCTCCTTGAGTACCCTGGGATGCAGAGCATCAGGCCCTGGGGATTTATCAGCCTTCAGTCCCATCAGTCTACCCAACACCATTTCCTGACTAATGTGAATTTCCTTCCGTTCCTCCGTCACCCTGGGTCCTCTGTCCCCTAGTACATCTGGGAGATTGATTGTGTCTTCTTTAGTGAAGACAGAACCAAAGTACCTGTTCCACTCGACTGCCATTTCCTTGTTCCCCATAAAAAATTCACCTGTTCCTGTCTTCAAGGGAGTTACATTTGTCTTAACTTTTTTTCCTCTTCACATACCTAAATAAGCTTTTACTATCCTCCTTTATATTCTTGGCTAGCTTAACTCCATACATCATCTTTTCTCCTTGTATTGCCTTTTTAGTTTGTGTCTGTTGATCTTTAAAAGTTCCCCAATCATCTGGCTTCCCGCTCATCTTTGCTATGTTATACTTTTCTTTTATTTTTATACTGGCCTTGACTTCCCTTGTCATCCACAGTCGCCTCTTACTCTCCTTAGAATCTTTCTTCCTCTTTGGAATGAAATGATCCTGCATCTTCTGGATTATTCCCATAAATACCTGCCATTGCTGTTCCACTGTCATCCTTGCTAGGGTCCCTTTCCAGTCAACTTTGGCCAGCTCCTCCCTCATGGCTCCATAGTCCCCTTTGTTCAACTGCAATATTGACACTTCGATTTTCCCTTCTCCCTCTCAAATTGCAGATTAAAACTTATCATATTATAGTCACTACCTCCTAATGGTTGCTTTACCTTGAGTTCCCTTATCAAATGCGGTTCATTACACAACACTAAATCCAGAATTGCCTTTTCCCTGGTAGGCTCCAGAACAAGCTGCTCTGAGAATCCAACTCAGAGGCACTCCACAAACTCCCTTTCTTGGGGTCCAGTACCAACCTGATTTTCCCAGTCTACCTGCATGTTGAAATCTCCCATAACCACCGTAGCGTTACCTTTGTTACATGGTCACACCTTCTGTCTTTTCATCTCTGGCCTTTATCCAACCATCAGTCTTTCAATCCCCCCTCCTACCTTTACCTGTAACAGCCTATTACCTGCCCAACTTTGGCTTGCCCTGCCTCTTTTCCAGCTTTCTTCCCCATCCACCCCCCCAACCCACAATCAGACTGAAGAAAGATCCCAACCTGAAACGTCACCTATCCATTTTCTCCAGAGTTGCTGAGTTACTCCAGCACTTTGTTTTTTCTATAAACCGGCATCTGCAGTTCCTTGTTTCTACAAGTCTGCCTTTACTTATGTAGTCACAAGATTATTCTTGACTTCACTTTTGTTGACTCATTTCCCTACCGATGCTGGGACTTGTATCAGAAACACTGAAAACACAAATGCAGAGAGTTTTGTTGGACCCACCAGAAATATATGGAAAGGTCCACTTTTTGCCACAGAAAGACTGATGGGTAGCTAAATAACATGACCACAGGGTTTTCTATTTCTATATTTTGTTAATTAGTAAATCATGGAGTCATATAGCATGCAAACAAGCCTTTAGGCCCAATGTGCTCTTGCCAAGTTGCCCCGTCTACACTAGTCCCACCGGCCTTCATTTGGCACATATCCCCTAATCCTTTCCTATCCACCTGCATGTCCAAATGCCTTTTAAATGTTGTTATAGCAAAAATAAGTGTTCATTTTTTACTTCATACTGTTATACTTTGCAACATCTGCGTGTGGATACAAAGAACTGCGGATGCTGGTTTACAAAGAAAAGACACAAAGTGCTGGAGTAACTCAGTGGGTCCGGCAGCATCTCTGGAGAACATGGATGGAAGGGATCCGACTGTAATGTCTCCTGTACACGTTCACTAGGGATGCTGCCTGACCTGTTGATTTACTCCAGCATTTTGTGCCAAAATCTGAGCACAAGTGTTTACTTTAGTTAATTATTGTCATGTGTGCCGAGGTACAGTGGCGAGCTCTCTTGTTGCGTGCTATCCAGTCAGCGGAGAGAGTATACGTGATTACGATCAAGGCATCCACAGTGCACGGACACGGGATAAAGGGAATAATGTTTAGTGTAAGATAAAGGCCAGCAAAGTCCGATTAAAGATGGCATAGATATAGTAAGAAATGCTGCTGTGGAGGAGAGGTTTAAAAGAGTTGAGCGACTGTAGTGAATGATTGCAGATCCACTGATGACCTGCACGCAGAGACGCCTAGCTTTGGTATCATCATAGGCGGGAAACTGCCAGGCCTTGTCCTGCCTGTGTACCCTGTGAGAAGTCCAAAGTCTATTTTGTGTTAGTTATGTGCTGTTTAGGAGTTCCGGAGTAGAGTATTTGCAAAACTGATTGTGGTCAGACATTAACCTCCTGTGAATTGTTCTCGTTTAGTTTTTAGTTTTAGTTTTAGAGTTACAGCGCGGAAACAGGCCCTTCGGCCCACCGGGTCTGCGCTGACCAGCGATCCCCGCACATTAACACTATCCTACACCCGCTAGGGACAATTTTTACATTTACCAAGCCGATTAACCTGTATATCTTTGAAGTGTGGGAGGAAACCGAAGATCTTGGAGAAAATCCACGCAGGTCACGGGGAGAACGTACAAACTCCGTACAGACGGATGCCGTCTGTACGGAGTTTGTACGTTCTCCCCGTGGCCTGCGTGGATTTTCTCCAAGGCCTTCGGTTTCCTCCCACACTCAGGATCGATCCCGGATCTCCGGCGCTGCATTCGCTGTAAGGCGGCAACTCTGCCGCTGCGCCACCGTGCCCGTTATTGAAAGCATTCTTTTTGTTTTTTTCACGTTTGGTACCAGTAGGTTTTACGATTTTAAGATGTAAAATGCGCACGTTTGTTTGAGTGTCGCGTGTGAGTAACGCAACAGGACAAATGGCCTGAGAGTGTTGACAGTTCCTTGGCAAATCCCAATGTAGCGACTACTTTGAGATGAATGTAATTTCAGCGCATGTCAAAACTGCCAGAGGCAGCGCTGTCACTCAACGTCATCCCCCAGTCGGTGGGTACGGGTCATATTCCATCTCTGTGGGAACTGCACAGTGTCTTGCATGACGACAGTTTATGAAGGTCATAAGGGCTGACATTTTAGCAATAAGCTTATTAGCCCACCCTTGGCAGTAGTCATTACTTTTGATTCTTTTGCCCTTTGTGTTTTTTCTCTTTAAACAGAATTACAAAATGAGATGGCTGCATTGAAATTCCTGGCGTGCTCCACACATCCATGGTTCCAATCTCCTTTAATCTGTTCCAGGGTCGTAGCAGTGTTGAAGATGCAAGGAACTGCAGATGCTCGACTCTTGAGCAAAACACAATGTGCTGGAGGCACACGGCAGGTCAGGCAGCATCTGTGGAGGCGACGTTTCAAATCGGAAGCCTTTGTACTCTCATCTCCCATCCCCAATTTCCTCATTTATCTTTTATCCCCCTTTTTACTGCTCCCCCCTGTCCACTCCCTCCTCTCTCCCTCCCTCTGTGGCGTTGCCTTTCATGTGTTATTTTTTCATTATCTAACACCTTTTTCCTTTCTGGCCGTGTTTTGTCACTTGCTCCTACACATCTGCCAATTATCCCCCCTTCACCTGTATCCACCTATCACTTGCCAAGCTTTGTCCCATCCCCATTTCTTTTCTATTTTTCTTCCCCCATTCTACAATCAGTCTGAAGAAGGTTCCTGACCCATAAACATCACCTGCCGATTCCTTGCACCAATGCTGCCTGACCCGTTGAATCCTGCAACACTCTGTGTTTTGCTTATAGCAATGTTGTTGTACGAAAATACTAAAGCATGATCAGGTTCGAGGCAAAATACAATGTTCTGCAGTAACTACAGATGCTGCCTGATCCACTGAGTTACTCCAACACTTTGTGTTTTGCTCAAGATTTCAGCATCTGCAGTCGCTTGTATCTCCTTCTTAGGAAAGACTCAACTTGCCTCATTGGAACAATAGTCAGTCTGCTGAATATTCTCTCACTTTTTTCTATCCCAGTGTGATTTTTTTATGTAGTACAGCGGGAAGCCTTCTCTCCAGACATGAATGTAAGCAAGAGCAGCATTTTTGTAGCAATTTTGTTAAGTAATTATATTTCTATGTAAATGTCCGTTAATAAATGAATGTTAAAGAAATATGTTTTTTGTTTAAAAAAAAGGTATTTAAAAGATTTCTCATGTGTGATGTTAAATAATGTGCCTGTCCTTGTGTTTGCTCAAGTGATTGCATTGTACTGTATTGTTCTCACTGAAGTCAGTTTTAGTGCATCATTTCACGTTTAGCTAAAGTGTCGATTTGAGATTGTGCCATACCCTGCAACCCTCTGTCTGAGTCTGAAGAAGGGTGTCGACCCAGAACGTCAACCATTCCTTCCATCCAGAGATGCTGCCTGTCCCAATGAGTTACTCCAGCATTTTTGTGTCAACCCTCCATGACTGCTGGGTATCTAGCTCCACAACCTCTCTTTTAAGAAGCTTGTTAAAAACTACCTCTTGAACCGAGCTCATGGTTAACTGGCGAGATGTTATCTGATACACCTCAGTGTCAACCTTTGATGATGCTCTTGTCAATTGTCCTGGAATGTTTTAACTGTGTTAAAGGCACTATATAAATGGAGTTGATATTATTGTAATTTATAGTAATTTTGTAATAATAGTTAAAATAATTTGCAAGGCTTAGTAATGGACATTTTTTAAATAAAACTATGTCAAAAATTAATTAAAATGTTCTTAAAGGGTCCAAATGTTGCAGTCTTATTTTGTGTCTAAAGCCTATTTGCATTGACAAATAATGGTAACACCATTTGCTTTATTGTTATGGGAGTTTCGAACCAGAGGACACAGTCTCAAAATAAAAGGATGTACCTTTAGAGATGAGGAGGAATTTATTTAGCCAGTGGTGGTGAATCTGTGGAATTTGTAGATGGCTATGGAGGCTAAGACATCAGGTATTTCTAAAGCGGATATTGATGGGTTTTGATTAGTAAGGTGTCAAAGGTTATGGGGAGAAGGCAAAAGAATGAGGTTGAGAGGGAAAAATAGATCGGCCGAATGGCAGAGTAGACTTGATAGGCTGAATGGCCTAATTCTGCTCCTACCACTGAGGTAGAAATTATTCCAATTCCTCAAACTTTCAGCTTTTTCATCCAGTGACCCGTTAATCATTTCAGGGTGAGCTACAAAACGGCTGACCAGTATGTTTCTCTTCTCTACTCATCAAACAATTCTAATCACAGGGTTTGGACGTATAATCCTTCAAATAACAATACTATGAAAACCTCGCTCCTGCCCTGCTTTGACTTCTCAAACAGCAACACCACAACCTTTTCCAAATAAAATTTGCCATTCCTTGCCTCAGTAGCCCAGCAGATCAAAATCCCTTTGTAATTCTTCATAACCATCTTCACCGAGTATGATATCACCTATTTTAGTGTCATCTGCAAACTTACTAACCATGCCTTGTACGTTCTCATCCAAATCGTTGATATAGACGACAAACGGCTCAACACCAGTCCCTGAGGCATGCTGCTAGTCACAGATCTCCAGTCTGATAAACACCCTTCCACAACCACCCTCTGATACCTTGCATGAAGCCAATTCTGTATCCAGACAACTAGCTCTCCCTGGATCCCTTACGACCTAACCTTCCAGAGGATCCTGCTATTGGAAACCTTATCAAAGTATCTTGAACTACGTTGCCACTTGAAAAAGTTCTCCCAAAGTCTGGATATTTATCGTTCTTCCATTCACGGAAGTAGGGAAAATAGGAGAACCCATTGCAACAATTTAAGGTGATTCATTTTTCATTATCGAGACCTGATAATCCATTAGCCATGAGATCAAGTACAAGTGGCTTTAGTTTTTTAGTTTTTGAAATACAACACAGAAACAGGCCCTTTGGCCAACCAAGTCCATGCCGACCATTAATCACCCGTACACCAGTTCTATGTTAGACCACTTTTGTGACCTGCACACGTCTTTGGAGTGTGGGAAGAAACCCGAGCAGGATCAAAACCTGAGTAGGGTCCCTGTTGTTGTAAGGCAGCAACTCTACTGCTGTGCTGCACACAAGTAAAGGCATCACAAACTGGCCATTTGGCTCCTCACACATGCCAATAGATCATAGGCAATCCATTAGATACAAGGAACTGTAGATGTCTGAAAGTGTTATTGGAGACATGCCAGATATCCTCAGTCTCCTAATGAAGTAGAGGCCTTCTCGGCTGTTGCGTCACTGTGGTTGAGAGGGACAGGTCTGGCATTATAGAACACTGGTGTACTCAGACTGGGGACAGTTCACCACAGTACAGCACTGGGTACATTGCTAAAGGTGGCAGATCTGTCACCGTAACACATTAGTGCTCAGCCCAAGTGTGGGGAGATTTGTCAGTATATGACATTGGGATATAATTCAGTTGGTCACAGGTCTATAAATGTATAACACGCGTTATCATTCGGGCAAGTGCACGTCTGTCACTGCCATTTCAGAACTCTAAAGCCACAATGGCCTGAATGACCACGTCTGCTCCAGCCTCCCTCACACTGGAGGTGGAAGGGTGGACACACTCTCAAGCGATCCCATACAAACCTGATGCTATAAAGGGCAATGGTTACTGCGGCGACCCAGGAAGGAAATGTGTACCGTTCCTTCACTTGGAAACAGGAAACCATTGCCCTTCAAAATAAGTAAGTTTATTGGCCAAGTAGTCACATACAAGGAATTTGCCTTGGTGCTCCACCCACAAGTTACAACATGACATACAGTGGCAGTTACGAATGACTCAGAAAACACTAAACATTAATAATAATAAGACATTAATGATAAAACACCATTGATCAAGCATGTGAACCAACACAATACCAGATCAAAGGGAGGCTACTGATTTTTGGCTGTTGAGTAGAGCAACTACTCGTGGAGAAAAACTGCTTTTATGTCTGGCTGTGGCAGCTTTGACAATCCGGAGTCGCCTTCCAGAGGGAAGTGATTCAAAGAGTTTGTGGCCAGGGTGAGAGGGGTCAGAGATGATCTTACCTGCTCGTTTTCTGACCCTTGCAGTGTACAGTTCATCAATGGAGGGAAGGTTGCAGCCTATAACCTTCTCTGCTGATCGGACGATTCGCTGCAGCCTCCAGGTGTTGTGCTTGGTGGCTGAGCCAAACCAGACCACGATGAAGAAGGTGAGGACCGACTCTACGATGGCCGTGTAGAATTGGACCATCATTGCCAGTGGCAGATTGTGGCAGATTTTGCTTCCTCAGCTGCGGCAGGAAGTACATCCTCTGTTGTGCCTTTTTGACTGTGGAGTCGATGGTAGCCCCCCACTTACTGTCTTAAGAGCATTGAGCTCTAGGTTGTTGCTATGGCACCAGGACGCCAGCTGTGACACTTCCTGTCTGTAGGCAGATTTCTCCCCATCCTGGATCAGTCCAATCATGGTTGTGTCGTCTGCAAACTTGAGAAGCTTGACAGAGGTGTCTGTGGAGGTGCAGTCGTTGGTGTAGAGGAGAGGAGAGAGTACGCAGCCTTGCGGTGCTCCTATGCTGAGCTTTTTCGGGTGCGAGATGTGCTTTCCCAGCCTGACATGCTGCTTCCTGTCTGTCAGGAAGTTAGAGATCCACTGACAGAGGGGTTCAGGCACAGTCAACTCAGAATGTTTGGAGTGTAGTAGCTCTGGCACAATGGTGTTGAATGCAGAGCTAAAATCAACAAACAGGATCCTCACATAGGTCCCCTGGCGGTCTAGGTGCTGTAGGATGAAGTGCAGGCCCAGGTTGACTGCATCATCCACAGATCTATTGGCCCGATATGCAATCTGCAGAGGGTCCAGCAGGGAGTTTGTGATATTTTTCAGCTTGGCCAGCACAAGCCTTTCGAGTGTCTTCATGACTACAGAGGTCAGTGCAACAGGCCTGTAGTCATTAAGACAAGTAATCCTTGCCTTTTTGGGTACAGGGACAATAGTGGAGACTTTGAAGCAGGCAGGAGCAGTACATGTTTGCAGGGACTGGTTTAAAAATGTCTGTGTAGACCGATGCCAGCTGGTTGGCACAGAGCTTGAGAGTAGAGATAGAAACATTGTCAGGTCCTGGAGATTTCCGGCTCTTTGGTCCTCTGAAAAGCCTCTCTACCTCCTCTATTTTTATTGTTGATATTGGAGAAGCGATGTTGTGCAGCACAGAGGGTGTGGGTGATTGGGTGTGAAGTGGTGATTGGAGGGGGTGGGTGTAGAAAGCCCCAGTCTTTGCAGACTGAGGTCAGGCTGTGAGTGGGTGTGAAGTGGTGGTTAGGGTGGGGAATGGTCCAGTCTTTTCATACTGGAGTCTTGCCTTAAGTAGGTATGAAGTGGTGAATGGGAAGGAGAGGGTGCAGGGTCCATTCTTTGTAGACTGGGGTCTGGCTGTGTTGGTTGGGGAGGGGGTACTAGGGTTACGTTTCTGATTTTCAAACCTGCAGTAAAACTCATTCAGGTTGTTGATGTGATCTATCTGATGTGATGTGATGTGAAATATCTGATATCTTCACATCTGATGTGATGTGAAATATGAAGCTATCTTAAAAAATAATAATTTAACTTTAATGTTGTTCTTCTGAATAACTTACTGCCTTTCAGGTATGCCTCTGAATGAGTTGGCCAACACTTTATAGTTTGCGTTGAACACATTTCTGGAATGGTTGATGGACAGACCTTGTATTGTCATTTCTTTTTGCTCATTGATATCATTTTCACACAGAGAGTTGTGAATTCTCTGCCTCGGAGGGCGGTGGAGTCTTTCAAGAGAGAGTTAGATAGATGAAAACTTTCAAGAGAGAGTTAGATAGGGCTCTTGAAGATAGCAGATATGGGGAGAAGGCAGGAACGGGGTACTGATTGGGTGATGACCACATTGAATGGTGGCTTGAAGGGCCGAATGGCCTACTCCTGCACCTATTGCCTATTGCATCCCTCTTTGTGGCCCTTGGAGTCTAGCGTACATTGTGGTAACACTACACATAACCTGCCCCTTACAGTTGGAATACAATGCTGGCAATCCTAAATATAGTCGTTTAGTTTAGAAAAACAGCACAGCCTTCAGCCTACGCCAACCTTCAATCACCCGTTCACACTAGTTCTATGTTATCCCGCTTTCTCATCCACTCCCTACACACTAGATACAATTCACAGAGGGCCAATTAACCAACAATCTCGCACGTCTTCGCGGATGTGGGAGGAAACTCGCGTGGTTACCGGTAGAACGTGCAAACCCTGCACAGGCAGCACCCGAGGCCAGGATTACAGAACAATGGTCTCTGGCGCTGGGAGGCAGCGACTCTACCTACTGTCCCATACAGGACAAGCATGAGATTAAGCTAGAAATTGACATTATAAGCAAACTACATGTAAAATAACACAAATTAATTACTTTCATAATGAAAGGATTGAAGTGTAGGAAGGAACTGCAGATGCTGGTTTAAACTGAAGATAGGCACAAGAAGCTGGAGTAACTCAGCGGGACAGGCAGCATCTCTGGAGAGAAGGACTGGGTGACGTACATATAACAGAAATAGGTGCAAGGTTCACTCTCAGTATAATTGCAACATAAGTAACAATTTAGTGAATGTGTACAAATTAGAAAAAAGTTTAGAACTGAGTGGATGCAGTTAATTTTCTAAGCCCAAAGTGCTGATTGTTATTTGAAATATGCTGCCTTGTATTGAAATAATTCACCTTCATAATTAAAAATGGATTATAAATGTAATTTAGTGGGCTGGTATAATCCCATGATGATTTCAGCTTCAAGCACAAGGAGGCATTTCAGTCTATTGTGGCTCTTCTGACTAGCAATCCAATAATCCCTTGTCCCTCATTTTCCCATGCCCCTGTACTTCCCCCATTTAAGTACTGATCTACTTTGAATCTGCCTCCAATATATATTTTGGGCAAGACCATTCAGATTACAGCAACCTTTGTGCTATCTTTAAATTTGACAGTCATCTTAAGTCTGTGTCCTCCTAAAGAGGAGCCATTTCCAACGACAGATGTTAACCTAAAGAGGTTAAAGAGGTCCTTCTGCAGTTGCACAGGGCCCTGGTGAGACCATATCTGGAGTATTGTGTGCAGTTTTGGTCTCCTAATTTGAGGAAGGACATCCTTGCTATTGAGGCAGTGCAGCGTAGGTTCACGAGGATAATGCCCGGGATGGCGGGGCTGGCATATAAGGAAAGATTCGAAAGATTGGGCTTGTATTCACTGGAATTTAGAAGGATGAGAGGGAATCTTATAGAAACGTATAAAATTATAAAAGGACTGGACAAACTAGATGCAGGAAAAACATTCCCAATGTTGAGGGAGTCCAGAACCAGGGGCCAGAATAAAGGGGAGGTCATTTAAAACTGAGATGAGAAAAAACGTTTTCACCCAGAGTTGTGAATTTTATGGAATTCTCTGCCGCAGAAGGCAGTAGAGGCTAATTCACTGGATTAATTTAAAAGAGAGTTAGATAGAGCTCTAGGGGAATCAGGGGATATGTGGAGAAGGCAGGCACGGGTTACTGATTGTGGACGATCAGCCATGATCGCATTGAATGGCGGTGCTGGCTCGAAGGGCCGAATGGCCTCCTCCTGCACCTATTGTCTATGTTTCTATGTTTATCAATGCAATCAAAAAGATGAATATTAACATCTCCAACAAATCTCCGTAGTGCCAAAACAGAAGTGTGAGTCTGAAGAAATGCCTCGACCCGAACATCACCGATCAATGTTCTCCAGAGATGCTGCCTGAGCTGCTGAGGTACTCCAGCACTTTGTGTCCTTTTGTGTATTAACCAGCATAGGATGGCCGAGTTTGCCTCATGGCTAATCATAGATGGAGAGGAAACATAAACTAGAGTTTCAGTTCTACACTTACTTATGAAATGACTCTTCCTAAGCAGAACTGTATGTATTCAGTTTGTGGGGAAATTATTAGCTTGGGTGCAGAATTAGATTAACAGCAGGCCACGTTAGCCCTAATTATGGAAACTGCATTAATTCGAGAGTTCACCCTAAAGGGCCTGTCCCACTGTACGAGTTTACCCAAGAGGTCTCCCGAGTTTAAAAAAAAATCAAACTCGTGGTAAGTACGTAGAATGAACGTAGTGGGTACGTCGGAGCTCGGGACATCTCTTAGTGGCTCGTAACGCTCACGGCAGGTACTCAGGAAACGCGGTAAGCTCGTGAAGTTTTTTTCAACATGTTGAAAAAATGTCCACGAGAGCCCCGAGTACCTACGAGCGGCCATTACCGTAATTCTCCGAGTTCGAATCAGGGGAAACTCGGGAGAACTCTTGAATTACCTCGTACAGTGGGACAGGCCCTTAAATCTCCTCTCCAGTGATGTGCCTAGGAGCAAGAAAGGTGCCTTCACCCAAGCAAGCTGTATCTCCTCCCCAGGGGTGACGAGTAACTGCCTGGTCAGCATATCAAAGAGCTGAGAGATATTGTGGATCAAACATGAGTTGTGGCCTTTGGAGGAGAAAGTAATGAGGAGCTGGGAGGTGGGGCAAGGGGTGTTGGTAAACTAAAGCTGCAATTGGAAGAATAAAGTGATATTACCTGAAAAGAAGGTGGGAGAGACAAAATTGGTCTGAAGGTTGAAAGACTTGTGTTTTTTCCACAGTTTAGTTTGGTTTACAGATACAGCTTGGAAACAGACCCTTTGACCCACTGAGTAAACACCGACCATCGATCACACGCTCACATTAGATCTACAGTTTCCCACTTTGTCATCTACTCCCGACATATTTAGAGCAATTTTACAGCAGCCAATTAACCTACAAATCCGTACGTCTTTGGGATGTGGGAAGAAACCAGATCATCCGGAGGAAACCCACGCGGTTACAGGGAAAATATGCAAACTCCACACAGACAGCAGCCGAGGTCAGGATTGATCTCAGGTTTCTGGTGCAAGGCAGCAGCACTACCAGCCGTGTCAATGCGCTGCCTGTATGCTGATGATGTTAGCATTCCTTCCCTCCAGAGATGTTGCCTGTCCCGCAGAGTTACTCCAGCGTTTTGAAAGGTTGAAATATTCTTTGAAAGAATTTAAGTGTTTATTCTGAGGGAATACATAAAAGCAGGTGCTTTTGGGAGAATTAAAGAGCAGTGTTTTCTTGTGATGGGGCAGCTTGCCGGTACCTCTAAAGATTGATAATAAAAATGAGATTGATGTACAGCAGCCAATACTGTCGTGCGAACTGTTACCTGCTTACTGGCACCTCTGACTACAAAAGAAAGCACTAAAGATTACATATGCTCTCCATGCGATGGATGTTGAAAATTAAATTGGTCATCCACTCAGTGAATGTTATAGGATTTCTAGAAATTCAATAATGCTTTCATCCTGTATCACTCACAGCAACTACTGCACTTCCATGTTTAAGTGTACATGTGCAGAGGTTGCTGCATGTATCCCAACCAACACTATCTGGTAAGAACAAGAAGCTGGTGCGACTTGGGTTGGGGAGGGATAGAGAGAGAGGGAATGCAAGGGGTTGCTTGAAGTTTGAGAAATCAATATTCATGCCACTGGGCTGGAAGCTGCCCAAGTGAAATATGAGATGCTGTTCCTCCAATTTGCGTTTAGCCAAACTCTGACAATGGAGGAGGCCTCGGACAGAAAGGTCTGTGTGGGAACGGGAAGGAAATGAAATGAGAACTGCTCGATCTCACCTAGCAAACAGTAAACAAAGGCCTGTTTCCTTTATTATCGGTACTTTTTTGCATATCTTTCATTCATTTGTTCTATATCTCTCCATATATCACCGTCTATATCTCTCGTTTCCCTTTCCCCTGGCTCTATCTAGTCTGAAGAAGGGTCTCGACCTGAAAGGTCACCCATCCCTTCTATCCACAGATGCTGCCTGTCCCACTGAGTTACTCCAGCATTTGTATCTATCTTTGGTTCAAACCAGCATCTGCAGTTCCTCCAGATCACAAAACCTACACCAACCCCAAACCAATTAGGAGCAGACGAGGGCATTCGATCCAATTTGTGGTCCCAGCCACAAAGACGGATGTGTACAGCAATTCGTTCTTCCCACGCACTATTAAAGCACGGAATAATCTCCACCAAACCACGGTTGCCCAGCCAGATGCAACTAAATTTAAAGTGGCACTTTCTTCCCAATAACCCTCTCTGGCTAAACCCCTCCCTTCACCACCTCCAGTTTAAATTCCAGTTGGAATATTTTGGAGGACCAAGTAACCAAGAACCAAGAACCAAGACACACCGAGCCAGTGATAGGTGGATACAGGTGAGGAGTAAGGGGGGTTGTACTGATGGGTGGAGTCAATGACACAAAAGGCTGGAGGTGAAAAGTAGACAAAGGGGTGTCTTTCAGGAGAGAAGAGGGGGAGTGAGGTGTAAAGCTGGAGGGAGGAATATGATGAATGGAAGGGGACACAGGGGAGGGGATGAAAGGGATGATAGGCCATGATCACATTGAATGGCGGTGCTGGCTCGAAGGGCCGAATGGCCTACTCCTGCACCTATTGTCTATTGTCTTTTGACTGGCATTAAAACCTGCACAGTTTTAAGGGTGAATGTAGAAGTAAGAAACTGCAGATGCTGGTTAATACACAAAAGGACACAAATTGCTGGAGTAACTCAGCATCTCTGGAGAATATGGATAGGTGACCTCTCGGGTCGGGACCCTTCCGACGGTTTTAAGGTAGAAGGAATAGTTAGAGGTATCATCTGATAAAGTGAAGGTCCCCCCTATAACCCTATTGAACAATAAAATATCTGTGTACGAACTATATTCAATTATAACTGTTTGCGAGGCTCAAGAATCTCCTGCAAAATTGAATGAACACACTGGGATTCTAGGATGTGCAACTACTGCCCTCTGTTGGTCAAACCCATCAACATCCGATATAAATTATTTACAATGTCGTCAAGTCTGACAGGAACAAAAATAAATATGTTTTTCAAGCACAGGAAAACAGGAGCCCATTTCCATTATATAGCTATGTTTTAATTCAGAGTAGAGTCATTATTCTCAGCCTGCTGTCAGTGTTAACGGACAGCTATGTTGTTTAGAGTGGCAGTCCTTTCACCAGGGTGTTGCAACGTCGCTTTATAGTTTCAGGTGATTTTACTTTGCAGAGAATGGATTGTATTCTCCGAAAAAAATTACCAGATAAATCAGCCATTAGCTGACACTGTCAGTACAATTCCCTTTTTATTAACACTTCTCTGCCCGTTTTTCTCCTCCCGATCATGGTTCAAACACTCCACTGGGTCCACACGGAAAGAAGCCATTTGGTGCAAAGTGACCAGGCTTGTTAGTGAGTTCAGAGATGCAGCATGGAAACAGGCCCTTCAGCCCACCGAGTTCACGCTGACCCGTTGGCACGAGTTCCGCGTCATTATACTTTCTCATCCACTCCCTACGCACTAGAGGTAATTTACGGAGAGAAATTAACCTACAAGCTTGTACGTTTTTGGGACGTGGGAGGAAACGGGAGCACCTGGAGGAAACCCATGCGGTCACAGGGAGAACGTGCAAACTCCACACAGGCTGCACCTGAGGTCAGGATCAAACCGGGTCTCTGGTGCCGTGAGACAGCAGCTCGACCGCTGTGCCACTGTATGATCGCAACATTCGTTTCGGTTATCAACAATTTAATTTTTTTTTCTAAAATTACATTTCTTGAGCCACACGTAGTTCTATGTTATTCCCACCTTCGCATCCACGCCATGCACGCTCAAGCCAGTTCACAGAAGCCACTTGGCCAACAAGCCTGCACGTCTTTGGAATGTGGGAGGAATCCAGACATTCTTTGAAAGACCTGCCCAATTACTCTCATTTCCCTGATTCCCCACCCCCCACCACCCACCCCTCATCTCTCAACCCCCCCCACCATTCCCCAACACCACCCCCCCCCACCACCCCCCAACACCAACCCCCCCCCCCACCACCCCCCACCACCCCCCCAACTCCACCCCCCCCCCCACACCCCCACAAAAGATTTAATACAATCCTGAGGGACAACTTTTCCATTCAGAGGGTGGTGGGTATGTGGAACGAGCTGCCAAAGGAAGTTATTGAGGCATTCATGCTATAACAGCATTCACAAGACACTTGTACAAGTTCATGGATAGGTAAGCCTTAGAGCGATATGGGCCAATGCAGGCAAATGGGACTAGCTTAGATGGGACATCTTGCTCGGCATGGATGAGTTGGGCTGAAAGACATATTTCAGTGCTGTATGACTATAAAGACTAACATTACCAATAAAACAAACTGCTGAACATTACTCCTAGCTGATGAATTCTTTAAAAGCCAAGTTTCTCTTCACTTATCAAATCAGTCGTGCCTTTTCTAATGATTCAATGTTCATTTTATAGTCAATGATTGATAACTGGAATGTTCTATTAAACTGCGTAGTTTCCTGCTTCACACCAGAAACATTTTATTAAAAGCAAGTCACCTCAAGCCACTTTGTGGTAAAAGACACCAGACGAGCACAAGCTTGTTCTTTCTCCCCCTCTCTTTCCCCTTCTGCCCACTATCTTGATGTTTGGAAATCAATTAAGCAAGTGAAATAAGCAAGGAATAGATAAACAAGAGTCTGAGGAAAAGGCAGAGATGGGGGGGGGGGGGGGGAGAGAAAGCTAAAAGAGTGGAGGGGCAGGACAGAGCGTGATAGGTCGTGACCGTCACCTGCCCATGTTCCCCAGGGAGGCTGCCTGTCCCGCTCAGTCACTCAGGCACTTTGTGCCCTTCCCAAACTTTACTGTTACTTCTTTAAGAAGCTCCTTCTTCTTCTTTTCATGTCTATCTTGTTTCAAATGTTGACATCGCTGTCATCGTCCGTCCTGAAAAGGACGTAAGCTTCCGGCGACAATCAGTGGGAGCCACCACTTGTCGCAGTGGATGATGATGGTAGCAGAATTAGCTCAGGATACTTCCAGTTTCCAGCCCTGCGACGTGGACGCTTCTGCTATGGGGCCCAGAAGCTCCTTAAAATTAGGTCATTAATTTTCCTTGATATGTGGTTCAATGTTAATTTTTTTATTTGTTAATGCTTCTATGGTGCACCATCGACATTTTTACCTGCTACAAAAGGGCACAAAAGTGCTGGAGTAACTCAGCGGGTCAGGCAGCATCTCTGGAGAACATGGGGAGGTGACATTTCGGGTCAGGACATTGCTTCAGAGCAGACTCTCGACCCGAAACGTCACCTATCCACCCACATTCTCCAGAGATGCTGCTTGACCCGCTGAGTTACTCCAGCACTTTGTATCTATCTTTGGTATTAACCAGCAGCAGCGGGTCATTTTATTGGTACATAATGGGAGTTGCCATGGAGAATAAATCCCAGAATTTTCCATGATCTTCAAACACTTTCCACACCACGAGATAACTTAGCTTTAAAATTAGACCTGCCTTTCACAAAACAATCCAAAATCATCTTTAAAGCAATAGATTTTTTCTCATTCCTTTATGAAAAATGTTGCTCTTGGCTCTCCAAGGCCACTCACCCTCTGGTCCGCTTCAATCTGTGGCTATTAATTGGTCTCGCCTTGTGAAGACATTGATCATAATAATATATGGTGCTAAAATAAATTGTCTCTGTTCTCCTCTTGATTTAAAGCCTTTCTCTGACACCAGCCCAACTCGCCCATTATTCAATTCGTTCTTCCTGTAAGAATTGCAAAATGATCTGCCAGCAACCTATTGTGGTTAACCATTTCCATTAGAACATTCCTTTCAATTACATATCGACCCATGTCAAAAGTTCTGAGCAAACCACAGAACAATTCTCATTAAGATTAACAACCCGCCATGAAGGTAGGAGCATTAACCTTGTACTTGCTGCTTTGTGGCAGAGAAACAGTTCTTTGCTCTTTTGCCGTTACGACCTTCCAGGCGGCACGGAGGCGCAGCGGTAGAGTTGCTGCCCCACGGCGCCAGAGACCCGGTTTCGATCCCGGACTACCGTTGCTGCCTGTACGGAGTTTGCATGTTCTCCCTGTGTGGGTTTTTTTTCCAGGTGCTCTTGTTTCCTCCCACAAAGACGTGCAGGTTTGTAGGTTAATTGGCTTTGGTAAAAAATTGTAAATTGTCCCTAGTGTGTAGAATAGTGCTAGTGTATGGGGTGATCGCTGGTCAGTGTGGACTCAGTTGTCTGAAGGGCCTGTTTCCATGCTGAATCTCTAAGCTAAACTATTAACCTAGTCTGATGTTGTTCCAGTGAATCCTTTACTCCATCAGCCTCAGTACTAAGTAAACGTCAGCATTTCCGAGATGCACTCCCACAATACGATTGATGTGGACAGTTCCAACTCTCGCTATTCCAGCAGTTTCTTCCTGACCAAGTGGTGACTGTACGGAGTTTGTACATTCTCTGAAATCTAGTCAGTGTTTAGATTTAGTTTAGTTGAGAGATACAATGCAGAAACAGGTCCTTCGGCCCAGTGAGTCCGCGCCGACCCCAGTGATTCCCGTTAGACTAGTGTCAACAGCCTGGAATGATCTAGGGTTCTTCTTCGTAACTGTTTAGTCAAAGAGAACACCACACCGGGATATGACGGTATATGGACACACTGATCTGTTTTGTAGTTAATGCCTACTATGTTCTGTTGTGCTGAAGCAAGGCAAGAATTTCATTGTCCTATCAGGGACACATGACAATAAACTCACTTGAACTTGAATTTGGACCATAAATGTCATTTCCCACCAGCCTCGTCAGCCTTCTCGTTACCCATCCTCCGCACACTCACCACTAATCCCCAAATCCTATATTTCGCTTTTATTCCCCTCTTTCCCCTCCCCTCGTCCCCTTCCACCCATATCCCTCACGACCCCACCTGACTGCATGTTCTAGGCACTCGCCACCATTTGTGTAAAGAAGCTGCCCGAACATCTCCTTTAAACATTGCCCCTCTCAACCTAAGGTTATGCCCTCTGGTATTTGGCTTTTCCATCCTGGGAACTAGGTTTTGACTGCCTACCTGACCTATGCTTCTCATAATTTTATATACTTTTATCTGGTCAACCACCGGCATTCCAGAGCTCTTGAATCTTCAATCTAATCTAGACTAAACATTGATCCAGTGACTAACTCAAGCAAAAACTGGTAATAGTAGAAGATGCACAAAGCCCACAGGCTGGGATATATCAGTCATCATTTAACATGGAATAATGCATAAAGACTGTGATTAGTGATCACAGTCACCAGGTGTCAGTGACCATAATCAATGAATATTGACACAGGTGAAAAGGACAAGATTAAGTATTATTGATCCTGCTCTAAGAACCTCCAGCTTTTATAGTCAAAACGAATTAGCCTAAAATTTTGAACAAATTGAGAGACAAAAGGCAACCTCGTTGTCCAATCAAAAGTCAATCCCTTTGTTTTGTTTAGAGATACTGTATGGAAGCAGGCCCTTCAGCGCATTGAGACCATGCCAACTATCCATTACCTGTTCACACTAGTTCTATGTCATATACCACTTTCACATCCACTCCCTACTACAAGAGGCAATTAACCAACAAGCCAGCATGTCTGGAGTGTGGGAGGAAACCGGAGCGCCTGGAGGAAACCCACGCAGGTCACGGGGGAAACGTGCAAACTCCACGCAGGCAGCACCCGAGGTCAGGATCAAACCCGGTTCAAGGCGCAGTGAGGCAGCACCTCCACTGGCTTTTACCGAACACTTTTTCTGATGGGTGGAGCCAGCAGCAAGCAAAAGGCCACCTCAGGCAGATATTTAATGATCGTATCACTTAATCACAATATGATTGTATCTGCACTTCACTTCCTAGGGCGCTGGTACGCAGGATGCCAAAGGTTAATTGCACCTATTCAAGTTAACCATCTGAGGTTGCCAGGCAATGACAAGTCTACCAGAGGTCAGAAAAAGGACACAGGGCTGTTGAGGTGAGCGCAGACAAGGCTTTTCTCATTTTAGTTTTTACGTTATTATCACATGTACCAAGGTACAGTGAAAGGCTTTTTGTCGCGTGCTATCCCGTCAGCGGAAATTAACGTAAGTAAAGTAAAGTATCCTTTATTGTCATTCAGACCTTTCGGTCTGAACAAAATTTTGTTACCTTGCAGTCATAACATATAATAAAAAACAAAACACACAATAAACACATATTTAACATCCACCACAGTGAGTTCACCAGGCACCTCCTCACTGTGGTGGAAGACAAAAATCTTAAAGTCTTTGTCTTCTTCCCTCCTTGATCTCCCTCTGCGCTGAGGCGATCCAGGCCTCCGATGTTATCGTCTTCTAGGCCCGCGGCCGAGCCTCCGAAGCCGGGCTGCCGCCACCGCCATCGCCGGAATGCTGGAACACCGCCTCAGCTCTGAAGCCGGGCCGCCGCTGGAGCACCGCAGCTCTGAAGCCAGGTCGCCGCTGGAGCACCGCAGCTCTGAATCCGGGCCGCCGCTGGAGCACCGCAGCTCTGAAGCCGGGCCGCCACTGGAGCACCGCATTTGAAGCCGGGCCGCCGCTGGAGCACCGCAGCTCTGAAGCCGGGCCGCCGCTGGAGCACCGCAGCTCTGAGGCCGGGTCGCTGCTGGAGCACCGCAGCTCTGAGGCCGGGTCGCTGCTGGAGCACCGCAGCTCTGAGGCCGGGTCGCTGCTGGAGCACCGCAGCTCTGAAGCCGGGCCGCCGCTGGAGCACCGCAGCTCTGAGGCCGGGTCGCTGCTGGAGCACCGCAGCTCTGAAGCCGGGTCGCCGCTGGAGCACCGCATTTGAAGCCGGGCCGCCGCTGGAGCACCGCAGCTCTGAAGCCGGGCCGCCGCTGGAGCACCGCAGCTCTGAAGCCGGGCCGCCGCTGGAGCACCGCAGCTCTGAAGCCGGGCCGCCGCTGGAGCACCGCATTTGAAGCCAGGCTGCCGTCGCCGCTGGAAGCTGGCACGCCGCCACAGCTCAGAGGCCGCCAGGTGCGCCATTAGGCCTCAGCACAGACGGAGACGGTGACGGGGGACACGACAAGAAAAGTCGCATCCCCCTGAAGGGAGAGACTAAAACCCTGTTTCTCCCCCACCCACACACACATACACAGCGTAATAAACCAAAATTCTAACTAAAACAAACACAAGAAGACAAAAAGAAAAAAGACTGTTTGATTACAACCAAGCCATCCACACTGTTCAGTGTGTTAACCTGCATATTATTTTTATTTTTCTCAGAACTTTTTCTCTTATTTCCACTTATGTGTCTAGAAGTTGCTCTGCATGAGCTTATGGACATGGTCATGTATCTCCTACATATTCAGGCCCACCAACAAAATCAAGGTCCTGTCCCAGTCACTCCATCCTCTCCCCTCTCCCATCAGGCAAGAGGTAAAGAAGTGTGAAAACACACACCTCCAGATTCAGGGCGAGGGTCTGAAGAATGGTCACAACCCAAAACATCACTCATTTCTCTCCAGAGATGCTGCCTGTCCTGTTGAGTTACTCCAGCTTTTTGTGTCGACCTCCAGATTCAGGGACAGTTTCTTCCCAACTGTTATCAGGAAACTGAACCGTCCTCGAGAACTGGCCAACTGGAGACCGGTCCTAAGCTACTGTCTACCTCACTGGAGACCGTCGGACTATCTTTAATTGGACTTTATCTTGCACTAAAAGTTATTCACTTCATCCTGTGTCTGTACACGTTGGACAACATGATTGTAATCATGTATAGTCTTGGATAGCACGCAACAAAAGATTTTCACTGTACCTCAGTACGTGTGACAATAAACTAAACAGCAAACAATGATAAAACTGGCCAAAATCCAGTTTGCTATGGACATGCAGAATCAAATACTAAAGGGCAGGATTAGTCTCAACTCAACAAGACTGGTCTCAGCACAGCACAGCACAGCTGCTAACACACCACAGTGCAGCAGTCACGGGAGATTAGCTCTTAAAGGCACACTGCTCATGGCTCCCAAACGGCAAGACACACTTTACGGCTGACATGAGATCAAGCTCCAAGGTGGGGACATGAAACTAAATCAGAAATCAGAGGCTTAGCGCGATGTGAGGCAAGCGCGGGGATATGGGACCAGCTTAGATGGGGATCTTGGTCGGCATGGATGAGTTGAGCCGAAGGGCCAGTTTCCACGCTGCATTAGCTTCTATGTTCAGTTTGGAAAGAAATATAATACAGAGTGACAGAGCCTCCGCAACCTAAGATAGGAAAGGTATATAAGGATATGGACCAAACGCAGACAGCTTAGATGGGTCGAGCTTAGATGGGGCATCTTTGCCATCTAAGGGCCTGTTTTCCTGCTTTATGACTATCACTCTAATGACTGCAACATTAACTCGTTTTTTAAAACCTATTGGAATCAACGGTTTAAGCAATGTATCGAAATAAAGTTTATAAACAGCTTCTAAGGTAAAGCAAAGAGCTTACTATTTACACTATATCCCGGCTCCATAAAATAGGAGAACAGCTTTTGCTGTCAATATATCTTAGAAAGAAGCCAGACTACACATCACTCTTTCTAATGGAGTGATTTAGGAAGGCTATTTATAAAATATGGCCCACACCTAAAAATATCCCAAGTGAGGATCAGTTAGTCAGCAATATGCTTGTTCGGATAGTTAATTTCTTAAGGTCAAAGTAACGTGATTAAAAGTAAAAGTTCATTTTAGCAAGGTCACAGTTTTTTGGTTTAATTAAGGATTTTTTATATTTATAAACCTAGATTTATTTCACATCTCAACTTAGTTATTGACTGATATATTTTGAACATTAGTGATGTTCAAAGGTCTTGAGCTACAAGGAGGGGTTGGGCAGGCTAGGACTTTATTTCTTGGAGCGCAGGAGGATGTGGGGTGATCTTATAGAGGTACAAAATCATGAGAGGAATAGATCAGGTAAATGCTTACAGTCTTCTGCCCGGAGTATGGCAATCGAGAACCAATATATATATATACACACACACACACACACAAAGGGTGGCGGGTTTATGGAACTAGCTGCCAGAGGTGGTAGTTGAGGCAGGTACTAGCACAGGTACATGGATAGGAGGTTTAGAGGGATATGAGCCTAACGCAGGCAGGTGGGACTAGTGTAGATGGGGGGTGTTGGTCAGCATGGGCAAGTTGGGCTGAAGGGCTGGTTTCCACTGTCTATGACTCTAAATTCTATGGGGGAAAAGTTTATTATGCACACTTCAGTATGTAGATGCTAAGGGGATTATTGAGGGGATTAAATGAGGGGATAGAAGTATATTAAATTATGGGAGGCAAACAGTAGACAGTCAGAACCTTTTCCCCAGGAAATGTCAAGGACTAGAGGGTATAGTTAAAGGTGAAAGTGACAAAGTTTAAAGCAGAGTCTGAAGAAGGGTCTTGACCTGAAACGTTGCCTATTTCCTTCGCTCCATAGATGCTGCCTCACCCGCTAAGTTTCTCCAGCATTTTTGTCTACCTTAAAAGTTTAAAGGAGATTTGTGGGGCATAGAGAGTGACGGCTGAGACGACTGGACTTCTTCAGTCAGAAGCATTGGAATAAGATCTTGATTGCTTCCAATGTTGCCAATATATGTAGTCGGTATTATAGACGCCTGCCAGCAGGCCGTGGAGTGGCAGAGACCGGAGCCCCGCGTGGGCCAGAGCCGGCGTCTAGAGAGCACCCGGCATCGTTACTGGAGAGGTCAGTGTGGCGGACGATGATGGCGCTGACCGACGGACACGTGGAAGTGAGGACACTGCTGCCGAGGGAAGGAACAGAGGAGGACCCGATGTGGGGGGGGAGGAAGGAAACAAAGGGGGACCTGGAGCGGTTACTGTGTATACTCTGAAACTTTGTCTGTGCCCTTACGTGGCGACTATTTGCCTACCCTGGACCCTGGGTATGGAAGCAAAGAAGTTCACTGTGACTTGTCAAGTTCAGGTTCAAGTTCACATTTATTGCCACATGCACCAAGTGGTCCAGTGAGATTTGAGTTGCCGTACAGCCATAAGAATAAAAAGAACACAACACACGATAGAGTTTAACATAAACATCCACCACACTGGAATCAACATTTCTCACTGTGATGGAATGCAATAAAGTTCAGTCATTCCTCCTCTTTGTTCACCCGTGGTCGGGGCCTAGAGCCCTCCGCAGTCGCCGCTACGGACGGCCCGATGTACAAGCCCTCTCTCGCCGGGATGATGGAAACTCTGGCGTCGGAACATATCGGAACACACTCTACGGCTAGGAGTTTCCGAATCGGCCGCTTCTTACCGGAGACCACGGCTTCCAAAGTCCACAGGCCGAGCTGGATGGAGCTCCAACACTGGCGATCCTCGGCAAAAGATCCCAGACCCCGCGATGTTAAAGTAAGCGCCGCGCCCACGGCTAGAAGCTCCGCAGACCACAGCTCCACGATGTTAAAGTCAGCAGGCCCCGCTGAACGGAGCTCCAACATTGCCGACCCTCGACAGGATCCCAGGCTCCGCGAAGGTAATTCCGCGCTGCGTCTGCTGCTGAAGCTCTGGGTAGGTCTCCGGTCGGAAAGGTGGCGCCAATCCAGTTGGTAGGCCGCGAGGGGGGGCGAAGATGCATCTCCGTCCAGGTAAGTGACTGAAAAAAGGTTTCCCCCTAATCCCCCCCACCACCCCCCACATAAGACATACAGAGAAACATTAAAACACACATTTAGACGTACTCAAAATAACAAAAAAGGCGAAAGTAATGAAGAGCTGCTGGCGAGGCAGCTACTGCGGTGACAATAAAGTATTCTTTCATTCATTCATTCATGTAGTCAGGACTTCACACTCGTGTAGTAATGGGCCAAATGTGAGCAGGTGGGACTAGTTTAGATGGGACATCTTGGTCGAGTTGGGCCGAACGGCCTGTTTCCGTGCTGCATGGCTGGCATAGATTGGAAAGAAATATAATACAGAGTGACTGAGTCTCCAGTCTTTGTGACTCTCTGACTCTTATAGCCAACTCATTTTCTTTAGACTTTAGAGGCACAACGTGGAAACAGGCCCTAACGGTATCTTACACACGAGGGACAATCTACAATTGGTTAAATGTAGACATAAGGAAGTATCGATGCTGATTTACAAAAAAGAACAACACAAAGTGATGGATTAACTCAGTGTGTCCGGCAGCATCTCTGGAGGACACGGACAGGTGACATTTTGGGTCGGGACCCTTTCTTTTTAAGTCGAGCGCGTGTACGGTTTTTCTGCGGAAGAGTCAGGACAAGCTGAGAATTGCGAACTTCCCACACAATGACTTCCCAAGGCCAGTCTCACCAGACACAGGAAACCCAGTGGAAACCAACTCCCAGCCAGAACTCACAACAGACACTGACAGGAAACCATGTCAGGCCATCCTGTTCACATTGATGCAGGCAGACTAACAAGAAATAAAGAGAAGATAAAAATGGCTTGCTTTTTTAAAAAAAGTCCGGTTTACTGTAAACGTATTCTTTTATCTGAAAGTTTGCCACAGAGTTCTTTCACAATCTATGTCCTGCAAAGACTTGGCACATTAGAGAATTTTCCAAGATCCCAAGAGACCTTTGCTTTGACAACTACCAGCTGTGAATCTGGTACAGTCTGCAACTAAGATGAATAACATCAATTGTCAAGAGTTAAAAGTGATTAATTGTCATACGTACCAACATCAGAACAATAACTTTATTACTACAGCAACTTAACAGGCCAATAAATGCAGTAATCTCAGATAATATAACAAAACAAAAATAAATAAATTAAAAACTTCAGTATTGGTCTTGACTTGCGTCAAGGGTAGAAGCAAGGAACTGCAGATGTTGGTTTACAAAAAAAGGCAGGAGTAACAGCGGGTCAGGTAGCATCTCTGGAGAACATGGATAGGTGACGTTTCACAGAGTGCTGGAGTAACTCAGCGGGTCAGGCAGCATCTCGGGAGAACATGGACAGGTGACATTTCAGGTGAGGACCCTTCTTCTGACTGAAGATCACTGCATTCAGATCTTCTGAAGAAAGGTCCAGATCCAAAACATCACCTGTCCATGTTCTCCAGAGATGCTGTCTGACCTGCTGAGTTGTTTAGTTTATAGATGCAGCGTAGAAACAGGCCCTTCAGCCCATCAAGTTTGTGCCAATCAACAATCACCCGTTCACACTAGCATTATCCTACACACTGGGAACAATTTACAGATGCCAATTAACCAACAAACCTGCACGTCTTTGGAATGTGTGAGGAAACCGGTGCACCTGGAGAAAACCCACATGGTTACAAACTCCGTCCAGATAGCAAACCCGGATCTCTTGCACTGTAAGGCACAACTCTACCACCACACCACCAGTACTGTTCTCCAACACTTTGTGTCTTTTTATGTTGGAGTACAGCTCTGCTTTCAACACATAATACCAAATAACCTCATCTCTAAACTTCTGGACCTTGGCCTTGCCCCTCCCTCCATCTGTAACAGACCACAATGGGTTAGAATGGATCATTACGTTTAATCCACCCTGACCCTCAGCACTGGTGCCCCTTAGGGTTGTGTGCTCAGTCCCCTGCTGTACTTCCTGTACACCCATGACTGTGTGGCCAAGTATAACACTAACTTGATCTTTACATTCACCACTACAGTGGTGCAGCAGTAGAATTGCAGCCTTCCAGTGCCAGAGACCCGGGTTCTCTCCAGCGCCAAGGTCCAAGCTGCAAGCTCCAAGCCCCAAGATCCAAGCCCCAAGCCCCAAGCCCCAGTCTTTTGCACTACAGTCCTGCACCAAACTGCTGATTTGAACACGTCATTTTATTTATTGTTCTATTTATCATCACTGTATGTACACTGTTTACTCGGCAAGCTTCATGTGAACAAGGAATTGCACAGCACCTTAGTGCATATGATAATATGCCTCTCAGTCTGAAGAAGGGTCTCGACCCGAAAAATCACCCATTCATTCTCTCCAGAGATGCTGCCTGTCCCGCTGAGTTACCTCAGCAGTTTGTGTCTATCTTTGATAATAAACTAATCTGTAATCTGTAAATTAAAGCAAGCAATTGGCAGCTACAAGAGCTCCAATTCATCCGTACAATGATGTACATCATGTACGATGCGGCGTTTCGGCCTGGGTTTTGGCCAATTTGTCAGGGATAGTGCCTCAAAGTTTACAGTCATGTCCCTACCTACAGCTGAGTGGAGACCTGGCAACGTTGAGAAGGCTAGTGATGGAAAGAGAGGCATGTTAATCACTGACTTGCTGACTTAACAAAAAGCTCTCAGTGTGAGATGCAAATCAGTGAAGTGAAAACATTCCCTCGGAACATCGATATTAAAAACTTCTGCTGCACCCATACATCGAGGGAGAAAACCAGTCAAATGGAGTACTGTTCAGGAAAATTAGAATTCATGCACCCGCAACTGAATAAATACAGGACAATGCTACATTGCAAATTTAAAGTCAGACAACTGTGCCTTAACATTCCCGAGAATTGTCGGGTTGAATTAGTTTGCATTCTTATTAAAAATTGCCAGGTCACTTCACAGGGTAGTGGAGAAACTTGGCAGGCCCATCTTGGTTTAAATTAAAAGGGGTCTGCATAATCAGCTGTGATCACATAACTTCTGGAACAGTGATAGGTCTGTAAGTGTGTCCCCTTTAAGTAACTCATCGGGCCAGGCAGCATCGATGGAGAACACAGATCGATGACGTTTCAGGTCGAGACCCAGAAAAAAGACACATATTGCTAGAGTAACTCAGCAGGTAAAGCAGCATCTATGGAGAACACAGATAGGTGTTTCAGGTCAAGACCCTTCTTCAGACCAAGGGTGTCAAACGTTACAGGGAGAAGGCAGGAGAATGGGGGTGAGAGGGAAAGATAGATCAACCTTGATAGAATGGCGGAGAAGACTTGATGGGCCGAATGGCCTTATTCTGCTCCTATAATTTATGACAATGCTGCCAGATCTGCTGACATACACCAGCACTTTGTCTTTTATTCGGTAACAAACCATGCAAAGCAAAATCTGCATTGAAATTTAATAGGTCAGCCCTACTATGGAACGACGTTGTAGGTCACACAGCTGGTAACACGGCATCTCCTCGGTATGGGACAGAAAATCTGTATTACAGTCTCCAACCCTGGAGCGGTCATCTAACCACAACTTGTGACTCAGAAACAAATTCCCTGCAAACGACTTTAAATGTATCTGCAGAGGAAGAGTATAAAGAATGGGAAAAATTTGAAGAAAACTTTCAGCGGACTAGAAAAACAAACGCATGGAGCAGGTATATTTTGAGTCAATATACCAACTCAGATATCAAACGGCAATTGAAACCCGACTGATTCAAAAACATAGACACTAAATGCTGGAGTGACTCAGCGGGACAGGCAGCATCTCTGGAGAAAAGGAATGGGTGACGTTTCGGGTCGAGACCCTTCTTCAGACTGAAAGGTCTCAACCAAGATCAGTCTGAATAAGGGGTATCGACCCGAAACGTCAACCATTCCTTCTCTCCAGAGGTGCTGCCTGTCCCGCTGAGTTACTCCAGCTTTCTGTGTCTACGATTTAAACCAGCATCTGCAGTTCTTTCCTACACACTGAAATTTAGAACAGTTTCTCTTGAAACATAATGAATGATGTTTAAGTCGCCACAGAAACAACCATGGGAATGTTTCACTTCTTCTCGTGTTTACCTGTGGACTGAATATCATTATCACACTAGATAGACACAAAGTGCTGGAGTAACTCAACAGGTCAGGCAGCACCTCTGGAGAAAAGAGATGGTTGATGTTTTGGGTCTTCAGACCCAGTTCCTTTCTACATCATTATCATACTATGTTGGACAACATGTAATAATTTAGTCCCATTTCACAACATTTCTGTTAGATCAATGCATTGTTAGGGCATTGTGTGAACACTTTTTTCTATTCATTTTTCAGGAATGCAAGTACAAGTGAATGTATCTCACAATGGTAGTAAATTCAAGCAGTAAAGAACCCGTGATGCATTTCCACGCCAGGATTGAATTGATTGAAATACAGCACAGAAACAGACCTTTTGGCCCACCGAGTTCCCGCCGACCATCGATCAGCTGTTCACACTAGTTGACTTTCGAGATACAGCGTGGAAACAGGCCTTTTGGCATACTGACCAGCGATCCCCCCATACTCTAGTTCTATCTTGCACAATTTACAGAAGTCAATTAACCTACAAACCTGCACGTCTTTGGAATGTGGGAGGCATCCGGAGAAAACCCTAATTAGTTTTATGTCGTCATACTTTCGTATCCACTCTGGCAATTTTTCAGAGGCCAATTATCCGACGTAAACCTTTAGGATGTGGGAGGAAACTGCAGCACCCAGAGGATTCCCACGGGATTACAGGGAGAACATGCAAACTCCACACAGGTAACAGCCGAGGAGGTCAGGATCGAACCCGGGTCTCTGGCATTGTGAGGCAGCTGCTCTACCAGCTGCACCATTGATGAAGTGTGAATTATTAGAGAACCTGCAGGTGGTGGTGTTTCCACATCCTTACCCTCTCTGATGAAAACGCAATTTTGAGAGATCCCCGTTTCAGATAAGAAGTCAAATAACTACCCTGTATTTTGTAGATTACCTACACAGCTGTCATGATGTGCAGGTGATAGCTGGAATGAGATAGAGTCCTGATCCAGTGGATTACTCTGTCCTATATGATGTCAGACTTGTTGACATTTTTTTTGGAGTTGGCCTCATGCATGCAAGTGTTGAGAAGCTGTCAGCATGAGCCTTGTAGATAGTGGAGAGGTTCTGATGTATCGGGAGGCGTTATTTACAGCAGGCCATCCAGCCTCTGAATACTTCTGAGGAAACCCTATTGACATGGTTGATCCAGTTGAGTTTCTAATCAATGGTGACTACCCCCACCCTCTCTCCCCCAAGAATGTTGATGGTGAATGACTCAAGTCAAGTCAAGTCAAGTCAAGAGTGTTATATTGTCATATGTCCCAAAACGGAACAATAAAATTGTTACTTGCAGCAGCACAACAGATTTGTAAACATTGTACTCTGTAAGACCCATTATAAACAACAACAAAAAGTACAGTATATATAGATTTAAAAAAACAGACAAATTAATAAAAAATAATAGTGCAATGCTTATTAATAATGAGGATACGTGGGTTTGGATCTTTCTTGTTGGAAATGATCAATCAAAAGCACTTTTATGATATGAATCCTACTCGACACAGGGCAGCCAATGGTCAGAATATTGTCTAGGCTTTAATGAGTGGACTGCTTCATTTGCTGAGGAGTTGCTAGAGGAATTGAACATGACACAATCATGAGTGAACATCCATCTATCTCACGGCATGACGAAACGAAGAAATGGAATGACGGATGCTGGTTTGGTCTAGGATACCCTCCTGATGTTGGGTTTTCATGAGGAAAACCTTATCATCCAGAGAGTTTGTGAATTTGTGGAATTCTCTGCCACAGAAGGCAGTCGAGGCCAATTCACTGGATGTTTTCAAGACAGAGTTAGATTTAGCTCTTGGGGCTAACGGAATCAAGGGAGAATGCGGAAACGGGATACTGATTTTGGATGATCAGCCATGATCATATTGAATGGTGGTGGCTCGAATGGCTGAATGGCCTAGTCCTGAACCTATTTTTCCATGTTCCAATGATTTATCCTTGACAAATACAACTATCTGCCTTTGGTCAAGTTATAACGGATCATTGGAGGTCCCTTGATGCCCTTTGACTTCAGGTTTACCATGCCTCATTAATGCCACACTGGGTCAAACACCGCCTTAACGTCAAGTGTAGTTACACTCACCTAACTGCTGGATTAAGATCAAAGCTCTGATGATGGTGCTACTTTCTTTCCCCCAAATTAAAAAAAATAGTAAAAGCAAAATTTGGAATGTGCTCATTTTGTGACATTTGTCACGGAAAAAATCCACTTCAAAATGAATAGAAGTCCATTCTCACGATTCGGTAAACTGTTATCGGCCTCATATTCATTTACTAAAATCAATACATTTGGTAAAATGCCTATAACTAAGTAAATGATGCGATTAAATTACCTCTGACAGTTCAGGCGTGCAGAGAGTCCTGGGTATTTGCAAGCACTCAGTCTTTCTTGGATTTCCAACCCTCGTTAATTCGATCATGCACACGCGCCTCAAAGTCTTTTCCAATTACCTGTGAAAAGCAGTTTTATGGAAAAATGCCACATCAGAGAAGTTATATCAACTCAGTTAGTTAATGGATGAAATATTTTTCATCCATGCAAGAGAGTGGTTGCAAACCATAAAAATAACTAATTGCAAGTCAAAGGATAATTTTATTGAACCTTGTGGTGTCTGTATACTCTGCTGTTGTTGCTGCTTGCAAATAACAGATAATAAAGCTATCAACAGAATATTATTGAAGGCCGTAAAGAACAGGTAATGGTGATATCTGGTGCAACAACTCAGCAAAAGGTGTCACATTTCATGCACCATTTCCATTATGGTAGATATATATGCATATGTTCTGCTTAATGTTAAATCCAGTCCATCAAATAGCTTTGCATGCATTCTCCAAACTCACTACCTGCTGATTGAGTAAGATGTGGAAAATGCACCATTTTAACCAGTTCCTTCAAGAATTTACTGACATATTCAACAATTGTTACCTTTGGTTCCTAGTTCCTTACATAAATATCTGACAACAAAAGATTAAAATGTCAGTTTCTTATATGCCATAAATAATTGGCATTTACCGGGACATTCCCGTCCCGGACATTCCTTCTCCTCTGGATTCCCATTCGGCAGAAGGTACGGAAGCTTGAAAGCACACGCCACTAGACTTGGGAACAGCTTCCTCTCCTCTGTTATCAGTTTCATTCCATAACTAGGATACAAGCACAGTCCCAAATTCCCAACATTGCAGATATTGAACTTTTCCTGGAACTACATTGCTGATAAAGTATACACTGTGCTCTGAAGGTCTTCTCCTTGCTCTACTTTATGTACTCGTGTTTGGCTTAATTGTATTATCTGATTTGAGTTGATGGTGCACAAACAAAACTTTTCACTGTATCTCATATTTCTGGAGTCATACAACATGGAAACATGTCCATACTTGCTCCATCTACACTAGTCCCACCTGCCTGCATTTGGCCCATGTCCCTCTAAACCTTTCCTATCCATGTACCTGCCCCTATATCCTTCAAATGTTGTAATAGTCCTCTACCTCCTATGTGAAAAAGTTACCCCTCAGGTTCATATTTAATCTTTCCCCTCTCACCTTAAACCTCTATCCTCTGGTTCATGAATCGCTAACACTGACTAAAAGACTTTGTCCATTTAGTTTAGTTTTTAGAGATACGGCGCGGAAACTGGCCCTCCGACCCACCACCGAGTCCACCTAACCAGCGATGCCCGCACATTAACACTATCCTACACACAGTATGGACAATTGATATTCTTACCAAACTAATTAACCTACAAACTTGTATGTCTCTGCAGTGTGGGAGGAAACCCACATGGTCACGGGGAGGACGTACAAACTCCTTACAGACAGCAGCCGTAGTCAGGATCGAACCCAGGTCTCTGGCACTATAAGAGCAAAAAGGCAGTAACTCTACCGCTGTGCCACTGTGCTGCCCATTCACTCTACATCATTTTATACACCTCTATAGGATCACTCCACATTCTTCTGCGCTCCATTCATCTGAATAATAGTCTAGCAAACAAAGTGAAACTCATCACTATTCACCAAGATCTCTTTCCTTAGACCGTTAGAGATGTTGACGTTATTACCACATTATTTAGCAACCAAATATGAAATATGAAAGTAATATAAATCTCATACATCATTTAAAAGCAGTTGAAACATAGCATGAACATTAAGAAAAATCTAGAGTCCCGACCCAAAATATCATCTGACCATTTCCCTCCACAGATGCTGCCTGACTCTCTGAATTCCTCTAGCACTTTGCGTTTTGCTCAAGGTTACAACATCAGTCAGTCCATTTGGTTTGTTGTCACGTGTACCATGTGTACATTTATTGTCATGTGGTAGATTGTGAGAGGATCTTCTTATCGAGTCCACAAACAAGTTTAGAAGTTGTTCAGCCAGAGCTAAGCACACTTCTCGGCATCTGCACACAATGGTGTCTGTCTTGTCGCTTCATGTGCTTCTTGTGCGTGGTGGTGGAAAGATTAGTGGAAACAGGGCCACGACGTGAATGTTCTTTCCTTGAACCCTGTGGGAGGATGACATCTGACGTTCCTATGTCTCTATTTAAGAAAAATCTTGTTCTGTTCTATCTTGTTCTCTCTTTATTGCCTTATTTGGTAGATTAAAAAATAAGAACCTCATACATACAAGTGATGTCACCATTGGACTCTGAAACGGTGAAATGAGCTGGAAAATGAGGGCGGCAGTTTTATTGTCTCCTAAGTTACAAGCATGGCCAAGTTAAATAGTCACGGGCATCTAAAATATGCCCAAACTGAATTGTTCTACTAATCGTTATTTACTGACGTATGCTTCAGTCTTGTGCAGATAAGTAATTTGAGAAAAAATGTCCTTTGTTGCCAGATAATTGAGTCTCTTCAACAAGTGGAAAATCAGACCTGTTCAATTACCCACCAAAATTACCTGCAGAGCAAAGTGTCCCAAAGCACAGGCCATTGATATCAAACTTATCCTGCCTAACTCAGAGAAGTGGAAAACAGAACCATAAAATTACTTAATCAGGCCATATGCAAGTACAACAGGTAGTGCAAAGAGAATGGAGATTTAAAAGAGTGCAACGATTGTAGTAGGTGATAGTAAATCCTCTTTTGGGAGCAGCACGCAAGAGTTTAGTTTAACTTTGTTTATTATTGTCACGTGTACCGAGGCACCGTGAAAAGCTTTTTGTTGCGTGCTATCCAGTCAGTGAATGACTATATACGATTACAATCAAGCCATCCACAGTGTGGTTGAATTTTGGTTGAAGGGTCGATCTACCCAGCATATACACAGTAATATATAAATTAATAACCCCAATACTAGCGGAAATAATCCTTACTGCAGTCATTTAGACAAGAGAATTCAAGAGTGTTTAATTGTCATAAGTACTGACAATAGAACAACTAAATTCTTACTTGCTGCAGCATAATGGACCTATATATAAAAAATAAAAAAAATAGTAAAAACAATAGTGCAAAAAACAAAATCCCAAGGCACAAAAAGTATGAGATTTGTGAAGTCAGGGGATGGAATATAGGTGGAAGGGGATGGAGGGAAGGGGAAGGGGGGAAATGGGTGCAAATCTTGAAGGGGCAGAGGGAAGAGGAGGGGATGGAGCTGGAACAATTATATTACCTGTTCTCTGGTCTGAACATAGCATCTCCATCAGTACTGCTTCTCACCCACCAACCCCTTACAGATGTGCCTGTTGGTATTTTCTTCAAAAACAGGCACTATATAAATGTAACTTGTAGAGTAGGACTGCAGATGCTGGCTATTACACAAAAGGACACAAAGTGCCTCAACAGGGCAGGCTCTGCTCAGCCAAGACCGTTCTTCAGACTCTAATGTATATCTGTATGCCATATTGTCACTGTATGTCATGTTGTCACTTGCGGGTAGAGCACCAAGGCAAATTCATTGTATGTGAATAAACTTGGCCGATAAACTTATTCATCATATCTTTTTTGATTTCAGTTATGTCCAGTTTAGTTTATTGTCACGTGTATCGAGCCATTTTCAGCGTCTAGATACATAATAAGGGAATAGCGTTTAGTGCAAGGTAAAGCCAGCAACGTCTGAAGATGGGTCTCAACCCGAAATGTCACCCATTCCTTCTATCCAGAGATGCTGCCTGTCCCACTGAGTTTCTCTAGCATTTTTGCCTACCAAGGGTTAATGTATATCTGATACACAGAAACATAGATAATAGGTGCAGGAGGCGGCCATTTGGCCCTTCGAGCCTTCACCGCCATTCATTGTGGTCATGGCTGATCATCCACAAGCAGTAACCCGTGCTTGCCTTCGTCCCATATCGCTTGATTCCATTAGCCTCCAGAGCTTTATATGTACTGCAGCAAGTAAGAATTTAATTGTTGTATCTCGGCATGTGACAATAGAACACTCTTGACCTCTTTGATGACCCTCGGACTATACTTGATTGGACTTTGTGTAGGAAGGAACTGCAGATACTGGAGAACAGACTGAAGAAGGGTCTCGACCCGAAGCGTTGCCTATTTGATTCGCTCCATAGATGCTGCCTCACCCACTGAGTTTCTCCAGCATTTTTGTCTACCTTCGATTTTCCAGCATCTGCAGTTCCTTCTTAAATATATTAACCCTTGCCCTTAGTTGAAAGCAAATGGGAGAGGAGATGAGCCAGGTAGAACCTGGAATGTAAAAGACTGATAAAACCTGGGACCATCATTGAGAGCCCCTACTGTCTTCCTTTGAGCAATGCAAGGCACTGGCCAGATAATGAACTTGGCACTTTTATTGGGATGACTTCAGGTGCAACTTGGCCTCCTGCATAGGACCCGCCCCCTGCCATCTCACCATTGGAGGAGGCTGAACGATGGGCAATGCTAACGTCCAATGGGTAGCGGCGTTACAACATGATTGAGTCCATTGGATGTGAACAATCGGCCTATTGGCTGCGCTGCCACGAGCTATTGGCCAATGGGAGACGGTGATTGCGGCGGTCCCGCCCCCTCCCTCCCTTCAGATCAAGGGTGTGGCAACTCCAAAACTAGTTGAACTCGGATTTTCGAGCAACACCCCACTGAAACTACGAAGCAAACATCGTCGATGCACCGTATCAACCTACTCTCGAGCAGAAAACTTGATAGTTTTGACGGTTAATGCGTTTATAAATCACAGCAGCTTTTTGGGGGCTGATTGACTGTCGACGCGTCCAATCGGCGACTGAGGAGGGTGATTGACGGCGGGTTTCACCAATCGGACCGGGGGGACGTTCCCGCTGCCGTGTGCTCCCGCCCTCCTCTGATGATCGACGGCGGCCGCGACCAATGGGAAGTTCGGACCGATTTGATGGGCGGAATGAGGGACCAATGGACGTCGGCCTTGGCGGAGGCGGATGGGCGGTGCTACCAATCAGAGGCGGGGGCGGGTGGAGAGAAGACCCCGCCCACTTCCAGTGAAGTTTTCGTCCGTCAGTTGGCGAATGAATGGGGAGGAGGCGGCGGGGTTTTCTCTTGAGGCGAACGCGACAGTCTTAAAGTTCCTTTATTTTCTTCCCCTCTCCCTCTCCCCTGACTGGATCCGGATTTGGGTTTGTAATCTGCCATCTGTCCCCGAGCGGGGTTTTCGGTGAGGCTTGGTTCGCCATTGTTTGGAGAGGGAGATGGCGGAGCTGGTGCAGCGCCTCGGCGCCTGTTTCCCCGCCTGCCGCTCCAGCCAGAGTGAGCGGGCGCAGCGCCGCCGCAGCCGGCAGATCGACGCGTCGCTGGCCCGAGAACGGCGCTACGTGAGGCGCCTGGTCAAGATCCTGCTGCTCGGCGCCGGCGAGAGCGGCAAGAGCACCTTCCTCAAGCAGATGAGGATCATCCACGGCAAGGACTTCGACAGCAAGGCATTGGAGGAGTTCAGGGACACTATCTTCGAAAATGTCATTAAGGTACATATGTGTATATTCTGTGTGTGTGTGTGTGTATATATACAGGTACATGTCTATTGTGTGTGTTTACATGGCCATTGCGTGTGTGTGTGTGTACATTGCGTGTGTGTGTACATTGCGTCTACATATGCATTGTGTGTGTGTACATGCGTAATGTGTATTGTGTGTGTACATTGCGTGTGTGTGTGTACATTGCGTGTGTGTGTGTACATTGCGTGTGTGTGTGTACATTGCGTGTGTGTGTACATTGTGTGTGTGTGTGTGTACTGTGTGTGTGTGTGTGTACATTGTGTGTGTGTGTACATTGCATGTACATGTACATTGTGCGTGTGCACATGCGTAATGTGTATTGTGTGTGTGTACGTGTACATTGTGCGTGTGTACATGTGTATAGGGGGTTGCACTTAAGGTAATCGGGTCAAAGGGCATGACGCATGGAACTGCTCGATCCATGTGGAGGACATGGCAGCTTCCGGCCTACACTGTTAATATACGAAACGCGTACTTTCTTACCTGTTAAAAACTACCGAAATGGTCAATTTTGCGTTGTAAATAATTGTGGAAATCGGGGTAACCGTGAGAGACATCTAGGGTACACAAAAAGCTGGAGAAACTCAGCGGGTGCAGCAGCATCTAAGGAGCGAAGGAGATGGGCGACGTTTCGGGTCGAGACCCTTCTTCAGCGTACACAAAAAGCTGGAGAAACTCAGCAGGTGCAGCAGCATCTAAGGAGCGAAGGAGATAGGCGACGTTTCGGGTCGAGACCCTTCTTTAGTGACCCAATTCCCTCAGTGAGAGACATCTATCCTACTTCAGAATTCCAAAAGTGAGGTGAAATGATGGTAGAGAGTAGTGACAGCTGAAGGGACAACAACAGCTAAAGTGGTTGGCGAACATTGGCCGTGCAGATATCAACGTTGAAAATATTGGGAATTATCGCGTTTGCTCACTGCGTTTCATCAAAAGTAAGGCATTATTTGTGTGTTTTCTTAATTCCTTTGATATCTAAAAAGTTTCAGAAGTGATAAATCTGGCTGTAAAATTTTAAAATCGCCCATGGTTCTCAAGTGGGTTTTTACATGGAAAAATAAAATGCTTCTGCAGCTAAATTTATCATTAAAAAAAATCGCAAACCATATGTGGTTTTGAATTACATTTTACTCTGATGCAAGCGAAGGAATGGCATAATTTTTACCTGTTAATTGGACAAAATCAACCTTAACAAATTGACAATTTTGAAAAAGAAAATGCTTCTGAAGCTAAACTTATCAGACTTAACGAGTGGTGTGTGGAAAAGTAAGTTTTCATTTATTAAGTTATTGAGATGTATATTTTGGCAAATAATAAAATGTCCTGACAGCTTAAACACCCATTCCCTTTCAAAGATATTGTCAATTTGCTCAGATTGATTATGTCCAATTAACAGCTAACAATTAATCCATTCCTTGGCTTGCATCTGAATAAAATGTAATTCAAAACCCACATATGGTTTGCGATTTAAAATGATGAATTTATCTTCAGAAACGTTTTCTTTTTGCATGTAAAAACCCACTTGAGAGCCATGGGCGATTTTAAAATTTTACAGCTAGCTTTATCACTTTTGAAACTTTTTAGATACCAAAGAAATCAAGAAAAAACACAAATAATGCCTTCTGATGAAATGCAATGAGCAAACGTGATCATTCCCAATATTTTCAATCTTGATATCTGCACGGCCAATGTTCGCCAACCATTTTAGCTGTGGTTGTCCCTTCAGCTGTCGCTCTACCCTCATTTCTCCTCACTTTTGGAATTCTGAAGTAGGATAGATGCCTCTCACGGTTACCCCGATTTCCACAATTATTTAAAGCGCAAAAATTGACAATTTTGGCAGTTTTTAACAGGTCCGTGACATTGGAAACCATGGTAAGTGCTTACCTGCAGTTCATCGCGTGTACTCCAGTTGGCGTTGCATGGCAACAGTACAGGTCACAGGTCGTGACCTGGACTGCCGTGCAACCTCCCTATAGTGCGTGTGTACAGTGTGCTTTTGATTAGAACATTGGTTGATTTAATTCAAACTGTAAATCCCTACTAAAGTCATCTTTCATAAAAGTTAGTGCAGTGACAAAACCTCCCAAATCTGTATCTTCAGTGATTATCTTTATGACCAGTCTGCAGAAGGGCCCCGACCCGAAACATTGCCTGTCCATTGCCCTCTAGAGATGCTGCCTGGTCCACTGGGTTCCTCCAGCACTTTGTGTTTTGCTCGGTGAAATAAATCATTATTTTGTGGCTCTAGTTTACTCTTAGGGGAGAGTGTGTGTACGGTGCCCTCCACAATGTTTGGGACAAAGACGCATCATTTATTTATTTGTAATTGGGGAAAAAAAAATCACATGTGGTTAAAGTGCACATTGTCAGATTTTAATAAAGGGACTTTTTTATACATTTTGGTTTTACCATGGAGAAATTACAGCTGTGTTCATACATGGTCCCCGCATTTCAGGGCACCATATGTTTGGGACACATGGCTTCACAGGTGTTTGTAATTGCTCAGGTGTGTTTAAATGCCTCCTTAATGCAGGTATAAGAAAGCTCTCAGAACCTAGCCTTTGATCCAGTCTTTCCATCACATTTGGAAACTTTTATCGCTGTTTATCAACATGAGGACCAAAGTTGTGCCAATGAAAGTCAAATAAGCCATTATGAGACTGAGAAACAAGAATAAAACTATTAGAGACATCAGCCAAACCTTAGGCTTACCAAAATCAACTGTTTAGAACATCATTAAGAAGAAAGAGAGCATTGATGAGCTTACTAATCGCAAAGGGACTGGCAGGCCAAGGAAGACCTCCACAGCTGGTGAAAGAAGAATTTTCTCTATAATAAAGAAAAATCCCCAAACACCTGCCCGACAGATCAGAAACACTCTTCAGGAGTCAGGTGCGGTTATGTCAATGACCGCTGTCCGCAGAAGACTTCATGAACAGAAATACAGAGGCTACACTGCTAGATGCAAACCACTGGTTAGCGGCAAAAGTAGGATGGCCAGTTTACAGTTTGCCAAGAAGTACTTAAAAGAGCAACCACAATTCTGAAAAAAGGCCTTGTGGACAGATGAGATGAAAATTAACTAATATCAAAGTGATGGCAAGAGCAAAGTATGGAGCAGAGAAGGAACTGCCCAAGATCCAAAGCATACCACCTCATCTGTGAAACACAGTGGTGAGTATGTTATGACCTGTGCATGTACGGCTGCTGAAGGTAATGGCTCACTTATCTTCATTGATGATACAACTGCTGATGGTCATAGTATAATGAATTCTGAAGCGTATAGACACATCCTATCTGCTCAAGTTCAAACAAATGCCTGAAAACTCATTGTCCGCCGGTACATTATACAGCAAGATAATGATCCCGAACATACGGCTAAAGCAGCAAAGGAGTTTTTCAAAGCTTAAAAAATGGTAAATTCTTGAGTGGCTAAGTCAATCACCCGATCTGAACTCAATTGAGCATGCCTTTTATGCTGAAAATAAAACTGAAGGGGACTAGTCCCCAAAACAAGCATAAGTTAAAAAGGCCTGGCAGAGCATCACCAGAGAAGATGCAACTGGTGATGTCCATGAATCGCAGACTTCAAGCAGTCATTGCATGAAAAGGGATAGGCATAAAAACACTAAACATGAATACCTTCATTTACATGGCATAGCTGTGTCCCAAAGATTATGGTGCCCTGAAATGGGGGTATATATGTATGTATGTGTGTGTATGTATGTATGTATGTATGTATATATATATGTGTGTGTGTGTATATATCCACTTCTGTAATTTCTGCATGGTGAAACCAAAATGTATACATGATGGGTCTTAACTCTGCTTTCTTTGTGATGATTAAGCCACTGGAACAAAACTGCTCCCAAGGGCTGAGTTAAAACCATAAACTGTACCTTGCCCTGCTTATTTAACAGTTGCCTCAATATCAGCTGAAACTAAAGTAAATGTGTTTAATATACTGTAGGCTTCTGTTGGCACTGTAACACTTTTGTTGTACTTTAAGTTGAAGATAAAATACTGTGTGTATGTGTTCCTTGATGCATTCTGTAGGGTGGCAATTAAATCTCCATCTCAAAAGACTGCGTACATTAGAATCTTTGAATGTTTTAATTGAACATTTACTTGAAGGGAAGAGTGCTTCATTTAGAAATGTAAACCTTCTAGTTTTGAGTTAAGTAAGTGCTTAAGAAACAAAAGATTTTGGGACACTGCAAGTATGATGCATTTGGGTGTATCCAGATTATACATTTCCACTTTCATTTACCTAATTTAATTCAACCTAATTCCCTATTAACATCACTATGTAAAATTTAATCTGGCAAAACTTACAAATCACATATTCAGTAATTATCTTTATGATATCAAAGGAACAATTTGATTTTATGTGAGAATAAACTAAACTAAATGACCAAAAGTGAATTACACCAATGATGCAATTCATTAGTGACATCTACTTTTTATTTTAATTTTATCCGTCTGAAGAAGGGTCTCGACCCCAAACGTCACCCATTCCTTCTCTCCAGAGATGGTGCCTGTCCCATTGAATTACTCCAGCTGCTGAAAGACTGTACCCCATTAAAGGGTCAGTCCCACTTTCATGACCTCTGCCGAGTTTGCCCTATACTCATACTCGCAGCATGGTCGTCACGAGGTCGTAGGTAAGTCGTGATGCTAGTCGTAGGTGCTCGTGGCATCATGTAGGTCGGGGTGTTTTTCTAGCCTGATGAAAAATGTCCACGAGTAAAAAAGGTCGTGAAAGTGGGACACACCCTAAAGCAGGTGAAATCTTTGGTGAAAATAAATCATAAGAAAAGACAAAGTAGATTGTAAAATGTTAAGAAAAAAAACAAACTGCTGGAGGAACTCTGGGTCAGTCAACAACTGTGGACGGAAATTGACAGACAACATTACGGGTTGGAGCCCTTCAGACTGATGAAGAGATATTAAGTTGCTAGATTTCAAGGCTTTTTTTTAATTCTTTATTTTTTTTACGAAGTGAATTTGTTGAGATCTTGCAAGTGTTAGCGATACAAATCTTTGAGTTGCAGGAAAGACCTGCATGAAGCACAGTTCAGGAAGCATAAATATTACCAGAAACAATCACTGGAACCACTTATTTGTGGTCACAAGATGATTAAATCTGTGTAAGCTAAATGGGATTCTGTGATTTTAGTGATGTTTGCAGATTGATATTTATATTTTCGAAATTCTATCTTTGAGCTTTGTGCAATGTAGCATGGGGAGGTGGGCATTTTACTGATTTATGCCCTGCTATAAATCATTTGACATATGGAACCATTGCCAAAGAGCCTTTGCAATGGTTCCACTCCCATCCTCTTTCTCCAAAGACCAGAAAAATATGCCCCTTCCAATTTTTTTTTTTATCATGTTCCCTTTTGAAAATCTCTGAATTAGTTTCTACTGTACTTGTACATTTGAAATTCTAGGCGTTTTCTGCTGCTTTAGAAATATTTTAATGTCACAATGACACAGAGTGAAGCTTTCTGAGTTACTAATCCTTTTACTGAACAAACAGTATCTCCAAAATTGTTGATGAATGTAATCTCAGAGCAGAGAAGAGTAAAAGGATACCCCCAATATCTGTGCTTGTTCCACATAATGCTCAATCTTTCTTCTTCTTGCATATGGCATGCACGGCCGAAAGTTGTAGGATAACTTGTTCTATTTGATTGTGCACGCCACGGTGATTGCATTAGTCGAAACAGGGCTGACCTCGTGAAGGTTCAAATCTTCCACCCCATGCTCAATCCTGATTTGTGGCATTAGTCTTTTGCATTTTCCAGACCAAGACATTCTTTCATTGGTATATTTATTTTAAAGAGATTCATATCTTTAATCTTTGCATGAGTTTGTGAAAGGTAGAAGTTTTCACATTTGCAATAATATTGTTACTCTTCGACAAGTTAATTTGTTTAAAAAGACAAGAATAAACATTTAGCAGGAGGCTTTGGTGTGAGTACAAAGTGGAGGTTCCATTGAAATTGAAAATAAAAGGTGAGACAAAAAATGTAAAGACCTAAGAATAAAGTCAGTTCAAAGTTTATTATTGTTACATTTGCAGGGTACAGCAAAAAGCTTTGTGTTGGTATTACTCTTCGACATTTGAATAAAAGACCAGACATCATGCAAACATATATTTAGATCTGTGAAGTAGATGCACCAACAGATGAATCATAGAAACTCGCTCAGTGAAAATATCTTGGGTTTGTGCAAGATGTCACTGGAAAGGAATAATCTATTGTTTACTGTGCCAAACAGCTGCATCAAGAACAAAGGCAAAATTCTAGACTTATTGAGGCTGAGCTCATAAAAGGTGAAGAAAGTCCAGAGGGAGTACATTTTGTTCATTAGTATTTATTTTTTTTAAAGCTTTTTTTTGATGTTATTACCTCATGTCTTATCTCTGACGAATTTGAATGCTCTCTGAGCTGGCCTCAGACCATGTGTCCCTCCATGGAGCTTCCCCAGAATCAGCTGCCTATAACCTAACCAGCAACTTGTCAATTCTACCATGGTCCCTTAGTTGCTGAAACGCATTGGTTCCAGATTTAGTTTACAGTTCACTTTAGAGATACAATGTGGAAACAAGCCCTTCGGCCCATCGATCACTTGTGCATTAGTTCAATGTCCTACACGCCAGGGGCAATTACATGAACCAATTAACCTACAAACCAGCACTACCATGGAATGCGGGAGGAAATCGGAGCACCCGGAGAAAACTCACAAGGAGGATGTTCAAACCCCGCATGGAGAGCATGCGTATTTAGGAACGAGCCAGTGTCCCTGGAACTGAGGCAGCAGCTCAACCGCTGTGCGACCCTATAGGTTGTGCACACTTCTTGTTAAAAATCTTGCCCCTGTTGTTTGAATCTCTGGTCTTTCTATTCCTCTGATTCTTAACAATCTTAAATTCTTCCCACATCTCCGTACCTTAATGACTACTTCTCTTGTCCTCTTTTCCATTGCTTCACTATTAATGCTGTTTCTTTGTGTTGTGTTTGTAATTTGTGCTCCAAACTTCTTTCCCATCGTTTTTAAGATATTATTTAAAAACTTGACCAAGCATTTAGTTATCTGATTTAATCATTAGATTCTAATGTATCCCTTAATGAGACAAAATTATACTGAGTTCCTGTGTACCACCTTGGGATGTTAAACAGTAAAGATATTGAACAATGTAAATTATTGACATGTCTAGTGAGTTCTTTCTCATGCTAAATACCTGGTCTCCGCATTCAGTTCAGTTCAGTTTATTGTCACGTGTACTGAGATACCGTGAAAACTATTTGTTGCGTACTAACCAGTCAACAGAAAGACAATACATGATTACAATCGATCCATTTACAGTGCATAGATACATGATAAGGGAATAACATTTACTGCGAGGTAAAGCCAGCAATGTCTGATCAAGGATAGTCCAAGGGTCACCAAAGAGTTAGATAATAGTGACTAGTCTCTGGTTGTGGTAGGATGATTCAGTTGCCTGATAACAGCTGGGAAGACACTGTCCCTGAATCCGGTGGTGTGCGTTTTCATACTTCCATAACTTTTGCCTGATGCGAGAGGGAAGAAAAGGGAGTGGCCAGAGTGCGACATCCTTGATTATGCTGCTGGCCTTACCGAGGCAGTGTTAGGTACAAATGGAGTCAATAAAAGGGAGGCTGGTTTGTGTGGCTGATGTAGGTGAGGAAAATGGATAGAATTCCTTTTTTCCTCCAAATATTCTTGCGTTTTGAAGCGAAAAATCAGCCACAGACCCAGTTGATTGTTGTGTTGCGCCCTGCCAGCATGTACACATTCAGTGGAGAAGGCAGTCCACCCAATTCAGCTGTCACACTCTGCGAAGTTGGGTGGCTTGCTCAGACTCTGGCAGGTTGTTGTTTTAGGGGATTTGGTGATAAAGAGGAGGCTGTGCTCTGAGATGCATATTATCTGGTGCTTGTGTGACATATGCTGCCTGTTATTTATTTGTCTGCTTAGATCTGGGTGTTTCCAGATGCTGATATGGACTACATTTATTATCAGAGGATTTGTGTACATGGTATTGAACACGTATCTATCATGGCTAGGGAAAAAAACTCAGCCTGTCCAGCCTCTCCTTACAACTCAAAACCTCCAGTCCCAGTAATATCCTCCAAACCTGTTTTTTCCCTTTTTTTTCCTTCCCAGCTTAATGACATCCTTCCTATAGCAAGGTTACTAGAACTGTACACAGTACTCCAAATGCAGCTTTACCAATGTCTTGAACAGCTCTATCATGATGGCCCAACTCCTGTACTCCATACTCTGACCGATGAAGGCTTTTAGTGCCAAATGCTGACTTCATCGCCCTGTCCACCTATATCTCCATCTTTATGAACCATGTACTTGCATCCTGAGGTCTCTGTTCTATAACCCTTAGAACCCTTACCCTTTACTGTAAAAATCCTGCCATGACTTGTCCCATAATAATACAAATTAAACTACACCTGACGTTTCTCGTTCCATTGTAATTGCAGGTTAACACATTAAACGTTGGGTTTTTCCCTCTATCTCCTGTCATCCAGGGCTCCCCATTCCTGCCAGTCTTGCCCTTCGCTATAACAGGAACATGCTGGCCCTGAACCCTCACTAGGCCTTTTACATACCAGAAGTTCCTTTATCTTCACCCCCAATCACTTCTGAAAGTTCCAGTCCAATACGATCAAAATTGGCCTTGCAGCAATTTAGGACACCTTTTCCATGACTGTTTAAAAACTAATAATAATTATGGTGAGTGGTCCCAAAGTGCTTTCCTAATAATACCTCAGTTGTTTGCCCAGCCTTATTTTGAGTTTATTTGGACTGACTGTAGCTTGTGAGCCCTGGCATGCTACTTGAGATTTTACATTGAAAATAATACAACATGCTTTTAGGATTTGCAAATTCTTAAGTAATACAATATGTTTTCGTAATTTAACCCTTTTTGTGACTCGCAGGATACGTGTATATAGATTTTTTTAAGGTTTCCACAACCGTTTAACCCTTTGAAGATGTTGATTAGTGGAATCCATTCTGCGGTGATTTTGCCGTCCAAACTACACCCCATCCATGTGACACTACAATTCCCATTCAACTGAATGGACTTTCAGATCCTGTGTTGAGAGCAGCAAGCTGCTAGTTTCCTTGGGTCAACTTGAAGTAGAACACAAGCAAATTGTTGGTGGTACTTGCCCAGTAAGTCTAAATTTCCTGCATTTGCTACACTTGCATTGGGAGTTGTTAAGTGTTCTTTCCAGAGTGTTGGCTTATTAATGAATAATTCCTGGATTGTCTATTTGTAATACAAATGAACGTGCTAATTGAGACTATTAATCTGTGCCACATGAATTTTATCTTGGAATATCTGTTTCCAGTTCTCTGCACTTTGTTAAAAAGATGATTCCTCTTCCTTTCCTGTCCTGCTTCTTCCATAATCATGTTTTTGAAGATCAGTGTCACTGTTTGGTCTGCTTACTTAACCAATGGCAGTCAATACACTTTAACGATTTTCAGGGAAACCTATTGATTACATATCCTCTTTTGTTGAGTTTCCTCACTTGCTCTTTTAAATGGCCATTGGATTGATACATGTATTTGTTCAGATATCTGCACCTAAATGAGGCTGGATGCGAGGATGTAATTATGTAAAAAAAAAAGACGTATCACTTAACACACATTGATTTGTGGTTCCTACGTTGTACTTCACACAAACAGCAAGAATAGATGTCACACTTACCAAAGATATAAAAAGCTGGAGTAACTCAGTGGGTCAGGCAACATCTGGAGAGAAGAAATTTGTGACCTTTTGGGCCGAGACCCTTCTTCCTCCAGAGATGCTGCCTGTCACTCTTACCAGATTGGTTTAGATTTGGTGTCTGCATGCAAGTATGAATATTTAATTTTTGCCACCTCTGGGCAACAATATCAGTGTAAATCCTAAGCATTTTTTATCACTTCAATAAAAACAAAAACATCTTGTATTGTTCCTATATTGTGTCTTTCCGTCTATTGTCTAATTGGAATACTGAGGCTCTGCCTGAAATGGAAGCTTCATTTTTCTTTTTGCTATTGAATATCATTACTTTTAGAATGTAACTTATCAATTTATAATGAGTTTTAATTATCCAGGGAACATTTTCCTATCGCATTTCAACAGCTGTGTTAAAAAATGGGACAATCAGCCCATTTGTGGGAATATATGTACCCAAGTTTACAAAATTAAAACTGTAGCTTGTACCGTTTTGTTATTTGCCAAAGTTAATATTTTTGCCACATAATTGAATAAGACTTTAAACAAGGAAATATTTCCATAGGATTTTAACTACATTAATTCAAATTAAGGGTGGCATTCTTTTGTGCCTTAAACATTGGCACATTTATTATGTATTGATCCTTATTTTGTATCAAAATGCTTAAGCTTGTGAGTTTTCCAGATGGGGCACAGCAGATTTCTAATAGAAAGCAGTATGTAGCTTTTCTTGAAACATTGAAGTGTATAATTTTGAGACTACTGCTCTTAAGAGAAGTCTACTTTCAAATACAATATTGTCACTTAGTGAAACCCAAGTACTTCAATCAAAGGAAATGGTTTTATTGATTAAACCTGAAGTTGATTGGAGACCTGCGGCTGTTGGTCCACGTTTTGATCAATAACCTGCATAGATAATTCAGTCAAGGCTAATGTTATTCCAGAGTGAGAATACCAATTAATAGTTGTAAGGATGGAAATCGTTTTTCGACCTACTTCAATTTATAATACTTCAACTTGCAATATAAAATTAGTTTTAAATGTTTAGGTATAATTGGTCTTTGAGCAACAATCTCTTTGATTGTTATATTATGTTCACTGAGACCTTTAATTTGCTGAATGTGAAGTGGAATATCTGTATGTGTGTATATGTATGTGTGTGTGTGTGTATATATGTATGTGTGTATGTGTATATGTATGTATATATGTATGTATGTTATGTATATGTGTGTATATATATGTACATATACACACACACACACACATGTGTGTGTGTGTGTGTGTATATATATATATATATATATATATATATATATATATATATATATATATATATATATATATATATATATATATATATTTATTTATTTATTTTTTTTAATTTATTTTTTTCCTAGGTTGGCATTCTTAGTAAGTTAATGTTGATTGTTGTATCCCTTAACACAATTTGATTGTGGTTCCTATATTGTATTTAACACAAACAGCAAGAATAGTTGTCACTTACCAGGTTGATTTAGATTTGGTGTCTGCGTGTAAGTGTGAATATTTCATTTTTGCCACCTTTGGACAAGTTATTTATTATTTACAGTCTACGCAAAAATATCATTGTAAATCAGCAGCATTTTAATCACTTTGCCCCTAGCATCAGAATCCTTGCTGGGCAAACATTTTCTTTACAAAAAAAGTGTCCTGAAATGTGACTGGCTCTATTGGTATTTTCCAATGTGGAATTGTATCGCCTGAAAAGGTATAGCCTGGAAAGTACATAGATCCTGTTTTTAGTCAATATTCTCGGCTGAGATAATCGCTCAATCGGTGGCATCAATTTTCAGCATACTGTTTTTTTCCCGAATGTGTATAAATAACCCAATTTGCAGCAAGATTGAATATTCTGAGCATGCAAGCCTTGTTTTTAAGCCAAGGTGACCCTTTTAATTGTCTTTGAGTAACATCTAGTAGTTTTTCTCTATGATGCAGTTAAAATAACAAGGTCTTTATTTTGTAATGGATTAATGATGAAACAGGAATTAAAACATTAACTATCTGTTTTATCAGTTGATTAATTACAAATGCAGCCAGTTTCTGGTGTAAAATTATTCCAACTTGATATAATTAAAGAACCCCAGGGATTGTATTTTTAAAATAATTATTCCAAAGTAACTGCATCTTTTTCTTATAATTAACACATAATCATTGTATATAAAATAACAATTTCTGAGAAGATTGCCTACCAGTTTTTGTGATGTAGTGGATAGTTCTGATTACATAAAGGGGAATATTTAAATGCAAGTTGTGATTATTACAAAAGCATTTTATAAAGCAGTGCCCAGGAAACTTTGAAATGTTTCAATTGGCATAGCATTGTTATGTGTTAATCATAAAGTGCAATTTTCTATTTTAAAAAGCTGGCAAAATAGGATTAGAAATAAATGTGGATGGATGTTCCTATTCCTGTGACCTTTTTATATTTGTCTTGGAGTCGTCAACTGAGGGTTGTCATTACGATGTGAACAGATGTTTAACATCTTTCTATGTAATTCTCGCAGCTCCTCAAATGGTACTTGTTCTATTTTTTCTCCTCTTTTGCCCAAGGCACCATATCAATGTGAATTGCTGCAATTGGCGATATGGAAAGGAGCTAGAAAGGGAAGCAGTCAGTTCATGATGTACTTGTGTGGAGCATTTTAGATGGAATAATTGGGTTGACAACAAAGAATTGTGGAGCTGCAGTAAATCTTTGATGCATATTGCAACATGTACTCCACTCCGCTTCCTGAAGTCGATGTCCACCTCCCTTGTTTTGCTAACATTGAGGGAGAGACTGTTTTCTTGAAACAATACTACAAACTCTCTTTACCCCTTGATTCCCATTGACTCCAGTTTAGCCAGTTCTCCTTGTTGAAACTTGATCAAATTCTGATTTAGTATCAAGGGTGGTTATTCTCATTTCATCACTGTAGTGCAGTTCTTTTGTCCATGTTTGGACGAGGGAGATCAGAAACTGGGTGACTTTGGCGGAATCCAAACTGTGTTTCTGTGATTTCTGTAATTAATAGGTTGTTGTTAAGCAAGTGTGGCTTGATAGTGTTATAAATTATCCCTTCCATCACTTTGCTACTGATCGAGAGTAGACTAGGGGATTGTAACTGACTGGGTTGGATTTGTCCTGCTTTTTGAGGACAGGACATATATGGGCAATTTTCCACGTGGTCAGGTGGATGCCAATGTTGTAGCTGTACTGGACAGCTTGGATAAGGCGCAGCAAGTTCTGGAGCACGTCATTTGTACTATCGCCGGAATGTTGTTGGGAATAGTGTTTGCTTTTCACCGTTTTGATTCATTCCACGTGATATCAAGAATTGTCTGAAGATTACGTCTATCATGCTATCAGCCACCCAGCACTTTGGGTTGAAGGTCGGCACAAATGCTTCAGCTTTCTATTTGGCACTGATGTGCTGGGTACCCCCATTATTGAGAATGAGGATATTTGTGGAGCCCACTCCTCCAGTGTTTAATTGTCCACCATCATTCACAACTGGATATGCAGGACTGCGGAGCTCAAATATGATCAGTTGAATGTGGGATTGCTTAGTTCTGTTTATTGCATGCTTCTTACGTTGTTTGGTATGTGGGTTGTCCTGTCTTATAGCTTCATCAAATTGATTCCTCATTCTGGGGTATGCCTGGTGTTACTCCTTGCATTCCCCCCTCCACTCTTCGTTAGACTGTTTAACTACTTAATGCAGTCGGTTCTTTTCCTCCTCATATTTGTTACCTTACCACCAGTTTTGTTCTATTTTGTCTGGGGTTTTATATATGTATATTTAATATTTTGTATTTTTTTAGACTTAATAGTCCAAACTATTAGCCTGATACTCAGTGAAATAGCTTTTCCACCCAACTCTCAGCCATCCCACCAAGTATACTGCACCAAGTATAAAGTGGTAATATCAATATACTTGTAAAAGGTGAAAATGTACTATAGGACCTGTGAGACAATACTAATCAGGAAGACTGGCTCCTGGTGGCAGAATTGAATTCATGGGAGGTGGTCTTGGAGGGGAGTATGCTGGACAATACAGCATACCCCCTCCATGACACACTGGTCAACTTGAGGAGCACCTTCAGCAACAGACTGGTTCCACCAAGATGCAGCACAGAACGCCATAGGAGATCCCTGTGGCTATCAAACTTTACAACACCTTCCCCTTCTGTCGTGGGGTAGTTAATATGTTAAATTTTAAGAGATTTCTGCCGGATGAACTAACCCAGCCTGTTTACAATAGCTTTATTGACGTCAAGTCATAATTGACATGAGTAAAGTCTGCAGCTGCAAATTATTACTTTTAGATCATGCACGGACACATGGCTCTGTATGTGTCATAGGATTAGTATGACAAAGGTTTTTATATCCAAACAAAAGCTTGTTTTTGTTGTTTCATTTCCCATTAATTTGCAGTTCAATTTTTGAACCTGTGCAAATGATTTTAAAACTAATGAATGAATAAACTCTTTGTTTTCCAGTAATTTGCAGATCAGGCCAGTTGTACAGAAAATAAATTATTGCAATTAAGTTTACAGTAATGCCTGCAGAAAATTTGAGCCAAGACAATTTTCTCTTTTTTTGTGTATTTTGTCAAAATGGAAGAGTTGAAGTTGGAAGGCAAGAAAATGAATTTGATGCTTCAATTTAACTTTGGGAAACACCTCGGCAACTGTGAAAATGGGTTCCATTCTGCCCTTTTGCTATAGGTGGTAAACTGTAATCAAAGGTAGTATAATTTGGGTTTAAGGTGTTGTAATTGAAGGGAAATTCTTAAGGGATGTTGTTTTGAAGAGTGCATTAAGGTCCTGAAATCGGGTACAATTTTCAACACTTTTTCTCTCCGCCTTGAATTTGATAAAGATATTCACATGGTGGTCTTTCATGGTCCATAAATTTTCTCCAAGTATGAGCTGAAAATATTTTACTAATTAATGTTGCCCAATTGGAGAGTTTCAAGGTGTGTTCAAGGAAATCTATGCCCTTCAGTAAAGCAAAGGTAAAAATCGAGCTATTGGAGTTGTTCAAATCATCATCAACATTGTTAAAAACATTAGCAATGCAGTGGTGCTGGTTTCCAACGGGAATGGTGACGGATGCACCACACATCTCTGTCCTCCAGTACATGCGGATTTCCACCGCTGGAAGTATAGGATTTTGGCATGTTCTTTATCATCATTCCATTGTTCCATTGTTCAAAAAGAGTTCAAAGAATAAACCTAGCAATTATGGACCTGTTAGTTTGACGTCCGTGGTGGGCAAATTAATGGAAAGGATACTTAGAGATAATATATATAAGCATCTGGATAAACAGGGTCTGATCAGGAACAGTCAACATGGATTTGTGCCTGGAAGGTCATGTTTGACAAACCTTCTTGAATTTTTTGAAGCGGTAGCTAGGGAAATTGATGAGGGTAAAGCAGTGGATGATGTCTATATGGATTTCAGTCAGGCCTTTGACAAGGTTCCCCATGGAAGGTTGGTTAAGAAGGTTCAATCTTTGGGTGTTAATGGCGGAGAAGCAAGATGGATTCAACAGTGGCTGAATGGAAGATGTCAGAGAGTAATGGTGGATGGCTGTTTGTCAGGTTGGAAGCCGGTGACCAGTGGGGTGCCTCAGGGATCTGTGTTGGGTCCACTGTTGTTTGTCATGTACATCAATGATCTGGATGATGGGGTGGAAAATTGGATAAGTAAGTATGCAGATGATACTAAGATAGGTGGTGTTGTGGATAATGCAGTAGATTTTCAAAGTCTACAGAGAGATTTGGGCCATTTGGAAAAGTGGGCTGAAAGATGGCAGATGGAGTTTAATGCTGTTAAGTGTGAAGTGGACATCTTGGCAGGACAAATCAAAATAGGACGTACATGGTAAATGGTAGGGAATTGAGGAATGCTGTGGAACAGAGGGATCTAGGAATAACTGTGCATAGTTCCCTGAAGGTGGAATCCCATGTAGATAGGGTGGTAAATAAAGCCTTTGGTGTGCTGGCCTTTATAAATCAGAGCATTGAATATAGGAGTAGGGAAGTAATGTTAAAATTGTACGAGGCATTGGTAAGACCAATTCTGGAGTATGGTGTACAATTTTGGTCGCCTAATTATAGGAAGGATGTCAACAAAATAGAGAGAGTACAGAGGAGATTTACTAGAATGTTGCCAGGGTTCCAGCAACTATGTTACAGAGAAAGGTTGAACAAGTTAGGTCTTTATTCTTTGGAGCGCAGAAAGTTAAGGGGGGACTTGATTGAGGTCTTTAAAATGATGAAAGGGATAGACAGAGTTGACGTGGATAAGCTTTTCCCATTGAGGGTAGGGAAGATTCAAACAAGAGGGCATGACATGAGAATTAAGGGACAGACGTTTAGGGGTAACGTGAGGGGGAACTTCTTTACTCAGAGGGTGGTGGCTGTGTGGAATGAGCTTCCAGCAGAAGTGGTGGAGGCAGGATCGATTTTAACATTTAAAAGTAAAGTGGATAAGTATATGGACGTGAAGGGAATGGAGGGGTATGGTTTGAGTGCAGGTAGATGGGACTAGGGGAAAACAAATGGTCGGCACGGACTGGAAGGGCCGAGAGGGCCTGTTTCCGTGCTGTAATTGTTATATGGTTATTCCTTACACTGCTGTGTATGACCGTGATCGCAACTTCTACTGAAGTGTGGATGGCCGTTGGCTTGCTAGAAACTCATCTGCCCTTTGACAGGTCTTATTTTTGGTCCTGCTGGGGGTCCACAGCCCCCTCCTCACCCGGCAAACCAGGTGGGGAAGACGGTTTAGTCGCCGACTATACGCCCATGGAGCAGGTAGCACAGGATTACATGGTACCCGTGGCGGGGGGAACTCCCCCTGACCTGCTATTGTTCAAAGTTGAACCTTAGTCCCCACAGACTTATCAATGTAAAAACGGTATCCATTAGTCAATGAGTAATTGACTGGAAGTCTGGACTCTAAGATAATTACCAAAAAAATAATGGAAGAGGTTCTATTTCCATGGAGGATTATTGTGATATGAAATTCCATATCCAAATGTTAGTGGAAAGGGAATCATATTAGCTTATGTGGGCTTGAGGATAAATATACTTTTTCTGCAGGTTTGAGAAAACAAATCAACAATTGCTCTTTCAGGCAATGTATTTCTAAATTTACAGCCTGGCTTGTGAGAATAATCTAACTTGCTGCTTTCTGAAAGGCTGCATATTAGAAAAGAAAATGTATATAGTTTCAAGAAGTATGAACTCGCTCCAGGGAGTAAAGCCACTGTGTGTATACAATTGGTATCATGGAAACTGGTGGGTTTTTTTATTTAACCCAACCGCACTGAAAATCTGACATTCTAAATTGTGTGAAAGTCGGGTTTTTTAAATATATTTTATAATGTTCAATAGGAGCATGAGTACCTAAGCTATCAAGAACTTTGCAGTTCAGTGTGGAAGCGTGTCTATTGCCAACAATACTTTTTGGAGGAATTAAAGCTGCAGTTCAGGCTTCCAAATGGCTTGGCATCTCACCAAAAACAATGGGAGCCTAGTAGTTATTCTTCCTGTGGTTAAAATCTGCTCCGTGATCTCTAGTTTCATTTGTTTATACTGTACAATGAATCATGAGAGCATCGTAGTTCGCAGATGACTACATGTTACTAATACGTTAGTTATATTTTGTTTGAAGCATGAATTGAATAGACCAGAAACACAACCTGTAGCTAAAATCTATCTAAAATGTTCATCTTTGCCGATGCTTCCAGCTTCTATACCGTACCAGGATTATTGACAGCAAATTAGCATATTTAAGTTTGCTTCTTAAGAACTCGGAGCAGAACCTGATTTAAATAAAATTAAATATCTGCTGACCAAACTTACAGAAATGTCTGTCTGGCAGTGGTATCAGAGTAACTGGAATGTGCAAGTGAGTAACTAGGAATCAAAGGCCACGTGGTTATTTTTGCCTTTGTAGTTAACTCAGTGAACATAGCTGCCAAGTAGTACGGATTTTCCGTATTTTGTATGGAAATGCGATAAGAATACGGATGTACGGATTTGTTTTGTAAAATAAGGATTTTTTAAAAATCGGTTTGACTTCCTGTTTCATCTTGCTGCTTAAAAAATGCAAGGATATAAAAAGTCATAATGTAACTTTAAAAATTATAGCAGATTAAATCTATTAGTATTTTAAATTTCAAGATCTGGATGATAATTTTTGTAAGCTTGATCTGCCTGTCCCGTTACAGGTTTAAACAGCGCTGTCAGTTTAGCGCGTGGGAATTTGAACGAACAGCGCTATGGGTTCTAATTATAGAGCTCCCAGCTTTACACATAGCACTGTGGGCTTTACAAATAGCGCTATGGGTCACATGTTCGGGGAGGGAGAAGGTGAGAGGTAGGGTGAAAAAGAGGAAGGAGAGTGGGAAGGAGGGAAAGAGGAAGGAGGGGGAGATAGCGATGGAGGGAGGCTTCAAAATGGCTACATCTGTTGCTAAAAGCAGGAAGCAGCCATTCAAACAGAAGTATGCAAAGAGATGGCAATGAATGCACCGTCAAGTTAGGTGCGTAGAAGATGTCAATTGGTATCAACGTTATGCATTCTTGTAATCTTACATGGCCGAAATGGCAGCGCGTAAAAATACTGATTTCCTCAGCAAAATACTGATTTTCAGGTACTAGAATACTGAAATGCTCTGACAAAACTTGGCAGTTCTGAGTGAATGTATTGTCGGGGAAATCCTTCTGTTGATCCAGATAGCTGATTAGATAACCATAGTAACATCTAAATTAACCTTTCTGGTTGATTTTGTCAGATAAATGTATAGTAAAATTATTTCTTTCATTTGGGCAAGTTCTTTTTTTTTCTATAACTATCTAGTAACTATGGTGTTTTTCTTTTTTACTATTTTTCTTTATCAGATCAGTTATAACTGACAAGGGGAGCATTTATTGTCCATTTCCAAATGCCTTAATCGACTGATTTGTTAGGCACTTCAGAGGAGATTCTTTTTAAAGAAGCAGCCATCTTTGTCTGCTTCAGGAGTTACCAGACCTGGTACAAGTGGCAGAATTTCTCCCCTGGAGTGAACAATTTTTTGGGGCAATAAGCTGATTTTTTTTTTAAATTTTATTTTTTTTTGGTTCACTTGTTTTCTTTAAATTCTACATTATTGGTTGAATTTGTATTTCACAGCTGGGATTTGAACACTGTCCTCTGGATAGTTGGTCAGGGCCTCTGCGGTATTTAACTGCTGTGCCACCACCAAACCAAAATATCAGGGACTACTGTGTTCTTGTTTCACTGAAACATTACTTGTCCCTAATTCACCTGACCTTGCTATACAACCTGGGTTTTTTAACATTTATTCTATGGACCATACAGAATCCTTGGGCAAGCGTAACATACAGGCATCATCTTTTTTGTTGGTCAATGCTTCATGGTGCATTGATGCGATGGTCATAGCTCAATTCTGCTTCCTTGAACTGGAATACCTGTTTGCAAAGTACTGTCCACTTATCATCTCTGCCACCTTGCTAGTAGTCTGCATGCCATTCTAAACCAATGCCAAGATGGCACTGAACAAATTATATTCAGTCGTTATCTCCCTGTTTAGCATTGAATTCAATGAAGTTAAGTCCGAAATATATTCCCCAAATATCATCAACATATCCCCGACCCCAGGCGGCATTTATACACTTGATCACTGATACACCACCATCAAGTGTGTCTCTCACGCCAACCCTCGCCTTCACTGGCCCGTCTGATCATCTTACAGGCAGACTGAATTCTAGTCTTGATTTAAAGAAAATCAATATGGAGATGGCAAAGACTTAAATGATGGTCCATCTTTTTATTCCCTTGTTTTTCAGGGTATGAAGGTTTTGGTGGATGCAAGAAACAAGCTGGGCATTCCTTGGGAAAACACTGAAAATGAGAAGCATGGAATGTTTGTAATGGCATTTGAAAACAAATGTGGAATGCCAGTCGAACCAGCCACATTTCAATTGTATGTGCCAGCACTGAGAGCCCTCTGGCAAGATTCAGGAATCCAGGAGGCATACAACAGAAGACGAGAGTTTCAGCTGGTAAGACGGATCCTAATGTGATGAATGAATTGAAGATGATAGATATTTGAGCGGGAGACGTAGTTGACTGATATTTCCGTGAGCTTAACAATTTTAAGGTGTTAGATTAAATGTCTTCCAGTATCCTTGCCAAATAAATTTACCAACTGATAAGTCAGACTAAAATACTTTTGTTTCTATTTATTGAGGTGGCTTTTTTTGGCTCATAATACTTAGATTTCCTTAAATTGACATTCTGGGTTTGCTGAAGTTTTCTATGGAGAAGTAGAAATTAATGGGTTTGCATTGGAATAGCTTTTAGTGATCTGGGATGCAGCTGGCTGTAAGAGACTGATGGTGAGTGGCACTGGCATTGAATAGACGTGAACTAACGTTAAGGCAGCTGAAAGTGCAAGTCTATTTTTGAATATGTTCTTTCCATGATAAAAATGACTAATTTTCTACTGTTAATAATAAATATCTATGATAAATATTTATCAATAACAGTAGAAAATTAAGACCAGGCTATTTTCTATGATTTTTGTTTTTATTTCTGCGGAAGTTATTGTATTCTGGTGAGGAGCAGAATGTTCTGATAATGACATCAAGTGCATATTGAGTTGCTGAATGCTTTTGGTCTCTTGGTTCACCAAATTTTAACAATGGGTTAAAACTGCAATAGATTCTAGATTATGTTACTTTTCCCTTTAATCTTTTGAATTCAAAAGTGCCAGTGTTGAAGGAATAATAAACTGTAGCTTTGCATGATGCCAAGTACAAATACTCTGCCTTGGTCTTCTAGAATGTTGGATCCTGGACAAAGGACCAGGGGTAGGTTCCAAGTCTTCTCAGATCCTTGCACTAAGCCTTCTCTATTAATAAACCTGAGGGAAGGGAAACTGTCTAGACTAAGTTGTTTCCCACACACCAACGATGCCTCCTTGTGGCTTGTCTTAAGTTGAGGCATTGATGGGCTGTGGGGATTTCTGCCAGCTGTCCAGCAGCAAGCAGGAGACTTAATTTATAACTTGGCACAGAACAACTTGGGACCTTCCTGGTTTGTGTTTGGCTTGGTACCACATGATACAGTGAAGTCCAGCACTACACTTTGGTGAGAGGTGATTTTATCCTCTGTCACAATTGACCATTTATCCTTTCTTACAAATATAAATAAAAAATGTTTTCGGTAAATGTAACGCTTTGCTTAATCAGGTGCTTAGTGGTTTTCTACGCGAGCGGTGCAAAATTGGTGAGTGAGTTCTTGTAACACACAGCCTTGGACTTTTTCTATGGCATTTTCACCGTTGCTGTAAATTAGTAGCAATATTCCTGTTTTTATAAAATGAGGAAGAAAATCCCTTTTGCATAATCAGGATAGAGTTGTTATTTTTAGTGATGTGCATGGACATAATTATGGAGTGTTTTAAAGTGTACTAGACCAAGTGGGACCCGTTGGGTCCGTGTCACAAGGGAGGTCTTGTCCCTCAACGCAACATTTCACCACTGACCCATAGCCCCCAACTACGCATGCTCGGCAGACGGCCCCTCAATAACGGCAGAAATTAAGTTTGTTAATAATTTTGCATTTAATATTTCTATACCCTCGCCATCCCTCTTCCTACCCCTATCCTCCTCCGTTCCCCCTCATCCCTAGCGCTCCCTTCCCCTGCTCTTCACCTTGTTTCCCCTCTCCTCCTCCCCTTCCCCACAACCTCCTTCACCTCTCCCTCTCTCTCCTTTCCCCTACCCTCAGTCACTCCCTCCCTCCCTCCCTCCCTCCCTCCCTCCATAACCCCTCTCCCCTCCCTATCCCACTCTCCCTCCTGACCTCCCCCACTACCCAATTTTTCCCCTCGAGACGATAAACGTCTTCCTGTCGCATTCCCACCTTGCTCCCCTCCCGTCACAACCACCATGACACCAGCGGCACATTTTCTGCCTTAAAGTTGATGTTAATGTCTACACACGAGCGCTGGAGTGGCCCCTCCCACCCAGAGTGTCCCGTCCTGCCTTGGAGTCCATTGTGACATCACTTGTTTTTTTTCTCCGAAATGGGTGAGTTTTCGGGCTGTTTTTAAAACTTTAAAGGATTAAAAAGTTGGGAAATATAGGTTGAGTTACTCCAGCATTTTGCGTCTATATTCAAACCAAACTGATATTCCAATTTCTACTAAATGGTTTGTAACTTTGAGAGACTGAGTCATGGAGGTGCAGCATGGAAATGGATCCTTCAGCCCATTGTTTCAATGCCCACTATCAAAAATAGTGGTGCAGCGGTAGAGTTGCATCCTTGCAGCACCAGAGACCCAGGTTCAATCCTGACTTATTATTTATATGTTCTCCCTGTGACTCTGGATTTTCTTCAGGTGCTCAGGTTCCCCCCCCCCCCCCCCCCCCCCCCCCCCCCCCCCCCCCCCCACCAAAGACGTGCAGGTTTGTAGGTTAATTCTCTTCTGGAAATTGTGAATTGTCCTAGTGTGTAGGATAGTGTAGGTTTACATGGTGATTGCTGGTCTGCGCAGACTTAGTGGACCTGTTTCCACGCTGTATCACCAATGAGTAAAAATGCAATGTAGAGGAAGCTGTGAACTTGTGCATTTCAACTTGCTCACGGGAGAATTCGGAATTTCCTGATGTGTACAATGGGAATTTGTGGAATTTCCATGTGTAACTGCTGGCATTTATAATTTAAAAGTCTTCGCCCTTTTCTCCACACCCTATTACCATAAACCTCAACTTAGCCTTCAAATCATCCAGAACCCAAACTTGTGCATTACTCTTCACCACAACTTTGGCTGTTCCTTCTACCATCTGGGTGCCATTCTTGAGGAATCCTAATCTTGTTGCAATGTTTATTGATATTCTGTGAGATTCAGCATTATCTTAAAATAAGATGCCACTTGCTCGCCTCCCATCACAACCACCATGACACCAGCGTTGCATTTTCTGCCTTAAAGTTGATGTTAATGTCTACATTCTTCCTCCTAAGTATTTATCCTTGTGGTTGAACAACATTTGCATATATTACCAAAGTTTTTAATAGTTTAATTGTCAGGTGCTTTTTCTTTTCAGTGAGTCATCAAATTTTGGAAGGCATTGTTGGGTTGAGTTGTTTTTGCTGTGAGTGTTCAAAGTTAAATGGATTGTTTTTATTTGAGGCTGATGCAATGACATGTCAAACTCATGTTGGATGTTGATCAACCTCGGGTCAATGTAGTCATCACACTTTGATTTGAACCTGAAATGAATTTCTTAGGCCAATTCAGGGCAAAATGCAGGCTATTGATTCTCATTATATCCATCTGTTTTTATTTAGTTCAGCCTGCAAGTGCACTCAGAAATTGGTATAGGGTTGATTTTTCTAATTATTGGTACCTGGTATCTCTCTAATTGTCCAATTTCATTTGCACTGACCGTTTTAACAGACATCATTTGGGACAGAACTAATAATTTCCTCCTATAAATGGTGTTAGAGAACCAACTGGCTTTTTTTTAAGTTACAGTCTATTTAATTTTCTTATGCAAGACCAAAAGTTGCAAATACCTTGCAGAATTCCAAATGGGATTGGAACTTGTATTTTAACCTATTCACTGCCAAGTTTTTTTTTCACTTGACCATGTTCTGAGTATATTCAGGGGTGGCACTGAACAGGTTAAAATCCTTAGAAAAAACTGTTATAAAGTGGATGCATATTAGTGGGTTCAGCCATCTTATATATAATTTTACTTCCTGTGGATTTTAATTTGGAATGGTAGACTTTGCTGTGACTTTGAGAATGACAGTTTGAGTAAAATTTCAATTGTATTCAGCCAGAAGCGCTGAATAGATAATCCACTACAGCTTGTTCCTGAGATACCCACCATTTTAGAAATCTGTGTCCAGCAAATTTGATTTGTCCACATGATATAAGTTAATGATTGAGCATGGGATTCAGCAAAGGCGATCAGACTCTTGGCTGTAGTGCTGTAGGTTAGCAGCCTAAAAGTGGGTATCACTCTGGATAAACTGTTCCAGAATAGTTACAGCACAGTCATTAGCACATGATAGAGAATATTGTCTCTGGTATGTCCCGTTTACAAAAGGCAGTACTGATTCAGTCTGTCTAGTTGCTGCCTAGTCTGTCTACGCTAACAGAAACATGACGTTATTTATTTGAAAATTCATTAGAATATTTTCATAAATTTCTCTATCTCACTTCTCTCCCACAATCAACAAAGCTTAAAAACTGGCTTAAGGATTAGCACTGCATCCATCTAGGCACATATCAGCTTCCTGAGCACAATTCCATTAATTGAGCATTTCTGATATCTAGTTCTATTCCAGATTTTCACTATTCCTTAATTCTTTCACTAATTTCAAATAATCATTTTGCACATAGCTTTTATTATCCATGTTATCACCTATCTTTTAATTTCTCCAATCGTCCAACATATCATAGCTCTTTTTTTGTTCTCTTGTCTTGGTTCCTCCAATCTCAACTTCCTCTATTTTGTTTATTTTTCTATTTAAATACATTTCCAGTTTGGATAAATGGTCATGGACCTGTTATGTTAACTGTTCCCCTCTCTGCCATTGTCTGCATTGCTATGTAATGTTGTTTCCATTTTGCACTTCCAGTCTCTATCACTTTTTGTATTAATATTCCAGCCTGTCTGCACAATATGGATAGATTTGTAAATGACCTATTCCACGATAAATTCATGTACCATCTTTGAAGATTTGCTTTAACTGAAATATTAAGAGAATTTGGAAGTAACTTGCCTTTGAAGCAAACGAATACACACCAGGATTACAAATTAAACTGGTTTGATATATGGTATCTGAGAGTCACACCTGGTGGAAGTTGACCTCTAGTTTTCAAAACTACTGAGATCAGACTTTTTCTATCAGTATTCAGTTTTAGTCTGCTGTAAACTCGTACTCTGTAAAAAACTTTGCTTGTTCTTTTTCCTATTCAACTTTCTCTTTCTGAGTGGGTGACTTACAATACCAGCATTATTTCATTCTGCTGGTGAATCTTGTCTAAGCTGTCTTGAAAATTGCCATTTATTCTGTTGGTAGAGTTCTTGAGACTCAATGTTACTATTGACTTCTAGATTATCTCGTCTCCCCTTCATACCATTCAACAGTGCCCCCCAATCCTGTCACTCATTCTGGGGGCAGCATTTTGAATTTACAGTGAAGAAAGAAACTTGCATCTTTTCTGCTTGTCAATTTGAAGGTAAATGCATGACTATTTTGGATTCGTTATGATTAAACCACCTTATTTTGCAATGGCATTACTACAGCAGAGTTTCCTTACGGTAAACATCCTGCATGGTTATCAGCCGGACCATCATAAACATTCACTTCCACTTCTTCTGGTGTAGTGTGGCTGCTACATGTGCTATCTATAACATGCACTGCAGTTATCATATCTATATACTTTTAAAACTTGTGTGTGTGGGGATAGGGCAAGGATGGGGTAAAAAGAGCGAATGAGTAGTATTAATATAATCGGGGGGGGGGGGGGTCAGTGTGTGTGTGTGTGTGTGTGTGTGTGTGTGTGTGGTGTGTGTGGGGTGGTTAGTGTGTGTGACGCCAAAGGCCATCTCCCCACCCACCCCCAACCGTGCGTTGAGGGGACGGGACCAAACGGGTCCTCCTTGGTCTAGTAAATAAATAAATTAGTGTTTCCTTTCAACTTGAAAACAGGAAAAATGCATATTTCTATTTGCTCTCAAATTTTGAGCAGCTCTCAGAATCTCTCAAACCATGATCTCTACCAAATTTTGAGAGCAGCTGATACGTGGGAACCAGGAATTCTAAGGGACATTTAATGTCCATCCAAGTAGGCACGTATGCTGGGTGGTGATTTGAGAATCTGAAGCTGCTGAAGCAGCAAATAAGTCTTTGATGCTAACTAACTGGCCCAGGATAACACGGAAGGATGAAATTATGGATCAGATGGTCGTTGGCAAGCATTGAAAAAGGCAGATGCTTAATGACGATAATCTGAAATACTAAATTATTTTCTCACTTCGACCAGAGACCTGGTCGATGTATTACATTGCAGCATTCAGAGAATTTCAGAATAGTCTAATTAGAGCAGTGAAAAATAGTTCAGCAAAAATCATAAGCTAATATTTTCAGCAGCAATATTACAAAAGTAACAATGCAGAAAGATGAAAATAATTAAGAATAAGGAGGATTTAAGAATAATTTTTTAAACAATAAAAGTGGAGCGTTGTGATTTGGAATCATTGATAGATATGTGGCTTCATTTTGACTACGACAGGGAAACTTATTTCAGACTTTTATTGGTTTTCTTGGAAAAATAGATTGCTTTGATTTTGATTTAATTTGATGCTTAGCCAATAAAAACTCATTTAAAATATATGCTGTTATGTATCAAAATATAAACTAGTATGTTTCTATTGCAACATGAACAGATGCCTCCTTTGATTTTGCAAGAAATGTGGGTGTGGAGGAATTTTGAGGGTTAAAAGTTGAGAAATAGTACAAGATTAAGTTGAGCACTATATCAAAGAGAAGATCAAGGTCAAAGGTTAAAAAGGCTGTTCAGTGAGAAAAAACGATATGACTGAAGGCTTGCAGATGGGGGGTGGACAGAAAAATAGGGTGATAGTAGGATTCTATCACGCATCTATTACTAATAGTTCTATTTGGACTTAAGGTGTCCTAATGCATGGTAAAATGTGGAAAGTATGTAAGAGTCTTCGAAACATGGTAGGTTAGGGAGATCTATCAGCAGTTGAAGTGAACATACTGTTAGTTGCTTTTTGAGATCAAGTTGAGATTGTTAATGAGTGTGGTCAAAGCAGGACATTTCTTTCATGTGTATACTTCTAGTCCAACAAGAAACTGGTTAATTTTGTGAGAAATTTATGAAAAATAAGTTAACAGCTGCATTTTCCAGGACATAGGTGTAATCACGAAGAAGGTCTGTCATGGCCTCTACTTTATTAGAAGTCTAACAGAATTCAGCACATCACTGAATACTAACAATTTTCTACTGATGAAGTTTTCCTGACGGGTTGCAACATGACATGGTACAGTTGCCCCAAGAAGATCTATCATCGAGGATACCCACCATCTGGGCTGTACCACCTTCCCACTGCTTCTGTTAGGCAGGAAGTACAGAAGCCTGAAGTCCCAGAACAGTTATTTTCCTAAAGCCATCGGGTTCTTCAGTCAACCTGCACAAACGTAATTCAACCTCAACAATTGAACAACCTCAACAAAAGACCACTTCTTCTACTACCATGGATTTGTTTTTATTTCTAAATGTGTTTTTACTTTGCAGTCTTCATTCCTTCTTTGTCTTGCATTATCGTGTGTAACTTGTGTATAATTTGTAGGAAGGAACTGCAGATGTTGGTTTAAACCGATGATAGCCACAAAAAGCTATAGCTCAGTGGGACAGGCAGCATCTCTGGAGAGAAGGAATGGGTGATGTTTCGGGTCGAGGCCCTTCTTCATTCTTAAGAAGCCTGTCAGCAGCTCAGTTGCCTGTCCTGTTGAGTTATTCCAGCTTTTTGTGTATAGTTAAAATTGTGTGTTTGAGTCTATGTGCCTGTGATTCTGCTGCCAGAAAATGTTTTGGTGTATCTGTACCTCTGCGTACTTGTGCATATGACAATAAACTTGATCTGACATGGTCTTTAAGTTGATACATTTTTAATAAGATTAGGGATCAAAAGAAAATGAAAATATAGTCTGTTAATAAGAATATATTAGAATTCAATGTAGAAAATAATTTAGCTCTGAATAATGTAGATAAGGCACAACCTCCCAATTGGCAGTGACAATAGAAATATGTTTGCAATTGTTTAAAACCAATTCTTAACAACTCGTATCTGTTAGCATATTTCCAGCAAGATTCATGGATAATAAGCGGAGGTAGGAGCCTCAGCGATACATTTGCTAATACTGACTGTCCCTTCCCAACGTATAATTCTAATCATATTTTCCACTGCTGCTTTAGGCTGTGAATGTCAGATGTTGCTATTAAATACCATATGAGGCACTATGTGATATCTTTTTAACCTGTCCCTGAACTCAAATTTGTACCCAAAACATTTTTTCTACATTCCAAACTACCAGAAAATCATTTCTGTTGCGTACAAGTTACGAAATGGTCAATTCTTATTGTACATAAAGTCGTTGCAACTTGTGAATATATTGTGTATACAGTCTCAAAGTTTGGTCTCTTTGCTGGGTAATTTTTTTTGGCATCGACAATACAATAGTCATTGATCTTGTACTTGATTTTTTTTTCCACTATATAATATAATTCAAGCTGTTTTTCTTGGGTCTAGAACTCGTGAATTAATCTCTTGTTGAGTTTGAGTTGGCAGTACATAGAAGACTTGGATAATAACTTGCCAGCTGATAGCAATTTAGGTTTAACATTTATTTTATTTTGTACCTAGTAACTAATGGGAATAGTTTGCATCCTCTTAGGATTTACAAAAACAGAAATTAATTTCAACTCTTGGAAAGAAAAAGCCCCTTTGGAATGAGACTTAATTGTAAAGAACTGATGATGGAACTGGCATGGTCTAGTCAAAATATAGAGCACATGACCATGTATTTTGATCAATTTAATAGGCGCATAAGTGTCTTAATTTGTTTCAAATGCATTCCTTGCTTGATACATTTTTTCTTTTGCTGATGGGGTTGAGATTATTTTTGTGAGAACTGTATAATAACAGAAGCAGCACAACTTGTTGCCATTTCTCCCCCTGGTGGATGCACACCCATTTCTCCCTTTCCCCTCCTGCCCCACATCGAGTCCCCTTACGCCTATATTCCCTCCTCTGGCTTCACGTTTGCACTTCTATCCGTGCCTCCTTCTTTCAAACTATTTGTCTTTTCATCTCTGGCCTATGTCCAACCATCTGCCAATCAAACCCCTCACATCCACCTGCACGTGCCTGATTTTGTCCCATCCTTCTTCTAGTCTTCTAGCGTTCTTCTCTTACCGCCTCCAATTACAATCTGTCTGAGGAAGGGTCCTGGCCTGAAATGTCCCGTATCCATGTTCTCCAGAGATGCTGCCTGACCTGCTGTGCCAGTTCATAGACAGAAAAGAACTACATCAGAGGAGGAGACACAAGGAACTGCAGATGCTGGAATCTTGAATAAAACACATTGCTGGAGTAACTCTGCGGGTCAGGCTGCATCCTTGGAGGACATGTATAGGCAAAGTTTTGGGTTGGGACCCTTCAGTCTGACTCTGAAGAGCAGGCCATGAGGGCAAGTGCTGTGAGGCCTCGGAGTGAAAAGGTTTTATTAATGTGTTCTGGTACAATGAAAATTATGACAACAGAACAGAAGTCAGAAACATGTTTTACAAATAAAGGGAATGCTAAAAATATAGCTAATATAAATCAGATGGGAGAAATAAATATGAGTAGAAATACTAGATAAGATGAATGGCCTAAATAACCATGTGATTTAATTGATAATTTGCTAATTAATTTGGGGGATAATGCAGGTGGTCATTATAGAAGCATTGCTTTATTTTTATAAAGGGCACAAAGTGTTGGAGTAAGTTAACTGGTCAGGCATCATCCCTGGAGAACATGGATATCTGACATTTTTAGTCGAAAGGGTCACCTATTCATGTTCTCGAGGGATGCTGCCTGATCAGCCGTGTTACTCCAGCACTTTGGGGGGTTTTTTGTTTGTAAACCAGCATCTGCAATTTAAAAAATATATATTGCAGGAAATTGATTGGGACTAAATATGTCATGTTATAAACTCTGTAAGAATAGGAAGAAAAGGTAAATATGGTGAATTAAGAGTGTTAGCAGAGTTCTTTAATGGGGAATTTTAACAGCATTGATTTAAAATAACAGATAAACCCATGTCGGAAAGACAATTCTTTTTAGGACGAGCACGGTAATAGAAAAGTTAAAGTTGCAATCAGAAATAAAACTTGAAAATGCTGGAAATATTCAGTTTTGATTTAAAAGGGTCATCAACTTCAAATATGAACTATTTCTCTGAGAAGGGTACAAATGTCCAGGTCACTCTTGGCATGATCCTATTGATTGGCAGAGCAAATTAAAGATACAAATAAGCAACCCTTGTTCGAGAGTGGTGACCAAATGAAAGATAAATATTGGCCAGCACATCTGTGGTATTGCCACTCTTGAAGTGGCATCACCCAAGACTTTACATCCACCCGAGGACTGAAGGCGTAAGCTCAAATGATGGCCAGACATGCAATGCAGCACTTTCTCACTATTGGTCCCTCGAGTCCAACTTTGCCCACAACATTCTAACTCTGTTCACAACATTATCCATGGAGCCACAGCTGACACTGCAGTTGAGTTGAAATGTCTGTTTGCTCCATGAATTTGCCAAAATAAAGTAAAAATTTGAACATTAAATTCGATCGTTATTCCCACTTTTCAGAAAGCTTCAAGTTATGAACCTTTGAATTGGTCTGCATTGTGTTTTCAAGGCACTTAAATCTTTTAAAATTAGTGTTGACAATTATTCATTATTCAGATCCGTTCTGTACATATCATGTGGGTGTTGCCGTGGAAACAAAATGCTGGAGAACAAGGAAGTGCAGATGCTGGTTTACAACAAAAATGATGCAAAGTGCAAGAGTAACTCGGATCAGGCCTACTCATCTCTGGAGAACAAGGGTTGGCAAAGTCTTGGTTCGTGACCATTTTTCAGACTGGAGGGAAATGGACAGTTAACACTGGTTGGAAACCCTTCCCCATGTTTTTTTGCCATTCTACCCATGTTATCTGATATCAAGGTATTTTTAGTTGTAAAAGAGCTGTTAACCTAGGCATATGTAGCCTTTGACTGCAGTGTTTTCCTTTTTCCTTTTTTTTTAAAGTAGAGTGCTTTGGGCCAAGGGGTTTCAGTTAAAGTAATCAGATTTTTTCTTGACGTGATAACTTGGTAATTAGCACATTCTATAGATTTGTAAGACGTTGAAGGATTATTATCAACTCCCAGCAAGTGTGTGAGAAACTATTTTTAAAGCGTGCACCATTTTTGTTAAATTTATGCAATTATTTATAAATATTCTTAACTTCAATATGAGTGTATGATATCCTGATTCTGTACACAGATTTGAAACTAAGAGACCAGTTGTGAAGACAACAGTAATGGAGGAAGCCATATATTTATTAGCTTGGTTGGTTTGTTTTTAACTTGCAGCTTAATGTATTTTTATATTTTTGATTGTTCAAATACATTTCTGATCTGGGATTTTCCCTTTTTAATAAAGTTTGTGGAGCGTCAAGCAGAGAGCAACTCTCCAACTCATGGTCTATCCCAGAACTATTATACATTTTCTGATCATTAAAATGAACCTCATTCTGAGTCAGCTTTTGGCACATTAATTTGTTTGGAGATAGCTGTCCTTTTACAGTCAGCTTAGCATCAGTGAATTGGTCAGTGAGACATTACCATAATTGTACTTCCTCTTGCTTCCCTCGTGAGTTTGATGAACAGTTTTATCTCAGGGCTTTCCAACTTTTTTTTTAGGAATCTAACCATTAGTTTTAATTGGAGAGAAAAGTCGGATTGTCGAGGAGAGGAACCCTGAATTTTGATTTTTATATTGCTATTTATTTATGTTTTCCATGGTCTTGTCTTTGTATTTTGGATTCTGTTTATAAGTTTTTGGAACTGGAGTCGCTTGCATCGACATTAATTGAAAGGTTGGAGTAAATAAGGCAACCACAACTATGAACATTTGCTACTCTGTGGGTGCAAGCTCAAAGCCAAATATTGAGATCTGATATGGACAATAATCTGTAGTGGGATGGGTCGGGAAGCTTAAGATGTTAAGGGGATCTGAGAGGGCAGAGGGGAAATATCTTTGCTAATTCAAGGTGCTGAGACGTAATACAAACGTTAGTCAAGCCATTGTGAATGAGCTATCAAGAGTACATTTCAACCCCTGAGAAAAAGGGCCAAACATGTAAAAACTTATCTTTTAACAGGATCTGTTTCTGCTTGAACTGAGTTGGCCATTTCAGGAGTTGCATTCGGAGTTGTATACAATTCAGTGGTTACAGTGGCAGATTTCCTTACTTGAAGGAATCTAATAAACCAGATGGGTTTTTGCTGATGCCCAATGTTCATTTAGTTATTGTATTTTGAACTTTTTTCCTGTAATCATGGCGTTCAAACAGTTATTCAAGAGATATTGTTGGTTCTCGTGTCTCCATCCATTCCCCCCCACCCCCAAACTCCGAAGCTCAGCATGTCTTCAACTTTCATACATTTGTCCTTCCCCTCTACCATGCTAAACTCCAAGTCCACTAGATCCGTACTATTGACCTGAGGAGTTGGATATACTGAGTATCTGGTGCTTCTTCTTCATGCCATCTAGGGCTGATATAGAATCATACATCGGTTTCTTAATTCACTATTTAATGGATTTTAACAACATTTTGTGTTTTATTTAAATAAATGTGAAAAACATTTTAAGTATCTCTAAATTTCCTAGTTTTTTGGCTCCACTGCGTGCTTGAGGCCATGTTTCCATTAATCGCCTGTTCTGCCTCATGAAAGTGCTGTGGAGTGGAATGAATCCTGCTGAATTTTTAGTGTAGCTATAAGGACTGCAAGGAGGGCATATAACTACATCCATGTTGGGTCGTGTACAGCTCAGCCCAGTTTTTCAGTAATCCATCCTCTCCCAGTTCAGCTTATTAATTTTAAGATCATGTGAAATGGCAAACTGATGCTTAAGCTAAAACAATGAATTTACTTGCCTGTGTTTTGCTTCTAACATCAGCATAACCAATTTTGGGGTTAGAAAGCCCAATTTTGTCAATTAATCTGATTTTTAATATATAGTGTTTATCTTTTGATGTGCAATATTTTTGTTGAGCATGCCATTTTACTTTCCCTCGTTTCGAATCCCAACACAGAAGGGAGTAAAAAAAACCAGTAGCATCTCTAGTCTATAGCTATAGCCGTTTTACAATAATTCAATAATTAATTTAATACATTACAACAAATTTATTCTGGGTTGACAGATTCCATAGTGTAAATATATTTTCGGATAGTTTGTTTTTTTCTCTTCCATTTTTAAGGTCACCTCTCCAAGTTCTCTTTTTTTTGGTCGAAACCAATATTAGTGGAGAATAAAGAATATTTTCATAGCCTAAACAAAAATGTTTGAATACTTGTTAACATGTCTTGAATGTAGTAGGAAAATCATGATTGCAGCAGCAACATTTTTTTCAAACTTCACTGTACCTTAATTGGTACATGTGACAATTAAATTTAATCTTGATCATCCAACTCTGATAATCCTCTATTTTATGGTTCAACAACTTGGTCACTGGGGCCCCATTTCCCTGTTCCTTTTAAATTGCTTAATTCATGGAAAATGTATTATATCACCATTTAACATCTTAAAGTGAATTTGGAAATGCCATATTTTACGAGGAATAATATCCAATAGCCTAGAAAATCTGCCCGTCCGGTATGATCAAAGTCTGAAGAAGGGTCTTGACCCGAAACGTCATCCATTCCTTATCTCCAGAGATGCCTCCTGTCCCCGCTGAGTTAGTCCAACTTGTTGTGTCTATATTCATGATCAAAATCCTGACAGTACCAATTATTGGAACTTTTCTTGCACCACCTTTATAAAGTCATTCTAAAAATGTTAAATTACATTTAGGTTTGTTGTTAACTGCTTGAAACTACATGCGTGAGGAACTGGTGGCATTAACCCATTGCAACACTGGCTCAAAGTAGATAAAGTAGAATTGTTTGAGCTAATGCACAAACTTTAATGACCTTGTGAATGCCCTTGATCTCAAACTCTCAAGTACTGCAACCCTATAATTTTCTAAAGTGTTGTGTTCTGGTTATTATCTAACTTATTCAGCATTTTGCGTTTTGCTAACTGTTTTGGAAAATATGTTAGATAGATACTTGTGGTATTTTAAAAATGTTTTCTCTGGAGTTAATTATATTTTGTAAATGTAATAAATTTGTCCCTTTAGCCTGAAAACTACTTTCTTGGGTGTTACGTGCTCTCTCTTGTTGCATAGTGTATCCCCTTTCTGCAAGACTCTAACAGGCTCACCAAGCAGTATTTCTATTTCCTTGACTGCTTAAAAAGATGGGTCGAAGCTCTTTGGTTGCTTTCCCAATGTGAAAATGCAGAAACCGGCCCTTTGGACTACCATACCATACCAACCAACAACTATAACTATTCTAATCCCATTTACCTGCACTTGGTCCATAGCCTTTTATGTTTTGGCAATGCAAGTGCTGGACAATATGAAATTGCAACCCCATTCAGGGTGAAAAAAATATATCTCCAATCCTCTCTAAATCTATAACTAATTGCCTTAAACCTTTGCCATGTGGCAAAAGTGACCTACTCTCTGCTTTACATATGTTTCTCATAATTTTTGGATATATCCATTTACCTGCCAGCTATCTCTAATAGCTCCTTTTCAATCTAACATTACTGAACTCTCCAACTACAAAGTCTTTCCAAAGTGAATATGGATGAAAAGTTTAAGAAAGAACTGCAGATGCTGGAAAAATCGAAGGTAGACAAAAATGCTCGAGTTTCTCCAGCATTTTTGTCTACCATGGATGAAAAGTGTTCATTTAAGTCCCCTGGCTCTATACTCTGGTTACCACTTTGGTCCCTAGTGGACCATCTACATTCTTGCTCTTTATTATATACATAAAATGCTGTAACATTTTCTTAAATCTTGGCTGCTTGTGATATTCTTTGGTCCTTATAATGTTTTAGGACCATGTTAGACTCTGAATACTCCTGAAGGTCCTCCCTTGTTTTCAGTACACTAAACTAACACCACTTTTTTTTTTGTTCAATCAAACCTTCTATATCCCTTGACATCCAGGGTTTCTTGGGATTGTCATCCTTGCCATTCATCCTTTTTGGAACATGTTGGTACTCAACTTTCACTATTCTACTTTTTGACTGACTGTTTATGGATATAATAGATATTTCCCGCAAGGAGATGCTCCCAGTCTTTTCCAGACTGTCTAATGATATTAAAATAGACACTTAATTTCTGGACTGTCTTTATTCCTTTCCACAACTGTCTTAAATCTTGAGTTGTGATCACTGTTTCCAAATCGCTCACCCACTGATACCTCAACTACCTGCTTTAGCCAGGTGGTATCCCATTCTCCAGGATTAGGTCAGGTGCAGCCCCGTCCCAAATAGGATTGTCTGATATACAGGGCCCTCCTTGATGCATGTTAGAAGTTTACTCTGAATACTTTGGTGTTCTTGACCTTGAATATTTTTTAATAAATTGATGGCTTCCAAAAAGCTGTAAATGTATCTGAATAGCTCTTGGGTAGACTGTAAATGTCAATTTCAGAATTGGTGATTATAGTACCTTTTTAAATGCTTTGTTTAGTCCAGGAGCAATTGCGCTTGCTCGCCAGATCACATGTGCAGTCACGGCATGAACATTTTTGTTTTAAAATAGCACTTCCTGAGAAGTAATTGAATTAAATGTAATTCCTTTTTAAATATGCAAGAATCAATATTGCATATTTTCCATTTGTTTGTCCCAAGTACAATCGCTCTCTCTTTTTTCCTTCCCATTACTCCCAGTCTAATGAAGAGACTTGACCTGAAACATCATCTATTTCCTTTCTCCAGAGAAGCTGCCTGACCGCTGAGTTAGTCACGGTTTTAATGTCCGTCTAACACGAGCATCTGCATTTCCTTCCTACATATTTTGTCTTGTCTGTTGTTAACCTGAATAAAAATGCTCTATATTCATACCATATTACATTATCGAGGTCCTTTTGGTTCGGATACAAAATTCTGTTGTGTTAGGTATTGATGTCAAAAGTTATTTTTCTAGAAGTTAACTCAAAGTTGCTTGTCCCATTCATTTATCAAGTGATGTCCCTTTGCTTTTTGTTAAACACTCAATTTGCCAGCAATAAATATAGTGCCATGGTGATGTAGTTATAAAGAATGTTTGGTTAAAAACTGCTTATTAGACAAAGGATAAAACGTTGCCATTGAGAAACTCAAGTTATTAGTAGTCTTAAAACTACAAGATAGACAAAATAAGTGGAGTAACTCATTGGGGCAGGCAGCATCTCTGGATAAAAGGAATGGGTGACGTTTTTCCAAGAACGTCACCCATTCCTTCTATCCAGAGATGCTGCCTGTCCCAATGAGTTACTCCAGTATTTTTGTCTATCTTCGGTATAAACTAGCATCTGCAGTTTCTTCCTGCAACATTTGTCTTAAAAATGGGTTTGAATGCATTGATAATGAAATTCATGGGCATACACTGTGAATGGTAAGGTCATGGGGAATATTCATGTGTATATCTAAAAGCCTCTTAAATACCACTATCGTATCAGTCGATCTTCACTACCGCCCCTAGCCACGTGTTCCAGAAACCTACCACTGTTTTGTTTTAATTCTCCTTTAAACTTTATTCCTTTCATCTGAAAGTTATGCCCTCCAGTATTTGACATTTCCACCCTGGGAATTAATGTCAAATACTATGACTGTTCTGACCTTCTATCCAATCATTTCTTCTTATAATTTTATATACTCATGGTTATTTCTCTACTCTAATCTTTTTTGCCCTTTGAATTGGTCATTCAAATATCACTACCTTAATTGGTACACGTGACAATAAAAGACCTTTGAAACCTGTTCTTGAATCTTCAGATTTAAAGTTATGTTCAAATTGCATTGTGAAAGTTGCCTTTCCAAAACCCAGTTGTAAGTGGAATGGACTACTGGTTACCAACTTCCTCTGTGAAGTTGGCTCCACTCATTTCATGAGGTCTTGTTCAATTTGTACTTTGTAAAACCAGCCAATGGAATGTCTTTGACTGCCATTTATACCACCCCGATTTGCCTGGATGTTTTCGATGATCCTGACATTCCAAAGCAAGAGATCATTTAAAAAGAATTCAAAAACATTAGAAAATGTTAACATATTTTGAAATACTTAACTATCTCTATAAAATGAGAGATGGGGAGGAAAGTACAAGTCATAGGAAATCTGCAAGGTTCTTTTTCCAGCTGAACTCTGTGAGGAGTTCATTGTCAAAGTACAATTGAGAAATCCCCAGTGATTAGTTGTGCAGTGATTCGAGATTCTGGCCATCACATAGGAGTCTTGAACCTCCTACATGGTAAAGATTGTTTTATGTGAAATGTACATCAACATTGTTTTAAACAATTGAAGACAGAAGACAACAATCTGAGAAAATGAACTAGCTTCAGATTGTTAATGAACTGAAACAATAGATTGGGCTACTGTGATTAGCTGGAGAAACACAACATGGAGGCCTAGGTCCATCAAACCAGAGGGACGGTGGCTGGAGGAGGCAGATGGTGTGGTTGCGGTAGGAATAAAGGTGTCGACTATTTTCTAAATGCGGAGCAAATCCAGAAATCGGATGTGCATAGGGACTTGGGAGTGCTGGTGCAGGATTCCCAAAAAGTGAATCTGCAAGTCGAATTGATAGTAAAGAAAGCAAACTCAATGCTAGCATTTATTTCAAGAGGGCTTGTCTACAAATTTAGGGCGTGATATCCGAAATAGTGAAAGACTTGGATAGAGTGGATGTGTAGGGGATGTTTCCACAAGTGGGGGAGTCTAGAACTAGAGGTCATAGCCTCAGAATTAAAGGAATTTATTTTAGGAAGGTGATGGAAACATTTATTTAGTCAGAGGGTGGTGAATCTGTGGAATTCTTTGCCACAGAAAGCTGTGGAGGCCAAGTCGGCAGATATTTTTAAGGCAGAGATAGATTTTTGATTAGTACGGGTGTCGGCGGTTATGGGGAGAAGGCAGGAGAATGTTGTTAGGAGGGAGATAGATCAGCCATGATTGAATAGCGGAGTAGACTTGGTAGGCCGAATGGCCTAATTCTACTCCTATAACTTATGTATGACCTTATGCAGGTCACGGTATTGGCAGAGGTGGCTCGGGAATGTCCTACATATAGCAGCCAGTTGAGCAAGAGGTTCGTGCATAGCCTGTGGCAGCTGCATGGAGTATGTGGAAGGAGCCAATGGCATTGCGTCGTGCCAGGCCAACCCTTGTGTCATCGATCCAGTGACATCAGAAAACTGGCCAAGATTTGACTTTTTAGCAACTTGGAAGCAACAAGGTGGCACAGTTATGTGGTGTCTCTGTGTAAGCTGTCCCAGAGGAGGATCTACTGCACTTGTGTATAGTATGATGAACAAGCATTTCACTGTTTCTCTGATCATGTGACAGTAAATAAACCATAGCAAATCAAAATGTTGACAGTTCTGTACAGAACTGCTGGTGTTCCATGGAATGATTCAGGCAATTGAATGTTTGTGACCACATCGTTTAGTGGCTCATTATCTGTTTTGTATATTTGCAAACAACTTTGTGAAAAGCTGCTCTCCGTTAACCATAAATGACACAATATTTTGTTTGGTGAGAGACTTGATAGTCTCCAACTTAACAACTCTGAACTGTTACTACCAGAAACCACTGCATTTTTTTTTCAAATGCCAAACTTTGAAGATCCAATAGTTTTTTTTTTTTAAGGCATCAAACAAAGAAGTTCAGTTCAGTGCATATTTTTCTGCAGTGAAAGGTTAGCCCAAAGTACAGTAGTATTGTAGTATTTAGTTTTATTCATTTACATTCTTCCACACCAATCCTCTTCCCCCACCCATCCCATGATCCCAAATGTGGAAAAAACAAGGGGCTAGGGTAGGCTATAATATATCAGGCAAATTTTCTTGAGGCATGTTTCCCTGCATCTGTGGATGAGGTTAAATCACAGATTTTGCTTTGGATGAATATGAAGTTTTAGGTTTACAGGCTTAAAATTGTACGAAAAAAATGTGTTCCTTCAACTAACTGGAATGTAAGTCTTGGTTTGTGTTAATCGTCTGCAGAATGGTGGAATCTTGGCATATTTAGAAACTAACCCTGATGGGATCATGTATTACAGCCATTTTGATGTGGCTAGTTGTGTTCTTGTTTTTCAAGGACATTGCCTTTTTTTGGGTTGTTTCCATCTTTAGAAACTACAACGTAAGCACTACTGATGCCAACTCCCTTTGATAAAAGGAATGAGAACTGCAGGAAGGTTTGTAAGAAGACTGATTATCATGAGCAAAATACTGTATGGCACAGTGTGAGAAGCAGGGGATTAGAAACACTTTGTATAAACCTGGTATGTAATACTGACCCTTGAATAGGCTTTGATTCTCAGTAGTTCCTGAGATGGTCTAACTTTCCAAATAAAGGTTTATTCTATCCAGAATATCAAATTTTGTTAAAGCTCTATCCAAGTTTATTTCATAACACCAATGAGGCCTTTTTTAAATCTTTTTTTTTTTAGTACAATATTAATACTAGGCTGACACAAATGTTCCAGCTCATTAATAATTTTTACCATGACACAGTGGTATAGCTTGTAGAGCTGCTGCCTCACAGCGTCACCGATTCAGGTTCGATCCTGACCTTGAGTGCTGTCTGTGTGGAGTTTGCATGTTCTCCCTGTGACTGAGTGTGTTTTCTCTGGGTCCTCTGATTTATTCCCACTTCCCAATGGTGTGTGAGTTTGTAGGCTAATTGGCCTCTGTGGAAAAAGAAAAGCATCTAATGTACAGAGAGTAGCTGAGAAAGGAAGATATTGTAGAACTATTGTGAGTGGGTGATCAAAGTAGGATGACTTTGGGTAGTTGAGAGCTGGGTATCAACGCACAAGGAGGTTTAATAGAATCCTCGGCAGTTTGTCATTCATTGGGGGTAGGGTAGTTTGTGAGTCTGCAGTTATTGGTCGGTAATAATGGGTTGGGGAAGGAGATCGTGGTGGCCTTGTGCATGGTTGATGTACTCCTGCAGTAATAAAAAAAGGAACCAGTTGGATTTTGCGCAAATTTCACCAATTTAATTTAGATTTAATATGTGCAATGGTTGATGTGAATTCAGTGGTGAACGGAGCTGTTCAACTGTGTGATTCTAGCATCTGTAGTTCCTTATGCCTCTGTTGCACTTTGTTTGATTAGTGAGTTTGATTGGGGAATTTTCAGGTGAGATTTCCTCCACTGTTGGGGGACACAGCAAGAACAATAGTAGGAAGAGGAACAACAGACAAAATATTTACCATGAACCACTCTGAGGTAGCTGGAAATTGTTTTAATTTCTATTTGTAACCATCCCGACAAGCAATCTTGTACGGTAGTGAGACATTGGGAATTTAACCCATTCTGAGAAAGGCACTTCATTAAATCATGGAGATTAAAGTGGTTGCTTTGATTCAGTTGGGGGATTTTGGCCAGTGGCATATCAGAAAGCTGAGGATATATTCCCTGTTGCACTTCATCTACCTCGCTCTCTAAAACCAAGTGGGAAGTGTTATGAGGCAAACAGTCTCCTGTACTGTGTTAATGATTGGGCGGGTGGCTGGGAGAATGGTTGGCTTTGGGGAAAGGGAGTCAATATTGTGACAAAGGAAACCCAGGAACTCCTTACAAATCATATGGGTGTATTCCTACTCATTGTGGCTTGCAAGGAAGCAGAAAAAAATAGTTGCTTTGCAAAAAACAGAATCTTGTCTTTCTCACCGAGCCTCTTGTCACAGGATGAGTAGATGATGAATGCACCAAGTATTTCCTTTTCAGGCTCGGTGTCAGGCCACAATAGCATCATTGGCACTGTTCTCCATGTGTGATTAAATCCACTAACTTCCTGTGTGATCTCTCACAACTATTTAAAAGTGTGATCCAAGAGTACTACCAGCACGATCAGAGTTGTATATCTGTCACTTGCTTTCCAGTGGAGTTAAAATTAATTTCTGGGACTAAATGCCGTTTTATGGGTTATTATAAATTAATGTACCTTCAAACTGGTTTGGTGATTCAGTTCCTGAGTACACATGATTAATGACCATTGGAATTTGTTCTTTGAGTTGCAGAATTACATCAGATCACAATAGAGCCCTTGATACTTTTATTGGTGGTTATAATGTGAAGAGTACACTAATATCCCATTTTAAAGCAATTCTGTCGAGTGCTGATTCATTAAAGTGCTCCTGATCTTCCAGTCGAAACACTTGTGGGTACAAGTCCCTGTTATTATATTATTAACCAAAATATGAATATGCATGAGCTGTGTGCTGCTTTGTTGGACTTTAGCACCTGTCCTTATTGCTATATGCTGTTGTGTTGGGGGCTTGGTAGGAACTGCCCTCTGCTACTTTCAGTAAAAGAATTGCCTCTTACTTGGTGTGGAGAGGTGGGCTGGAGGGTAGTGATGTGGTCACTCAGCACCCATTTGTGGGGTTCAGGATTGCAATCTGAGCAGCAGTGTGAATTTGGGCCATTATTGCTATTAGCAGCACTGGTTCCATGTATCGGCAGATGGCCCCAATCCCTCCTGTTGGATGTGATGGAAACTGCTGTCTCTCTCTTTTTGTTTGGCTCTCCTCAACCTGAGGAATCCTTATGATAGCAATCATCTCAGATCTGAACTTCCAGACTGTTCGTTCCAACTCGCCTAACAAGCAACAGCACAATACTGAGCAGCAGGGTGTTTAATGCTGCAAGAACACTGGAGGGTGGGATTCATGCCAGATTATCAGCACCCAGCTTCCCAGTACAGCAGTGCGGGTTAGATTGTAGATTGTGCCAGATTCCCGGCATAGCGATGCTATTTGCACAATATTATAATTACTTTTTATTGCTGATTCAATTAGTGCTATATTTCTGGAAAGACGTTCATAAGTACTAAGTAAGACACCAGTTGAAATCTCCAATATTTGCCTGGATGTGAATTTTACAGTTGCACCCAGGGTAAACAATAATCATTTTATCTTGATCTTGGTCTGTTGATTCATTGAGCTATTGTTCGATATTCTTTTGTTTTTGAGGAAAATAATGAAAAGAATAACCAAGATGTCAACTTCGTCACGTTTTGTTACTGGAGTAAAACAAAACAGGAGTTTTGTTCTGCAAAGCTACTTATCCTGAAGCAGTTGATATAGTAAAGTACTTGTAGTAATTGCAATTCTTGTTTTCATTATTGAAAGTAGAAAAGCCATTCACCACACAGTAAAATGGATTGCATTGGACTTGAAGCAAAAATGTAGATGTTATCCCATTTAAGAATTATTGTAATGGTCTTTACGAAATGATAAGCCAAATGTAAAATGGTAAGATTGCAAATGATGTGAAGAAATGGAGTGATTGTAGAGTTTTTAACTTGATATTGCACAAAAGCAATTCAATCTGCAGCTGAATCTGTCAACTGACAATAATTAACAAGATTAATGTAGATGCTAAAGACAATTGGAAGATAATAACGTTATTGTGGAAAATATTGACTTTAAAAAAAAAAAAATTGTTGTGCCCCTAGGCCTCATGAGGAATCTTTTGAAATTCTCTCGGAAAGATGGGCAGAGAATTTGCAAATTGCCGCATACTGTAGGTTTAATTATTTCTCAAGATAGTTTGAAGAGCATAATCAAATTATTCAACCATGAAGTTTGGAGAACACATGTCCAAGATTATTGAAACTAGCAGCATGGGTAAAAGTTGCTTAAGGAGAATATTGACTTTCTTTGGTTAAGGCACATATTACAAGAGCAGGGAAGTCTGGCATGCATTAGGTCACAAGTAGGGAAAGATGTAATAGCACTCAAGAGTGCAGAAGAAATTTGAGGATATTGTCAAGGCCAGAGCCTTTTGAGATGATGAGAATTTTTTTTTCTCAGAGTAAATTACATCGAGAGGAGATTTGTTTGAGATTGTATCAAATTGAGACTTGTAGAAAAGGAGACATCTGTATCCTTTAACAGGATTGGTAATAACTGGGTAAATGGTGCAACAGTTAAAGGGGAATTGAAGATTCACTCCTTGGGTCTGGACGGTTTGGAATTTCATGCTGAAAAGGTGGTGGAAGCAGAAATCTTGTTACATTTAGAAAGTACTTGCATGTCGTAGCTTTCTAACTTTTCAACCAAAAGCAGGGAAATGGGATTCTTCCAAACTCCATTTTTGGTTGGCATAGACCTATCCCTATGCACTAACATTCTAAAATGTAATGCATATAAGTATTCTTGAATAATATAGATCTAAATTTAGTGTGAAACCTTGGCAAATAAAGGGTATGTGTTTCCATTTTTATTAATTCTGTGAGTAAATACTTTTTAAATTTTCATATTTTGATCTGAAAGACTGCAATAGAGAAAAAATATCTGATTGCTCATAGAAATGGATTCTGATACATCTGCTCAGTTAAAAATGTGGAGAATGAGCTAGAATGCTTACTAAAATTGCACAATTTAAAATGCTTATGTGGTCAGATTAACGTGTAAATGAAGTATTTTATCAATTTTTATTTTGGATATTTTTTTTACTGCACGCAAAATAAGGCCAAAGCCTAGTTGGAAAAATACTAGAGTTGAGATTTTTAGTCTTTGTCTGACTTAAGTTTGAAAATGGTATTTTACTTTAAACATTAACTTCTGAACCTGGTTGTATTGCGATCATTTTACTCATTAATGCAAAAGACAAGAACTATTAAGAGGAGCGTACGTCTGGCCTGCTTTGAGAAATGTTCCCAATGGCACTTTTTTTATCTAATTATTGATGAGTTGCAGTTAATTTTAGTTGAAAATGATTTTTTTTAAAAAAAACTTTTATCCTGCCAACAGGGTGAATCAGTGAAGTATTTCTTGGATAACCTTGACCAAATTGGACAACTGGTGAGTAGTAATCCTGTTTTCCTATAACACAACATTTTGTGGAATTCCCACCAATTGCGAATTTGGAAAGCTTGATTAATTTTACATTTTAAATGTTCTTTGTTCAGTATATTTAGTGTCTTTCACAATACAAAACCAATAGGAGAAAAAATCATAAACTATCGTCTGCCAAATGTTAATCGTTGGCTGCATGAGATTCTGCATTTGGGCCAAATTCATCTCTCACGTTCTCCCACTGTTTATTTGCATGTAATGCAATATTTATCAGCAGCCATCTACCACAGGGTTAGAAAAGGTTTAGAGGGATATACAGTGCCCTCCATAATGTTTGGGACAAATACCCATCATTTATTTATTTGCCTCTTTACTCCACAATTTGAGATTTGTAATAGAAAAAAAATCACATGGTTAAAGTGCACATTGTCAAATTTTATTAAAAGGCATTTTTATGCATTTTGGTTTCACCATGTAGAAATTACAAAGAGTGTTTATACATAGTCTCCCCCCCCCCACCCATTTCAGGGCACCATAATGTTTGGGGCACATGGCTTCACAGGTGTTTGTAATTGCTCAGGTGTGTTTAAATGTCTCCTTAATGCAGGTATAAGAGAGCTCTTAGCACCTAGTCTTTCTTCCAGTCTTTCCATCACCTTTGGAAACTTTCTTTGCTGTTTATCAACATTAGGACCCTAGTTCTGCCAACAAAAGTCAAATAAGCCATTATGAGACTGAGAAACAGGAATACAACTGTTAGAGACACCATTGGGATTACCAAAATCAACTGTTTGGAACATCATTAAGAAGAAGGAGCACTGGTGGGCTTACTAATCGCAAAGGGACTGGCAGGCCAAGGAAGATCTCCACAGCTGATGACAGAATTCACTCTATAATAAAGAAAAATCCCTAAACACCCGTCCGACAGATCAGAAACTCGTCAGGAATCACGTGTGGATTTGTCAATGACCACTGTCCACAGAAGACTTCATGAACATAAATAGAATCTACACTGCAAGATGCAAACCACTGGTTAACCGTAAAAATAGGATGGCCAGGTTACAGTTTGCCAAGAAGTACTTAAAAGAGCTTTTCACAGTTCTGGAAAAAGGTCTTATGAACAGATGAGACAAAGATTAACTTATATCAGAGTGATGGCAAGAACAATGGAGGAGAGAAGAAACTGCCCAAGATCCGAAGCATACCACCTCGTCTGTGAAACACGGTGGTGGGGGTGTTATGGCCTGGGCATGTATGGCTGCTGAAGGTATGATCTTCATTGATGATGGCAGTAGCATAATGAATTCAAAGTGTTTTGTCACATCCTATCTGCTCAAGTTCAAACAAATGGCGCAAAACTGATTGGCCGGCAGTTCATTCTACAGCAAGACATTGATCCCAAACATACTGCTAAAGCAACAAAGGAGTTTTTCGAAGCTAAAAAATTGTCATTTCTGGAGTGGCCACCAATCACCTGATCTGAACCCAATTGAGCATGCCTTTTATATGCTGAATAGAAAACAGAAGGGGACTAGCCCCCAAAACAAGCATAATCTAAAGATGGCTGCAATACAGGCCTGGCAGAGCATCACCAGAGAAGACACCCAGAAACTGGTGATGTCCATGAATGGCAGACTTCAAGCAGTCATTGCATTCAAAGGATATGCAACAAAATACTAAACATGACTACTTTCATTTACATGACATTGCTGTGTCCCAAACATTATGGTGCCCAGAAATGGGGGGACTATGTATAAACACTCTTTGTAATTTCTACATGGTGAAACCGAAATGTATAAAAATGGCCTTTATTAAAATCTTGACAATGTACACTTTAACCACATGTGATTTTTTTTTTCTATTGTAAATCTCAAATTGTGGAGTACAGAGGCAAATAAATAAATGATGGGTCTTTGTCCCAAACATTATGGAGGGCGCAGTAGATTTTCTTCTCTCCCCATAGGTCAGTCTCTTTAACATATTTTGCAATGTATCACAGTATGAAGAACACAGTGGCAGACTAAATGTATTGTATTAAATATTTAACAGTGTAGTCCAGAGTTAATTATGAGAATGTTGAAGAGTCTCAAATGAATAGACACAGGAGGACGATGAATAATTGAGGATCAGCATAATCGTGGGTATGATTATGTTTAAAACCATTTACACAGCAATGACTGTCCCTTTATTCCCAACAAGTCACCACCAGGAATGATTTGGAGATGCGAGGAACTGCTAGTGCTGTAATCTAGAGCAAAACACCAAATGCCAGTGAAACTCGGTGGGGGGGGGGGGGGGGGGGGGGAATGGACAGGCGACGTTTTGGGTTGCAACCCATCATTAGTCTGAAGTCGGGTACCAAGCTGAAACATCGTCTGCCTATTTCCTCCACAGCTGCTGCCTGACCTACTAGTTCCTCCAACGCTTTGACCAGAAATTATTTGATATTTTTGATATGAGCTGATAGACTGAAATACATGTTCAGTTCCCTAGTGATGATTGAACCTTGTTTTCTTTTAATCTCTCTGTATCTTCCCCTCAGTCTAAAGATAGACACAAAAAGATGGGGTAACTCATTGGGACAGTCAGCATCTCTGGAGCAAGGAAACGGGTGACATTTCGGGTCGAAACCCTCCTAACGCTAACCCTTTTGTCTATCTGTCATACTTGATTTTGATTTGATTGTATTTATGTACGATATATCTGATCTGTTTGGACAGCATGCAAAACAAAGCTTTTCGCTGTACCTCAGTGCCTGTGAACAATAATAAACCTAAACCACAATGGCACAGATCAATATCTGAAACCAACTTAAAATTCACACTAAAAATCAGATTTAAATCAGATTTTCAGCAGCCAAGATTGTTCTACAATAGAAAATGGTAAAATTAACTTCAAAAAGTAACCTCTGTAGGCGGATAATATGAAATTTAAAAAGTGCTGGAAGTGCTCAGACAATGTCTGTCTCTAAATAAACAGTTAATGTTCCCAGTCAGATTGGAGAGTGCAAAAAGTTCAAATTTTAAGGATCATGAAATCACCAGCAGTTTTCATTTATAGCCCCTTCATCTTGCCAAGGCATTTTGGAGGAGCCATGTCAACCAAATGACACCCAGCAATACAAGGAGGAGTTGGGGCCAGACACTGAACGCTGTCCAAGGAGCCTAGTTTTACAAACGTTTTAAAGGAGGCGAGAGAAGAAAGAAACGGGAGAGGAATTCCAGAACTTATGGCATCGCCAGAGTCCCGGGTTCGATCCTGGCCATGGGTGCTTGTCTGAGCGGAGACATTGTCCCTAGTGTGTGTCGATAGTGTTTATGTGCGAGGAGCACTTGTCGGTGCGGACTCAGTGGGCCAAATGGCCTGTTTCCGCGCTGTATCTCTAAAACAAATTGAAGGCAGGACCATTGTAGAACTGGTTGTTGGATGTCTCAACGTGTCAGGTTTTCTGGTTTTATTGTCATATGTCCCAATACAGAACAATAAAATTCTTACTTGCATCAGCTCAACAGATATGTGAACACTGCACTCTGTAAACAACATAGTAAACAATAGACAATAGGTGCAGGAGTAGGCCATTTGGCTCCTCGAGCCAGCACCGCCATTCAATGTGAGCATGGTCTGATCGTCCCAATCCAGTACCTGTTCTGCCTTTCTCCCCATATCTGCTATTTTTAAGTGCCCTATCTAGCTTTCTCTTGATAACATTCAGATAACCTGCCTCCACCACCCTCTGAGGCAGAGAATTCCACAGACTCACAACTCTCTATGAGAAAATGCTCCTTGTCTCGTTTTAAGCGGCTTCCTCCTTATTCTTAACTTAAACATATGGCCCTGGTTCTGGACTTCCCCAATATTGGGAAATGTTTCCTCGCTTCTAGGTGTCCAAAGTCTTAACAATTTAACAACCATGGAGACACCAAGGAAGTGCAGATGATGGAATTTTGCATGGATCCACAAAGTTGCCAGAGTAAACACAGCTGTAGGCGCATCATTTGGAGGAATGATAGACCAGGTTTTGGATTGGGACCATTTAAATGTGTACGACTGATTCTACTTGAGTATACGTATGATCAGGGGTTCATTGGATTCACACGCAAACAAAAGCTTTCCACTGTACGTCAGTACACAAGCCAATAATAAACTATACAATGCCTCCTGCTTGTCCATGAAATTGAGAAGCGTCAAGCTATGGGTGGAGATTACAAAGAATGGGTTTTGGCGGAAGATGAGGTTTTAAGTTGGAGGATCGTTCAGAAGGTCCTCTGTAGGTTAACGAGCAGGGTGAATGGAATCGCTGAATTAAAAAACAGAGTTCGGAATGTTCCTATGTTTATAGAAGAACGAATGGATGACAGTCAGGAGAGCTTTCAGATAGTGGAGGTTTAAGATAACAATGATTAATGATTGTTGGGGTGTGTTCACAGACAAGGAATGATCGGTCATGCAAAGGAGTACATAATGGGACTTTTTTTTAAATTCATGTCCAATACAGTCAGGTTGAATAGTTACGATAGTAAAAAATATGTAACAGTGGTTAGATTTATGTTAGTTGAACATTGTTGGGGTAGAAGGTTTTGGTGGAAGAAATGTACTATTATGTTAGCAGAGTGCAGGCTGATGACGAGTTATCTGAATTTGTGTATTCTTTGGTTTAGCTCAAGTTTGGGTGGTATTGTGGGCGTTTGTGATGTATGTTTTATATTTATGTTAAAATCAAAGCTGGTTTTGGATGTCTTATTTACCCACAGACCAAAGGGATGGGTTTATCGTAATTTTATGGCATTGAAGTTTTAATTATTGAGCTGCAATAAGCTGTTATTGCAATTCAAGCCATCTTTTACTATCAATGCAGTGATAAACAAATGTCAACAAGATATGGGATGATTTTGAAAATAAAGCGTAAAAATGATTGTGTGTTAACCTAAACATGTCGTACATAAAATGCATTCTACT